>JAREIK010001333.1:211089-846089 GCA_029783825.1 Sapria himalayana | reverse complement strand
TTTGATTCTGCCGTAGTTAGATTATGAATTGGATATATATTGTTTGTTTTTCTGTTGTTCATGTTATCTTCTATATCTTAATATCACTACCATGAAAGCGCAACTGCCCAACAGTCATGTCGTTTTCAATGATTCATTTGAATCGCTATCTATCTTCAGCATTGTTCCAAGCATGTGTACAGACTAAATCAAACTGCTGCCATAAACGAGACAATACATTATGATATTAAGTAACAATTAGATCACAATGTCTTAACTCATGGATTATTATTTCTACTTCTACCACGGCTTTAATATTATCTTGAGTAGAGTAAGATGCACATACAGCTTCACAAATCTCATGCACTGTCACGTAGAGTAAGATTTTATTTTTTATTTCAACTGTCATAGAGTTGATTAGCCATGACTTGATAGTGTTATTCTCCATCTTTCATCTTCGATAGGAGGCATCCTTGGGTTCCAGGGATTGGAGTTCTCCATTCAAGTAGCAATCTTTGCATATCCTACTGATGAACATAAGAACTGAAATTGACCATTGCATGTAATTATTCTAATTTAATTTATTGTCTGTGATGATAAGACTGTCATATAAACTCATCCTCTAAATAGTGATGTTGGAGACAATCAAAGTGGTCTGACCCTTGTTATCTACTATCATCCACCATTCATGCAGTATTCTATGTATCTCAACTCAAGTAGGTGGTGGGAAACAAGACTGTGCCTTACCCCTTGCCTCACATTCTTTCGGCAGAACTAGACTAAAATGTGGAACCTGAGGGCTTACTTGCTGAGAGGAACACGCAGGGAGGAGGTGAAGTGCTGGCCAAATGGAAGAGCCCCCAGGCCCCGAAGCCACTTGGGAGCCAATAGATGATGTTTAGGAACAGTTCCCTGAATTTCCACTTGAGGACAAGGTGATTGTTGAAAGAGGGGATATTGATGGGCCGACCCATGTCGCTAGTAGGCCACCAATCAATGGTAGCAAGCCCCCAGTCAAGTTTTACTACACTAGTAAGAAGTATGGCTTTCAAAGGGCTTGATCAGATTGGTGGGTAGAGAAGGAGGATGACTAGTTGTTTGTTTTTTTTTTTTTGAGCTTTGTTGGCAAGTTAGTTACGATAATCATGTTAAGTAGTGGTGATGGTTTGTGAGAAAAAAAAAAGAATAAAAATGATAACATTTCTATATATCTTTTCCCTTCTTAATTCCTTGTTTCTTGAAGAATTAGATACCAGTTGATCATAACAATTTTCTGACATGTTATTATGTAGTAGATATTTTGTGAATATTTGATGAATAATATGTGGATGTGCAAATTTAATTATATATTATATGATTTCTATATGTATTTATATATTGTATACAACATACAAAAACTACACAAATGAAACATATTACCATGACATATAATAAAAACATAAAATGATATTTCTAAATCCATCTCTAATAATGATATTTAAAGGGCCTGGCCGTGCAAGCTACAGTGTCGGGCACGTGCCAGGCAAGGCACGCTACAATGACGGACCCTAGCCCCCCGTGCCGTGCCGCCACATGGGCACGGCACGTGACCACGCATCAAATGTGATCAATATGAGCCGATGCCTGACAAACGAGACTCGCCAAGCCCCAAAAGAAAAAGAAACACGGTAGAGCGGCAGCGCGCCACCAAAACCCTAATTTTTAAAAAAATTAGGGTTTTATTCGACTCGAACCAGACCAAACCCAACAATTTTCAGTAGCGGGTCTGTGCCATGTCGGCACGAAATAGTAACCGTGCTTGGCTCGGCACGGTATCTGAGTTGTCCGGCCTAAAACCATGCTAGGCCATGCCGGACCAGCTCGTTTAACACCTCTAGTCTATAATATAGAAATTAATATTATATTTCTATTTTATTGAGTTGCTCATTTATAAATGAATATTACATTTTTTACATCATTAATTTATTAATGGAATCCAAGATCCGATTGTCAATCACTAATTTTAACAACAAAAAAATCCATCACTCTTTTTAAAAATGCTCAATCATTATCCATTTCTTAAATTTAGAAAGTAGTACTTTATAAATAGATTACTTCTGTTCTAATCACATCGCTATTTGAACATTTTGATAGATGTAGAAACAAAATAGGATATTTCTAATTACATCTTTTATTGTAGAGTATATATATATATAATGTTACGATATTATATATATATATATATATATATATAAGAAATTAATATATTAACGATCTTATTCCCAAAAATAAGAGAAAAAAAAGTTTATGCCTCTAAAACCCAAGAGTTATCATGGTTGGACAAAAATACTTATCATCATATCAAGATATAACATCTAATATATGCATGCAACACATATACTTGTAAGATAATCAGTCATCCAAACATTATTCTCGCATAAATATTTTAAATTTTAAAATTTTATGAGATTTAAAATATTAATTTTTATATAATCACACACATATGACATCATGTATAAATAATGATATATATAATATAATACACGTGATTATTTAAACATAGTAATACATTATATATACATAACAAGTGATTACTATTTTCTAAAATAAAAAATATAGTTTATGTAAATATATACTATTTGCAAAAATAATACATACAAATATTGACATAATAATTTTTAAAACATTTTCATTTTTTAAGATATGTGACATACCGTCATGGTGGTGTTTGGGGGTAAAACTTAAAATATTTTTAATTTTGATCATCAATAGTTAAAAAAAGCAACACCAAAATATAAATATTTTATTTTAGAACCTACAAAATAATTTTGCCAAAAAAAATAATAAGAAAAAAAACCAAATTTTTAATTAGAATAAAGTGTGAAATAATTAACTTTAATCACCATTAATTTTCCAATTTATTATTAAACTTGATTGTTAACTAAAAATAAGATCAAATGATTTAGAAAACCTAATTGGTACATCGAGATATAATTGTATTCCAATCTTTCTCAAATTTACATCAGCCAATAATAAATAATAAATAATGATCAATTTTTTTAGAGTCTCTAAACTACAAGTGCGATCGGCCACATGGCTCTTAGCACAATACAATTTGAGGACCAAAACATGACCCGAGTCTAGCCAAGTATGACCCACCCCACCCCAGGTGGGTTCGTTATTGTGGCATGGTTTGGATTCATCATTCCTCATTCACCACAAGAAAAGATGACGATAAATGACTTACAATTCTTGGTGTTTACAAGCAACAAGTATAGTTGATGTTTGAACAGAAGCAAAAACCAAATGGGAAGCGATATGCAACAAAAAAGGAACATTACTTACTGCCAGGGCTCGTTGAATCTTTTTCATAGTTGAGAGAGTTGCACATCAGAGACGAAAATGCGATTAAGGGTGGATGCTAGGCGGATGCCTCCTTGGGCTAGCCTCGTGCTCACAATGGGAAGACGAGAATTGAAGTAATCATCTGAATAGAACAATTGAAATTTGAGTTTAATGATTTATCTTGCATGTCTGGAATCATATAAAATTAATTTACATAGAAAAAAAAAACATCCTCACACAATTATACAATTTGTATCACTCATGACAAATAAAATCAATTCAACATTATTATTATATTTACACAAATGAGTTAAATTTGTCTATATACATACATATATACATATACATACATATATACATATACATACATATATACATATACATACATATATACATATACATACATATATACAAATACATACATATATATACTTACATAGATATATACATATACATACATATACATATACATACATACATACATACATATATACATATACATACATATACATACATATATACATATACATACATATATACATATACATACATATATACATATACATACATATACATACATATATACATATACATACATATACATACATACATACATATATACATATACATACATATATACATATACATAGATATATACATATACATACATATATACGTATACATACTTATATACATATAAATACATATATACATATAAATACATATATACAAATACATACATGCAAACACGTACATACAAACACATGCATACAAACACATACATACATACATATATATATATAACCAAATATTTCCTCAAGCCAGAGTAGCACTTCAAACACTCATAGAGGCCCCCAAGGTGAAAGAAAGCTATCCCAATCCCTGAACTCATAGGTGCATGCCAAGAGAATCAAACTTACGACCCAGAGGAAGCAACACACTTTTATTTCTTAAAATAGTATTAATTATAACAAAATCACAAATAAAAATAAAATCTAAGATTATTTCACTCATTCAATTTTTTTCTCGAATCTCATATCTATAATATCTCTCATAGCCCCTATTATTTATTCTTATATAACCATTTGTTTGTCCACCTTATTTTTTTTCCTCCTCTCGTGAATTTTGTATTAATCAATCTTACTAATCAAACACAAAATCTTACCCCTACTACTATTTTAATTACTATATGTTTATCACTAATTTTTTTTTTTTATTTTTAACCCACATATTAAAGATTATAATCATTTATTTCTTCAATTTCTCACACTTCCACTTTGTCTTGAACAGATATCTTATTATATTTATACTTTAGAGTGTTAATTAAATTTATAACATTATCATTCAATGACTCAGCACTCAAAACAAACTAACTCGGACTAAATTTATTGATCGTGCTCAACAAAAAAAAAAATACAAAAAATAATTGCTATTTTGACACTAATCACTACACTTGAACAATGTAGAACATATCAATAAATCATAATTCACAATAAATTGATAAAAAGTTTGTTAAGGCCGACTATTTATCTAGATGAGGGGCTAAATTACACACATGCATCCACACACACACACACACACACACACACACTCACACATGTAATATCAATAAATATTATTATTATTATTATTGTTTGAATTCTAATATATAATTAAAATAAAAATATTATAAATTTATTCGGATTATCAAATTTCTAAATTTATTAAATCATATAAAAAAATTAGTGAAAAACATAAAAATAATAAAATATCCTGCTTCCTTAATTTTTGAAATATATAATATAATTTATAATATGCACGATTATACAAATATTAATACATTAAATCTCATTAAAATTTTAAAATTAAATATATATTGAATCATAAATAATATTTAGATGATTGATTATCAGATAAATCTTTACCTTGCATGAATCTAATAAAAATCATACATTAATGTGATAAAAAATATTTTTATCAAAGAATAATATATCTCAAATTTTAGTCTCATTAGATATTATCTCTCTGAATTTTAAGATAAAACGATTAATATGTTATCTCTCTTAGACATTAAGCTAAAACAAAGATCTCGTGTAGTAGATATAATCACCAACTCTATCCCTATGTTATTAGTAATAACAGTGAGAATTTGCTTTAATGTTGATTAATGTCCACGTTAATCAATTTTAATTATAATAATCCAAACTAATTTCCCCTAATTTTTTTCTCATATGGATCCCATTAACAATTATAAGCATAACTGTGCCTGATTTATGGATGCAAGCAAGAACATCATCATCAATATCAAAATCATACCATCGAGAAAGCTTCCTGGAGTAGCACCCTTGTATGCAAACTTACAGGCCAGCACAATGCTTTCAGAAGCAAATCTGAACAAGAACAAAGTTAAAGATTTCATCTTTCGCACAACAAACATCACATCCATCATTTTGAAACGATTTAAAATGTTAAATTTCTCCCAAGTTAGCAGAAATTGAGTTGATCTCATAGTTTTAAAAAGCACAGGGCACACCAAGGCGCAAGAGTTTCTTGGAGCCCTGAGGCACGCCAAAAGGCGTGGGCTTTTGTGAAGCAAAATGTAACTTTACACACACATAAATTTTTATTAAATATGATTCTATTGATAAAAAAATAAAAATTACTGATATTTAAATAAATTTTGATGAAAAAAATAAATAAAATTATATAAATTTTAATATATAATTACAAATTTTGAGAATAAATGTATTTTTTTTAAAAAAACTATAGTATATAAGGCGCACCTCTTCCTTAAGGCACATGCCTTGAAAGGAGAGGTGCTATAGCTAAGGAGTGGTTGTGCCTTGAGCCTAAGCATGCCTTAAGCATGCCTTTCACAACTATGAATGATCTTCCCTTGTTTCAGCTCCATCGACAAGGATCATATCATCCACTATCATGCATGTGTTTGCCGGATGATAAAAAACAAGAAATCTAACTCAAAATCATGCACATCTCTGAAAAGCACGAGAGGAATTGACACGTACATGTCTGGGCAAACAGTGCTGTTTCGTGGACATTGTCCCCATGATGATAGCTGATCGTCCTGCATCATATTTGCATGCAACAAATAAAATTACTAAATTTTATATTATGGGAAATATAGAAATGCAAACCCACTACATAAATAGAAAAGGAAAGAAAAACTATACCGTAATGTTATTTAGAATTGCCAGCATCATGTGAGTGATGTTAGAACAATGAAAAGTTTTCAGCGCTTCATTGATAATCAGGTCATCCCACACCTGGATGACAACAATACTCAGAAAGCTCAGGCAGAACAAACTTGGAAAACAATGGAGACGACAAAAATGGCATTTTTAATCCACTTGAAACAGAGTTTGATCTTGGAAGAAGAAGCTTCTCCAAGTTTATATATATGGGTTCTTACAAGAAAACACCACCAACAAATTCAGTCAAGCAACAGTTTACAGACAGAGAGAGAGAGAGAGAGAGAGAGAGACTGCGAAGAGGTCTCAGCCGCTTATACACAAAAGAGGTGGAAGCCTCTCTCTGATCTCTCTCATCTATTCGCTGCAAGCTTGGTTTTGTTTTTAGAAGAGTTGGTTCTTAGCAGAGCTTACATGGTGCAAATTTGCTTTTTGTCTGTACCAATGTACCGTTATGGTATTCCCACCTTTATCTCCTTCAAACCCAACATGCAGAGGCTGCCATCAAATTTACAAATGTTGCCATCCAATTATACATATGTCGAGAGAGAGAGAGAGAGAGAGAGAGAGTGCATTGCTTTAGTAAAAGAACCTGATGGATATCTCCAATAAAATGTGACAGGAACATGAGTGCCTCTGTTAAATTGTCTGCTGCCGAAAACAAATCACTTGGATTACATCACAAAAAACTTGCACGCGAAATATCAGGCAGTTCAGTCCTTACAGTTTAACAGTGACGAACTTTGATCTGCCGACTCGAGCTGGCTTGTATAATTGAAAATTGCTGCAGCTACGCATCTTTCGTTCTTTCCAGCAGAATCATGACAGTCTCCTGTTAGGAGCTCAGGAAAGTTAAGGAGGAACGAATTGTCGAGATCACGTAGCCGACCAGCAGTCAGAGCTTACTTCTATGGTTGTAGTTGCATTTGAAATCTGGGGTATCGACATAGTGCAGGGCACTGCTCCAGTGATAGTGCGGCCGAATTTCATCGGCCCAGGAACAAACTGCCGAAAGATGGCCTTCCGCATACTCGGGAAGTAAATTATTCACTGCCGCTCGCGCAGCTTCAGTTAGATATCCCTGAAGAGACGAAACCATGCATTTGTAACTGAGAGCGTTCCTGATCCTCTAAAACGCCCACGCTAATATCTGGAGCGCAGCCATTTAGCTTAACTAGAATAGTACGGTATAACATGTTTGCAGGAGAAACCAGGAGGAGCAGTGGATCCATTTGTAACAGTTTACGATCCTTCTCGGCTTTCTCACGCCAAAAAAGAATAAAAACTGGAATAATTCAAACTGTTGAAAGACAGACAGCACAACTTTCGGAAAGACGGAAACTACGCGAGACAATTGGGGGACTGGAACTAGAGGAAACACTCAGACTCGTATGATAGTTGCTATTAAGTGAGAAACGCGTGGAACATCATCACAGATGCTCGCACCAACAACAATTTGACAATCCTTTAACGAGCTCCCGCAAGTAAATCAAAAGAAGTAAACCTTCGGCATCGAACTGTCAGAATTTCTAGTTGACAAGATGAAACAGCTGCTCTATACCTAGCAGAGAGACGAGAGAACGAGATGCAGTGGGCGCGAGGGAGAGGGAGATGTGGCTTACCTCGGCAATTTTACAAACAATATAGTGCCCTTCGTTTCCCCAACCAATTGCTCGAGGGAGGAAATGGAGGAGAAGAACCAGGAAATTCTTGAGCAGGGAACCAGCTTGACGATCCATTCCACTACCAGTCTCATCGTTGGCCGGCAGCAGTATGCCTTCAAACTAGGCTCGGTGGAAAGGGGAGCCCACGACCTGCTCCATATGTGTGATTGTGTCTGTGCGGTGTGCGGTGTGCGGTGTGCGGTGTTCGGTGTGCGGTGTTCGGTGTGCGGTGTGCGCTGGAAAGATATGATTATTACGTAAATTTTACGGAAAATTATCTTTTGTTGACCAAAAACAATATATATTTTAAATAAAAAAAAACATATTTATGTATTGGTACAATAAACAAAAACATAAAATATCAAAATTAATAATTTTGATATTTACATCTACTTGCATATTAAAATTGATGTATGTAAATATATGTATATGCATATTTGTTATCGTGTGTGTGTTTATACACACACACACACACACACATGCATGCATACATACTAATATATATATACACTTCAATATATTTGTGTGTGTGTGTTTGTATCCATATTTATATCTCCATTTCAAACATTTTATTTATATACATGTTTATGTGTGCATATATATATATATATATATCTATCTAAAGAAATGTATAAACATATCTATTAGCCCTAAAATGAAAGATCATGCAATGTACAATATTTATAAGGAAAATCAGTATCAGTTTATTAACTTATGAATAGTATTTTTGAAGTTTCTATTTGATCGGCTAAAAATAATATTGATATTATTAACATAAATTATATTTGTAGAGGTTGACAAATGTTAGGTATCCTTTGTGAACATGCACGTATAATATTACTATCAATTGGTCAATCCATGATTAATTTTGTTGATGATTGAATCAGACTTACAAAACAAGAATTAATAAATTCGGGCTCATTTTGAAGGATATAGTCACATGACATGTCATCAGATCGCGATGATGGTATTGTATATG
Organism: Sapria himalayana; assembly: GCA_029783825.1. Taxonomy (NCBI): domain Eukaryota; kingdom Viridiplantae; phylum Streptophyta; class Magnoliopsida; order Malpighiales; family Rafflesiaceae; genus Sapria; species Sapria himalayana. The sequence goes on along the minus strand of JAREIK010001333.1, from coordinate 836,955 downwards.
TTATTTTAATTATTATCATTTATCCATGTTTAAGGTTTGTGTTTTTGAAATTGTGTGTGTGTGTGTGTGTGTGTGTGTCACTGATACATATGTATATGTTATATGTGTAAGTACTTACATGTGTCAACTACAGCAATAACTCATTGTCCTAATGATATACAAGGTGGTTTTCATTATCAAGCACATCCCAATAGTGGTCCCCCCATAGCTTTAAGCTCAATACACAAATATTGAGACAATAATTTATCTCTGCTTGAGATTCATTCACAATCTCATATTTTTTAGACAACTTTGTTAACTATCCTGCATGATTTATTTGCATGCCCATTCATATTATTCAGCCTCAAATATCATAAAGATGAAAGATTAACATAAATTATAAGTATTTATACTTTTTGTTTCATAGGTGTTATACTCGCATAATTAAATTATTATTCACTCAAGCTTCACAAGTAGGAACCAAATAAGTAAAAAAAAATCTATAAGGATTATCACCACCTTGTGAGTCACAACATACTTATGCACATCTCAATGACTGCCTATCACCTAGATGTGTCAAACGAGCCGGGTCGGGCCAGCTCGACCCATTTTTTTAGCATGGGCGTGCTTTACGGGCCAATCTAGGCCATACGGGCCAGGTAAAAATTTTTTTTTTATAATTTATTTTTTTAATTTTTATTTTAATTATATAAATTATTAAATTATATATACAATTATAGATAATGTATAATATTATATATTTATAATATGAAAATTGTTAAATTTTATTAAAATTACAAAGTTAAAATTTTTTTTATAATGCAATATAAAATTAGTTTAAAATTTATTAGAATTATATAATAGAGTTATAAATTTTTAAATAAAAAATTAAAACAAAAAAATAAATAAATCAATAAATTATGTTAAAAAAAATTAAAAAGTAAAAAAACATAAGCAAATCAAATAAAAAATGACCAATCAGCCATTAGGTGCCGAAGGTCCGAACCAAACAAATTAAAGTTTTAACGTAACGTATAAATAAAGCGTACAATCAATAAAAAAAATATTGAAATCAAAAAATAGTAGATCATCATCAATCGTCAATCGGCATATCATGAGCATCATCAGTCACAACATCAAGATCAGTATCATATGAATCATCATCATCAGTAATCAACTCCTCCGCTATCGCAGTGGATGCGGCTGCCATCTCTGTCCCATCCTAGCTCCGGCATGATCATGGATGCTAAACCTCGAATCCTTCCAATCCTTCAAACAAGCTAAGGCCTCAACAATATCTGGACGTAATCTCGATCTCCTATCCGATATCACGTTCACAACAACAGAAAAAATAGACTCCAATGCTACGCTCGACACCGGAGGAGTCAGTAGATCCCGTGTCATCCTAGATAGCACGGGAAAGGTGGACTCATATAATTTCCACTACTATAATATATCAAGATTCTTAGTATCAGAATGTGATAGGATTGAGCAGTGATCGGTATCTAAGTGCCGAGAAAGCTCGCTCCTATGTGATGGTCAACCCCTACGTTTCCCCCTCACTAGCTGATGGAAAAATCATCATCTCCAAATAAGGTATCTATGTTCGTAATCACAGTCTCACTACTACCACCATCATACCTAGTATCGTAGTATGTGAATAGGTCAGTCAACTTCTCATGAATAAACCCTACAGGTGGCTCTTCCAGGTTCATGCACGAGGAAATATAAGTCATGGTATTTTCTACCCCTTCCACCTTAACCCTAGGGTCCATGCATGCAGCGAGGCAATAAAGAGATGGAACGGTGGATCAGTACTTTAAGTATTTGGTTTCCATCTCTGCAACCATATGGCTAAGTGTCGGGTCAGCTCGATACTTCCTAAACATGTTACTAATGTAGCATATGCCCAGTCAGTGTCGTCAATAATAAGTTCGTCACTCTTACTATTTTACCATATAAAAGATACAAGTCAAATAACATCAATATTTTACCACAAAAAAGAAAATATTCTTCTGAATTGAATCAAACTTATATTTAACACTTATGTCTAGGTCATATAAATCTAAAATACATTTCAAGACTGGTTAAAGATGAACCTTTTGGGTTCATTGAAAGTAAAAATACTTCTTGTACATGAATCTTGCTTAGAACAAAAAATGACCAAGCGGCCTTTGGTAGCAAAGGGTTATAGAGCCAAAGAGCCACTAAGTTGGTTTATTCTGATTTATGTATGCCTATGGGTATCCAAGTAAGAGATGACTTTAAGTACTTCATCACTTTTATTGATTATTACTCAAAATATGGATGTATTTATTGGATAAGCCCCGATGTCTTTGAGAAATATAAAGAGTACAAGATAGAAACAGAGAAATATCAGAATAAATATCTCAAGACACTATGATCTAATCATGATGGTGAGTATATTTTGGGAGAGGTTAAGGACTACTATTGGATCTCAGTTATCTACACAAAGCATTTTGTAGATAAATTGTGTGGTAGAAAGAAAGAATATGGTTCTTATGGATGTGATAAGATTGATGATGAGTTATTTAGACATGCAAGATTCCTTCTAGAGATGTGTGTTAGAAATAAAAACTTATGTTTTAAACATAGTTCCATCTAAGTCTATACTCACTATTCCAATTAAATTGTGGACTAGAGTATACATAGATGTAAGCTTAGTTTTAAACACATTCATTTGTGGGGTTGCCCAGCATATGTAATAAAATGAAAAAACATATAAGTTGAAATTAAGAAAAGAAGTTTATTTCTTCATGGGATGTCATAGATGAACTAAAGGTAATTTTTTTATGTCGAAATGATTAGAAGGTCATTGTTAGCACTAATGCTCAATTCTTAGAAAAAGACTATATAATAAATTACTAGCCCATAAGTATAATTGTTTCAGAAGTATTGAGAGGAAATATAGTAGTTCAACCTTCTTTGATACTATTAATACAAGAAAAAATACAATAAGGTAATATTTAAGACACCCCACTACCTCATCATAATGGGAGATCTATTAATAATAGTGTTGATATTGAATCTCATGACCTTATTATTGATATGCTAGTTGCACAGTCGAATGAAAATGATCATAATGGTTCACAAGGATCATCATCTACATAGTGTATTACTAAAAGTATACAACCAAGAGAAGTGTCTTGTCATAGTGGTAGGATTATTCATCAACCTACGTGGAATATACTATTGAGAGAGTCTTATAATAGAATTACTGATATGATTGATATTGATCTCAAAAGTTGTAATAAAGTGCTTAAAGATAAAGAAGTAGAACATTGACAAAAGGCTGTGGAATTATAGATGCATTTAATTACTCTAATTATATTTGGGATCTTATGGAATCACTTGAAGGGATAAACCCCATTAGGTATAGGTGGATTTAGAAAATGAGAGGAACAAATATTAACAATGAGACTTATAGGGTTAGACTTATTATAAAAGGTTTACTCAGAAAGAGAGGATCGATTATGAGAAGACCTTTTTGCATGTGATCATGCTTAAGTCAATTCAAATTCTATTGTTCATTATAATTCATCATGACTATGAGATTTAAAAAATAGATGTAAAGATTATATTTTTGAATGGACATCTTAAAGAATACATATATATGATACAGTCTAATGGTTTCAAAGAAAATAGTCAATAGCACAAGTTGTATAAATTTAAAAAGTCCATTTATGAACTAAAATAAATATCTAGATCTTGGAATATTCATTTTGATCAAGTCATTAAGTCTATGACTTTTTTTAATGTCATAAGAGTATTATGTGTATATGAAGTGATATGATTGCATGGTAGTAATCTTGATATTATATGTTGATGATATATTTAGTCATTGGTATTGTCGTGGGTTTGTTGTCGTCGGTTAATGTCTGGTTATCTTTAAATTCCGTATGATAGATTTAGTAGAAGCTACTTATATTTTTGGGATCAAGCTTTTGCGAGATTATAAACAAAAAATATTGTGCTTGTCTTAAGTTATTTATATTGATTAGATATTATCTTATTTTAGCATACAAGATTCTAAAAAATATTTTCTTACTTTTAGATATAGAATCATTCTATCAAAATATCACACTACTAAAAATAATGAGAATACAGACCAAATTACCGACCTAAAAATTAGGTCGGTAATTTCTGACCAAATCATGACCATTTAGAGACCAAAAAAGGGTATCAAAAAAAAATTTCCAGACTAAATTTCCGATCAAAGACCTATCATAATTATAGACCAAATATTTTTGGTCGAAAATCAGTATGTAATTTAGAATGGAATTATCGAATACAATTTGCCGACAAATTACCAACTATTTAATGACCAAAAATATATTACCATTAAAATTAGCTGGTAGAGTGGTTTTTCAAATTATTTATAACTTCGTACTTACCGACCATTTACCAACTAAATATGTAGATCGGTAATTACTGACCAATTCCCGACTATTTAGAGATCCAAAGAGGAGCATTAAAAAAAAATATTTCCAACCAAATACCGACTATATATTTCCGACCAAATATTTTTGGTCGGGAATTAGTTTGTAAATTAGGAAGGAATTAGCGAAAAAATATTGCCAAAATATTACCGACCATTTAACGACCAAAAATATATAACTATGAAAAATAGTTGGTAAGGTGGTTTTCCAATATATTTATAATAACGTAATTATCGACCAAACTACCGACCGAATATATAGGTCGGTAATTACTGACCAATTCGAGATCTTTTAGAGACTGAAATGGGGTTTCGAAAAAAAAATATTTCGAACCAAAATTTTGACCAAATTTCCGACCAAAGACCGATAATACTTACCGACCAAATATTTTTGGTCAAAAATTGATATGTAAATTACGATGGAATTAGCAAATAAAATTTACCGACAAATTACCGACCATTTAACGACCAAAAATATATTACCATTAAAATTGGTTGGCAACGTTGCATTCCAAAATATTCATAACTTTGTACTTACCTACCTTTTACCGACTATAATTTTGGTCGGTAATTCATAGGTTTAATTTTTTTGATTTAAAATTCATTTGCTAAGTCATTAACACTTACAAACATACATATCTGTGTTATTTTTGAAGTAGAGGTGATACGCGATTGTAAGCATAAAATCAAAGAATTTGTATCTCTTCTTCTGAATCTAGGTAAGGTTTTCTTTATTCTTCTCCTTCAAAATACTTATACATATATTCATCTCTCTGAATTTTATTAGGAAAATCAGATTTTTGTTTTTTCAGTATAATCAGGTATTAGCTTTTTTTAATTCTCCTCTGAATTTCTTCATTTTTGCTTCTATTTCATTTAACTTATATGATTTTGACTCTACACAATTAATTAAACTATAATTTTTCAGTGTAATATTTGTACTTCTACTGTTTAGCTTTTTAGGGTTTTATTGATTTTTATTTCAAATACAAAATGTTTGCATTTTGTTCTATGCTTCTTTAGCTGAAGAAAATATATAATGATTGATTTATATACTTCTTTAACTTAAGAAAAATTAAACTTAATGTTAATGGGTTATATTTTTGTTGTATTCGAATAAATTATAAACATGTAATAGTATATATAAACTTTTATACATTTATATAATCATATGACATTATGTATAAATGTCTATACTTTAATATATATAAATATATTACATTATAAATAAACATTGATATATTTATATAAACACATAATGTTATATATAAATATTTATACATATGTTTTAATGTTTATAAATATCTATACAACATTTACATAAAACTATCAATTTATATAATTTTTTATATAACAATTATGTAACATTAAATGATTATACAATTTAGTAAATATTTATATTAACATATTATTTTTTATATAAATATAGAATATTTATAATGTTTATATAAATGTGATATATATACTATATATTATTTATAAAAGTGTTTCATATAAATATAACTATATCTAAGTAACATTTATAAAAATATTTTATTCACAAATATTATATAGATACATGTGTTTAATTATATAATCATATGTCATTTTATATAAAAATATTTATAACTATATAAATAATAAAGCAAACTATTTTTATAACTATATTTATAACCTTACATAACTGATTTTTAACTATATAATAATGTATAACTATATCTATAATTCTATATAACTATATTTCTAAAAAATATATACTATATGTATACTAATATATAACTATATATAAATATAATTTACTAAATTTATAACTATATATATGTTATATATAATTCTATCTTTAACTACATACATATTTATAACTATATGTGTATAACTATATATAAATATTTGTATAGCTATGTAACACTCTATATAATTAAATATAACTATATTTGTAATTATATATATGTATATGTTTTCATATAAATAAATCAAAATATTTGTTTATTACATTGTATATATTTATGTATAACTACTTATAACTACTTGTATGAATATATCTTTGTTTATTACTTTGTGAAATGTGTTCAATTATGCATAATTTTCATTTCTCATAAGAATTTTTTTTTCAATAGAATTAATATATGTATTGTGTGTAAATATAGACATGAAAGGAGGGTAAGAAGCCCATTGCTCCTCGCTTATTCAAATACACGCACACGAAGGTTCATGATGATCAGACTTTCATTGATCAAAGATCTCGTGCAGCAAATATAAGTTTTATTAACAAAAATTTAACTTTTCTTTTTTTTCTTGAATATAAATTGAAATACTTATCGTACATGTTTATTAGGTGAGAAATGAAGAAATGTTAGCTGCTACGACTCAAGCGTATTCACAGTCTACTTCATGTTCATGTGATGGTGCAACATGTAGTTCTTATTCATTATCTCCACCAGTTGATATGAATCAGATTTGGTATGCGGCTATTGATGCAAAAAGAAGATGCCTGTTTATGGTGTCTGTTCGTCGACATCATCATTTTATTCGCATAGACGACTAGATTATGAAGCTGAATTTTTGGGACTAGTTTCGAAGTTGTTCTCGGTGATGAAGGAATTTTAGGATGTGATGTGAAATGCGATATAGTATCAGTTGGCTGATACCGAGAGACGCATGATCAACTATGAGGATGATATGGATGAGTTGCATATGCGTTTTGACTGGCTTACAAAGAAGTTTCAGGAAGGAAGACTGCAGTTCAACCCTGATGAACTACCTCTGATTGTTTGGCATAATGCTCCAGCTATAGCATCTACTCCATCACCTACAACAAAACTTGCAACAACCGAATCAGGACTAGTAGCAGTAGACAGTTCTACCCAAGTATCCGACATCTCACCATGAGGACTAGATCCATCATAGCATAATGATTATAAAACTAGGTTGGATGATTGAGTGTATTACACATTTAATTTTCATGCCTTAAACTTTAATTTTGGATTTCATTTTTTTATTTATTCTTGATATATTTACTATAAATATGTAGTATATATAGTTGTTTGCTATTTCTAATTAAACTTTTTTTGTTGCGTAATCTGAATATATTTCTGTATGTATATATATTTCAAAAGCAAGATATTTAAATCAAAATTGGAAAAAAAATATTTGGTCGGTAATTATCAACAAAATTGTGACCAAAAACTGACCCAACTTTTTAATATCAAAGGTCAATAAAATGTCACCGGTTGGTCGGCAATACTTTTGGAGATCAATTTTCGACTAATGATTTTAAAAGATTTTGGTCAATTTTTGGTCGTAATTTTGTTAGTTATGTGTTTACCTTGGGAAGTGGAACAATAAGTTAGAAAAATATCAAAAAATCTTATATTGTTGATTCCACCATGAAGGCCAAATATATGGTAGCTTCAGAGGCAGCTAATGAGGCTGTATGGCTCAAGAACTTTCTGACAGATATAAGGTCATTTCTATTGTATAATTATCTATTACACTTAATTAAGATAATGGTGGAGGAGTAGTTGCTAACTCAAAGGAACCTAGAATTCACAAGAAGTTAATATATATCGAGCATAAATATCATCTAATAAAAAATATCATAAAAGAAGAGATGCGATGATGAAAAAAGTGATATTCGGGAACAACTTAGTAGATCCCTTTTCAAAGAGTCATCCAGCTAAAACATTTGATAGACATGTGGTGGGATGAGATTTAGAAGTATGACATCATGACTTTAAGTCTAAGTGAGAGATTGTTGGAATTATTTTATACCAAGTTAATTTGGTTGTTTCTTCTTTTAATTAGTTTACATTATTTTCTTATTTTAATAAAAGAATATGCAATGAGCCAAATATATGAAAATGCATGTCCTTCATAATTGAAATTAGATAATTTGGTATGTTAAGTTAGGCTTATGCATGGAGAATTGAATTATCAGTTCTTGTAGAATATAAGTTTGTTATTCATAATCTAGATAAAATCAGATAATCTATCGGTAAGGATTCATATAAAATAAAATACAAGATTTCAATAGGTTTATCTTGATTATGAAAATGATTAAGTTCTAACTTTTAGTACTAGTACACTTGTGTGTATTGAATGATATCACCATGATATAATTATTCTGTACTGACATATAAAATAAAATATGCTATTATTACTATAAACACTATTAATCTTACTCTTGAAGTAATTTATATTTACATGTACTTATTAATAATTGTTTTGATTCATAAAGAGTAAGATCTAGATATAGATTTATGAATTCTAAGAATTAAATAATTTTATCAAGTATATGGTGAATTATTGATTATTAATGGAATCCATGTCATGTTAGAAGGATTGATGATGCACCATAAAAAAGCTTATAAATTTTGATATTGACAAACTCTATAATAGATTTTGATTTGGTATTTTAAATAAGTTAAGTGGAGAGTCTAGAAAATAATTAGAGATTAATTAAATTAGATTGTTAGTAATTTAATTCAATCAATGAGTATCTATAATCTTAACATGGTAAGTTTAATAAGTGTTGAATACTAAAAAACACAAATTATTTTTAATACATGAGAGATTATAATTATAATTCTATAGTGGCATGAATTATTATTGATATAAATTATAGTGCAACATAATTTACATTGAGAACTCAAGATCTTATTTAGGCTAAGATCCACTTGATAGCCTAATTTAGATCCATTAAAATATTTTAAAGATTTTATTTATTTGTTTAGAGTATGTATGTGTATATAATCAGAATAATTAATTTAATTAGAAGTGAATTATTTGATTTGTATTAAATTAATTCTGATTATATATATATATATATATATATATATAATTAAAGTCTTTAATAACAAATTTTATAATTAAAAACATAAGAAAACACAATGTCATATTTTATGTGATGGTTTTCTATTTTTTATTATTAAAAAAAAAATGGCTTGGACGACACTAACCACTATAACGTCATCTTCCTCATGGATTTTTGAATAGAGGCATATGTGATAAGCCTCTGTCGAACGACACTTACTCTTGAGGTGTATTGTTTTTGTTAAAATCAATGAGAATTCCAAATGAAATGAAAATAATCTTGGCTACACACAATATCTTTTCAAAGGATTTATATTAATCCTTGGTTTCCTAACAAAAAGGGCAAGGGTTCTCACACTTTATTGGATGAGAGAGGGTAAATAAGTTAGCAAAACTTAGTAGATTTAGGATCTTGAAATGTTTGGTTATTGAATGGTTAGACCACATAGTTAGTTGACACCATAAAACATACAAATATCAATTTATACAAGACACTAAGTGGAAAAATGAGAAATCTAGAAAAAAAGTTGGTTATAAGTTTTGATATGTGGGCAAAGAGATAAATATAAATGATATTAGGATAATCGTGGATGAAGACTTAAAAGATAGAGTTGTAGAGGTAAGGAGGATTAATGATAGACATGTAACAATCAAATTAGTTGTTGGTGGAAATATTTTAAACATGATTAGTGCTTATGTTCTACAAGTAGGATTTGAGAAATGAATGAAAAAAAAATTATTGGAAGATATACATGGGTTAGTGCAAGATATACCAAGGGACAAAATGATCATTAATTGAAAGATTTATATGAATATGTAGGAATAAATAATAGTTGTTATGAGAGACACCATGAAGGACATGAATTTAAGAAAGGAATAAAATAAGAGGAATAATCTTAAGTTTTACTTTAGCTTATGATCATGCTATAACTAACACATACTTTAAAAAGAGAGTAATACTCAATGACATTCAAAAGTAGTTCTAAACAAAATAAATTTTTGTTATTTTTGGAAAATAAACTTATAAATTGAAATAAAATTTTACATCAAAAAGCTTTTACGAGATTATTTTCAAATTTATATCACAAATATTTGATTATAATATTGAATACTTTTTAAAGGCAATGTTTTTCAATTTTTATTTCTTATTGTGCACATATACTTATATATCAAAAATGTGGAGTCATCATGTCATGCTGTGCACACCATGGTCTATCCCATTGGGCCATGTTGTGCCGGCACAAAGGCAAGGAAAGGAGACTCAACATGACTCGATGTCTCGGCTACATAACTAAGGTCTACCAAGGCATGCTAGATCAAGTTCAATCGTGTTATACCTAACACAACCATGTGAAGCATGAAATTGGTCTTTGCATGGATGGCAAATAACCCAAGCTAAGGGTTAGTTGCCATAGGCCACAATGGCACTGCAGTGTGCTCTGCATAGGCTAGCTTAGTAACACTACCCTAGCCTACAGATTGTAGACTACTATTGTGTTGCATGCCCATGCCCCAGAACCTAGGATAGTAGTGCCCCTAGCCTATCTACTCTATTTGGAGATTTTGCACATGTGATTAGGCACTTGGGCTAGTCTGTGTGCGTGTGTGTGTGTGTGTGTGTGTGTGTGTTAAAATCAAATTATTCTAAAAATTTAAACAATAAATGTAATATATATGAATATTGATATAAATAAAATACAAAAAAAATACACTCAAAGATAAAAATATAAAATAAACATAAATACTAAAAAAATGCAAAAACAAATATTGTAAAATGAAATACACTCTAGTGCAGTGGCAATGATAAAATGCCACTCGATCTGGTATAAATCATCATAACTCTAAGTCTTGATATTATTTTTTTTCGTATATATCATTATCTATTTATAGCTTTTGACTTTATTTAAAAGACTTATCATTGCATTCTCCTAATCTTTTAAGTATGATAAAGCTTTAATAATATTTAGTTGTAGTGTGCTCCTCCTATCTTAGATCATAATTACAGTCATAAAAAAAGTAGATTGATATTATGCTAAACACCAAATGGATTAGTAGATTACATATCATTTTTTGTATGACAGAAATAGAGGATTTATAGGATTTCTACGAACTCAATAGTTCAAAAATTTCATGTTATATGAGACAAGATGGAGTAATAATCGGTGTCTAAGAATTTTGACAACTCATTTCTATTCGATAGATCTCCCCATCTTTTCACTATTGTTAAATAAATAAAAATGTCATTATTTCAAAATATGGTATCAATCTCTTAACTCAAATATTTGTTTTACTAGGAAACTTAATTTTGTTATATTTAAATAGGTTATCTAATTATTAGTAAATCTTACCCTCTAATTCTTATGTTAATTAATGTAAGTAAATATAATTTTGATAATATTTTTATATTTTTGACCTTAACTTTATGATTCATATGGACAACTAAGCAATAAAGAGATAATATGAAAAACTATTATATTTAATACCACCTTTCCATTTCAATAGTTATGACACCAAAATAAACATGTTCACTATATTGATTCAAGATAATATTTATTTTGCATATGCATCTAAGTATAATATAATTTAAGAGAATATTTATATATAAACAAATATATTTTCATTGTAACATAAAAGATTTTAAAAGGAAAATATTATTTCTTAGTCTTATTAATTAATTAATATTTCACTAGTTTTATTATTAATATAATTGAATATCAAATATTAATAGTCAACACATAAATCTAATATTAGGTATGTTGAATTCTAATGGAAGTTGACATCTAGTTGGAATTTCTTCTTTTTAAGCCTACTAACTTATATAGAGTGTAAAAGTTATGTCGTTTATTCAGTGTCCTAATATATTTTAATATATTGCATATTTATTTTAATGAGAAAGAAACTATTTTTAAGTTAGTTTGAAGTATTAGATTTATTATGCGACAAATACATCAAATATGAAAATTCTCAGCAAGGGAGCCATCCCTAATGGTTCTTATGAAAATGTGAAAATTCAAATGTGAAAATTATGCAACACATACTATATTAATACCTAAAGTATTATCAAATATTATGTTAAATAATGTATTTTGTATCTCATATTTCCAAAAGACCCTATACATAGACTCATATATGGTAGGGTAATATCAAAGATGAAATATCTTATGAATATCTACTATTTTTTTTATTTAGTGTTCATAATTAATAAAGTAGATAGTGATGCATATGAATATTTTGTCATTATGACTAATTTAAATATCAATCATCATGAAAAGCACTCAATCCCACCCACTAAGTTTGTTAATTATTGATAATTTTTCCATTTTATAATGTTTTATTGTCATTTCTACATGTCATTTTAGAGATCATATATTACGTAGACTAGAAATATTTTTGTATACAATAAACTTTTCTAAGATTTTCTATAAATTTAAGTGAAAGACTTAGCTAGAAATGAACCTAACTACTTTTTTCCCTTGCAAAGTTATGATAGTAAAAAAATGGGGTCACTGAACCTCAAGCTGATCCAAATTCAATGATCCCAATATTTAATTGGATTTAACAGAGATCTAATGCAACTTTTTTTTGATATATTATTTAGTGTATCTCCCAAGATGTCAAGTCTCACCACTACTATTACAAGATATCTTTTTTATAATATATATATTGTGATGAATCTTATTCGATACCTATATAATTCTTATTTTTAATAATTTTAAAATAGTTATGTACTAAAAATATTTGTCTATTCTTTGGTTTTTTAGGTGAAAGGGCCAATGCTGATTTATGACTGGGAGATATCCTACTCTCAGACATTTTGATCGTATTATCTTTATCTAAATCAATGTTAACATTATTTTTCTAATATTCACTATTTTTTATTTTTAAAAATTTAGAGTTATTCTAAAAGAGATTTATTTAATTCTAAAATTTATCTAGAAAAAAAATAATTATGAAAAAAAAAGAAATCATATACCTTACAAAAATTCAGACATGAATCTAAAGCTAAGAAACAAGAAGTCAGCAATTCCAAGGCTCATTTGTTAATATTAATTTACATGATTATATTATTATAAAATATTAAATATTAAATTTTATAAAAAATTCTAGCATCACCTTTTTTAGAATTTGAAAAAAATGAGAATCAAAGAGAGAACAAGTTACAATTTGGGTGTTAAAAAATTAAATGTTAACTTCCTATTTTTAGAACATTTTCAAAATTAAAAAGTTGTTTTTTTTGTATGTTTTTTTGCAAGACCCTAACATCCATTGGATTTCTACCCATAATCATTTGACAAAAATCCAAAGACCAAGATTCATTGAAAAATTTTTAAAAATATTTTTTAATTTTATATTTTAACATTAATCTGACAATGACAATTACATGTTTTGCTCTCGGTTCGATATTGGATATGTCACATGCTATTGCAAAGGCAATGATATATATTTTTTGGGGAGTTATGTATTGGGGTGTTTACCCATAAATTTTTAATAATTAGAAACTAACCTTTTGATATTTATAAAAATGTCACAAAACTATAAATAAATTAAAAATAATGGCACTCGAATTCGTAAGTCCTAAACTATCCTCGCCCCTCAACCTCGCCCTGGCCCCTTGTCGTCGCCCTCGCCCCTCGCCCCTCGCTCCTCGCCCTCGCCCATTGCCCTCGCCTGTTTGCCCTCACCTTTTGGCCCTCTCCTCCCACCCCTCTCCCCTTGCCCATCTCCATGAGATCATTCGTGGAGCTCCAGTAAGCTTGACTTGGATGGAGCTCACTGGAGCTCGAAGAGCTCCTTTGTGGAGCTTGTGGAGTTCCGTCGAGCTCCACGATGGAGTCGAGGAGCTCTAGTGATCTCATTCGTGGAGCTCATCGAGCTCCAAGTCGAGATTGTTGGAACTCGACGGAGCTCCACGAGCTCCATGAAAGTGCTAGTCGAGCTCCACGATTGAGCTTTAGGAGCTCCAATGAACTCCTTTATGAAGCTCGTCGAGCTCCAATTAGTTCCACGATCGAGCTCACTGTAGCTCAAGGAGCTCCTTCGTGGAGCTTCCTAAAGCTTTTCAAGCTCGACATGGAGTTCATTTGAGCTCGGCAAGCTCCTTCGTGCAACTCCACGTCGAGCTTGATGGAGCTCCATGAAAGAGCTCGATGTGGAGCTCGTGGAGTTTCATCGAGCTTTACGAAGGAGCCCCGTCGAGCACCACGATGGAGGGGCGAGGGAGAGAGCGAGGGGTGAGGTGTGAGGGCGAGGAGCAGGGGAGAGGGTAGTTTAGAAATTATGAATTCGAGTGCCATTATTTTTAATTTATTTATAGTTTTGTAATTTTTTTACAAATGTCAAAAGTTTAGTTTTTAATTGTTAAAAATTTCTAGGGAAGCATCCCAAAACATATTTCTCCCTATTTTTTTTAAATGGGACCCATGCACTTCATGTGATCCATTTAAAAACATATTTAAAAAAAAATTAAGCACATGGACCTCATGTCATGAACCTATTTTAAATTTTCAACATAAACATGCACATGAAGTCCACATTTCTTGCATGTTCCTATTGGTCATGCCGATAGCATCAAGCCATGCTATGCTTCTGCACGTGACCCATTTTTCCTGGCTTGACACGGCACGAGCCATCAGCCATATCATGGGCTAGCCATGATAGTGCAAGCACAAATATTGCCTATGTCGTGCCATGTTGAGGGTCAGGCTCTGACCACTTGGTCCACTTAACACCTCTATATGATAGTGGGGTTGAAAATTTTGTGATAAAGTCCAACACATCCCACTCTCATTCATGCTTATGCTATAACAATTGGAGCTACATTAGATAACCAACTTTTATGGCCAACACATTTAGTCATTTTTAGCACTATTTTCATTTAGATGAGTAACTTTTATTTCCATTTATTTTATATATCTTCATATATTTGCATATATTTTAGATGAGGAGATGAATATGATAATTACTTTAGAAAAATTTTTAGCCTATTATCATATATTTTATATATGATAATAAATTATATAATTTACTAATTAATTTGTTAGTAAATAACATCTACTTCACTATTGTAGTTCCCACTTGATTTTGGTTTCACTAGATAAAAAAAGAATAATTGTACACGATCTTGATCCAATGCTAAAGCAACTATGTGACGACCTTAAGTAAATTGTGAATGCAGTGTATATATATTAGCTAAAATTATAATATATATTTTTTCAAGTTGTGATGAGGTTTCATCTATCCAGTAAAATCATAATCTTCTGTTTTCATACAGACTACAATAGTGTGTTTAGTAAATTTTATCTTGGTGGAAGCAATCACTATTACTATATTTTGATATTATTGATTTATATAGTGTTGTCATCTTTGTAATTGATGTCTATTGATTTTTCAATGGTGCTTCTAAATATGGTGCTTCGAAAAATGATGCTCTCAAGAACATTATTATTTTTTGAATTTATAATGACAAAGATATAAATGGAAGCATTACCAAATATATTAATAAAGATGCTTTTTAGGCATCATTAAAAACATTTTTTTAGCAGTGAGATAAATGATATAGTTTTTAATTTTTATTTACCCTCCTTTCAATCCCCATTTACCAACCCCACGGTAGATGCATACGACAAACTTTCGTACCGGTCAATTATCTAAGTAATGAACGTAACCAAACATATTTAACTTTGGAGTTCGTATGAGATCCAGTGCATTAGTAATAGTTTAAATGCATCAGAAAAAATGATATTTATAAGTTTATTAGGAAAAGAGAGATGTATAGACATGTTAATCATATAAGAATGAAAATAATCATTTTTTGATAATAGATGAAGTCAAATAGAGATGGAGACTATATTTTCATGGCCTTTTAAATAAGTCTATATGGTCATAGAAAACTAAATAACTTTAGATATGTGGATAAGCTAAGATTCATAAAAATTAGGAAAACTCTAAAAAAGATAAAAGCAAGAAAAATGATAGGGCTCGATGGTGTCCTTATTGATGTCTGTTAGAGGCTTGAATCCATTCTTGTGATAATACATATGGGATTAGGATCATATTATTTGTTTTTAGGATGAATAATAATGTAGTGACATTGAAAATATATATTAATCATGAATTCTTTATGCAACAAAAGTCTTTGCACATATATCTTGCTTTGGATTGCATGAGAAAGAACAATGTGGACGTGTTCTTCTATCATAAAACTCAAAAAGATGCAAAAGAAAAGAATTTTATCACTTTTAAAAAGTAATGTGACTTTTTTATCTTAAAATTATTATTTAAAGATCATCTTCACACACACACACACACACACACACACAATCAAATAATTAATTTGATTTTAATTTAAATTAATTAAACTATTTTTAATTAAATCAATTAATATGATTTTAATCAAATTAATTGCTCTAGTTTTATATGCATATATATTCTAGATAGATAATTACGATTTTTAATTATAATTTTTAATATTGTTTATAAGGTTGGATAATGCTATAGAAATGAGCTTGGCTAAAATAAGATTTCAGACTTCCAATATAAATTATATTATACTATTTATATTAATTATAATTCATTCTACTATATAATTATAATTGTACTTACTAAATTATTCAAAACAATTCGAGTCTATTATAATTTAATATTTATTAAACTCTTAGTATTAAGATTATAGATATTCATTGATTAAATTAAATTAGTGACAATTTAATTTAATCAATCTTTATTAAATCCTTGAGACATTTTACTTAACCTATAAGTATTCTCAAAGTGATATCATCAATCTATTTGACATGATATGAATTTCATTAATAATCATTATTTACCATCCAACCGATAATGTAATCTAATTCTTTGATTTTATTAATTATTATATAGATCTATTTCTTTATAAATCAAAATAATTATTAACAAATGTACATGTCGAAAAAAATTATTTAAAGATTAAAAGTAATAGTATTTACAATAATGATTGTGTTTTTTTATTTTACATATCAATATAAAATAATCATATCATGATAATTCCGTTCAATACATATAAGTATACTAGCATAAGAAGTTAGAATTATATTTTTTTTTTCTCATTAGTAAAGACAAATCTACAAAAATCTTATGCTAAAATATTACCAATTAAATGTTCAATTCTATCTAAATTATGAACAATATGTTTATATTCTATTAGAATTAATGATTTGATTTTTCGTGCATAAGTTAAACTTTATGCACTAAAATCATCTACTATACAAAATAAAGGATGCGTACACATCAATTTTAAATGTAAATTCAACTCATTATAAATTCACTTATAATTAGAAATAACAAAATGCATTCGAACAACCAACAAAAAAATACAACAATTAAATAACTTTTAGTATAAACATGGTTCTAACAATTTAGAGGGCCAAGAGTGTGAAAGATATGATGTGGTCGACTAGATTATGTAACAAGATTTGGAGAACCAAAATGTTATCTGATGAATATAGACAAAGATTATAGTTCCCAACCATCAAGATATGTATAAACTTTCAAAAAAAAAATAGTTTAACATAGATTAGGAAAATGAATAAAAGTTTCAAAATCATTTTAAATTTATGCCAGGTTTATCTACTATAAATACTATTTACTCAGTGAAATAATTAATCTAACAAAATACGGAGAATAAGTAAAAACTTGTGTATGACATTTATCGATCTTGTGAAAATTTATGATAAAGTCTCAAAAAATTTAATTTAGTGAGTATTATGCAAGAAAGGGATATCAAGCATATATATATATATATATATAAAGTGCGTGCGATAGCGTGAGAGCGAGAGAGAGAGAGAGATAGAGAGAGGGGGGAGATAGAGATAGAGATAGAGAGAGAGATAGAGAGAGGGGGAGATAGAGATAGAGAGAGAGAGAGAGAGAGAGAGAGAAAGAGAACTAATCAAAGATATGTACGAGAGAGTGATATATAAAGCTAGATTGGTTTAAGATGTTACTATAGAATTTCCAATTATTGTGGTACTTCAATGATTATTACTCAATCCTTATTGTAGTATATATTTTGTTTTGATTATCTGTTTGTATAGTCAAATATGTTTCTGTTTTAATATTTTCATGTTAGTGTAAGAAAGAAAATACTAAGAGGCTGGGAATGTAGTAATAACACAATAACGGAGATCCTGCTGTCTGGTCAGTGGGCCGAAGAATTTTTGGAGCAGAATCTGATCTGCCTGAGTGATCCGACCCGCTCTGATTAATTAAACCAATAAACTATATTGATATAAATTGTTTTTTTTTTATTTTTGTTTTTAACTGCTATAATTTTATGTGTTGAACCGTTCATCTTCGTTTTCTCCTCTCTGCGTGATTTTTCATCACGACTATAAACTCATAAGTTTTTTTCTAGTGGATGTAGCTAGTCATGTTGAATGACTAGTGAACCATTTTAAATCGTATCTTCTATTGTGTTTTGATTCTGCCGTGGTATTATTAAATTGTAGTTGTGGATATATATATCATTTACTGTTTTTGTTGTTCTTTTTTTATGAATCTCAAAATCTACAATCTCTAGAAGTAGAATTGCCTAACACTTACATTTTTGTGCTACGTAAGAATAAATTTACAGAGATTTCTAAAAAATCATTTATTGGTATATTTTATTTATTGATGAGACCAAAGAAGAGCTATATATAAAACTATAAATTTTGAGGGAAATACTTAAGTCCAAGGAGTTTAGGAACAATCATAGTAAGATGTAATACTTGAGATATAAATTATACAATATAAAGAGTAAAAATAATATAATAATTAAAATAGAGAAACAAAATGAATCAAATGCCAATCATTTCAAATAACTAGTCTCTATATTAAGTAACCACGAGGAGATTAAGGCGAATATATCTCATAGGATTAATGTTGGATGAACCAATCAAAAAAATTATTTCAAAAGTCCTATTACAAGAGATTATTATTACTACTTCATCAAGAAGATATTATTATTACAAGAAATAATCAATTAGATATATCTCAACAAAATCAACACATTCAGAAACAATCTCTGGCACATGATTTTGACCACATTCATTCTTTTTTAGGCACGAATGTAAAGATTATCTGATAGTCACTGCAAATAATTTTATTTATGTTAATATAAATAATTATATTAACATAAATATATTTTGAAAAGATATATTTACGTAGTCAAAAAAGTAGTTCTAAACCTAAATGGGCTACATAAAATAAAGACCGGATGTCTATTGTAATAGCTATACATCTTTTGAGGACTTGATTAAGAAACTTGAAGTTTTATGTTTGACATCGATTAATTTTTTTTGTAATAATGTAATTAACATGTTGATCTTTTATGTGTAGACGAAACATATTTGGCTGTATTGTTAATTTATTAGTGCGTTTTGCATTATCTTGAGCCTTGAGGTGGGTGTAAAATTAATTATGTTCTTGTTGTACAAACCCATTTCTTTTTTCTTTTCTACACACACGCACACACCAAATGCACACACACTCACATGCACACACACTCACATGCACACACGCATGTGAACACACACACACACACGCATGTGAACACACACACACATGCACACACACGCATATGCACACGCATACACACTCATGCACTCACGCATGCATGCACGCACACGTATGCATGCTAACACATGCATGCGCGCACACACACACACATGCATGCGCACACACACATGCATGTGCACACACACATGCATGTGCACACACACACACGCGCATGCACGGACGCACATATAGGCACACACACACGCATGGACGGACGCACATATAGGCACACACACAAAGATGTTAATAAAATATACATGTATTATTACCCATTTTCTAATTTAAATGGTGTTACATCATTTGATATTCATTTGAAGTGTGTCATTTATGTATTAAATGTTGTCATTTGTAAAATGGAATACTACATATTTATCAATATGATGGCATATGACTACTTTGTTGTTATTTTTATTATTTTTATTTTTATTCTAATATAATGTACAATAATAATAATTTTCCCATTTCAAGTGGAAATAAAATAAACAAAATACTCTGATATCATGTATATTTTATGTCACATGGCATACTTTTCTTCACCATGTCATTTTATACTTTAATTTCATGAATATAATAAACAAAAAAAATTTAATTTCTAATTTTTCTTCAATATCATTACCACATCACGCAACATAAGAAATCAGTCCAACCAAGCCCATCAGAACTAACATTGAAAAAGTCATCTAAATACTCGTTACAAAAAAAATTTAAAAATTAAATTTCATATTAGAAAAATAATTTTTCGTACTAAAAATTTAAAAAGGACGCGATGGATTTATCTCCTATAATAAATGACCATGCACGCACTTAATTACAATTATTTAAATTAACAAATTAATGACAAATGGCGAAGAATATATGATTTAAATTTGAAAGAAATATAAAAATATTTTTGCTATGGTATCATTTTTAAATATATAAAAAAAAAAAACTCCACAAGATAAATATGTACATCTTGTAACCCAAAAAAATCATAAACCCAATTTTACCCCAAAGCATAAAACATATTACGCTTTGAAATATACTTGAAAAAAATTAAAAAAAAAAAAAACCCAAACATTAATATTTTTATTTTGGGGCCCTAGGAACATAATTTTCCCAAATTATATTAATGAAATACTAAAAAATCATATAATAAAGATCATACCAAACACACATTAATTTTATTTATTTATTTATTTTAAACCCACCTCGCTTCCCTCCAAATTCAACCCATACTATCCCTCAGGCCATATATGAACCATGACCCCCCATGGTCCGGGGAGATTAGACCCACGTTCCAACTACATGACAGACCAAATGGCACCATAAGGTGCGAACTCATGACCCTGGAAGTGAGACCGCAGTCTCCCTGCCAGCCAATCTACCATACATCACACACACACACACACACACACACGCATGCATATATACAGATTATTCTTGATTTACAAGTTAGGTACATCTGCTGCCATGGCCCACATGGGGGTAAAATACAGAGAAACGAGCGGGCAGGGTTTTGTTCTTTCACGAGGGAGGGAGGGGAGAGAGAGAGAGAGCTTCCTAATAAGACCTTATGTACAATATCTTCACCTAAAGTTATCACAGGGAGAAAGCTAGCCAGGGCGAAAATTTACCAGGTTGGGAAGGTCGGTTGATCGCAACAGCTCGATATCATCAATGGAGATCTTGCAGGATTCTAATATCAGCGACTTCAAGTTCTTGAGAGGCTTCAGGTGCTGCAGTCCCGCACTTGTTATGCGGGAGTACGACACATTCAGCGACACCAGCCTAAGCAGTCCTGCGCACAAACACGAAACCATGTTGCTGATGTCATGATCAAGATCAATTATCACATGAACTTTAAAATTTCATATTAATATTATTTAATTTTATGGGCACATAAATAAGAAATAAATAATAATAATAATAATAATAATAATCAAAATATACAAATTATATTTCTATATTAATAAATAAATAAATACATAATAATCAGCAAATAGATACTCATAAAAACTTAACTAATACGTTTGTCCTTTTTTAATTATTTTTTATTCGTGTTTTTTTTTTTAAAAAAAAAACATAGTGATCTCATTAGAACCGTAAAATTAAAAAACTATATGAGAGATAATTATACCAAATGCGGGAGCGGGCATTATAAAGCTTCCATGACATTTATCAATGTTTTCTAAATATTTTTTCAATTAATTATATTATATTATATTTTATTTTATTTTTCACATTTTTAAATTATGCCATGTGGCTCTCTAATTTCATTTTCTATTAATATTATTCCACGAAAGTATTTATATATTTAGACATCAAAATATATAGTTTTTTCACATTTTTAAATTATTACATGAATATATTTTCTCCCCCATACCCTAAATCCTAAATCCTAAACCTAAGCTATGCAAGGGCAATAGGGTGCCCTACGCTATGCAAGTACAATAGGGTACCCTACGATATGCAAGAATTTATGATACCTGAGATGAACTCGAGAGCTTTATCAGTAAGATTGCTGTTCTGGGAAAGATTGAGCAGCACCAGAGAGGACAGGCCCTTGATGTTCTCTATGCCAGCATCGGTCAGTCCTCCTCCACATATTTCCAAGGACTGCAAGTGTTTGAAATCTGAACAAAAATATAAGGAGATAAAATACAAATAAATATAAATAAAAGAAAAATTAATTTCAACACGAGGGCGCACTCCGCAGGGATTTAGTCCCGGAATCGGTAATGCGGGCCCCAAAGAGGTCGAGATGGGTCAGCCCAACCAAGCCTGCACCAGAGGAGGAGAACAAGAGGCAAAAATTACGAAAAAGGGGATTTGCATTTTTTAAATGAAAACAATAAAGAAGAGCAAATTAAAATCATGTAGCCGGAGGAGAGAGAGTTACTCGACAAGGCTGCCAGTCCAGTGTCGGTGACTTGCCGGATGTCCAGATTAAGCAATCTAAGGGACGACAATCGGCCCAGTTTCCTTAAGCCGCCATCGTTAACCATGGTGAAGGACAGATTCAGACTCTCCAGTCTGGTCAGACCTGCAGTAGCCACACATACGAATCCAGTAGTAAATTCATAGAGCCCAGAGATGGACGAGAGTCGAACCCGCACCATTTTAGAAATCCTACGAAAACTAACCACGGGTTCATGGAGGTCGGACCCTAGCTTGATGACTAGTGTATTAATTCAAGCAAGGAGGATAGCTCAGATTTTATCACTGATCAAGCCTAGCCCAGCACGAAATGGTCCAGAACCATGCCTGGACCTGGGTCATGCTGGTCCGAGACACAACTCATGTTGTGCTGAGCCAGAGGCTGTTGCGCCTCATACCAAGTCAAACACGACCTGCATGTCTGGACCATTGGCACAGTCCGCCGGCATGGTGGGCGTGACCCGGGATCGGGAATGAGTCACAGAAAACCAGATAACTAATTTTCTGTGATGGTGCCGTGGTATGTGGTGGTCGGTGGATGATGACCACAAAACCAGCACGAGTCTGCCCGGATTCTTGTCCGTCGTGCCATGCCGAGCCGGGAAGACTATCAGTCATGCCATGCAGGGCAATGTACGACCTCCATGTTGGGCTATGTTTGGCACGGCTAGTTTGACACTTCTGCCGCATGATAGTCTTGCCCGCTCTGACCGTAGCACCCTACGGCTCATAGATAATAAGCTGAGGAATAGTACGAGTTGGTTTTGATAAGTGGGAAAGGTGAGAGGAATAATAATAATAATAATAATAATAATAAATCAGACATGACAAAAAAAATATTTATAAATCATACCACATAGATGATTGATCCCGCTGTTCCCAACATTAGTGTCGGACAATACGAGGCATTTTAGATGCCCAAGACCTAAAAATCAGAATAGCAAACAGCTGAGAGCAAATAACACAAATTAAGAATGTCAGAGTTATTATTATTATATTATTTTATTATTATTATTATTATTATCAGAGATAAATATTTTGGATTTATATCTCTGTCTTCCTAATTCTGTTCTATTTTTTTAAGTATTTTAAGATTATTAATTTAAGAGCAAATATTCATAAATAATTATTCTCTATTGCTAATTAATGTTTCATTATAATTTCAGGAATGTTATGGTAATTTAAGATTACTTTTCTATTTCTGTGATTCATAAAAAACATAAACAAAAAACACCCATATAGTATATAATATTCACCCTCAAACTAATGTATAAATATTCAGAATACAAAAATAAAAAAATTAAAAGAAATAATCTAGGGTATTCTCGTAATTCCACAAAATAAAAAATTCATCTTATTTTTATTTAGGTCATAATCCACCAAAAATGCTTGATTTATAAAAAAAAAAAAAATTTAATATTAAACTAGAATTTGAACATCCCACTAATTGAAAATATCAATGATCAGTAAATAAAATATCATATTATAAAAATTTCTTGACATATTTAATTATGCGAAGCGTTATGTCAAAGCAACCATATCGTTAAAAAAAAAAATACTAATTATATTAATTACATAATTTATATTGAATTTACTAATAATTTAATAATTAATTTTTTCTATAATATTCATGCATTTAATCGAGTAAACTAGGTATGTCATCAACATATATATTCTTTGTTATGATACAATATCTCTATTATTATAAATAACATCAATACCAATAAAATATATAAATTAATTTAGATTTTTCATCATAAATTATGACTTCTTTCATATCTTGTGACCAAAACTCCCGAAGCTACCAACTAGGCCATAATAAAGATCATACGGTAGGTAAAGGGTGCTAAGCACAATCTTCAAGGCATCCGACAAAGAGGTGTCAACCGGACCGGGCCGGCCTGGCACGAAAAAATTCCATGCCCGGGCCCTTGCTGTGCCTGGCCCAGCACACCGGCACGGGTTTATCCCATGCCGGGTGTTCCGTGAGCCCGACCCCACGATGCCCCTCCCGCAAAAAAAGACGGCGGGTCGGGTCTGATTCGACCCGACCTGCGGTCCCCCGAATCTCGAACCGCTCGGACAGGCAAGCCAGAGCGGGCCAGGCAAGGCCCGGCACGGCCCGCCGTGCCGGGCCCAGTTTTTTTAAACCGTGCCGGGCCGGGCACAGAAGCACGATCGTGTCCTAAAAAAACGGGCCGGGCCAGCCCCATCCCGGCCCGTTTGACACCTCTAATCCGACGTCATAACTTTGAAGAGGATGGAGATATCATAATACCCATATCTTGGTCCTCCGATGGAAGAGAGGCAAGCCACCATCCTTCTTTCCCTCTCCAGTGTCATCTCCATTAGTAGAATAAACTTGCAGTGCGGTGCCGCTAACAAGTGTCGCATTAGGACGTGAGCCAAGTTAGCACAAAAGAAACAATGCTTTTGATTTACGCAAAAGAAAGCTCACTTGCTTGTATCACCATTCTTCTCTCAAGATAGATCCACGCCCACTCATTCACTCAGGTACACTAGAACAAGAACTTCCAACCGATCAATGCTCCAATTTTGGAGAGGAATTCATTTTAAAATGCCACTTTCCTAATGACGATTGTATAATATCATAGGCAAGAGTTAATTTCCGAGAGCTCAGAGAGTTTGGCTTAGATAACTATACTTTTGTGGCGGGGGCATCCCTATTTGCTTTTGATAAGATCAGTGTCATTATTCAAGATGGCAGGTGGCATTAGCCAATTCTAAACACTCAACTGTGAAGTCTTGCATACTAAGCAAATAGGGTCGATCGTCCTGAGCCCTACAAAATAGAGCTAGGGCACGCCAAGCGATTCTATTCCTTCTCATCCTAGGGGATAGGATAAAGTGGCATGACATGTGAACAGAAAAGAACTTTCCAAGGATTGGAGCAAGGTGCATGGCTTTCTTGCGCATTAGTAAGGCAAGCCAATAGTAAGCTCTTTCATGCCCGAATCCTTGGTCAACTCCTGCCTTAGTCAAAGATACACTCATTCATGTCTTCTTCTCCTTCCTCTAAATAATAAGGCTCAATGAACTTCTCATGACACAACGAGTGACAAACAGCCCACGGTGCCACAAATATGGCTCTTTGTAGCAAGCAAGCTAAAATTACAGGTGTGAATGAATGTCTTTGTTACTTTTAGGAAAATAGATAAAAGAAAATAGTAGGCTTCACTTGGATCCATTGCTATTGATTCAACTTAGAGGTGTCAAACGTGCCGGGCCGGCCCGGCCCAGCACGAGGCACGGCACGGTTTGGCCGTGCCTGGGCCGGCCCGGCACAATCAAAAAACGTGCCCGGGCCCTTGCCGTGCCAGGGCGAACAAAGCACGTGCCGTGCCTGGCACGGCACGCCGGCACGCGTGCCTGCGTCGTGAGTCGTGACCCAACCGGGCCCCGCCCCCGGTAAAAAGACCGCGGGTCGGGTCCAAACAGACCCGACCCGCCCCGCCCCGCCTGCCCTGCCTTGCCGTGCCCGAATTTAAAAAACCGTGCCCGGCACGACACGGTACAGTGACCGTGACGTGCCCGGCACGGCACGGTAGCACGGTTGGGCACGTGAAAAACGGGCAGTGCCGTGCTGGGCCGGCCCGTTTGACACCTCTAATTCAACTACTCTCAAATAAACTCTTTGTCACTCATAAGTGTTAGACTTTTTTTCTTTGGGCATTTGTGAAAGTAATCATCACTATTCTACCACAAAGGATAGTCTTGTTGTTATATCCCTTCTTTGCATAGACGCTCTTGGAGAAAGAACTCTTGATTTTGAAAAGAGTACATGAAATGACTCTGCTTGTATGTACCAATCATTTAGCTAGCGTTACTTTGCTGATAGCATCAGAATGATTCCTTCCTTGATTCCAAGTACTTTCCATATGAAAAATGAATGAGAGACTATCTTACTCGATCGGCTCACTGCTTACTACCTAGAAACCATAAAGAGAAAGCATTGGTAACGTAGAGACTTTTCACCATTTTTTCGTATTCCTTCGATTACTCCATTGAAATAGTGTTTTCTTTTAATTGACATATAGACCAATTTACTATTGGCTTTCCTACCGAGGGATTGGCGGACCTATTAGCGGGAGCATTAGGTTACTTATCCAATCCAAATATGAAATGTGTCATACATTGTACTAAGGTGAGACCTCCAACAGATACATGCAACATAAGAATTTCTTAAATGATCGTTCATCCAAATATCATTCTCGCACAAATACATTTAACTACGAAATTCTCATAAAATTTAATATTTATTTAATTACACACATATCATCTAGATAATAAACAACAAAATAAAAATATCAACTAAATACATTTGATAAAATAACAAATAATCTATTATACATATACAAATCAAATGAGTAACTACTACTAAAAATCTCATAAATCAAGTTTTCATAGACTCCTTTAGGCCGTGCATAGCACATTCCATAACCTAAAAACTAAATAGGAATACTTTACATGAGCTTGAAATGGGTTTTCCATATATATCTCATCAAAATCAAAAAAAAAAAAAAAATATTCTTCATATCTAACTAGTGAGATACCATCTATGAGAAACTAAATATGAGCACCCCACATATATAATACACCCCAGCATGATCATCATAATAAAGATGTCGCCTACAAAAATAACTAATAAAATAAATATTATATGAATTTATTCGATAATATAATAAATAATTTATAATACCAAAACAAATTAGATACAATGACTGCAAATCTCATAAATTATGTTTTTGAAGATTGATTTAGGTCAAATAAGACACTCCACAATTTACAAACATACATTAATGTTTTATACAAATTTAAAAACTAAATGATTACTTCTTATATACCTCACCAAGATTACTATGAACAAAAAATAATATTCACATTTAACTAATGTATCATACATGTTCTCACAAGTCACAACAAATCTTATATTCTGATAATCTACCTTACTATTATGACCAATTTTCAAAACGAAAACCACTCTTTGGCAAACCAACATGTTTTCCTAAAGATCGACATACTAATTCTTAATTTTCATTAGAATAAATAATATTCTTCTCTATCACCGTGACATGAATTCAACTTGAATAAGATAATAACTCAAAATGAGATATTATGTTAGCAACATCAAAAAAAATAATGAAAAAAAAAAGAGTTTTACAAAACCTATAAAATAAGATGTTAATTACAATTCTTTTATTTTATTTCTAATAAAAGAATCAAAAAATTAAAATCAAAAAAATCAACCGCATATCTTCAGACTCATCAAGAAACTTTACTTTAATCTAAATAAACAGCACAAATTCCCCCTTTTTCAAATAAATAAGAATTGATTGATCAAGATCAAAATACTTTATATGAGTTTAAAAATTACGTAGTTACTCCATATATTTCTCTCATTAATAACACCAAGGAAGCACGGACACGGCTCCCTACAGCCGTGTCCGCGTGTCCGACACATGGACACGTGGACACGACACAGACACGGCACGGATACGTGTCCAATACGTCACGTGGCATATCATTGCAACAATCCGTATCAGATACGCCACGTGGCGTATCGGATGGTTGCGTTGGCAGACAGCAGTCGTATCCATGCCTATAGTGCCCGACATCCGACGACGTCGGGTGAACAACGTCGCCCATGCGGCGACGTTGGCCACTGGCAGGGGGCGAGCGCGATTTGAGGGTGAGACAGGGAGCGGACGCGATTTGAGGGTAAAGCAGGGAGCGGACGCGATTTGAAGGTGAAGCAGAGAGCAGACGCGATTTGAGGGAGAGTCAGGAGCGGGCGCGATTTGAGGGAGAGTCAGGAGCGGGCGCGATTTTAGGGGAGAGGAAGGGGAGGCACGAATTGAGGGGAGAGACAGTGGCGGGCGTATTTGAGGGGGAGACAGGGGTGAGCATATTTGTGTGGGGATGTACATAAAATAAAATAAAATATTTTAATAAAATAAAATAAAATATTTTAATAAAATAAAATATTTTCATTTTATAAAATAAATAATATCTATTTATTTTATATAATAAAATATTTTAATTTAATTTAATTTAATGAATTTTATAAAATACCTAATATTTATAATTAATAATTTTTATTTTTATTTTTTTTATTATGTCGTATCCTAGTCGTATCCGTATCCGTATCCTAGTTTTTTAGAATTTGTCGTATCCCTGTATCCTGCCGTGTCGTATCCCCGTGTCCATGTCCGTGTCCGAACTTCTTAGAATAACACCATGAAATAAAATATTTTTCACATTTAACTATTATAGCAACCATGTATGAGTATTCGAATAAAAACCATCATGTCTAATAGAGAGAATTTTGTGATAATCTCCAAAAATCTGAATAAATCTTCTCATAATAAATTTTATGCTCTAGCTAGTATAATCTTCCATTTAATATTCTATGAGTGAACAAAACACATATAGATGAATTCTAATCTCTTAAAAGAATCATAATAAGATCATTGTTATAACATATATTTCTACTGTAGATCAACAACACATATATTTACCAAAATCTTGAAGAGTATTGCATTCAAGCTTACTAGATATTTACACACATGTTTAACGAAAACCATTGCACTAAAATTTATTTATTGTTCTTTTTTAGGCTTCTGATGAAAACACTAACATATGAGAAATCTCACCATTTTTTCCTTTTTATATACCAAGTTTAGATCTTTATTTATGCATTAAGTGAATTGTTCTATTACATTTTTTTGCTATGGGGCATAGTATTTTCACAACTCCCTCATCAATTATCATTTTTTTTCGAGATTTTTAAATCATATCTATATTACTATCCGTTTCTTCTCTAAACCTTCATTCAAGCTTTTCATCTCAATATGCTTTTTGAAATTTATAATTTTCTTCCCTCACATCCTATTTATGACAACAAATACTTTTATTAGTTTTTTTTTTTTTTTTTTTTTTTTTTTTTTTTTTTTTTTTGCAGAATAAATACAATCCTATAGAGTGCACGTGATGTGGAAAACATATGAACATTTTTATAAATTAAAAATTTTTGGCCCAAAGTCTACCGTCGTCTAAAATAAAGGTTGAGCTGGAGGGCCAAAAGGTTTAAAGAGACTAAAGTCGGGCGGATTTAGGGTGCCCTTGGGCCAAAGTCTTTTGGGACTAAGGCAGTCTCAGGTCCACATGAATGTTTCGGGAGAAGGCTGCCTATGACAGATTTTAAATGGACTGCAAAGCATCAAGTTTAGCCAACATGAAACAAAAAAAAAAGTATCACAGAGCACATGCTTCTACTCCAAGAGACAGAAACTTGTATCAATTACCTTTCAAATTAGCCAAACCCTCATCACTAATTCCACATGAATCCAAGTTCAAGCTCTCCAAGTTGGTCAAACCTACACAAATCAAATGGAATAGCTATGAACATAGCTCCATGAGAACAACACCAACAGAATAGTAATCACTGAATACTCATTTTATTAATTTCGGAGATATTAAATTAAACACAAGTAATTTGATCCGTTAAAACAAAAATACTAAAAATAGTAATGAAAATAAAATTTTATAAAATTCATACACCAAATATTCTTATACAATGGAGAAAAATGATTGGGACAGCTAGATGTTGGGTATTTCAAGAGGCTTCCAATGGGCTTTGCTAGGCTGACATGGCTTTATTTTTGCATAGCTGGGCCATCGGAGAGTGCTTGCACGACACAGTTTTTAGCACAAGTCATGTATGGTTGAGGTAGAGGTGTCAAACGCGTCACGACAGCATGTCGGGCCTGGAGCAGGGTAGGCTGGTTCAGACTAGATTGGGCCAATTTAGGGCAGCACAAATTGGCATTTTTCAATCCTAAATCCTAAGAGTAAAGAGTATAACCTAATATAA
The DNA here is from genome assembly GCA_029783825.1 of Sapria himalayana. Lineage (NCBI taxonomy): Eukaryota > Viridiplantae > Streptophyta > Magnoliopsida > Malpighiales > Rafflesiaceae > Sapria > Sapria himalayana. The sequence goes on along the minus strand of JAREIK010001333.1, from coordinate 806,344 downwards.
TTGTTGATTATTTAATTTTATTTAAAATTAAAATAAGTGCGTAAATCAAATTTAAAAAAAAATCAAAATTTTAAATTAAGAAAAACTACAAAATAATAATAAATCAAATATTCAATATAATACACACTGCATACATCATACATTAGTAATCAATATAAAAATCACAAAAGCACATAAATCAAAAGAAAAATAAAATACCAAAAATAAATAATCAATTGTACTGTAGCATATTATAAATATGACATAAATGAAAAATCATTAATAATCACTTAGCATCTGCGGTATCATACTACGGATGAAGATGTAGATTGTCTTTGTCATCATCATGAATGCATCTAAAATTGTCACTAGAAACCTTGATATTCTTGATTTCCACATCTCATGAATCATAATCCGTCATCAACTTTGGTGATTTATCCTAAATACCACATCTCAAATCTTCATTATCCTTCATGCACGCAAGTGTTTCTACAATATCTAATTGTAATCTCGATCTCCTATATTAAATAGCATTGACTACCACACAAAAAAAATAGACTCTGATACTATATTAAATATCAAAGAAGACAAAAAAGATTATGTATTATCTTTGATAATATAAAATAGGTGTATTCATTTTAATTCTATCATGGTAAAATATTAAAATTTTTATTATCAACATGTGATAGAATGAAGTACTAATCGATATCTAAGTACATGAAACAGTTCGCTCTAATCCGATGGATCACTCAATAATTTATTTCTAGCTAACTGAATGGAGAAGTCACTATCTATAAATACGATATTTATGCTCAATCTCGGAGTATGACTACAATTATCATAACTAATATCATAATATGATAACAAATTAGTTAATTTTTTATAAATAAATCTTTCAGATTAGTATATTTGATTCATACAAGTAAATATGTATGTCAATATATTATTTATTCTTTCCACCTTAATCCTATGATCCATACAAGCAGTTAAATAATACAGAATTAAAATGAAAGACTAGTATTTCAAATACTTAATTTTTATTTCAATAGTTATAACACTAAATATAAGGTGACTTCTATACTTATTAAACATAGTATTAATATTACATATGCACATAAGTGCAAGTGATAAAAGTATACATAAACGAATACATGTTGAACATGTCATGAAAGATCTTCAAGAATTTATAAAAAAAATTATATATCTCAGTTTGAATTATCAATAATAAGCTCATTACTTTTACTATTAACATAATCAAATATTAAGTATTAGTAGTCAACACATATCTCTAATATCTTGTAGAAATATTTCCAAGGATGTCTCATATGTGTTTAGAATTTTTTTTCTAGTGAGTGAGAGATAATTTTCATTATCACATGTACTATGAAGTTAATCATGTAATATATGCACCTAACATCAAATATCTCACCTAACAATCAATCACTAATAATCCTAATAAACATACTAATAGCTACTTCATTATTAAAAATATTATTTTAATATTATATTATAATTTTATTTTAAATATCATATTCCCAAAAGATTTACTTCATACACTCATAAATAACAGGTTATCATGAAAATTAAAAATCATAGAAAATCCTAATATTTTTTTAATAAGTTTCTATTTATAATTTACGTAGTAGACAATGAGATATAAAAATGATACATCATTACGACTAGTCTATATATCGAACATAACGAATACCACTCTACTATATTTTTTAAATTCATTAATTATTAATTATTAATTATTTATCTAATTTATAAAATTTTATTATATCATTCCTATGTGTAGACCTAGGAATCCAACGTAAGCAATCTAAAAGTATATCTGAATAATACTGACTATACTAAGATTCTCCAAAATTTTAATAAAGAGACTCATGATAATAATCAATTTGATCACGTTTTTTAGTCCAACATCATTGTGCTATATGAAGGGAGTCAATGAAGTTGAACTAAATCCAGCTTAAAAGACCTCACTGTTAAATTTAATTTGTTTCGAATCTAATAAACCATATTTTTTTGTGTATTGATCAACAAGATTCTTGATATACCTAATCTCACATACATTCATACATGTATATATATATATATATATTTATTTATTTATTTATATATTTATAATATATACATTATGTTGATTCTTTATCATTTCTAGAAATTTTAATTTTTATTATTTTAAAATATATTTGTACTACTGATGTTAGTCTAATTTTTTATTTTTAAATGATATATGGGATTGGATTGAGGTCATTGAAGAAAACATAATTTCTACCTCAGACCTTTAGGTAGAGTTGTCATTGTTATCTACATATAAATAAATTTCAACTCATCATTATTAAATTCATAATGTGACATTTTTAATTATTTATATTTTTTAAATAAAATATAATATTAAAAGAAAAAAAATTCAAAAGTAGCATTATAACAAAAAAATTTAAAAACTAATACCATATCATAAATTACTTTATTGTAAATTCTAACTTCCATAGTCCAATAAAGCAAGTTGTAATGTTGCACAGGTTGACAAATACACTGACACCACCATAAACCATCTATCCCGTATGAGCAAACATTAAACATAAATTGAAATTTTTAAAAAAAATATAGTATATATATTTCTAATATTTATATTACAAAACAAAAAAAAAACTACACAAAAAATCAAAGTAAGAAAAATTGAGAAAGTAAAAAAGAGAGAAATTGAGAAGTAATATGTAAATTTATTCTTTTCTATTTATAAATAAAAAAAATTAAAATTTACTTAATATATATTTATTTTATTTAAAAATGGTCAAAATCACGACAACGATCATATTATGACCATAATAGCCATTAGAATCAATTTGACTACTACCAAAATTTTAGATCTTACATTTATTTTTTTATTACACTAAACAGACTGACAAGGACAATGATAGGTCAAGTTTATCACTGTCCATGTTGGAAGCCCATTGCATGAAGATGCAATGAGTGTCCAAATTACGTGGCTGACGAATTGTAATCCACCATGTAAGCAATTTTCAGCTTACGTGGCCAGATTTATAAAAAAATCCCCGCCCCATCAAGAGGTCACTCGACAAGACTTTGACTTGTGACCCGTCCATAGCTGATCCTAGGCCCCCAGGCTGGCAAACAGTGCCAATGGGCCAAGAATGCAGATCCTGCCTAGCTCAACATGCGGAACAGCTCATGTCAGCCTAGCACAACACAAGTAGTGCCGTGGGGTGGCACGATCCGGGACCAAGCACAATTCTAAGCCATGCCATGCCGAGCCAAACATAAATGAATCATGTCGTGCCACAAGCCATGCCCGAGATGCCCGGGTCATTTGACACCTCTAGGTTGAGGTCGACTTGACTTATAATCCAATACACGACAAATCTGGGCTAGCCTAGGTTGTCGCAGACCATTTCCAAGCAAATAACCAACAACCAATAGGCCAACAACATTTTAAAAAATAGAGACACAAGCTTCAAATGTCCCATTATTTAAAAAGTTTAAAATATTTGTGCATGTGCTTCACGTGCTTATTTTTTTTAATTACAATACAAACTAGCATGTGAATTCAACATGTAGTGCAGGATTTGTGTTACTCGTGCTGAATAGCATGGTCATGCCAGACATCAGTATTTTGAAAAACATAATCGAGACGCACCTTGGAGCGTGCCCCAGGGCGAGGCATGCGGAAAATGCCTCGAGGTGCATGAAAAAAGGCTACGCACAAGATAGGCGTAAAAGCCTTCTTCTATAAAGCATTTCGAGGCACGTTTTGAATGAGCCTTTCACGCCTCAAAGAAGGAAGCATATGCCTACGAGATATTTTCAAAAAATTTAAAAAAAAATTATTTCCGTAAAACCAAAACAATGCCGATCATTTTTTCGGTGCTACTCAACAATTTTGATGTCGAAGCCATATTATCTCCACTCTAGGGTTTTTTCTGCGCTCCCCAGTCAAAAATTCCACCCGCCAAAGTCGACCTCAAACTCAAAATTTAAGACAGTCAAAAAAAGCCGAAGTCAAACTCCATATTACCATCTCAAAAATTCCAACAATCGACAAATTTCGGTAGTCAAAAATTCTGCCAACGCTGACACCAATGCTATATTATCTCGATGTTTTCAGCAGTGCTCCATAAGCATATTTTTAATTTTTTATATAGAAAATTATACATTATAGTTATACATAATAATAGTATATATAATTGTAATTACTTATCCAGCTTAATATAAATAATTATATGTATTTTTTAACATATAATTATTTATGTTAACTTAAATTATAGATATAATATATATAATTATAAATATTTATACATATAGTTAATTAGTTATATATAGTTATACATATAATTATAATTAGTTATATATAGTAAAACATATAGGTATTCAAATAATTATACATATAATATATATAGATATGAAGATAGTTACATATTAATATATATTATATATAATTATAAATAGTTATATATAGTTAAATATGAGATTATGTTTATGTATATTATAAAAAATAATTAAATATAGAATTATAGATATATAGTTTTGTATATAGTTAATATATAGTCACATATATAATTAAAATATAAATAAATAATTCAAATAATTTATGAACAAAATAATATCATTCAAAAAAATATATATGAATACTCATATACATTAGCATTCATAATCAATTCAAGTAATTTTAATTTTAATTTTAAAATTCTTTTCAATTATGTATTATTATTATTATTTAGTTAATTTTATTATTATATAGAAATATAAATAACTGAATATTATTATTGGTATTTTTTCAGAATGAGTTCCTCCGATTCGAATATATCATTAAAAGATTGTGTGAAAATATGTTATTAAAATTTCCGGGAAATAATATTTGAGATATAAATTTTACTATTAAAGATACATGGAAAAGATAAATAGACTTAAGTATCACTTAGCTGAAACTAATCATGATATGAAATTATACCACAAAACTAGTAAAGATATTAGATTGGAACACAAATAGGCATTGACCAATTATAAGGATCAAAAAATGAAAAAAATTAATTACTTTAAGTAATTAATACGGGTCCAACTTTAATGAATATGAGTGTCTTGTCTAAAATAAAAGGTGTCTTAGGGAGTGAGAGTGAGGAACCTAATCCTAGGGAACTAATAGATAAATTTACCACTTCACAAAATTATCAAAGTACTTTGAATTCAAGATGAAAACAAGAAGAATGAAAAGAAGTGTGTAAAAAAATTGATAGGTTTATTTATTCAAAAGATCTCTCATTTAACATTGTAAATAATTCTTATTAGATTCCTATGATGAATTCTTAAAAAAAACATCTATTACAAATTTTGGGTCCAGGTTTAAGCCGTCATCTATGCATGAATTAAGGACATGAATTCTTAAAAAAGAGATGAATGACTTAAGTATCGTTATGAAAGATCAAAAAAAAACTTAGAAATAATATGAATGTTTGATTATGTCAGATGGTTGGACAAATGAAAAGAATATGCGTATTATCAACTTTTTGGTGAATAGTCCTTCTCACACTTAATTTATGAATTTAATTGATGCTTCTGATACAATAAAAATAAAAAATTAATATTCAAATATATTGATGACGTGAATGAAGAAATTGAAAAGGAGAATATGATACAAGTCATTATTGATAATACTTCTAAGTATGTAAATACTAAAATGAGGCTTATGAAAAAAAAATTATGATGAACTCCCTGCGGTGCACATTGTATTGATTTGATGTTGGAAGATATTGAAAAAATATTCATGATACTATACTTGCTCGAGCTAGGCAAGTAGTGAAATTCATATATAGCGATACTTGAGTTCTTAGCTTGATGAGAATATTTATAAAAAATCATGAACTTCTTTGCCTAGCAATTACATGGTTTGCTACTTCATTTCTTACACTCCAAAATCTTTATAAACAAAAGCAAGATTTTATAGCAATATTCTCCTCAAATAATTAGTGTTCAAGCAAATGAACTAAAATGGTAGAAAGTGTGAAAGCTCGAAGTATAGTATTGTTTAATTCAAATTTTTGGCTACATGTTACTTTTTACATTAAAACTACTGTTTCATCAGTTAGTGTCTTGAGAGAGGTTAATTCAGATGAAAGACCAGCCATAGATTATATTTATGAGCTGATAAATTCTAGTAAGAAAAAGAATATATTTAATTATGAGGGTGTGGATAGAAAATATGGCCTAATTTAGTAAAAATGTGATGCAAAATGGACTTCACAATTTCATCGACCTTTACATACAGCATATTACTAATTAATCATCAATTGCAGTATGCGGATAAATTCTCTAATGTTAACGAGGTGAGGAATAAATTATTTAAATGCATGGATAGGATGTTGAATTATCAAGAACGTTTAAAGCTGACATTCAGTTGGGACTCATTTGAATAAGTAATGGATATATTTGGAACTAATTTGACTATAGGCCGCTGGAAACATTTTGGGGATTCAACACCAGATTTACAAAAGTCTGCAATTTACAAAAGCCTTACTTGCTGTGCTTCGGGATGTGAAAAAAATTAGAGCACATTTGAATCAGTAATATTTATATTTTTATAATTTTTTATACATATATTCCTTTTTCAAAGTTAGAAAACTTTATTTCATTTGAACACGTAATTTTATTTATTCTATTATTTACAAATACATACAAAATTAAAATAAACTTGAACATCAAAGATTGAATGCCCTAGTGTATGAGTTGATCCGAATAGCGGACAAAGAAAAAAATACAATACAAGTCTGTAAAGAAAATAAAATGTTGATCCGATTTTGATAGAGTAGATTAATTCGGATGAAGAGTTGACTGCGGATAAAGAAGATCCCCTCATCCCTATTGATCTTTGTTGGCTTCAAAATAATGAGTTATTCAATGTTGATGCTATTAGAGTTGTATCATCCAATTCTCAACAAACTCAAGCATCATCGGATTAAATAATTTCTTCATATTCTTACAAAAGAAAACTTAAAGAAGTACCAAATAAACACAAAAAATAAAATCATAAATTTGATTAAATTTAATAAAAAAACTTATAATATTTATACCTAATTATTAATTTAGAATTTTTACTAGGTATAAGTGGAGACAAATACAAAAAAGTTCAATTTGACACCAATTAATAAAGATAAAAATTTAGATGAAATAGGAATACATGATAGTGAATATTTTTCTATTTTTGATATATTGGATGAGAATTAGAGGTGTCAATTGGGTCGGGTCGGGCAGGACCAACCCAGACCGGCACGATGCATGGCACGATTCGGCCTTGCCTGGGCAGACACGTCATGAAAATTTCCAGTGCCCGTGTCGTGCCGAGGCCGATCGAAGCTCGTGCAGTGCATGGCCAGGAATGTACCATGGCCAGTTAGCATGGTACCTCAGCATGAACCGAGAAACCGCTCCAACGGCAGAGCTTGAGCCCAGCGAGCGAGGCTCGCCTAAGCATTGAAAGTGAAGAAAAATCACGACGGCACGACAACGCACTGCCAAAACTCTACTTTTTTTTAAATTAGGGTTTTAGCCCGCCCGACCAGGCTGAAACTGATGGATTCGTTCCGCAGACTCATGTCGGGCTGACCTCCACAGAACCATGTCGGGCCAAGCATGATAGTACAATAACCGTATCATGCTAGGCCAAACATGACACGGTAGATGTGTCAACCATGCCGGGCCGGCCCGGCACATGGCACGACACGATTCAACCGTACCTGGGCCAGCCCGGCACGAAAATTTCCCGTGCCATGGCTCATGCCGTTCCCGACCATGACACAATCGTGTTGTGCCGTGTCGAGGCCAATCGGACCTCGTGCCATGCCTGACATGGTACCGTGTCGAAATCAAATTTTTTTAAATTAGGGTTACGGGGGCATTGAAACCCTAATTTTTTTTTTAATTTTGGGTTTTGGGTGCGCCGAAAACATAATTTTTTTTACTTAAGGTTTCTGGCATGCCAAAACCCTAATTTTTTAAAATTAGGGGTTCGACACGACGACGTGCGCTGAAACCCTAATTTTTTTTAATTTAGGGTTCGACCCGACAGGGCCGAACCTGGCGAATCGTGCCGCGAGCCCATGCCAGGCTGAACCCCACAAAACCGTGCAGGGCAAGGCACGGCACGTTACTGTAACCGTGCCGTGCCTGACAAGAAAGCACGGTCGAGCATGAAAAAAACTGGCCGGACCAACCAGGCACATCCCGTTTGACACCTCTATGGCATGGTACAATAATCATGTCATGCTTGGCCCACACGAAAGCATGGATGGGCCTGCGAAAAATGGGCGAGCTAGCTTGACATGGCCCATTTGACACCTCTAATGAGGATGATGATGCCTTTGAAGAGAATTTAAATTAAAATAATTTACTTTAGTTTTTATTTTATGACTTTATTATGATATTTTTTGGAATGTTGTGAAATAGTGTGTTTTTTTATAATTCTAATGAATTGTTTTCTTGTTTTTATTTATGTTATTATATTTTATATATTTTAGAATATTAATTAATTATTAACAGATACAAATAAAAAAATAAAATTAAACATCAAAGATTGAATGCCCTAGTGTATGTAAGATACAACACTAGATTGAGAGAACGAAATCTATAAAGAAAATAAAATATTTATCCGATTTTGATAGAGAAGATTGATTCAGATGATAAGTTGCTTATGGATAAAGAAGATCTCCTCCTCCCTCTTAATCTTTGTTGGCTTCAAAACGAAGTCTATAAAGTTGTGTCATCCAATTCCCAATAGACTCAAGCATCATCGGATCAAATGATTCTTCACGTTTCGACAAAATAAAATTTAATGAAGTACCAAATAAGTGCACAAAAAATAAAGTCAAATTTGATTAAATTTAATAAAAAAACATATAATATTTATACCTAATCATTAATTTAGATTTTTTACTAGGTATAAGCGGAATCAAAGACAAAAAAATAGTTCAATTTGATACCACTTAATAAATATGAAAATTTAGATGAAATAGGGATATATGAGAGTGAATATTTTTCTACTTTTGATACATTAGATGAAGATGATAATGCCTTTAAAAAGGAAAATTTAAATTGAAACAATTTAATTAGTTCTTATGTTATGACTTTATTATGGATTTTTTTGAAAGTAGTGAAATAATATTTTTTTTTATAATTCTAATGAATTATTTTCTTATTTTTATTTTTGTTATTTTATTTTATATATTTTAAAATATTAATTAATTATATATTGTGATGCTCAAAAAACATAAGCCTCAACGCCTCGTTTTAAGCCTTTGTCTTTTAAAACTTTGACTAACATGATCCATACCAGGATGTGTCTTACTTGGCATGACTATTTTGGGTTGTGTTGCGAGCCGAGCTACTCGACTCATTGGACATCTCTAGGTGCTTTTACAAAAATATATAAAAATAAAATTACAATACTTTTCATCAAATTGATGCTTTCTAGACTACAATATGAAACTTTAAAAAAAATAAATAAATCAAGTCATCGTAAGACATTTATAAAAAAGTCTATTCGTTGTTTTGATGTTTACTACATAATGTAGTAAATGATGGTGAAAAAATTGATTCTATATTAGATCTCATCGAGCAAATGACATTTAAAATATTTCACAAATAATTATTATCATCACTTTAAACTCAACATATGAATTAAATTTCAAAATAATTATTAATCTCATCCTGGTACATGTTGCTACTCAAGTAAAATTTGAATATTCAATCAACTTAAAAGTATTAATAAACTCTATTCTAAAAGAGATCTCAAATTTTACAAATAGTTTTCACATAGCTCAACATGTGAAGAGTTACGTCAAGATGAACATGCCAAAAAAAAAAAAAAAAGAAATAATTAACTATACTAATTATGTATATCATATATAATCTTATCATAGTTTTATGGTTAATCTTCCCTATGATTATCATATAAATAATTGAATCAATTAGAAATGTTATATGAGAACTGAAGTCAATACCTGAATCAATAAGATAATATCCCAGAAAAAGAATTATCTTTCATCTTGATCAAACAATTCCATAGATATAATATTCTAAAAAATATATAATTATCTTAGTAGTAGAGATGTCAAATGAGTCGTATCGAACCGACATGACCAATTTTAGGATAGCTCAACCATGTCGTGCCAAGCACGAAACAATACAAATCTCATATCGTACCAAGCACGGCACGATTAAGATTACAATGACCTGACATGACCCATTTGTCATGTAAAGTTCTGGGTCGTGCCGGATCTTGCTAGCACTAAAGGTATCAAATGAGTCGTGTCGTGCCAACACAGTCTTTTCAAGGTGACCTAGCCGTACAAATCTTGTGTCATGCCAAGCATAACACCATTAGGATTAACCTGGCCTATCACAACCCATTTGACACCTCTAATATTGACATGACCCAAAACTTATTTTTTAAATTTTTGAGTTTTTATTTTAAATTAGGTTTATAAAGTTTAATAATAAATAATAATAACAATGAATCTAAAATTGACATATATGTAAATAATAATGATAACTCTACACAAAAAATCTAAGACTTAGACTAAATTATCTCCAATTGACTAGATCCAAACTCATTTGTCATCTAAAAAATAAAAAATATGTCAACTTCAGTAATACATATGTACTTTAAAATAATATAAAATAAAAATTATTATAGTGTTAAAGAATTAGCATAATATATATATTGTTAAAAGATATATACATGAAGGAGTTTGTATGACACTAGCTACAAAAAGAAATGCTGATCAATACACCAAAAAATATTATATATTAGATCTCTAACAAACAAAACTGAGCAGTAGAATATTACAATTTGGATCTAGTTCAGGTTCAACTTCATTAATCCCCTTCATATACTCAAAAAAATTTGAAAAAAAAATACATGATCAAACTAATTACAATCATAAATATCTAACAAAAGGAATGACATAATAAAATAGTTTACATTAAAAAATAATTAAAAATTAATAAATTTATTAAATAAAATAATATAATATTTGTGATATCTGATATCTAGATTAATCACGATGATATATCATTCGGGTATCTTATTGCTGACTATGCAGATTTAAAATAAAAACTTAATAAAAAAATTTTAAAATTTACTAAGATTTCACATTCTCATGATTGTCCTGTCATATATGAATGTATAATGTGAATTTTTAGAAAATATGATATTTAAAATAAAATATTTAATATAATTTTTGATAAAACTTCTAATAATTGAGTAGCTATTAGTATATTTATTAGAACTATTAGAAACATATCATTAGATAAGAATTTTTATGTTAAAAGTATGTGTCACGTTAATAACCTACTAGGATAAGCAGAAATAAAAAAAAATTATTCTGCCCTAGAAAAAATAAAAAATTCAGTAAAATATTTTATGACACCTAACAAACAACAGAAGTTTAAGAGTTTCTATTTGTCTATGAACTTAAAAAAAATTTAAACAAATATTAGACACCATTAAAATTATATTTATCTTATGTTAGAGTCATATGTTGACTACTAATACATAATATCATATTATGTCAATAATAAGATTAATGAACCTATTATTGACAATTATGACTGAGTTAGGAATTTTTTTTATGGAATTTTTAAATATATGACACGACAAATAAGTGTTAATCTATATACAATCTTATCACTTGCATTGCATTTAGGTACATACCCAACATTAATAACATATTAAGCAAGTATTTAGATCATCCTATATTTAGTGCCATGACTTTTAAGATAAAAATCAAGTATTTAAAATACTACTCTTACATTCTAACTTTATATTATTTGAAAACCTATATGGATCTTAGGATTAAGGTGAAATGAGTAAAAAATATTTTGACATACATATCCACATGCAAAAACTAGAAACACAAACATAAAGATTTCAATAATGAAAAAATAACTTATTTACATATTACAATACTAGATATGATATTAATTATAGTTAGACTCCGAGTACAAACATGAATACGGTATCAAAAGATGATGACTTCTCTATTCAGTTAGTTAAAGACAAATAATAAAATGATCTGTCTAATAGAAACGAGTTATCTTGATACTTAGATATCAAATACTATTTTATCCTATCATATGATAATAATAAGAATTTGAATATTTTTTATGATGAAAATCATACAAATCCACATATCTCATTCTATCTAGGATAATACATGATTTATTGATCTCTCTGGTGTCTAACATAGCATCGCAATCTATTTTATCTATGATAGCCAATATTATTTAAGATATAAGATCGAAACAATGACCAAATATTATATAAGTATTCGCACGCATAAATGACTAGAAAAATTCGAGATTGAACATTCAGGATAAGATGCTTGAGATGATGACAGATAATTATTCATTAGACATGGAGATCAAATATATTGAGGCCTCCACTAGTAATATCTTCAAACGATGTAACAATAGTGTGATGTTATTGTTTTTTTTATTTCAGCTTATTATTTATTTCATTATGATTTATAAACTATTATTGTATTATACTTATTATTTTATAAATTATGTTTCAATTTCACTTCATCATATTTTAATTTTATAAATATATATCCTTCAGATTTAAGTATCCATTATAACGTAAATGTATCATATCAAAGGTTTACTTATGAAATGAAAATATGAAATAGTTTTTTATTAAATTATTTGAGTTGAAAGCATCACACAATTGAGATACGTAAATACAAAATGTGAATGTCTAATTCGTTTTAATTTTGCATTTTTTTTATTTATTTAAGATTTTAAGCATCATATTTTTATAAAATAATTTAATAAGTTATATTTTTAAAAAATTTCTATTTTATTTGAATAAAAATTTTAATCATAAAGGCCAAAATAACACCATTTGATTCATGTAGACACGATCCAGTACAACCCAGTATTTTGCGAGCAAAATGAGCCATGTTTGGCCCAAAGTTTTAAAAGACAAAAATGTAAGATGAGATATTTTTGTGTTCGTGAGACAAGGTGTTAAGACATAAAATTTAAGCATCATAATATATAATTAATTAATATTTTAAATTATATAAAATAAAATAACATAAATAAAAATATAAAAATAATTCATTAGAATTATTTAAAAAAAACATACTAGTTCACTACTTTTATAAAAAATAATAACAAAGTCATAAAATAAAAAATAGATTCAAATATACTAATAGTTTCAAGATTTAACAAAAAATCATAACTAAGTAATGAAATAAGAATTAGAGTAAATTATTTTAATTTAAATTCTCATCTCCAAGAACATCATCATCCTCATCCAATGTATTAAAAGTAGAAAAATATCTACTATCATGTATCCTCATTTCATGTAAATCTTCATCTTCATCATTTGGTATAAAATTGAACTCGTTCTCTCTACTTTTGTCTCTACTTATACATAGTATAAATTATTAATTAGGCATAAATATTATACGTTCTTGAATCAATGAAACTTATTTAAAAAATAATAATAATAATAATAATCAAAACATAATTTATATAAAAATTATAAAGATATAATTGAATACAAAGTAAAAATATTTTAAATTTATCAAAATTAAAAAGATATAATTGAATACATAATTTTAAATTATTTTATAAATTATATAAACTGATTTGTTTCATTAAATTATAGCATAAAATTGTTAGTATTTTTTAACAAATTAAAATTTTTTTGCCATATTCAGATTTATATATCAAACAAAATTTTATTATTCAAGAAAATTATTTAAATTTTTTTATCACATATAAAATATACATTATTTTAAATTTTATATAAATTTAGAAATATTTTAGATTTATCCAATTAAAAAAATATAATTGAATGATTTATTTATTTTTTGTTTATCCCATATAAAATATATATTATTTTATCAAACATGGGATAATTTCATAAAAATAACATATTTGACTAGTTTCATACACAGAAAATAATTTTACTCAAGCTCAAAAAATTATAGACTAATTTCATAAAAATATTAAGAAAAAAAATCAGATTTTAATTTCATAAACAGATGAAAATCCTCTGGATGATAGAATTATTATTAATTTATAAAGCAATATACTTTAGGTGATATAATCAATGGGAGCTGACTTTTACACATAATTTTTGATATGATAATTTAAGAGTGCAACATTATTGTTTACAAGTCTCAAAAATTATAGGTAAACAAGTGGATAAAATAAAGTCTCAAAACACAGTTAGTGCTTTGTCATACCAGTGAAAAATAGGATAGAGATGAGAAAAACAAAAATACTTAGCCGATGAAAAATGGTAGAAAAATAACTTGATAAAGCATTACGTGAAGATAAGATGAGAGAGCAACCATAATCGAGAGATGGGGAGATGTGGAGCTTCGATTCTGACTAACAATCAATGCTGCAATACTAGCAGAAAACTAATTTTTTAGCAACAAGCCTTCCACACAAGTTAGATTTTTTTCTCTTTTCCTTTTGTATCAAAAGAAATGATTAGGTTGAGTGTCAGGGTATTTTTAATTTATATTTTATTGTTTTAATTTTAATTTTAATAACCAAACAATGAAGATTTGTGAGCCGCACGCCTCGACTAAAAAGATGGATAAGTTGTATGCTTATATGTCTTTTATGTGCCTCGGCTAAGAAGGCACATGCTTTCTATGCTATTCGCTTCTTTTGGGATGCCTTGGGCCATTTTTGAAACGCCTTGCTTCAAGGCACATCTCAAAAACACCTTTGAAAACACTGGTTGGGCCAAGTTAATGAAATTCATATCGTGCCTAGCCCTAGTTCAGCACGATGGCATGGTTGGGCCATCCTACAACAAGTCATATCGATACAACTCATTTGACACCTCTAATAATAATAAGATAAAATACTTGAAATATAAATTTAATCATACTAAGAATAATAATGATGTCATAATTAAATTGTAGAATCAAGAAGAATCAAAAATTATTCATATCATAAATATATATAAACTCTATATTTAAGTAAAGAAAAAAATAATAATCAAAATATATTTCATAAAACAAGATAGGATGAACTAGAAGGGAGGCACCTTAGCGATTCTTTGTAATAGAAGACTATTAAATATATTAAAAGAAAAATTATATAAAATAACTATAAGACTAATAATATTTTATGAAAACAAATGTTAAGCAAATAAAAAAATAATATATACAAAATATAAGATGGATATATAATAAGATCGAAAATAAAAAACTTAAATAAAATTATGAAAAAAAAAGATTAAAATATCTTTTATAAATGATAAAATATTAGAGAACAACTTGAATTAGTTTTATCATATCATTCAAAGGTGTGACTAGTCATGAATTGGTCACTCGGCTTCTTATAATTGATTATCATGATATTTGCTTTTCAATCATCAAGATGACTTGTATATAGATGTGTCAACCAGGTCGGGAAGCCCGAGTATGGCAAAGGCATGAGGTGGAACCATGCTTAGTCCTGGACTGTGCTGCCCCATGGCATGATTCATGTCGTGTTAGGCCAACCTAAGCTGTTCCTTGGGTCGGGCTAGGCACGACCCATGTACTTGGCCAGGTGGCATGATCCATTAGCCCAGGGACCTAGGATCAACTATGGATCACCGGTCAAGTCTCATCGAGTGGCCACCTAATGGGGCAGACAGGACCCATGTGCTTAATCCTAGACCGTGCCGCCCCATGGCAAATTCATGTCATGTTGGGCCAACCTGAGCCATTCCTTGTGTCAGAATAGGCATGACCCGTGTGTCTAGCCAGGTGGCACAATCCACTAGCCCAGGGACCTAGGACCGACTATGGATCATGAGTCAAGTCCTGTCAAGTGACTACCTAACGGGACAGGTTATTTTTTTTAAAAAATCCAACCATAAAAGCTAAATCTTACTTACGTGGCCAATTGCAATTGGCCGGCCACGTAAATTAACCACTCATTACAGTTTCAAGCAACGGGTTCCGACATAGATGGTCTAGCATGGTCTCACAATTAGTCATGCCACCATGTGGTGCAGGGCTGGCCTGCTGGTTCTCATGTCGTGCCTGGCACAGGCACGACACACAAATCATATCATATCATGTGTGACACGACATAGTGACACAATCGTGTCTCACTCAAAAGGATCATGCCAACACAACAAGGCCCATTTGATACTTTTACTTAGAGGTATCAAATGGGCAAGCGGGTTGGGCCCAGCCCAAAGACCGACACAATTCAGGCATGTCTGGCTTGACACGACATGGTAATATAGCATGCCCAGGCCCATGGCAAGCAGACCCTTAGCACAATTCGTGCAATGTTGTACCAAGGATCTTTGGTCTGCATGTCGTGCCAAGCACAACCCGGGTGCATGGCACGTGGGCATGGAATGGGCAATGATGCGTCGAGTGACGCACTACAGCCAACGCAGTGATGCCCAACAGGGGATGAAGCGGCGACTCCCGACGGGCGACGACTCGGCAAGCCTGATGAGCAACAGTGGCGCGATAACACAACCCTAATTTTATCTTAACCTAGAATAGTCCAAACCAGAGCTAATTTTGGGCTGTGGGCCATGTCGGGCCCGCCCTCCAGTGAATAGTGTCATGCCGTGCTTGGCACGGCACGCAAGCCAAGTTGGGCTTGAAAAAAAAATGAGCCGGCCCACCCCATTTTACACCTATATCTCAATTTGGGTACTAGTACTTCTATTGTAGCTACTCATATCAATAAAATATCAATCGAACATGAAAAAAAAATTCTTCATAATCATTTTGAAAAAATATATATAAGTAATCACATAATTTTCTAGTACATACCGAATACATAGATCTAGTTTGTAGATTGTGAAAGTCCTATATGGCCTAAATTAGTCTTCGCAAACTTAATTTGCTAAATTTTCAGCATCATTTACCTTTTTTGAATCAGACAAGTGTAGTACATATTATTATTATTTTAATGTGTTCAAATAACAAACTTATTTTATTAATTATACATATGAATAACATTTTAATTTATTAAAAATAATGAGTTAAAAATCACATAATAAAACTAAGAATAAGTTCAATCATAATTCTAAACAAGCAACCTAGAAAATAACAAATATCATCATCAACAAAGACTTGTTCCAACTACATAAAATTGATTGTATATATTATTTTTTTTCTTCAATATATATTTTTTTTCAATCTGTAAGTTGTTAAATACTTTTTTTATAATTTCTTTTCAATTTATTTTAAGTCTATCTCTAATTATTTTTTCTCCCTTCACAAATATTATCGACCCTCATAATTTCTATCCAATTCTCCTTAGCACTCAACTAACATAACTATGGTAAATAATAAAACTAACATAATTGGCAAAATTAATAAGATTATTATAACTAGCATATCAATATAATGAAAAGCATTCCTGGGTGCATACCAGTGCTGATAATTTTGGCAGCCAACCTACGTCTCTAGAATTGGGATGGGGTTCTGAGTAGCATTCTGCCTGAGCAGTATTTTTCCCAGCTCGAATATAAATCAAACCAAGTTTTCCTAAGGATTTTTTTTTATTTTTCAAAAAAAAAAAGAAATGCCAAGGTCAATGGACCGACCCTGTTCGAGTCCAAGCATAAACTTTTATTACCTTGCCCAACCCAAATTGTCACTCTAATACACACACACACACACACACACACACACACATGTATGTGTGTATATATGTATATATAAATATATGTAGGTGTGTATATATTAAGTCATTTGTAAAAAAAATCTTCCCTTTCTCTCACATAGAAAATAAAAAACATTTCTGTAACTGGGAAGGGCATATTATAAGATAAAAAATACTGCCAGCTTTTTAGTTATTTGTATACATAATATTCAGCTAAATTGGCCATCAATAGATGAGCTAAAATCTATAACCATTTAGTGTTAGAATTTTCAGGTGAAATAACTGATACCTTTAAGATGAGACAAGCAAGCATCGGTAATGTTGTTGAAGCCTAAATTCAATACTTCAAGTCTTCTTAAACCTGGAGAAAATAAAACAATATGATATTCAAATGTCTCAGCATCAGGTTATATTATTCAACTCACTTAATATCCAGCATAGTGAGTTTCACATATTGCTCAAACATACCAGACAACTTATCACATCCATCATCTGAAAGATGGCATCTGTTAAGATTCAAGTGAAGCAGGGCTGTAAGAGCTGCACAACTCAACAAAACATAGAATTTGGATTAGAAACAAATATGAGCTGAAACTTTATTATAATATGCATATAATGAAACTAAAAAATAAGCATATTATTAAGCTCGACATGAATATATATGTGTGTGTGTGTGTGCGTGTGCGTGTGCGCGTGTGTGTATCAATCTCATTGAGCACTTTTATGGATTTATTCCTAGGAGATTCCTTATAAATATTGAATGGTGTAGAAAGTAAAAACACTCATAAACTAATGATACGCTTAATGAAAAATAACAATGATACAAATTAAATCATAATTTTATATATCAAACAAGAAAAAAAGAGGGTATCTCACTTTTTTTATAAAATATCAAATCTTTTTAATTTTTTTATATAATCTAAATATGTGAAAGTTATGTCAAAGAGAGTTTTTTATAAAGAATCTAAAAAATAATTAATTATATTAACTACATAAGATATATTTAATAATAATTAGATATTTAATTTTTATTACAATTTTATGAATGAAATTGAGTCAACAAAAAGGCATATATTATATAAGAGATTGGTATCTCACTCCATAGGCATATATGTTGGAGTGCATCTCAAAAAACAACTCTAAGAGAACATCTAAAATATCTATTTTGAAATAACATAATGTATCTATTGTCATAAGTCAAACCAAACTAAAAAAATACCCGAGTCTTGCAAAATCTTTTATTTAAAACTATAACTAAAGGTAGAATTGAAGTTAAATAATTCTCGACTTGTCATCTTCTGAAAGAAAGATATTATCTACAAGCAAAATCAAGATAATAAGTATGTCATATGAACTTCTCCGATAAAATAATAAATAATATATAATACGCATGTGCAGAACAAATAATTTAATTACGGAAAAAAATCTCCTAAATCAAGCTTTTGAAAATCAATAAGTTGCTCTATTTATACCTCCTCCTCAAAGTCACTATGAAAAAAAAATATTTTTCACATATAATTGATATATAATTTATATACCAAAAATTACAAATAGTATAAATTGAAATCATCTTAATCAAAAGAAAAAAAAATATATACTAATAATTAACTTATATATCCTAGCATCATTATAAGAGATGATAAAAAAAATAAAAAAAATACAAGAATAACAAAACCTATAAAATATAATATTTAGTATAACTCTTATATTTCTTACAAAGAATAATCAAAAAGTTAAGATCAAAGTAATTAACTATAAGATCTTTTGACTTCTTGAAACAATCTTTCATTCTAAATAAGTTGCATAGGTTTTCTTCTCCTAAAAAATATTTAAACAATCTTTTGACTTATTTATAGATAATAAATAAGAAATAATTATCTATAATATAAATATTTATAAAAATTAATAATCAAGGAGTCAGGAAAAAATTAACAAATGATGACGACTATAATACCTATAGGAATGAAAAGTATCTAATATTATCTTACAAATAAAAAATCATATACTCCTTCCTAATAATGGCCATTGTGGAGAAGCTATTTGTCACATCGTGAACTCAAATTAAGTTCCTAATTGAGTAAATAAGAAATAGCGAATGGTAAAGTCAGCATGTGGGCAAATAAGAAATAGTGAATGATAATACACCCCCAATGCAAACATGCTTCTCACTATCAGAAAAAATACAGGAAGCAGGAAGCAAAAATGTAAACCTGTGAGAGAGTCCAGGCATGCTGCTGTTACCGAGCACCCCTCCAAGTTCAACAGTGTAAGCCTGTGCAAACCTGAAATATATGCTTAGCAATCTATCATATTCATCCTACTGGATGTAAGTATACAGTTCCCAATGAGAGAGAATGACATGTTACCATACATACATACATACATACATATACATAATATAAATATAAATATAAATATATATGTATATGTATGTATGTCTATGTATGTATGTATATGTATGTATGTGTGTGTGTGTGCATGTATATGTGTAAATATACATACATGTATATTTACATAAGTACATGTATGTATATGTATTTATATGTATGTATCATGTATGTATGAGAATAATTGGCACTCATATGTATGTATGTAAATTAACCTACATATACAAACATCAAAAAAATATTTTTAAATTTAAAAACAATTTCCAAACTCATTGGTCAAAGAAATGGATAAGAAGAATTATAGACCACCAATTGCATCTATTATGGATGAAACTAATCAATGTAGACATAGATGTCTCTGCATGGAGCAACAAACATATAGAAAAAGCATTTTGTTTGTCCTGCATATTGATTAAAACTAAATAGTCTCTACGTTCACAAAGGAACACAATGGGCGGTCCACCCCGAAGACATCATACCATTGTCACCTAAAGGCTAAAAATGTTGCAAGGAGATGCACCTTTTAAATAAGAAATGCCCAAATCTGTAATTTTACTGCAGGAAAGTTGCAAGTCTTTCAAATTTGTAAGACCTAAACAAAACGTAAATTATTAATTGATGCAGTAATATCCAAGGATTTGGTGGTGAATTTGCGTCCAATTATAACATCTGATTCTGACGGACCCACAAAGGGTATGGGAAAAATACCAGAGAGATGCTTCACATCTGCATCTGTTATGGAATTACACCATTTAACATCAAGAGATTCTAGCTTTGACAGACCTGCAGAGGGAACAATGCTACATAAATAATAAGAAAACCTGCTGGGCTGCTACAAGAAATAAATAATCAATAAAGGTGGTACCTTTCAGATGAATGAACCCACCAGTGATGGCAGGACATCTTTCCAAATCCAACTTTAATAAATTAACTAAGCAGGCAAGCACACTCAATCCATCTGCTGTAACAATTTTACTACGCCTCAAACTCAAACTAGTCAAGCTTGAGAAACCTGTGAGATCAGAGAGCATTATAATTTACTCAAGAAAAATCTGTAGCATTCACTTTAGAGTAGAGCAATAACAATGACAAGAAAGGAAGTTGTAGGGGCAACTATATGCTAAATAAACAACAGAAAAGGACCCATGGTCAAGTAAAACTCATCCAGGTTCCAGAACATGTGGAACACCACCAAAGTAGGGCTAACTTGAAATTCTCTAGCCTTTTAATTGGTCGTTGACTTTTCAAGTTTCTCTTTAGCTTCCTGCTTCTTAATTGCTATTTATTTCATCTATATCTTTCAACGACTATAGATATAACCCAATGTAAAAATAATGTAAAAATAACCCAATCATATTTGTTAAAATCTCGATCAAAAAATACAATAACACTCCATCAAAAATCTCACATAGACTATATTTTTTTAGAATGGTCAAATTCAATTAGTGCAGCACACAAGTTGAGTGGCACAAATAATAAAATAATCATCAATATCAATCAAATATTATACCAATTATTTGGGATTGGCTATATAGTTGATATTTTTTCAATCGAATATATTAAAAATCTGTGTTGCACGGATACGCCTAAGTACTGCCGTGTCCACGTGTCCGACACGTGAATACGGCGACACGGGTCCAATAGGCCACGTGGGGAGGGTGGGTTTTGGAATCTGTATCGGGAGGGGGAAAGTTCGAAAATCGGGTGGGGGGTTGGGTTTGGGAGGGGGTTTCGGGGGGGGAGGGGGTTTCGGGAGGGGGGTTTTGGAGGGGGGGAAAAGGTACAAGAGGGGGGGAAGGTTTGGGAGGGAGAGGGAGATGGGGGAGGGTGTTAGAGGGTTTAAATTTTTTTTACATTATTTTAAAATACAGTATTTTTAATTATTTTAAAATACCTAATATTTATAATTAATAATTATAATTTTTAATTTTATTTTTTTTATCATGACGTATCCTAGCCGTATCCGTATCCTAGTTTTTTAGAATTTGCCGTGTCCCCGTATCTTGCCGTGTCGTATCCCCGTGTCCGTGCAACATAGTTAAAAATAATATCTACTCTCAACTATTTAGTTGTTAAATTCTTATTTATAATTTATACACAATTCTTCTTAGATCTAACGCTAATTATGTTTAATCTCTCTACTCAAATATTCCCACACTGCTTAACCGGTGGACTACAATATATGCATTAGATGTGATCAAACCATCTCAGATAATTTTTTTTTATCATTTATATAAGTTATTTATTTTTGATTTTATCATTCTTAATCTTATTAAACTTATATATTATCATCATAATCTATGTTATCCTTATCTTATGAATATGCTACTTTTTAATTGTATAATATTCATTTTCATACAACATGATAGATCTTATATATATTCTATAAAATTTTACATTCAATATATTTGGTACTCGTCTATTACAAAGAACCTCTAATACAACTTTATTTGATACATGCAATCGTATCATATGTAATTCATTATTGATAATTTCCTTTTTTTTTAGTTTTCACTTCATATAAAATCTTTGTACTTAAAATTATTGATATTTAATATTTAATATTTTCACATTTTGATTATCATATTATTAACACTCTTAGCATAAATAAACTTATATTTCAATCTCATGAAACAACATATTAATAATGGTGCACAACTCCCTTATTATGCCTAATCTTAAATCCTTTGGAGTCAAGTTTAACCCTCTAAATTTCTAGTTTTCTATCAAATCATACTTCAATCTCTTCAAACAACATAAAAATAAAACAAAATAATAATAATAATAAAGAAACTATAAGATTAAAAATTACAACACTTCCAACAAACTAATATGTACAAACCCAAAATAACAAGCTCCAAAAAAAAAGATAAAACATCTTCAAAATTTTCATGAATATATTTATTGACTATTCTATTATTTGAATATATGTTGGAGTGATGGTATCATCCTTGATATTTTTTCATAAAAAATAAGTAGTCCACCTATATGTACTTCACATCCTTGTAAGAGATCAAATTTGAGACCATATGTCTCATCTGATTATCATAGTAAATAATAATGATATACAACTTGAATTTGAATACTCAACTAATTTCAAATATTAATGATTACTAAAAAAAATATCAAGTCATGAAAATTTTTTCACATGCCTCAACATATAAAGAGTTGCATCAGTATGAGCATATCGAAGAGAATCTAAAAAAAAATACTATGTTGATTGCATATGTTATGTATGATTGAGTAACAGTCATGTCATGGCCTACATAACATGGTCCAAAGCATTTCCCGAACATACCTCATGTCGTGCAAGGCATAGCCTACATGTTTGGCA
Source organism: Sapria himalayana (assembly GCA_029783825.1). Taxonomy (NCBI): domain Eukaryota; kingdom Viridiplantae; phylum Streptophyta; class Magnoliopsida; order Malpighiales; family Rafflesiaceae; genus Sapria; species Sapria himalayana. The sequence goes on along the minus strand of JAREIK010001333.1, from coordinate 782,965 downwards.
TGGCAATCACAAAATGCAGCATGGCCTGTAGCCCATGCCACATTTGAAAAAATATAGTCATTATCAAATAATTGCATTTTCATAATTTTGAACAAAACAACACTAGATCATTGTACTATTAGAAACATATAATATAGTATGTTAATATTTTAAATTTTTCATGGTAAATTTATAATTTGTTCTCACTCAATCTCTTTTTCTCATATTTCTCAAAAAATAACATATTAAGGTTGTATTTGTTTTGGTTGGTGAAATGATTGTGTATTAGAATTTACAAACTCATTGCTTGTTGGGCATATTAATTCAAGGTACACATCGGTTCAATGTCCTCATTAAAGGCTAAAATAAAAAATAAAAAATAAAAATAAAAATTATTAAAGTTAAATTGACCTAGATGTTGATAACATCAACCCAATCAAAAAATTTGAGATTAAGTTTTCACCCAAGCATAGAGCAACCTCGACCTAAGCACCTAAAAAACAAAAGAATAAACGAACATCTATAATATGAACATACTTTAAGATATATAAAAATAAAAATTCTAAAAATATCAAAAATATTAGTGACACAATATATATATTATAAAAAAATATATACATGTACGCTTACTAGTGACACTGAACATCTTAAATAATATTTTGAACAATAGTCCAAAAAACATAGTACATTTAATCATATGCAAACCCAACTTAATGGTTGGATCTTTGAATTTAGATCAACTTCAAGTTCATGTTTTATGGCCTACTTAATTTACCATCATTAATTTGTAAAAAAAATACACGACAAAATTCAGTGTTAATATTGTAGGAGTCAACTACTATGAGGATGACACAAAAATATATGACAAAATTTATTACAACTTTGCAAGTATAAGGCACGACATGAAAATGTCATGCCTAGCATGGCATAACTTAGTCCATAATCATGCCTGGACCAGCCTCACATCATGCCGGGGTCCCAAGCCCACATGCTACAAAAGGCAAAGCACGGCCCGACACTTAGGGCCGTGCAGAGAAAATTATGACACATCTTTCGCCCAAGCTTGCCTGGTCAAGCCTTCCTAAGCTTGGCATTACCCAACAGGACTCGGGCAGGCGATAGGCCAACAAGCAATGCTAGGCTACATATTTTTAAAGCTATGTCGAAACAACATGAGACATGCTAAAACCTATGTCACGTGTTGGACACAACATGGTGGGCCATATGGACCTGAAAAATAGATCATGTCAACGCAACATGGCTTGTTTAATGCCTCTAACTAACATGGATTTTCCAATTATATTTTTAGAATTTCATCTTAAAGAAAAATACATTCAATCTACTTATCATATGAACTTCAAGTCGACCAGCAAAGTTATGTAGTAAAAAATTATAAAATAAAAAAATAATTAATAATTAATGAACTAAAAAATCAAAAAAATAGTCTTGGTGATATTTAACATTTAAACTAGTCATAATGTGCATTTGTATTCGTGATTATCTATTTTGTTGATTCTAAATAAAAACTAAATAAAATATTTTAAGGATTTAATAAGATCCTCCATCTATATGATGGACTCACCATTTATGAGTGTCTATCATAGATTTTAAAAGAATACAAGATTTAAATTAAAATTTTTATTATTATATTTAATAATACATCAAATAACAATATAGCAATAAATATATTTATTAGAATCATTAAAAACAATCAATTTCATAAGATTTTTCATATTAAGTATATGTATCTCATAATTAACATAAGAATATAAAAAAAATAAAAATAATTTTCACCGCATTTAATCATATACAAAATACATTAAAATACATTAAGACAATTTGTATACTACAAGAGTTTGACACTCTATATAAGTTAGCAAGGCTAAAAAAATCAAACAAACATCACACATCATTAAAATTATACAAATATAATATAAAGTTCAAGTGTTAATTATCAACATATAAATCTAAATATGTTAATAATAAAAATAATGAAGTAATTATTAATGAATCATAATAGAAAATAAGAATTTTATTATTAAAATTCTTAAGATCTTTTATGATATAACAAATATGTGTTCGTCTACGTACACTTTGATCACATAGATAGCAATTGGATGCATATGCTACTTTAATATTCTATATAACAAATATATAAAATACTTAAATTTTAGTATCATGATTATTGAAATAAAAATAAAATATTTAAAATATTAATTATTTATTATATCTTTTTATTATTTGGTTACATATATAAATATTAGGATTAAGATATAAGGGATAAAAAATACTAGAAAATAAATATCTAATAGCATACATTAACCACAAGAATCATAGAATAAAATTTATAAATAATTAGATAAAGTATATAAATATTATGACAATCATTATGATAATTTTAGTAACCTTTTAAGTATTGAGATCGACACTATATTTTATGATAATGTTTTTTAAATTCAATTAACTAGGAACAAACAATGAGATCTATAGAATATAAGTGAGATGTCAAGGTACTTACAAAGTTACACACTAACTAATATTTTATTTTATTTCAAAATGATATAAAATATTTTTATATTTTTAGTTGATAAAAATCATATAAATTCATATTTTTCATGATATCTAAATAACATGAGATCTACTTACTCATACGATATCTAATATGGTATTGAAGTCTATTTTTTTTGTCTATAAATATAATTTCATATTAAAAAAATATATTATGACCAAATATTATTAAAACATTATCCTACTTAAAAGAATGAAAAGATTCATAGATAATTCTTCAAAATAAAATAAAAAATTTATAAATGAATAATAACGTACACAAAAACAAAAACAACACAATAATAAGTTATTACAATCAAAATCATACAAAGTAATATTAATTGGCATATATGTATTATTATTCATAATTTTTTTATTTTAATGATATTTTTTAAATCAGTATTTAGATATTTGTGCAATATGTTTTTTATTAATTTACACATTTAATAGTCTTGAATGCAGTTTATATTTAATTTTAAAACAATTTTTTTATTTATGTATATCATTACTATAACAATATTTATAAAGATGGCAGTAGACAGTGCAAATTGCACTGGCAGTGTAGGAGCACTGTGACTGGTGTGGACTATAGTGCAGCTGCAGTCTGCGGTTGCAACCTGCATCCAGCAGGTGCACAGTGCACTGCACCTGCTGGTGATGCTTATCAAGGTGCACAATTTCTAGTTCAGCCCAATCATATCGATTTTAGCCGGCAATAGCCAAACCCAACACAGCACAGCACGCCCGGCTATCTAAGTTAGGCCATGGGGGCCTGCCTCAGTTCGGCACCAGCACGGCCGCCCAGAGTGACAAATCATGCCATGTTTGACACAGCATGGTGGTCCAACCAAGTTGCCAAAATTCTTGTAGTGTCAGGCTGACACAGCCCACTTGACACATAAACCATGTCGATTTCTGGTAAAAAATACTTATCCTCTTTGGATATAAAAATATTCAAGAAAAGCATATCCTAAGATCATGTATAGTAACTTATTCATTCCTAATAAAATATCATGGATAAATCAAAGAAATACATTCTAACATATAGACCAGACAATCTCTATTCATCATACATGATTTAAAAGGATATATAATAAAAAAGAACTAATAAAAATATCCAATAAATGAGTTATTTTATGGTGAAAATCACATCTCAAAAATAATTTGAACTCAAATATAAATGCCCATGTCATTACAATCAGATGCATATAATTCCCTTTTCAGCCACATCATTCTATGAGAATGCGCCAACACAAGAAATATGATGTATCATCTAGTGATCTATACAATAAGATTGAAATTGTCTGTCAAGTATTATAATATATTATCACTTTTTATTTATTATCAATTTATGAAATTTCTAAAAAAAATACTTATATCTATTAAAAAAAATACATACATATACCTTAAGTAATCATCAATATTAATAATCAAGTACCTAATATTCTCTCTAATTACATCTCTACTAGGTTCCCATATATTTGAGTGTATTAGATTAAATAGATCATTACGCACACAATATTAACAAACAGAATAGAAGGTTATGATATATTTTCCTAACTAACATGGCACATACTCGAAGATAAAAATTTCTTTAAGACTAAAATAATATTCTCAACTTTGTCATTGATGAGTGTCCAAGTTGAGAATGAAAAAGCAAACATATATTATGAAATCCTGTCATAGGAGAGAAGCCATATAGTCCATTTTAATTAGTGCTAAAAAAAATCTTTCAATTTTACAAATAAACATCAAAATAAAAAAAAAATCAAAATTAAATTGCCTAGAAAAATAATTCACCAAAAAAGATTAAAAAATAACCATAATAAAGTAAAATACACTGAAAAAATAGAGTTATGTTGAATAACGTCATATCCAATAACTTTTGAAATATTATCATTGGTTATCATAATATTCAAGAAATATAAATAAATCATAATAAAAAATAATAATTTCCTATAATATAAATATTAGTGTCTAAGTTAATAATTTGAGCATGAAAATACTATTATTTCCCTTTTGTAAAACCTAAAAACCAAGAATTTTACATAGAATTTAAAAAAATATAACTATCAAAGTCAATTAGGGGCTACACTAGAAAAATTGTAAGAATTCTTAGATGATTATGTTATCAATAATCTCTTAATATTATGTAAAGCTCTCAATTTTCTTTCTAAAAATAATTAACAATCAACCTTGGTATGACCCATTCTCCAATAATTTGCACCCTAAACTAAAACTCATGCCTCTTAAACTCTCATAATAATACCTTTCGACATTCAATGCACTATCCAAAAAATCAACTTAGAATGACAACCTACCATATAGAAAAGATAAAATTAAGATTTTCAAAAAAACACTACCACAAAATCATTAAATTGGGAATTTTGCCCAAATTGCTACCCTAAAAATTGGGGTTTTGGGATCAACAATTTATGCCCCTCAAACACACATTGCACCACCACCAAAAATGATGCGCCTCCTCACCCTTTCAACATCGACAAAGTGGGCATTGACGTCTGTCACACATGATGGGTGTACGACTATAAACATTGTATGCCTTCCTTCTCTTACTCATGTGTGCACTGTAGCACACACGTGCACAATGGATGCATGTCAATTATAAATGACAATGTACAATTATGATAATATATATTCTTTATATCTAGTTGACATACAATCTACATATATAATGTTATAATAGAAAATATCCTAATAAATTCAATTTTGAAAATTTTGAGAAAAGATTTTCAATAATCAATGTTATAAGTCTGTGTAAAATCTCTCAATATCAAGTATCAACTTAGTCTTGAGTCAATCGACACTTCCCCCGGAGCTCACATTTATCGTAACTAAGTCACCAAGCCACTAAGCAATGACAAACATGGCATTAAACTTCAGCTTAGGCAATGCATGCCAGCACCCATCGGCCCTCAAGAAAAAACTAGGTGTGTCATGTCATATCGGGTCGGATTGGAACCATCTTGATCCTGACACATGGCTAATCCAGACTTAGAAGTCTCAAGTGGGTCAGACAACATGTGCATGACATGAGGCACAAACCAAAATAGTTATGTCTAACCCTGTACGACATAGTCCAAAATCATGCCTAGACTACAATCATTACGACTTGTGGCACTGTTCATGTCGTGCTGGGTCAAGGCGTCAGGGCCAACTATGCATCATGTCGAGCCAGGTATGACCCATGTGTTTGGCCCATTTGTATGGTCCATAAGCATGGCAACAATGACTCGGTGAGTGAGTGACCAGGCATGGGTCATGAATCACAAAGTTATGGCTGAAATTTTTTTTAATTGGTAAGGTCCACAAGCCTAACACCAGCCACTTACAAGCAATCCATCCCACTATCACACTTAGAGATATCAAATGGGATGACACGACACAGCCTGTTTGACACCTCTATTCCCAATGTCACAGGCATTGGCAAAATAAAAAAGATTATTTGTCAATATCATAACTTCCACATAGTATCAAGGCTATATAACAATATGAGATATTGTATCCACATCATGACTGCTTCACAGCGTCACAAACCTCTATAAACTACAAAACAAAAAAAGATATATAATCACATTTATTTCACAACATTGTGACTTTGTATTACAAAAGATTAAGCTCAAATCATAATCGTTGACAACATAACAATTTTATGTAATAAAAAAAATAAAATATTCAGAATCACAATTATTTTCTAGAATCATGATATCAAGTTAAATAGATGAACATCAAAGTTATGATTTTCATCTAAAAATCACATCTTACTTAGAATAATGCAATATTACACGAATATAAAAATTGATATAAAATTTTTTAAAAACTCTCATTTCTTTTCTTTCTCCCTCACTCAACAAACAAAACAACAATTACAAATATTAGAGACAAATTTCACACTCCCTAAAAGTTTAACAGGTAAGCAAAAAAACGCATGACTTATATTAATCCATAAAGTTAGGGGACATAACTTTCAAATTCCTCTCTTCTAGGAATATATATAAAAATGTATAGCAAATTAATATTGTTTAGAATTTATATAATTTGAATTATGTGATATAATTAATTTTAATTATAGGTGTATTAATAATTTAATTTATTTTATGTATTGATGTTGATATATGTGAATTAAAATTGATTATAGATAAATTTATGCAAGTTTATCGTAATGGACGATAACAAATAAATCTCAAAGCTCACTCATGCATGTTATAGAAAGAAGATGAGACCCCTTCTGTATACAAAAATAAATTTATATGTTGAACCTCAAGATTTAGATATGTTAATTATCACGAATATAATGATTACGAACCCAAAAGTATGAACATTTTTACATAATAATTTATTATGCACATGTTAACGGAATTGGATCTCAATTAAGATGGACATATAAAAAGATATTCCAAGTGATTCACTTATAATATAGGAGTCATATTGTTATCGAAAAAAATAATGACAAATAATTCTAAAAACATACACGAGTTATAACTAAGAAAGATAGTGACAGCCTTAAGAGATACTTGTACTTATATGGTTCACATCAATGACAATTAAACAAATATATACATTAATTAGGTGAATAAAACACTTACCAAGCTAAAATTATAAATACTTACAGATCAAATCAACTATTAGTCTTTATAACAATAAAGACTAGAGAATAAAATTATACATAGGAAACAAACATTAAGAATAATTGACAAAATAATCTAAAAGATATGTGATTATAAATAACTCTCATGCATAAACTAATTATAATCTCGATGATAATATACCGATGAACCAACTAAGAGATGACCAATATTGAAAAAGATTAAGTGGTGACAAGCATCTTATATGCTATTAAGGTAAGGAATCATTATACAATACCCAAGATTTATTCTATGACCAATAAAATATATATCAAGCGATGTAACAATATCAAATAGATTAAATGAATGAACTATGAATCTCAAATTATTTAATAATCTAATTATTTATTTTACTAAAAATAAGTTGTTCATTATTAAATAATTAAACTGTCAATATAATCCATATTTGATTAATATCTGAACAAAAATCAATTGTACTACTTGTATGAGTCATGTACTTGCGAATCTTAATTGATAATACATTATGATTAATAAATTTTTGTGATATCAAATAATAAATTAAATTAGGAGAAGTAACAAAATAAAAATAGTGAATTTGTGCTTTGCACATGTCATGCTTATCATATTGAATGGCCCATGTAGATGTGTCAAACGGGCCGGGGCCGGCCCATTTTTTTCCAGCACGAACGTGCTACCGTGCCGTGCCGTGCCCGGCACGGTTTGAATATAGGTGGGCCCGGCCTGGCCATACAGGCCTGGGGCCAGCCGCCAAGGCATACCGGCATAGCCGCATAGGCTGACTGGCCGAGCCGCTGAGGGTGAGAGAGAGGCAGGGCCGAGCAGGCGGGCGCGGGACTGGGAAGGGACGGGTCACGGAAGGCCAGGCAGAAATCTGATCCTCTGAATTCTAAAATCAGAATATTGTATTTTTTTTTAATTAATATATTATAAATTATATTTCTTAAGGTTAAGTTAAGTGTAGTGACTGTAGTCTACTGTCTACACTGTGTAGTGTAGAGTATTAATTATTAAATATATATTTTTTTAAAAATATTAAAAATTAAAATTAAAAAAAAAACAAATTTTAGAAAATTATTTTTTTTATCAAATTCAACTAAGTATAGCTTTATTTATATTTATAATTTATTAATTATAAATTAAAGTTATTAATTTTTAAAATAAAATTTAAATCGTAAAAAAAATAAATCAATACATTATGTTAGGAAAAATTAAAATTAAAAAAAAAATAAACTACACAAATGAAAAATTACCAATCATGCATTTGAAACCGATGATCCGAACAAAACAAGTATAAGTTTCAACACAACGTACAAACAAAGCGTATAAATACAATGAATAAAAAAAACATCGAAAAAAAACAGCAAATCAGCATCAATCGTCAAGCGGCATATCATGAGAATCATCAGCCGCAACATCAAGATCAGTATCATATGGATCATCATCATAGGCAATCAGCTCCTCCGCCATCGTAGTGGATGTGGATGCGACTGCAGTGTCTGTCACAGTCCCAGCTTCAGCACGATCATGAATGCTAAACCTCGATTCCTCCCAAACCTTCAAACATGCCAAGGCCTCAACCATATCTGGACGTAATCTCGATCTCCTATCCAAAATCACGTTCACTACAACAGAAAAAACAGACTCCGATGCTACGCTCGACACCGGATGAGTCAGTAGATCTCGTGCTATCCTAGATAGCACGGGATAGGCGGACTCATATGATTTCCACCACTGTAATAAATCAAGATTCTTATTATCAGAATAAGATAGGATTGAGCAGTAATCGGCATCTAAGTACCGAGACAGCTCACTCCTATGTGATGGTCCACCCCTATGTTTCCCCCACGCTAGGTTAATGGAATAATCATCATCTCCGAACAAGGTATCAATGTCCGTAATCACAATCTCACCACCACCACCACCATACCTAGTATCGTAGTATGTGAACAGGTCTGTCAGCTTCTCGTAAATGAACGCTTCAGGTGGCTCTTCCAGGTTCATGCACGAGGAAATGAAAGTCAGGGTGTTTTCAATCCCTTCCACATTAACCCTAGGGTCCATGCATGCAGCGAGACAATAAAGAGAAGGAACTGTGGACCAGTACTTCAAGTACTTGGTCTCCATCTCTGCAACCATATGGCTAAGCGTCGGGTCAGCTCGATACTTCCTAAACATGCTACTAATCTTGCCTATGCACCGGAGTGCAATGCAAGTGGTGGGCGTATAAACCGACGAACACATGTTCGTCGTGTCATAAAATATCTTCAGAAATTTCATAAATAAAATTCCTGAAGCCCAGTCAGTATCGTCAATAATAAGTTCATCACTCTTACTATTGACGTAGTCGGATATCACGTGTTCGTATCCAACACATGATTCCAACATCAGGCACGTGTAATTCCAAAGATGTCTCACATCCGATTGGAATTTCTTCTTCTTAAGATTCGCAGACAAACAGAGATTACCAAACTCTTGTAGTCTGCGAGGAGTGCGAATATACTTGAGTGCATTGCGTATATTTTCCAACACGGGGGAACACACCTTCATACCCGCTTAAACTATCAGCTTAATCACATGACACATGCATCTGACATGAAAGATCTCTCCTAATGGTGCGTCTCTAATATTCCTAACAAACATATTGATGGCTACTCCATTATTAGAAGCATTATCGAAAGTGACACTAAAAATTTTATTTTGTATTTTATATTCCCTAAATATTTTCATCATACACTCAAAAATGGCCGGGCCATCATGAGGATGAAGAATCTCAGTGAATCCTAATATTTTTTTATTGATTGTCCAGTTAGAATCTACATAGTGACTCGTGAGACATGCACAAGAAGAATCATCGTGACATGTTCATATATCGGACGTCACGGACACCACTCCACTATATGTCATAAATTCATTAATTATTTTTTGTTTTTCTAACTTATATATCTTTAGTATGTCACTCCTAGATGTGGACCTAGGAATCCTACGATAGGAAGGCTAAAAATAAGTCTGCATGATGCGCACTACCCTCGGATCTTCCGAAAACTGATCGGAAGACCCATCAATGTGATGAGTCTGGCCATGCCGTCCCTACCCAACTCGCTGGAGTATACAAAGGGAGTAAACTTTGAGACTGAACTCGATCCAGTCTCAAAAAATGTAGTGCCAAGTTGGGTTTGCCTAGAATCTAAGGGTTCATGTTTTTTGGTGCATAATTCGGAATGCCTCTTAAGGTGCCCAGTCCCACATAAACTCTTGCATGTTAAAAGTCTCATACAATATTTGCACTGTGTCATTTCAAGTTCATCACCCCTAACATTTAATTGTGTTATGATTTTAAAATGAGTCCAAACTACAGAAGTCCTCCTAGTTTTTTGTTTTTTAGAACTTTGGGTTGAGACGACTGAAGAAACCAAAATTTCAGCAGCCGCAGACATCTGTGTAACACTAACATTTTCATTTTCCAAATTTAAATACGTGTCAGGTGTATTTATAATTTTTTTGTTTTTTTTCCTATGTTTTTCTAGAGAGAGAAGCTTTAGAGAGAGAAAGTAAATAAAAACTTAAAATAAATTACCCGGTAAAAGCAATGAGGTTAGTCACATGCAAGGTGCACCGCAGGAAGCTCTGATTTTCAAAACTCAAGTAGAGTTTCACGAAAATCCAAGCCGAAATCAAAATCCCGAGAGAGAGATGCACGGTTTATGTGAGAGAGAGAAAATTTTGAGAAGAGATATGTTTTTGAAAAACATAAATGTTATAGGGAGGGGGGTAGAATTTATAGGTTAAAAAAATTAATTTTTTTATTATTTTTTTGAATTTTTAAGGGGCAGAATCACGAGGACCGTTGGATTCTGCCCCCTAGCCGTTGGAGGCGAATCCAACGGCTGAAAATCTATAATGTTTGAATTTTTTTTTTGGCCGTTGGGATTGGTCGGGTCTAAGCCCGTCGGGGCTTGGCAGTCGGGACCGCGGGTCGGGTCCAATCAGACACGACCCGCGGTATTTTTACCCGGGGGGGGGGGGGGGGGGGGGCCAGGGGACGGGTCACGCCCAGGCCCCACGCGTGAACCGGCACGAGACGAACCCGTGAATCAGCTGTTCCTAACCCGGGCACGGCACGGGCCCGGGCAAGATTTAAAAACGTGCCGGGCCTGCCCAGGGACGGCCAAACCATGCCGTGCCTCGTGCAGGGCTGGCCCGGCCCGGCTGACACCTCTAGGCCCATGTCGTGCCACCCTTCACCACATGGGCAATGCTACAAGCCAGCCCATGCATAGGGCAAGCACAACTCCTGCTTGTATTGTGTTGGGAGTGACATGTAAAGGTGTTAAGTAAGCCGAGCAACCCAAGCCCGGCACGACCTGAATGAGCTGTGCTTGGCCCGGCATGACCAGAAAGAGCTGTGCCTGGCCCGGCACTGCACGAACCAGAACCATGCCTAGGATGGTGTCGTGCCGGCTCGAAGCACAGCTTGTGTCATGCCGAGCCAAGGGGTACCAAACCTCGAGCTGAGCCAAGCACAACCCAACCTGTCAGACCCAAAGGCACGACCCTATGGCATGACCCGGCACCATGCCCCAGAACCCGGGCTGAGTTTCAGGTGCAGTTTGATTGGATCGAGCCCAAGCTCCCATCAAGTTCACCCAAACCCCACCCCCAATCACCCTCGCTCCTCGTCTCACCTCCCTACCTGAATTTTCTGGAATCATAGAGGTTGAACCGACCCTACAATCCAAAAAAAAATTAAATTAAAATGCATCAAATTGTTGGATGCACCCCAAAAGCTAGGGCAAAAAATCATTGGATGCATCCAGTCTGGCCCAAATCCAACCAAACTAGTGTTAGCGGAAAATGCTGGGCCGCCCAAATTTTAGTTATGTCATGTCATGCACGGCACGGTGACTCGATTGAGCTACCAAAAACCAAGACGTGACGGCATGGCATGGCCCATTTGACACATCCAGTAGCATGACTTTTTTGAGTCGTGTCACAGGCCAAACTCGAAGGCCTAGCCCAGTTGACACTTTTACTTACCTACCAATTTTAAATTTGGCAAAATACATACATATAATTATATATTATCGTACTCAATTCTTCCAACATAACATATTATTACATTTGATAACTAAGTACCTCATAAATAATGTTCAAGATCTTAAAATTATCAAGTAAAAATAAAAAAAAAATAAACTGTATAATACAAAAAAAGAAAAAAAAATTAAAGACTAAATTTACTAAGTGAAACACGTCCTTAGTTCCTTTGATAATACAATCAAAAAATCTAAGTAATTACTTTGAACCAGATCAACTGATATAATAGAAGACTCATCCGGGAGATACCGCTGACATACCATCTAGTATATACTTTTAGATTTGGGTTATCAAATCTTTTAATCCTCATCTCCCTTTATTTGAGGGATTCACATGTCATATCTAGTAAAACATTAAGCTTCTCTCCTAAGCACACTGCACAAGGAGAGATATCACTACTCTCCTCAAAATTAATTGTGTTGGTCATATCAGGTATAGGTATATGATAATAATCATCTATTATTGCTCCATGAGGAATAACAATGAGACAAGAATATGAGTTTACTACTGTAGTATTGAAAGATATTCCTATTTATTTGAGTCCTTGAAAAATGTGTTCTCAAAGAAAATGGCTATAATACTCATAATGATCCTCCTAATTACTAATAAAAAAACATATATCTATTGAGTATGAGTAATTAATGAAGACACATTTTATACACATGTAATCATTTACTCTCTATTTGAAGAGAAATCCTAATAATAATAAATACACTCAAAGTCTTGGGTAAAAATTAAAAATCTCTTAAGTATATGAGCTGCACTGAGAAATAGCTTTCAAGAATAAAAGATAATATTTAATTAATTAGAAAATCAGTGATTATTATTATATCTCCCAAAAAATATCGAGGCACACCCAAAAAAAATAGGAGTCCTAATCATCTCAATCAAATATCAGTTCTTACTCCCAATGATCTCATTATGTGTAGATGTATCAAATAGGCTGGGCGGCCCGAGCATGGCATAGTTTGGAACTGTGCCATGGGTCGTGTTGGGCCAAGCACGGCCTGTATGCCTGACCCAAAGACACAATAATCCAGCACGAGGTCTAAGCTGGATTTTTTTAAAAATTTAGCATAAAAAACTGGATACAGCCCGACCCAACCCGGCAAGTCCAAGTACGACCCAACCCAAACCAAGTACGAACCGAGCCGGTGGGTCATGCCAAGGCGATAGTTCTCAAGTTGTGTTGTGCTTAGCATAACAAAGTTATTGTACTAGGTCGTGCTGGGCACGGCACGGTGACCCGATTGGGCCACCAAAAATGGGCTGGGTCAACCCGGCCCGACCTGTTCGACAACTCTAATTATGTGTGAGAATATCATCACAGAATATTTAATTAATTATCAAATGCTTTTTATATATATAAAAAAGCAAATTAAAATATATTCTAATACATTATTATTTCTCAATATTTTAATGACACGTTTCAACTATATTTTTATTTTTCATAAAATTTTTACAAAAATGAACAAATTAAGATATTTCTTTAAATATTGATAATCATATAAATCAAATACAATAATTAAAAAAAATTATTCTATATCTAAATCATCATACATTAATATTCTACAAGGGACCCCCAAATATTTTTGTAATTGAGATAGAATATATATCTTATAGCACCATCTTAACATGCTAAATAAGAAACTCTAGTATATTTTTCTAAATGACATATTTTAAAATTAAAAGATAATACTCATTTGATGCTCAACTTTGAAACATTAATTTTCTATTGTCAATGATATCTCAATTGAGAATGAATTACTAATAAAAAGATCAAGTATAAAATAACAAAAAATAATAATACATATGCATCCAAAAAGATTTTTGCGAGTCAAAAAAAATAAATACAATATATCACACCCAATCTTCCAGACAAGTCATATGTCTAATAAAAAGATCATGTATAAAAAAAACAAAAAAAAAAAAAAGAAATCAATATCAGAATTTTATTACTTTGTAAAACAACCAACAAAAAATAAATTGAAATAAAATTTTTGTACATATAAAATACGTGTCAAGAGAAAGTAGTTAACATTAATATTATCATACCACTTGACTCGTACAACAATGTCATTGATTTTGGCAATATCAAAGACTGACATCTACAAAAGAAATAAGAATAATGTAATTATTTATGATACAATTATTAAATCCTGAATCCACAACCCAACAGTATGGAGTGAGATGATGAGTAAAAAGTAAAATAGATGTAAACATGTCTAACCCAATAGCACCCAAAGAACAAAGTTTTGGGTACTCCTCCTGAGTTAGACCAATGATCTATTGTATAGTCTTTGAACCCTGAAAAATTCATCATAACTGATGATGAAACATCCACATCTCTCTCAAGTATGCCCCGTACAACAACAAAAAGAACATGTCACCACTACACTATGATCAAAGAAAAGATATGAAAGAGGAAGAATGGTGAAACACAAAATAGAAATAATTTTTTTAAAAAAATGAAACGTAAATTTCAAAAGCAACATAATCACATATATATATATATATATATATATATATATATAATATGATTCATATTTTATATGTGTGTGTGTGTGTGTGTGTGTGAATTAAGACAAATCACATGTTGGATGCTCCCTAACAATAAAAAAGCAAATAGGCCAACAAAAAAATGAACTAAAACTCAACAAATATAATATGAATTATGAATAAATAAATAATAATAATTTATCAAAAATATTTGCATATTATAAGCACTCCACGTTTAGGTAGCAAAAAGACTTTTTTAATAACCATGAGTACCTATATCAGCTTTGCACGCACCTTGCTTGATACCCACAGAATCATAAAGGTGGGTATTCCCCTTTATACATGTAAAAGTATGAGAAATAAATGAATAAAAAAAATAAAAGATAACGAGATAAACAAAAAATTTTGAAGAAAATTAAGAGAAATTATAATAGAGAACAAGACAAAATTAGAGGAATAGATACATGAAATATTCATCTCAAACATGTGTATCTTCATTGATTCAATAGAGCTTATTATTTAGCTAATAATATAACACATGATCCAAAATAAAGAAAATAAATGTAAATAAATGTGAATACCAGCAAAATCTCCTAAAACTAAATAATGAAATTAATCACATACTTAACTTCATTTGATGGGATATTAAATATAATGAAATTTAAATCAAAATCAACAAAGAATGAAGGAAAAGAAGATTACTACTTATCTGCTTCAGACCAAAGTTTGAAATCAAATCACAGTCATCTAAATTTAAGGCCTGCAAGCTTGAGCAAAGCTTAAGATGGCTTAACCCAGAATCAGTGACATCAGAACCAGAAATATCCACACAGAGTAAGGATGTCCCTTGAGAAGAGATAACAGGTATCCATCTATCATCAACTCCAACACAATCACCCAAAAGAAAATCCTACATGAAATCCACTTAACAATTGCATTACAAATGACACAATTTCATGAGTTGCACAATTTCATGAAATCCACTGCATAAATTACTTCCACAATTTTTGGAAAAGAAAAAGATTCAAAATTCATTGAAAATACAAACATAAAACAGAAAACAGAAAACATTGTAAATTTTTTACCATCTAAAATAAAAATGAATAATGAAATAGCAATTATAAAACATATAATAAATTTGCATACTAATAAATAAAATCAAATCAATCAAATTTTAAACCAACTAATTTGATTGGATGCATGAATTATGATCTTCTAATTCACTCTATTAAAAATTATATTTACTCTCAATTTTTTAGATGTTAAATCCTTAATTATAACTTATATCTAATTCATCCTATGTCCACCTCTAATTTTTTTTCATCCCTCCAATTGAATAGACTCACACTTTGTAATAAGTTCATAAAATAAACAAAATAAAACTCAAAAAGATCACGAAGACAAAAAGATTGGGGAGGCAAGAGGTTATGACAAGGGGAAGGGAGAAAGAGAACGAAAGAGGGAAAGGGGGCATTGTAAGAGATAGACAAAAGATATAGAAGAGAATGAGAGTTGATGGGATCAGCCAAAAGAGAGAAGCAAGAAAATGGAGATGAAAGAGGAGAGAGAGAGAGAGGTTTGAATAAACCCAAAACAAATACAAAAAAAAAAATATTCCTCAAAAAAAAAAAAAACAAAATTTTCAAAAGTTATTTTTTTTTTCAGAATCCATATGCACAAACAACCTTTTCAGGAAATTATGAAAAAAAAGATATTCCATCAAAACAATAATCTTTAAAAAAAAAAAATTTACTCAAAGAGACAATAAATTGACATTTTTTTTCTTAAAAACATGCTCAAAAACACTAGAACAATAAGCAAGGTTCTTGGGGTGGTGCATGGAAATCCTTACAAAATTTACCTGGAGTGAACAATTGCGAAATGCTTCGAGAGAAGCAACTGTCAAGCATTTACAACTGGCTAGATCATTTAAGATCAACTGAACAATGTCCCTTGGAAGCAAGAAAAAACTAGCATAATTGTGTATGTCCTGTCCAGATAAATAACAAAAGATAATAAATATTTCAATAAAATAAATCATGAACAGAGAAGAGCCATAATAGAAGAGAGATAAGACACCTCACGAATTTTTCGAACACATAATTCTAAGAGTGACGGACACTTTTCACATCCAGATTGAGCATCACCAACTGGCCTGGAAAATGATGTTGCCAACCACTTCGAACTTACACTTTTTCTGTATCTAAGGGGAATCCCCTTGCATACAACATCTTCATTAACTGGTTGGCTTCTCTTCCGAGAACAAACTGCCCCCATCAAAGAAATTCGTAGTAACTAATTGCTCGTCCTGATGACATCACTTTAATCCAACCTCAAAAATCCACTTCAACTGCCACTAACTAAAAAAATGTGCTCTATGTCACCCTGTAACAAAATTTACAAAAATAAAAAGCAATATCTCTAAGAATGGCTCAATGACCAAGACAGTGCATGATTGATAACATTCAATAAGAAACTCTAGTTGAAAGAAAAGCAGCATAGATAGAAAGATATGATTGAAGCTGCTTCTAACATCAAAATGTAAACAGTATTATTAAATCTTCATGGTCATGGGTTATTACAGAGGAATGGGATGTGCTCCAGCATTGTGATTTATCCATGAGGTCTTGGGTTCTATTAAAAGGGTCAAACAGGCCGTGCTACCATACTGTGTCAAACATGGCATGGTATGATTCATGTAACGTGTCAGCCACAGCACGAGAACCAGCCGACCGGCCCAGCATGGCACAATGGCACGGCTTAGCGCGAGGCCGTGTTGGACCATCCCTATCATAACCCGTTGTGTGAAAATGCAACGGGTAACCAGCTTACGTGACCAGCCAATTACCCGATGGGACTTGACCTGTGACCCATAGCTGGCCTTGGGTCGCCGGGCCGGTGGACAGTGCCATCGGGCCAGGCACACGAATCATGCCTAGCCTAACACGAGGCACAGCTCGTGCCAGCCCTACACAGCGCGAACTCTGCCATGGGGCAGCACGGTAAGACCAAACACGGTGTAGGACCATGTCGCATCATGGGTCGTCCCAAGGAAGCCCGGTCCATTTACACCATTAGGTTCCAAATCCCACCCTTGAATTTAGATCCATGTACATGGAAATTGAAGCAATGAGGAATATCCATCTTCTAGTGAGATTAGTCGAGGAGCATGTAAGTTGACCCAGAACCCCATTAATCATATATAATTATATATATGATATCAATATCAATAAAGTATGCAAAAATGGAATGGCAAAAAAAATTATAGCAAATTAATTTAATTATTGCATAGGTTCTACATGAGTGACTGTCACTCAATCATGTCTAAATAAGACTTGTAGAGAATGAAAATATGGTTGCCACAATACAACCATGTCTAAATAGGATCTCTAGACCCCTTGATTTATAAAAAATCCAGAAAAAAGAATTAAAATGACAAAAAAAGAAGGATATCAAACAAAAGTACAAGACCTCTAGATACCCCAAATTTATAGAAATACATCTTTTTTACATTCAGTTGAATTTGTATGTAATGATCATTTTTTAAAAACACAAAAAGAAGTACAAGAAGCAATGATCATTTTTCTCTATATAAGTTGAATTTGTTTATTACAAAATTAACTAAAATACATCTTTTTAATGCTTATTGTGTATGTTTCAACTTGTTATCTAAGTATAGGAACAAATAATGTTGTTGCCGATATGATCGTGTAATGGTTGGCTGCCCTTTTCTAATTTACAGAAACTCTTTGAATGAAATCTCAAGTCCTAAAGGTCTTTTAACATGCTTGAGAATCTTGAAGATTACATTCATATGAGATTATTTATGAAAATCTAAAAAATATCTAATTACATTAACAGAAAAATAATATTTGATATGTTCATTATCAAATATTTCATCTTTTCTATGATTCTCATATAAATAGTAAAATCAACCAATGAATCGATTCGAATAGACAAGTATACACTTGAAATAAGTGATAAGTCAATATGTGTGCATCTCATCATTCCAAAATTAGACAAAATATCCAAAAACATATCTTCCCTAAGAAAAAAATATCATACCTCCTACGTATCTAATATTAATACCCAAAATATATTTAAGACACTACAAATTTTGTATCTAAAACTTGATATGTACTAATAGTATCAATTGAGAGATAATCAATTGATCTTCTTATAAACAAAATATCATCAACATACATTACTAGCATTACATATTGACCTCCCAACACACGTCAAAAAAATCAAAATTAAAATAATCTAATAAACATCTTATAAGGCCAAATGTAGTAAGTACAAAAAAAAAACATATTAAATCAAGCCCTAAGAGATTATTTCTGGACATAAAAATTTACACAATTTACACCTAATATGAATACTTCCATGGACAATAAAACTTGATAATTATTATATAAATATTTTCTCCTCAAAATCATCATGAAAAAATATATTCATAATGTATACCTAATATATCATCCAATTGTGTAAAGCAACAATAAAAAATAGTAACTTAATAGTTATCAATTCATTCACATGAAAAAAAAAATTTTTTTATAATTAATATTATAAATTTGTGTAAATCTCCTAACTAGCAACATGATCTTGAGTTAATTAACATTTTTCTTCAAATCTAGTCTTCACTATGTACACCTATTTGCATCTAATTACTGGCATCTAAGAAGCACGGACACGGATATGAATACAAGAATACAACACGGCAGAATACGAGAACACAAAAATTTTTAAAAACTAGGATACATATACGGCTAAAATACAGCATGATAAAAAAAATAAATACAAATATTATCCTTAAACAATAATTTAAATAAACAAACAAAAAATACTTAAACATTATTTTTACAAATATTTAAACACAAAGATAAAAAATATTAAAACAAAAGATTAATATTTTCTTCTGAATCAAATAAAATAACTTTCAGTTCAGGTTCATCAAAAATAAGATTTGCAATCTCAAGAATTTCAACATTTTTAATATCCATTAAGTCAAAACCATCACCTTCAATATCTCACATTTTAGATTCGTCTTCATTATAGTTTGGAGATCTCATTGACAGAAATCAAAGATTGTTATGAACATAAACCAAGTTTTTAGTTTTGTGGTATCAACTTATTTCTCTTCATGGAGTGAATAAGATTATATGTGTTCCAATTTCTTTTACAACATGAGGAAGAAAAAGATTATCCTAGCAATTTTAATGCTATAAATTGAAGCATCGGTGCAGCAGTTCTATGAACAACTCACTATGTAATAAGACTCATGTACCACCTGTCATTGATGGAATCACTACTAAAAAAATTTTCCAAAAATGCCAAAAACATAGCATACTCGTCATTTGTTCGTCTCCTTTCACCTTCATTAGAAAAATATTTTTTTTCTTTCTCTTACTATTTCTAAATCTAGATGTGGTAGAACACGATCACGAGACTCATCAAGCCATTGTTGACTATAATACCTACAAGTTAAGTTATAACATTAATTATAAAAAATTAAACATTGAATATCATTTTTATTAAAATTATCATTGTATACAATTTAAACTCTTACGATTACATTGAATTTAAGGAATGAGCTAAAGAATATAAATGTATGTGGCTTTTATTTCATCTTTCCACCATGATTTCATTCACAATATAAAAAAATCTACAGGTAAAATTACATAATTTTTCATATAAGTTCAAATATAATTAAAACTTAGAAACTTTCAATCAAAATTTTAAAAATTGAATTATAAATTAAAATTATACATTGAATTATCTATGAAGCTTTTATATTCTTTCTTATAAATAACTTCCTTCACTTTTTCGATCATTGAATCCCACCACTCATAAATATTGTGAAGACAAAGTTTGTCAGTGTCAACTAATCGAAGCATCTCATAAATAAGAGTTGTAAAGCTGAGGATATAATCCACATATATCCAAAAGTCTTCATTTAGAATTTTATTCTTTACTTCTTTAGCTTTTACTAAATCATCTTCTTATATATTTTTCATTCTTTACTTATCACTAATTGTTTCAAGCCTTTTTTTATTGTTTTAAATCATTTAAGCATAACAATAATTGAAGCAAAACGAGTATCAGCCACTGAAATAAACTTCAACTTACAATGATTATTAAATATTGACAATCTCATTACATAATTCATAATAAAATTTTTGATAAAAAAGATATCACTTGAAACTTGAGCGATCCAACCACATCATTCCATCATATCATCATATCTTGAGTGTGTTGGTGGTGCACAAATATTCTTCAAAGCAAGATTGAGAATATGAACCACACACGGGGTCCAAAAAATATATCAAAATTTTGCTTTCACAATGTGTCCTGCTGTTTTGTAAGCTGCAACATTATCAGTTATTATTTTAACTACCTTTTGTGGACCAATCTCTTGTATAATGTTAATTAACAAATCAACTATAAAATGTTTGTTCTTAGTCTCTCCTTCACAGTTTATTGCTTTCAAAAGCATTGATCCACTTTCGAAGACTGTCATAATATTATTAAAAGTGGTCTTCTTTGAGCATTTGACCATCCATCACTGCAAATGTTCACTCCTTTCTTTTTTCAAGCCTTCTTGATTAGTTTCAATAAATTATTAATATTATTCTTCTCCTTCTGCAATAATATTATTCTTAATGTATTATAGTTTAGTGAGACAACCTGAAAGTTAACTTGCACTTTTAAAGACACGAGCATAATAAAAATTTCTAGCAAAGTGAAAAAACAACCCCTAGTGTAAAACATCCTCGCTATCTCACTGTCAACTATTTTACGTGCACCCATTTTGAATGCATTTTCAATTGATCTCATAGGCACATTTCTCTTGTTTAGATCAATTACACTAGCAATAGAAGAGGAATTATCAAAAATAAAATTTATAATACTTAATGTGAGTAAAGAAACTTGCTTAAGATTAGTTTGTTTCATCCTTTTTCAGATTCCTTCATTATCTTTCGCATCTTAATCATATTTTAATTCGTTACTTTAGTACATGATGCAATCCTAGCTCCTTTAATTTTCAACAAATGTGCTTTGACTCTATAATATGATCCTCTATATATTTGTTTACAAAAATTACATTGAAAAATAATATTTCCTCCCCATTTTCCTTTATCCAATTTCACAACTTTCGTGATATACTTTCATAATGAATCATTATCATCAACATCTTGAATATTTTATTGATTATTTGAATGCTCAGAATTACAACCCATTTTATTGTATAATTTAAATTAAAAAAAAAATTATGCATTTAAAATTATCTATATTATTTCAAAACTCATTTAATCTAATTTTTTTTCCTGTATCAATACAATTAAATAATTTTCATTATATTTTGCATATTTAAATATTACATTAATTCATTAAAAATAAATTATATAAAAAAAACTATTATACTTACATATTGTATATTGCATAATTAAATATTGCATATAGTACATATCGCATACTACAAAAATTATTCATATTTATATATACCATATTTTAATATTGTATATTTAACATTATACTTAAAATCATGTATTTAAAATTAAAATAAATTATATTATATACATCAAAATTATTTATTTATTATATTTTACATATTTATTAAACAAACAATAATAATTATATATTAAAATAATAGATTTAAAAACCCCCCGCTCCTATTACTGCTTCTAGAGCCCCACCCCCCCTATTACTCTTACTGCTTCTAAACACTCCCCCCTGCTTATAAAATCATGGATTTGAAATCAAATTACCTTTGTTACTATTTCAAAACTTTACTGATTCAAAAATCCCAAAACAATAACAAGTTATCTTTTCGAAATCCCCCAGCAATCAGCTTCATCGGCCACTCAACATTGTCAGCATTGTCGTCTGCTCCTCGATTTGTTGGAGTTGTTGGAGTAACACGTTGATTTTATGGTGCTCAAAAGATTTCCGATGTGTCAGATTTGTAACAATATTTCAGATACGTCTCCGACGCATCTATCCGAAATGTCACGTAGCATATCAAACATGAATTGGTCAACGATATGCCACATGGCATATCAGACACGTATCCAACACGTGTTTGTACCGTGTCCACGTGTCCTACACGTGGACACAACTGTACAGTGACGTATATGTGCTTCCTTGACTAGCATAACTAGAGATTATTTTACTTAATATTTCAAAGATATCAAGTATAATTAAAAGTAATTACACTAAATTCATCCAATATAATATGCCATCATTCTAGATAACTAAGTATTTCAAAAAGAATATCAAAGTTAGTATAACTATCAAGTGCAAATAAAAAATTAAAATATATAATATCAAAATGAAAATAAAAAAAAACTTGTAATAATAGATGATAGATGGAATAGAATTGACTATTAATTCCTAATGTAGAGCAATCAAAATATCCAAGTCAATACAATAAATAGGACAAACGTACAAGGTGTGGTATCAACCTAGAAAACATTATAAATGTATTCATTAATGATATATAGTGATCATTAAATCTTCAACCCTCATTTCCACTTCCTAAGAAGACTTACACCTAATATACAATGGAATACTAACATTAAGATCTTCCTAGCATAAAACTCTATGAGGGATCTTACTACATCTCAACGATTATATTAATAATTATTTTTTATGGATATATCGGTTATATTAAATATAATAAAGATATACCAAGAATATATAAGATCTAACAAAGATATATCAATATATATTTTTGCATGAGTATCAATCAAGGTATAAATATATCAGTTTTGACAAATTCATCAGTAATTAGGATTTATAAATATTCTAGAGATATCTCACTACATGTATCAAAAATCCTTATCATTGTGTTCAAAAAATATATGAATTTAGAAATATTTATGTTATAAAATAATATGAAAAAATACATTAAATAACACTTTGAATAAAATATATATGTTAAATACCCTTAGGTTCTCCAATCAAAAGTATAAAATAAAAATAATTATAATACTAATATCAAACTATCTAAATGTATATTACAATACTAGGCTTGAAATAAAAAAAATAAACTTGAAGGCTCTTCAAAGCCTCTATGAAAATATTCACTAACTATTTTACTGTCTGAACATATATTATAGTAATAATCTCATCATGAATTTTTTCTTTAAAAAAAAGTATTCACCTCTATGTGCTTCGTCTGCTTGTAAAATACTGAATTTGAAACAATATATTTTGCTGCCAGACTATGATAATATAGGAGGAGAATAAAATACATGTCAAAATTGCATGTCTAACTATAACATCCAAATTATCTCACAAGTGATTGTTGCAATCACTCTGAATTTTACATTTATACAAAATTTTAAAATAATTATATGATTTTACTTTTTAATAAGACAAACTTGTCTTAAAAAAATAAAAATAATATATCATAGATCTCCTTTCAATATATGCTAGTATAAACTTAAATTTAAATACTCATTCCGTTCCAGCTACAAGTTTCATGAAATCAAAAAAATGTTTTACTTCATGAAAACTTCTTCAGATACCTCAGTATGCAAAGAAATGCATAAAGATAAACATGCTAAGAAGAATATATGTTATATTTGGACTAATCATAATCACATAATTAATCATCTATAAGATTCTTTTATAAGTATTAAAGTCAACTTGAGACATTACATCAAAAATAAAATTAATATTTAAATCAATAAGAATATATGCTAGAGCACAACCCAAAAAAATAATCTTTACAAACATATCAAGTACATATCTCATTTGTGATAAAATGACATCATTTATAGAATAAGTTGTTATTCAAAGAAAATATACGAGTCACTTAATATCATTTGTCTGAAACTATGTATGTTGGTACTTCTTTAGTTAGATGATTCATAACTCATAATCTCATATAATCAAAAAATAATGTGAACAACCATCAAAATTATCTCATTATCAAGGGTCTTCTAAAAAAATTTATAACACACCAATATAACTGAAAGGATGTGACAACCTATAAAAATCTCATAAACTAAACTATGATTGACTATTTCAAGTCGTACAACATATTCCAAAATCTAAAAAAACCACATCACACTATGCTGCTCAAAAGTTAGGTGAATGCCCATATACACCTCTTCAAGGTCAATGTAAAAAAATGCATTCTTCATATCATTTGGTTCTTCGGTAGGCTTGTCTCTTGTCTGAGTAGGTTGGGTATGTCACTCTCTCCTAATATAGACTCTAAATCATAGCTAATCAAATATTCTAATTACTAACTCAATATGAATCCATATTGAGAAAGACACATAAAGTAGTGTCTCATTTGAGCCTAAAAAAAATTTTCCTTCCAAAAAAACCTTATTCCTCAGAATCTCTCAATTATGCAAACAAGTAATAATAAAAAAAATTTAAATAATCTAGAAAAATAACTCATAATAAAAATTAACAAAATAATTATAAGTAAACAAGATATAAAAAATAATAAAAATTCAAGTTGAATATTATCTTCCCTAATGACTTTCAAATATTTATTATTAGCTATAATAATATTTTCAAATCAAAAATAAATAAATAGGATAAAATTAGCATTAATATAAATATAGCTCTAATGTCAACAATTTAGAAGTCCGAAATGAAAAAAAGAGTAAAAAATTAGTAATACCTAAAATTAAAAAAATAATAATAACTCATAAATAATTCTAATAATCAAATTATCTCTCAATAATGTGTAAGAAGTTTGACCTTCGATTTGAAAATAATATCCACTAGGTATCTCTAGTACGCCAATCCTCTTACAATGGATACATTAAATTAAGATTCTCTTCTACCTACCTTTGCAAAATAATTTTGCTAATAACACTAATTTTTCTAATAGAAAAATAATTGTATTGATTATTTATATGAATAGCATTCTTATTTCAATAAATTATAAGTTAAAAATCACTAAATCTCAAATAATAACTTCAAGCACAATTTCAAACAAATGAACTTGAGACTCAAATATTTTCTTTATATAGAGATACTTTATTCTAAGAGACATATCATCTTATCATATAAGAGACACATTTGACACTCTTACAAAGATTAGTCTTTTGGATTATGCTCCAACATATATTCTTATTGATTTAGGTACTTACTTCAATTCTAATACAACTCATTCAATCAATATAATTAGTCATTTCTTATATTTTCCTCAACAGTTTCATCTTGATACAAAATTTCTTGAATAGACAAACAAACATCGATGACATGAGAAAGAAAATCAAAATTAATTTATCAAGAAATACAACTTATAAAAGATAAATTAATAAGATAATAAAAAATAAACAAAACACAAAAAAGTAACAAACTCAAATTGGATACTATCATATCTAATAACTTTCTAATAATATATTATTAACTATAATATATTATTAACTATCAATAATATGAATAATAGCTCTTATGTTGACAATCCAAAAATAAAAAAAGAGTATATGAGTAAACCAAATAGTGATATCAAAAAAAAATTATATTATAAATAAACTTTATAAGTGTAAATATTAAAATAAATAAACTTTATAAGTACTCATGGATTGCACCAATATGCAAAATCTCTCTCAACATTAAGTAAAACTCTCAATCTTTTATCTAAATATAATATCCAATAAATATCTCTGGTGTGTCCAATCCTCTTAAAGGTGGAATACTAAACTGAGATTATTATCTATTTACCTCTACAAAATAATTATACTAATTACAAAATAATTTTGTTAATTCACTATGTGATGACATTTTAATTATAAAAAATTATGAGTTAAAAATCATTCAACTCAATTAATACTTTCAAACATAATTTCAAACAAATGATCTTACAATGCTCAAATATTTTTTTGACATACACATTGATTATATAAGACATCATTTTTTTAGACAAGAGAGATACGCTTGAAGCCCTAGCAAAAATTATTCTTTTAGGTTGCATTCTCGTAGATACTCAAATTGATCTAATTATTGACTTTATTTTTTATGTGACTCCACTAATTAATTTTATTATTTATATGAAATTCATATGATAAATTAATGATCTAACAATGACCAGACTATATATATAGCACACATAATCAATATAATTAGTCATTTCTTACATTTTCCTCAACAAGTTTACTTTTATGTAACTTTTTGCTTACTTTGATACATAAAAAGTCTCTAGGTCATAAAATCTTTTTAAGAAATTATGAACACTTCCAGTTAGTTGAGTATTCAAATTCGAGTTGGACATCAACATACACCAAGAGATCATCTACAACAAGATATCATATATTTCTAGAAGACAACCTTATCAACTTAAAAAATAAAAAAATATATAATTATTTTACTATCTAATATAAAGACAAAAATCAAAATAATAATAATTACTTACAAAATACTTTAAATGCATCATTTGCTTAAGAAATTCATTTATGCGTCTTCTTCTCCAACTCTCCTTTATTATGACAGTCAAGTAGCAAGAAATATATAGAAATATCAAGTGGGTCGGGTGGCTTGAACATGGCATGAGGCATAACCTAATTTAAACATGCTGGGCTCAATAAGACACGACCAAGAATCATGCCTAAACCATGATTGTGTCGGCCGGTGGCATGACCAATTTTAAATAAATCAACCATTTAAAAATGTCTTGCTCTACCAACAAGACATTTTTTTGGTCATTCAGCCCCCCAAAATTGATAGCAACAAGACAACGCATGTCATTGTCCTATCAAGAATAAAAATTGCATCATTAATTTTGAATCATCAGATTGCTTCCCACAACTCATTGGCATATTCTCAAAAAATATCAAATTTCTAACCTAAATAATATTAAAAAAATTAAAAATATATTTTAAATCAAGAAAATTATAAATATTTAATTCATATATTTATTTTTCATTGTTAATCTGTAAACTATTCGCCTCTTATCTTTTCTCATTACTCTTAAATTAACATTTTACTCTATTTTTTGCAATTATTTAAAATAATTTATAATTTTAATTTTGCAAATCTAAGTTTCAGTAATAGTTTCGTTATCATAACGAGTAGTAACTTCTAAGCGTAAGAATATGATGTGTAACAACCAAAATGTTTCCAGCATACAAAAAATTAAGTACATATTACAATTGTATTTTAATTAATTTATTTTAATTAGATTAATAAATAAATTAACAATTTTAAAAAAATTAAAAAACACTTCTCTTTTTTTTTTCTATTTGCAGTCCAATCTCGCACATTAAAAAATAAAAAATAGTAAATTTAATAAAAATATATTACATCTAAATACATATGACTATGACAATTCAAGTAAAAGATTCGAAACAAATTTTAAATTCTCATCATATTATCACCTTATTTGCCCAAAAAAAAAACTAAAAATTATGTAAACTTCAAAAATCTAGATGTACTTTAAATAAATTAAAAATAAAAATAATAGAAATATCAAAGAAAATATAATACAATATATATTATAAAAAAATACATATTTGTAGGAGCATTTAAGATTCTGATCACCTTAAAAAATATATCAATCAATACAACAAAAAATATGATATATTAAATCTAAGACAAACTCAACATAGCAGATAAATTTTTAAAATTAGATCAGCTTCAAATACATTAAATCTCTTCATTTACCACAATAAGCATAAGAAAGGCATGCCTACATTAATTAGCAGCATGAATCTTATGATTAGTTTTTTGAATGAATCTAGAATAGTTCAAATTATATAAATTAACTTTTAACTCATTTATCATAGAATTTCTAGGTATACTAGTATGAATGATATAGATATAGTCAAGCATTTTAAATTAAAAAAATAATTAATATATAACAACCTTATAAAATATAATAAAATAATATTCGTAACGTCTAACATATATACTAGTTATGATGATACATCATTCGCATATCTCACTCCCACTATATCAACTCTAAGTCAAAACTAAAAAAAATTATATTTTCATGAGATCTTCCCTCCTTATGATAGCTCCACCATGTACAAGTATCTAACGAAAATCTATTGAAAATATGATATTTAAAATAAAATTTAGTATTATAATAAATAATGCTTCAAATAATAATATTGTTATTGATATATTTTTCAAAACTATTAGAAATGATTTCTTAGTTGATATTTTTTATATTAGGTATATGTATCATATTATTAACCTGATAGTATAAGTACAAATAAAAAATATTTTTTCCGAATTAAAAACTTAAAAAATTCATTAAATTATATTAGAATATAATACAAATAACATGAGTTTCATACTCTATGTTGGTCAGCATATCTAAAAAAATTTCAGCTGAATATCAAATACCATTAAAATTATACATATTTTATGTTATAGTCATGTATTGACTATCAATATATTTCTATTTATGTTAATAATAAGAGTGATGACTAATGAACTTATAATTGATAATTCAAATAAATATGTAATTTTTTATGTATATTCCTACCACTTATATTAAACTTATGTGCACATATAATATTAATAATATGCTTAACATATATATAAAATACTCTAATGTTAATATTATTACTATGGAAATAAAAACTAAATATTTAAAATATTAATCTTTTATTTTATTTTTTTATTATTTAGCTACTTGTATAAATATAATAATAAAATAAAAACAAATATAAAATGTAATATTTATTTATTACATTATTTCTATAACTATTATAATTTATCTTTATACTATGCTAATAAATTTGGTTCTTCCAAAAAAATTGAATTGAATTAAGATTTTATATCACTATTTTTTATTTTTTTTAATTCTATCAAAATCCTAATTATGATATCTGTTCAAAATATCATTGCATTCCAACACAACATACTTAATCTCACATCATTTGTTACCCCCTAACCACATACGCTTGCTACCACCAACCTTGTATGATCATTGCCACCACCATGCATGACTACTACCACCTCACAGATGCAACCAGTCATCATGCACACCAACATCTATACACAAATAAACTACCGGGCTTACATGCGGTGTGATGGAACAGTGCATGCAAACCTCTCCCTAGGTTTTGAAAACCTAAGATAAATTTTTCCTAGATTGTCTCTAATGCAAAATCTATGCACAATTTTTAAAACATAAGTTAATTGGGACATCTCACATGTCAAGTGCTCCCATCAAAAATAAAAATTGGTTAATAATAAATAATAAAATTAATCATTTCATAAATTCCATTAAATAAATTTATATGAATGAAAATCTTCAAATATGCTCATGCATAATATATGAAGGAGAGCTAAAGGACATACAATTTCTTTTAATGAACATGAGCATAATCTAGTAAAAGCCTACCTAGATTCTAATTATGCACATGCATTCACAAAAAATATATATTATCATATTTTATATTTTTATTAAAAATAATGATATCTCCTAAAAAAATAAATAACAAACTAATATTTCAAAATCAAATACATAAACAAAGTACAAAATAATAATATTAATTACTTATAATTTCACTTTAATAGATAGATTAATTTTTGAATGAGTTGTGCAGTGCATTTCAATCCCAAATCATTAACATATACTATGATAATCAA
Source organism: Sapria himalayana (assembly GCA_029783825.1). Lineage (NCBI taxonomy): Eukaryota > Viridiplantae > Streptophyta > Magnoliopsida > Malpighiales > Rafflesiaceae > Sapria > Sapria himalayana. Next base: position 752,648 of record JAREIK010001333.1, on the reverse strand, counting down.
ATAATTCAATACATTACTATCAATCTAATATTTTATAAATAAATAAAACATCAAAATTGATTATTATTTTAAAAGAAAAAAAAAATTATATAATTCTATAGTTACATCCTATATCTCTATCAATGATCACATTATAGATATTTTCACATAAACACTTAGCAAACCAAATATCTTTCTATTCCTAAAAGTTGTGTGTTTATGATATGCATATACTAACTTTAAGGTAAAGTTAAATATTATTTATTATTTTTATTTATTTGCTATCTATTTTTTCTTCACTTGGATCAAAGCACCCACAATGTGAACTTATGATTCTTTATACTTTTTTTCATTGATGAATTTTTTGCTTTTCTCGAACACCATGTATTTTTAAATGCATAGTGTATAGATGTTAGCGTATGCATAATTTCTTCAACACCATGGTGTATAGATGTTTGCTATCTATCTTTCCATTCACAAAAATTCTTTATACTTGGATCAAAACACCCACAATGTTATTTTAAACTTAAGTCATCAAAATATCTATCATAATTCTATACCTACCAAGTTTCTAATTGTCTATATAAATTCTACAAAATCATTATATATTTTACAAAATTAGCATGATAAGATAAATAATTATATTATCCATGTTTTAATTGATTAGACTTAAATACATTATTATTATAATTTTGAATTTTGGACATTAAATAAGATTTTTAACAAGTCAAAACATGTAATATCAAATCATATCGTAATCAATAAGTTGCATAAGATATAATCAATAGACATTAAATAAGATTTTTAATAAGACAACATTTATATCAAATCTCATAGTAATCAATAAATTGCATAAGATATAATCAGTGAAGAATTAGCTACATAAATAATTAAATTTAAAGTGATAAGCCAAATTTTGCCTAAAATTAGATGAAATATGAATTTTTACTTATAAAAACCATAAATATTAAAATTATTACCATAATATTTAAAGGTTATTATTTTAATAATAATTAATAAAAACAATTTCAACATCATTAAATTATTTAACAAAATACTAAAGCTCTCTATTATAAGTATTATAATTATATTGACAATAATTATTTATCACAAATAAAATATTCATCAATAAATAAGTTTTTTTATTAACTAACAACATATTATTTATAATTTTATCTTAATAAAATGATTAAACACAAAAAATGTAATTGGAGAGAAATAAGAATAATTTTACAAAAAATATTTATTATTCAAATAATTTAAAGATTAAAATTTCTTATTTTTATATTGTCACCTAGTTTTTAAATTATTATATGCATTTTATTTAATTTTTTAATTATTATTTATGTTATATTTACTATTTGAATAATTCATATTTTTCTCACACATATAATATTCATCAAAAAATTAATCTATACTTGAACTAATAAGTCATATTATTAATAATTATAAATTAACTAAAATATTATGTGAAAACATAATATTTGATAGAGTTATAATTTTTGATAAAAATTACTCATTATCAAACAACTATACCTTAAAGACTCAATCTTCATATTAGTATACATTTTTATTTCGATTTTAAAAAAACATACAACATTTAATAAATTTAATTATAATTAAATTTATTTAGATTAATTATAATTAATCTAATTTCTAATATTTAATAAATTTATTTATTTTATACATACAACATTTATCATCAAATTAGTGTATTCTTAGACTAATATAATATATTATTCATAAACTTAAATTAACTAATATATTATTTACAAAACATAATTTAAGAGATACAAAAAACATTTATTAAAAATATAACTTTATCTAAAGAAAATAACATAAAAGAAAAAATAAAAATTCAAAAATAAATAATTTAAAAATTGCATAGGATATAATTAATAAAGATTTACCTAACTAAATAATCAATCTTTAAGTCATATTCCAAATTTTGCCTCAAGCCTCAAATGTTAAAATTATAACTTTAATATTTACAAATTATTACATTGCTAATAATTGATTAAAACTATTTCAACCTCATTGAATTATTTAACAAAATACTAAAGCTCTCTATAGATATTATGTAGGTAATAATAGTGGCAAATAAAAAAAATACACTTAATTTAACTTTGAGATTAGTCATTGAGAATGACAAACTTAATGGATCAATTATTTAACTAAAATAGAAACTTAAAAATTATGTTATGCGAGAGATAATTATAGTTGACCTTAAGTAGTTCATATAAGACTTAATTGATATTGATATAAAATAAAATTATATATCTCGAAGCAACATGCTCCTAAAAAAACCAGAAAATATACTTTAAGTGAGCATCAAAGAAACTTAATTGACATTACTTATCTGATTCTTACTAACATTAACTATAGACTTCAAAATCAAATGATAAATATGAAAAGATTTACAATAAATTCAAAAATTGAAACACAAAACTCCTTTCCAGCATCTAGCTGTGAAAAATATTATTGATGAACATATTTATTCTTTGTAGTGGGAGTCATCATCATGCCTCTTAACCATATATGGCAATTCAACCTGATCATAAGATGAGAAACTAAAACCATTCCCTAAAGATCAATGTTTTAAAAGAAATACAGATTATTTGAATCTTCTATCATGGTCAGGTGTCGCTAACCCTATGGAATGCTGGCTGAAAGAAAAGCCCTGATCCATTGAAGAAGAGAACAGAGGAATTGAAGAGTGGTAGTATCACCCTGTACCATATTGAGGAAACTCCTAGGGTGTTGGTAGGAGGCCAGAGTTTAAAACAAAATAAAATAAAATGAGTGATTTATCACAGCTCATCTCCTTAATTAAATAGCCCACAACTTTAGCAACCGATTAGTGAGGCAAATCGTATTAGCACGTGACCACGCCGAGAAATTAAAGGGGTGAACGAAAATTTATTAGAACTCATGCTAAAAAATTTAATATGCATTTTCAGGTGCAAACAGAGAAATCACTGCTGCACAAAAATAATATAACTGATTTTTTATACAGAACTAGCTACACAAAAATCAAATTAGAACACCTAGCCATGTCTTTGAGCAGAGAAATAACGGAACAGATTATCAAGTAGACCAGCTATACTGGTACAAGTGTCAGATGATAAAGCAAGTAAAATAGCTTTGAATTGTTTAGAAAATAATTTACTTAGTGAAGCAAAGATTCTCTTAGCTTCCATCACAGATGAAGATGAAATACAGTACAAATCACAGCAAATTGACAGTTCTGAAGCAAAGGAAATATCGGCGGTGAGCACCGAGACGAATCTAATTGACAAACAACACAATTATCGGATGCCGAGTGAGCTCGGAAGGGTAGATGGTTTGAAGTGGAACGAACGAAGCCGGACTTGAGAGGAGAAGTTGTTCCAAGTTTTATGTCTCGCTCGATTCCATAGACTTATCCTGAACAGTAGATGAGGCCACTTGGTTTTATTGGAAGAACAGTCAAAGCTTCACTGATATTCATAATTAATTATTAAGAATCCGTAACTTAGCTAACAAGTCGCAAAATTACAATTATGATGAAAGCGTACGAAATAGAATGATGATAAATTATGTTTTCATAAAACAATTTGAAAGTAATTAAAAAAAACCCAAATGTTTGTTATTACAAAAAAATACACTAAAATATAAAATATTTATATATTTGTACACTATATAATTAATATAAAACTCAAAAATAATAATTTTTGAGTTTTTTTCAAAATCATATATGCATAACTATATATATATATATATTATACATTTTTTTGAAAACAAATATATATGCAGCAATGTACATGACAATTTTTGAAAACATATATATATATATATATATATATATATATATATGTACACACACAAACACACATATATTTAAATGTATATATATAAGCTTATAAACAAAACAATATATGTGTGTGTGTGTGTGTGTTATTGAATGTACATATATATATATATATATATATATATATATATATATATATATATATATATATGCATATATATCTATATCTATGTATATAACTATGTATATGTAGATATTTTCAAAAACTCATAACTATTTATATATGTATACATATATAATTGTGATTTATGTGATGTATGAATGATTTTGTAATGAATAAATATGTTTGAGTTATGTTGTGAAATATAAATTGATTAAAATGATTTAGGGATTAGACTATTGTTGAGTTTATGCATGTTATAATATTTGATGGTGACAAGTAAACAAAAAGGCTCACTCAAGCATATGGTAACAATAAAGTGAAACCCCTTCTAAGTTCTAACTGCAAAGTGTGAGACAAGCCTATATGTTGAAATTCAAAATTAAGATATGTTAATTATTGTGAGTATGTCACTCAAGTAACTGAAAGCATGAAAGATTTTACATATCACTCAATTATATCTATCTTTGAATAACTAGTTCTCGATTTAGGTTGATATTTAATAGAAATTTCTTCTGAGAGTTTCACCATTAGTATTGGAATCACATCATCACTATGGATGATGGTATAAATAATCCACATGACATCTATGAGAGGTAGTGAACATATAAAGTAATGATAGTCTTTTGAGTTTTTTCCACTAATATAGTTCTCACTGATAAGATCAAAGAGAAGCATATATTAATTATACAAAACACACTAAAGCCAAAAGTGTAAGTACTAATAAACTATATCAGTTATTAGTTTTTATGACACCAATGATCGAAAAACAAGAATTTACACATAAATATAACTGTCGAGGGTAATTGATGAGTTGCTTAAAAGGTATAGACTTGTAAGTGACTTTAAAGCATAAATTTGTTGTCTCGATTATTAAGTATTAAGGGGAAAATTACAAAAGAAGCATCATTGAGATAGACTCGGTGATAATAACCACATTGTATGCTATTATGATAATGGATAATTTACAACAATTTAATATTTATTTTGTATCTAGATCCAACATAATTCGAATTATTTGAATATGTATCATATGAATTAAAATGAACAAACCCTATGTTCTAATAGTCATATAAAAATCTAAAAAATTCTCATCTAATAGAATTATGTCATTTTCCTATGATCATAATTCATGTGATATTGATATATGAATGAAAGTACTAATACATGCAAAAACACTAATAAACATATTCTAAACCACCACAAAAATTTTTGGTACATAGAATGTCGAATAGTCACCCTTAATAAATATCTTTTTTGTTTATTTTAGTAATTATCATCGGCATGCTCATGCGTATTTAATTGATTATTAGCCAACATTCCCACAAGAATAACTTTAATTTTCTAAAGCTAGCATTTTGTTTTCCTTATTGCACTTACTACCCAAATGGAACACATAGCATAATTCTACAAAAGTAAGATACATTAACTCTTCACAGAGATTATTAATTGTTATGTCAAATACTGAATAAAATTAGTTATTTTTGAGAATATATATGATATGTTTTATAGAAAGGGGTTTTAAAATGATTAATTTCATGAAATTATGGGTTTTGATGGAATATGATGAATATTAGTGAAATTATGTGATTTTTATATGAAATATAGAATCGGTAAATTATTAAGAAGGATAATGAAAATTCATGTAAAGTTATAATATTCTTTATATCATGACTTTGTTACACATCATTGAGTTATATGGTAGTTTTGGCATCCATATTTGACTGAAACTCTATATAAATATTCATGATGGTCTTCATATGTTATGACTCTACTGCCTTGTTGAAATAATTATTTCATTTCATAACATATTCTTTTTAGTTGTATAATATTTTAAAAGTCACAATCATATTAATCATTACATTTTTTTAGATGGGATATTATTTTCTTATTACAGGAACCAAGTACCTCACTAGTGCTCAAAGCCAGGGCAAGCCTCTAATATCATGATTTTTTTGTTATAGATCCAATAAGTCCAAGACAAATGACATGATACAATTCTTAATATCATGCCTTTAGCTACAAAAAGTTATATAGAGTAATATTTAAGCCAAGACTGATTTCCAATGTCATGATTTTGGGCTATAGTTACAATGCACAAGGCATGGTCATTCACAATACAGACTTTGTGTTACATAGACAAAATGAGTATCCATAGTCATTATTAGTATCATAACCATCTAATGCAATAGAGAGACTAATGATGTAGCTCATTCCCAAAGTCATGACTTTGTGTTTCATAGATGAAATGAGTAGTAATGTCCATTCTTAGTGCCGTAACTATCTGACACACAAGAGAGATCAACTCCATAGCTCATTTTCAGGGCCATGACTTTGTCTTCATAGATTAAATGTGTTGTCATATCCATTACCAATGCCATGACATTCTAAAGTTAGAAATTAATCAAAGTAGCAACTAATTCCTAAAAAGTCATAATTTTCAACTTAGTTCACACCAAGTTATTTGAAATAACTTTGTTCACACAAAGTGTCACAACATTAGAAATAAACATGACTAATGTTTTCTTTGTAATAAAATATCATTATACTTGAAATAGTCATGAGTTGTGACTTATACATTTACTCTCTTTAGCACAGAGTTGTGATACTGTAAATGATCGTGGTTTTTATAATTTATCTCTAGAATATAAAGTTATAATATAGTAAAAAGTCATGACCATAATAAATACTTTCTAGAATAAATTATTATGATAGATAATAATATCATGACTTAAAATACTATGTATTTTTGCTGTGCAATAATTAAGTCATTGTATTATGATTTGTCATGACTATTTATATCAGTGAGATACTTGGCTATCATGATATAAATATAATATTATAAGCATCAAATATTTTAGATATTGTGTTGTTGTGACTCTAGGAAAATATAAAAGCCTTGAAGACTACATAACATAGTAGAAAGATTATGTTAATTATGTGGTAGAGTTGAAGTGTATAAAGATTTTCATGACTACTAAGACAGAGAAGTACAAGAGTACTATTAAAACAGAGAGTTTTGAGAGAAAAAAGAAGATGCTCTGCTCCAACCAAATCTGTCAAATGGAGGAAACAATCTCACTACGAAGCTACCTGTGTTATTTCAATCTAAGAAGAAACTTCAATATGTACTATCATTCTAATGTTGAAAATCATGAAAGTCTATTTTATGTGAGTTTATAATAATAACCATGGAATGATGGTCCAAACCCAACACAGAAGACATCATCTGAAAAAAAAATTCTTATTTTACTAATGGAGACAAAGAGGGTTGATGAAGTGGAAGAAGATTAGTTGAAGTGAATGGAAATGAGACTTTAAAACATTAGCTTGGCTATGTAAAAGGAAAGCATATTTGCAAAGAACATGAATACTATGAATGAATCAAAAAGAATGAATTTATGATAGAAACTGAATGAGCTATTGCTTCAATCATATTAAAACTAAAATGATGAAATCATTATATTTTCCAATATCACATCCCAAATAAAGAAATAAATAAATATTAGAGGAAATCACAAGTTCTTTCAAAGTTATGATAAAAGAAGAAGTCATGATCTTTTCTAATGTCACGGCCCAGATAACTAAAGAAACACAAGAGGAAAATTATGACCAAAGAAATTATGACTTTCCAAAGTTGAGACACAACCCACAAACATGGCACAAAATACCATGGTATATTTCAAAGACGTGATACCCACAAAAACAACTACCCAACTCATGCCCCAACCATGATAAATGAAAAAGTAGAGAATAAGAAAATATAGATGATTTGAAGTGATGATTAGAGGAATGTGCAAGAAAAAGACTACAAAAACTAGATTTATTATTTTCCTCAATATTTTAGAAATGGAAAGATTGATGAGCAATTTGATAGATTTCTCAATGTTTTTTAGAAGATGGAAATTAATATTCAATTTATTGAAACATAATCATAAATATCAAGTATGTGAAGTTCATGAAGGATATAATAAATAACAAGAGGAAGTTAGAGATCTATGAGATGGTGAATATGACCGAGAAGTACAACATTATTATCCAATGTAAACTTCTGAGAAATTTCAAAGAGTCTAAAATTTTTATGATTTCGTGCATTATTATGAAGCATACTTTTTGGAAGGAATTATATGACTTGGGATCATGTGTGAATTTGATGTCATTGTCCACATTGCAAAGGTTAAACCTATGTGACATTTTCTAATTGCTCTCTCACTTCAAATGGCTGATCATTGAGTAATTTTGTTGAATGATAGTATTGAAGATTTATTTGTAAAGGTTGGTTATTTTATTTCTTTAATGAATTCTATTAGATATTTAAGAGAATAAATATGATATATTGATCTTGGCATGACCATTCTTAACCACTAGACATGCATTAATTGATGTCAAAAAGAGGGAGTTGATACTTTGTGTCAGTGAAGAATAAGTAAAGTATAATCTCTACAAAAAACCTATAGAATCCAAAATACGATGAGAAAGATTATTAGAGAATATATAGACTTCTATGCACTTTGATTAGACAAAATGTGGAGTTGAGATAGAAAGATTTTATAAAAAATTATTAGTTTGAGAAAGATTTAGAAGATGAAAAAATAGATTCATTTTAGATTGAAAAAAATAGTGGACATGACAATGAAGAGAATTATGAAGTCAAGATATTTTTCAATGTCACAACTTATAAAGAATCAAATTTATACTAATCCAAGAATGCAAAAGAAGAGGCAAAATTGATAACATTCTCAGTTCAATAATATGAAGAAATTCATGAGAAGATTTTCAAGATTTTAAAAGTATGAGAAAAGAAAATTTCACAACTAATGATTGATTCATTGGAAATTGAAGACAAGATAGAAATAACAAAGATGAAACATCTAAAGGCATATGAAGATGTAGTTATAATGATGAAAGTTAGAACTTGTGAAGAAGTCATTACTTTATAATGCTAGATCAATAAAAAAAATCATAGTAGGACACAAAGCCACAATAAAGGTGAAACATGGGCTTAAAGAGAAAGTTACAGCTCCTTCTAAATCCACAACAAATGTGATCTAGGGAGCAATTCCACATGTTATGATTTCACAACTAGTCATAACGCTACCAAAAGATATCATAGTCAATGATGTCACCACTTCTTCTAAAGTCATGGCATCCATGGAATAATTCCCCAAGAAGATGTTCTTGAGGATTACTAGAGACTAGAGGAGAAATTTCGAAGACAAAAAAAAAAGAAAATGATCATGCAAAAAAACTTGCATGGATTGCTGAAATTATTGATCAAATTGGAGATCCAATGAATGTCTAGCTATGGATATTAAATGTAGTACTACTCAGGAGGTAACCCATAGGGTGTTTTTACATATTTTGATGAATACACTCATTCATCCATAATTTAAATACAAAATAATGAATCCCAATATTTAAGACCCCAATTCCCAATCAGTCCATCATAATACTCAAATCCAATCATGATAATCAATTTGTAATATTTATCTTGTGTTGTAAGAAAAAATAGAAAAAGATTCATTAGTTAAGGATGTGCAATAAATTTATTGTGGGAATTTATTCGATACTCTATGTACTAACATTTTTTGGTGATTTGGCATATATTTATTTTTGTATTTATACATATTTGTGTTTTTATTGGAGATATTTTATTGCATTTATGTTTTAAAGGATTTTAATGAATGTTAGCGAAATCATTGCTATTTTTGGTAAAAATTAATAGAATTTGTAGAGCAAAGGCTTGTAAAGGAGAGAAAAATAATTAAATAAACATAATATTTTCTATTTTATGACTTGAGTGCACTTTCTTAGCCATAACTCTACAAAGCCAATCATGACAATCTTTGTGAGTTATGACTCTACTATCAACTTGAATTAATCTTTTTTACTGTGCAACATAATATTTATAGTCTTGACATTTTCCTAGAGTTTCGACTTTATTATCTTTAATGGCTATGAAATTATTTTTATTTCATGGCCAAAATATTTTCTACAAATACAATTAGTCAAAGCAAATTCTAGTACTATAAATTATTTATTATATAACCAAAACACCATGTGTTTTAAGTAAGGTATTATTTTTTATTATGACATTTTATTCCAAATAATATTTATTTTGATAGCAACTTTTTACAATACCACACCATCATATTCTAGTGAAAAATCACTAATATGAGAAGTCATGGTTATTCTCAATATAATGACTTTGTATTACATAGAGTAAATGTATTAGTAATAGCTATTCTCAAAACCATGACATTTTACTAAAAAAAGAAAATATTGGTCTTAGTAATTCCTAATGCCACAACTCTTTGTTTTGAATAGAATTAGTCTAAGTCGTGATCATTCCTAGTATCATGATATCATGCTCTAGAAAAGAGTTACTTAAGTCATAATATTTATTGCTACCACAAATTTGGTTCTTTGAAGAAGATACAATTAGATATGAGTAATGATCTTGAATCAATTTCACAACTCCAAACTAAAAGTATTGTATGAAATCCTCGAAGTATTTAAGCAAAATTTAGAAGATATGTAAAAAAAAGAAGAATAAAGAAATTTTATTTCAAGCCAAGAGTAATAACAAACCATAGGAAGCATGATTCCAACTCCTAGTGAGTGGAAGATTCAAGGTAAACATAAGAAATACTTGATTGAGTTTAGATTCTAATACTTAGATTTTCATTTGGTCTTACATTGGGAATGCTCAATTCCACGAGATACTCTCAAAATATCTCGTGCAAAATATTCCCTAATGTTATGTTAAATTAAGATCTAGGATTGAGTTATGTATTTGTATGTGATGGATATATAATTTTATATGGTTGATATTTATATCAATGTTATAGTTGGGATGTTGATGGATATTAATATGATAAAGAACTAAAATTTAAAGTTTTTATTATATCATAAATTTATGCATGTTAGTCATGGTGAATGATAGAATATATGTCATGAGACACAGTCACATGCTAGGTGGCCTGATCATGGTCCATGGCATAGAAAAATACATCATGCCAAGCTTGGCATGGTCTAGTATTATATGTCCAATATTATTATGATTATTGATGTATTTGATATTTGTATTATACTTATTATAATATATATTTTTGATGTTTTTTATTTCATTATAATTTACGTATTCATCATATTATACTTTTGTTTTATTATTGAAATTAAATCAATTTTTTAATATTTTATTTGTGTTGAACAAATAGTCAGGATGTTAAGTCATGATCATGATTTTAAATTTAAAATTTTATTCAATTTTAAAATTGTACCCCAAAAAGCCAAAAATTAGCAAAACAAAAATGTGATATGCCTGTCATAGTTCGACATGACTCACCACTTTGCCAGAAAACTATGCCATGTCAGGCTACCTAAAAGAAGTAGTATTCATGAGAAAATATATATTAATTATCATAAGTATACCACTCACAAAGCCACAAACATAAATGTATTTATTACTACATCATCTCATGTCTTTAAGACATTAAAGATTGGAGAATATAATTTCATATTTGAAGTAATCATCAAGAGTAATTCATAATACGTGACTTCTATTAGTAAAATACCCACAAGAAAACTATGAGGGAATCATTTTTTGTAATGATAATCCAAAAATGATAGTTATCTTGTATGCCAAGAAATCACTTGGGTATTTTCAAACTAATCTACTAGTTATTCAATAATCAAATAGAACATTAACTAAATACTACGAAATTTTATCATGTATAAGAAAATGATCAAACACAGAGTTTGAGTATCTTTATGAAAACCCAAGTTTATCGACTCAACTTGAGCAATAATTAATTCACTATTGATTGTTCGAACTATCAATGCAAACCATATTACCAACAAAATATTTTATGAGATCAATATTTAATTTATATCAATTTTACTACTTGTATGACCCTTTATACTCGTGGGACTATGATGTATAATATATAATTGGTCAATGAGTTTTTATGATTGTTGCAATCAATAATGAGATTTAGCATCCTAAAAAAGTAATTATAGTGATTATGATAAAGGCTCATACCAATACTAACAAGAATAGAACTATATTAGAAAAGAATATAATAATTAATTTTTCCATTACATTTGAATTATTGAATCCAAATCATGTGCATGCTTCCCCTCATGTTAATGATTACTTATGTTTACTCTTTGTATCATAGAATTGGACTCATATAGGCGCTAGTGGATTTGGGAAATGTAGCAGATCAATTGTAATTGCCATCTTTTGATGCAAATAAGGTACCTAAATAAAGCATTAATATCTCCTACAATAAGCATCACAAGCTTTGACGGAGCTAATATTAAAACATTTGGTGATATCTTGCACCCACTAATAACTAGTTCATTTTGTACATAATAAAATTATTTATGGTTGGAGATCTCGGCCTACATAACATTATTATGGAATGAGTTTGGTTAATGTCATGATAGTTGTCACTTTCATTTTTGATCAAACAATTAGTTACTTGACAAATAAAAGATAGAAAGATCTTCATTATAAATAGTTTGGTATCCAATAATGATGTTAACTTACATTGCACAATCAATTAGAAGAACCTTACTTAAACATAGGTAAGTCATCTAGGTTAGGAATACAATAAAAATTACCATCATCTACCTAATTGTAGACTAGTAAAAAAAATACTTTCAATTGATCACTTCTAAGAAATACAACTAAATAGGTCAGACAAATATGCATTCAACAATGGTGGCTATGCATATCAACATGCTCATATTCTAAATAACATTCGAATGATAGTATCAAACAAGCTCATTTATTTTTCAAAGAGTATAGTCGATATAGAAAAAAAATAAGAAGTTTTCACTCACATCACTAATAGATTATTCAAGCTAAAATAGAAAAACATCTAGAGGTGGCATTCAAGTGAGAAGTAAAATATCAATATTGGCTCACTAATGATGTGTTGGTTTCAAGAAAAAAAAAAAGATGGTTTGCATGGTCCATGCAAACATCAATGAAGCTTGTTTCAAATACTACTTTCAACTGCCCGAGATAAACTAAATTTTGGTTATTACCGTAAGATATTATATTTTATCTTTCCTTGATATCTTATTTTAACCATGAATCCTTCTAATGCACAAAGGAGATCTTTCATCACACTAACTAACTTATTTTGTTATAATATTATGTTTTTTGGTGTAAAATATATCTAAGCCACCTTGGCCCAATACTAAAATTTTTCTATCACTTTTTAGTAAAACTATGAAGTATATATTCATTCTAAGATCCCAATCAATATTATACATGCTTATTCATTATAATCTTATTGTCTCGATTTCCTTATTCAAAGGTAATGAATTCTATTTTTGTGGGATTATGTTAGGGGTTTCCATCAGAAAGAACATTTTATAAAGAAAATGATTGCTGACTTTAGAAAAACTTTAATTATACTACTAGGAGTATCACCTAATGATCTAACATACACGGTGATCTTGTTGATGAAAATTATTACATTAAACAACAAAGATATTTAAAAAGGTCAACTATGGTACATCTATAGTAACTAGGATAGTATCATATTAGAAGATGCTAACATAATTAATTGTCCCATGGAAAACCACCCTTCAAATCTAAATTGGGTCGATGCTCACCATCAAGATGGCCTATGTTTACTCCTTGGATTATATAATTTTTTGTCATATAGATGCTTACTGATCTCAGGATTACTAGTTGACCTTTGAAGTTGATCAATTGCAATTGCCAACATTTAAGAAAAATAAACTCTAAACTCTCTTATATTTATTATCGAAACACTATACTCTCCTACAACAATCATCTCATGATTCAAAGGTGACATGAGTATAACCTTAGGCAACATCATGCTTCTAGTAATTTCCTATCAATTTACATGTATAATAAATGTTTGGTGGTTGAAGGTCTTGGTTCATATAATTCCATTATGGGACGAGTTTAGTTACATGTCATGTATGTTGTCTTTTCCATCATCAAACAATTAGGTATTTGACAAAAAAATGTTAGGTACTTCTTCATCATATTTAGTTAGCCACCAAACAATACTATCAACTTGCATTTCACGATCAACTAGAAAAGCCTAACCAAAATATAGGAGAGACATCTCTGTCAGTAACTAAATAAAAATTATTAATATTTGCTTGATTATATTAATTTAGCCAAGTACTCTTTGAAAATAATGGTGTCTTAGCCTATCAACATACTTATATGTTAGGTATTGATCAATGATACTCTAAAATAAGCTCATTTATTTTTTTTGAAGAGCAAGGTCTTTCAAACTAATTTTTCTTGCATAGTAAAACTTCAAGATGAAATATAAAAAAATGATACAAAAATTTGAGATGTAAAATATTCTGATATAATATTTAAGCTGAAATAAAAAAACTTCTAGAAGTGAGATTAATATGAGATGTAAAATATCTAGATTGGTTTTACTAATTCAATGGCACTGTCAATGAAAAGAGAAAATTAGAGAGTTTTCATGAAATATACAAACATCATTATAGCTTGTTCTAAAGATAATTTTATGCTACTCAATATCGACTAAATTGATGATGCCATCATTGTCCATGACTTTTTAGCTTTACTTAATACCTTCCTTGACAAAAAATGGCATCGTCAAAGAAGAGACAAAATTTGAGGGTCTTCTTGAAAAATAAAACATCACTGGAGCTTGCTCTAGAGATAACGTTCTTCTGCTCATGATAGACTAAATTGTGGATACTACTATTGTCCATGACTTTTTAGCTTTACTTAATGCCTTACTTGGAAATCAATGCATCACCAAGTATCCTATTTCTTCATAAAAGATATACTTCATCACACTAGGTAGCTTATATTGATTGATGTAATGTTGTTTAGTTTAATAAATATATTATCCACCTATCAAAGGATAATGTTTAAATCATTTGGGAACTTATTAGTAGACTATGAAGTATATATTAATGACATCATCCTTATCAAGATTATGTATGTTTACTCCTTGTATCAGAGAATTTGGATGCTATATAGCTACTAATTAATTTGAGAAGAGTAGTTAATCTATTACAATTGCCAATTTTTTAGGCTAATTAAATACCACATTGAAGCACTAAACTCTACCTGAAAAATCATCTTAGCACCCATTGGAGCCATGATTATAACCTTATGAAATATCTTGCATCCAATAATAGTCAATCCATTTAAGTATCAAGAATAATTTTTATTGGTTGAAGATTTTGATCAGTATATCAGCATTATGAAGTTAATTTAGTTGCATTTCATATAGGCTATCCCTTCCATTGATCATCAAATAGTTAGTTAATTGACCAATAAAGGTTTGATAGATCTTCATCATAGTTAATTAGCTTCCCACATTACTATCAACCTATGTTGCATGATCAGCTAGAACTAAATAAAAATTACAATTATCTACTTGACTATATAAAAAAGGTGAAAGGAAATCTTATCCAATTGATCCCTTCTATAAGATGAAATTAAAGAAGCTAGACAAGTATTCAATCATCAATCCCTTTATTAAATATGGTTGACAAAATTTAATTCAGACAAGTTCTTACTATAAATATTGGTATCTTTGTATGTAATCACATACTACTTATTGATCAAATGATAGTATCCAACAAGCTCATTTATTTTTCCAAGAGCAAATATGATCTTTAAATTCATTTAAAGAACTAATGTTGTGAAATATAAACTATTGTGAAATTGAAATTCATTTAAATGAGTTAAATTCATTTATTTTTCCAACAGCAAATATCTCCCATGGCACCAACATTGAAATACAAATTATTCTATGGGTGGAATTCATCTTAGATGTAAAATATCTAGATCTAATGTTGTGACAATGCCAAAGAAAACAAAAAAAATGTTGGGCAATCGCGCTTCCACGGGTAGTGAGATTAAGAACAGAAAACACAGAAATGAGCAATATATATATCCCAATCTACAAACATCCACGACAGAATCAAAACGAGAAAACAACATAGCAAATAACGTGGTTCGCTAGTCGCTCAGTACGACTAGCTACCTCTACTAGAAAACGCTTATGCGTTACAGATTAAAACTAAGAAATAGAACATCTTACAGTATGCAGCATGCAGTAGTCGTGAATCGCGCAGAGAGGGGAGAGGGATGATGAACAGTTCAAACGGGTCAAAAAAAACAGCCGCCCAAAAAATAAATTACAAATTATTTTATATGAAAAATAAACATCCGATTCATCTAACGGAGGTCCGGACAGTGGGACCTCCGTTATTGTGCTACTGCTGCATCCCCGGGCTTTTAATATTTCCTTTCCTGCACTTACATGAAAATATTAAAATAGATTATTAAGTTAAAACAAATTACATATACAGCAAAAAATATGAGGGCCTACATGAACTATAAAAAAATCATTGAAGTTTGTTTCAAAGATACTTTTATACTACATGAGATAGACTATATTGTGAATATTTGTGATGACAATGATATATGATCTTCCCTTGTTGCCTTCATTAGCTATCAATGCATTACCAAGTATATGCATTATGAATCAAGGATAGCTTGCATCACACCAGCTAAATTATTTTGATATAATGTAATGTTGTTTAGTTAAAAAAATATCTAAGCCACCTATCAAAGGTCAAAAACTACAATAAACTTCTCATTAATATGACCTATATCTACTCTTTGCATCAAAGAATTTAATGTCATGTAAGTTATAATAGATATATTACAATTGCTCACTTTTTAGGCAAATGAAATACCTCATTTAATCACTAAACTCTCCTAGAAAAAACTATCTCATGATTGAATGGAGCCATGATTAAAACCATAGGAAACATCTTGCATTCAGTAATAGCTAGTCCATTTAAATATCTAATAAAGTTCTTAGTGTTCGAAGTTTTTAGCCCATATAATACCATTATGAGATACATTTGGTTGCATGCCATGTATGATATTTCTTTCATTCATCATCAAATAGTAAGTTACTTAACCAATAAAACCCAGGTATATCTTCATCATAGTTAATTAGCTACCAAACAATACTATCAACTAGCATTGCGTGATTAACTATATGAGCCTTACCATAATATATGAGAGTCATCTAAGTTAAAAATTAAATGGAAATTTTCATCATATACCTTATTATAGATGAGAGAAGAAAAATGTTGTTCAATTGATCCATTCTAATAGGCATAGTTAAATAGGACAAACAATAATATGTTCATCAGTGTCTTATTAATTGAGGAGGAAAAAAATAATGAATTCAAGTTCTCATTTTAAGTAATGGTGTCTTTGTGAATAAACAAACATATATGTTGGATATTGATTGAATGATAATCTCTAACAAGCTTATTCATTTTTTTCAAGAGCAAAGTTGATATAACAAACAAGTGAGAAGATTTCAGCCACATTAATAGTAGGTCATTCAAATTGAAATAGAAAAACCTCTAGATATGAGATTCTTATGAGAAGTAAAATATTTAGATTGGCCGACTAATGTTTTAATAGCATCAAAGAAAAGAAAAGAAATATAAGGTTTACATTGAATATACCAACATCAATGAAGCTTTTTCCAAAGCAAGCTTTCAACAACTACAAACCATGATATTTTATCTTTCCTTTATGAGTGGCAAAACCCATCTGTCATCTCTACTGAAAATCTTTTTGAATATGTAATTGAGCTGATTTTTACCAGAAGCAAGATGATGCCTAGAGTTATAGTAATGGCACCATTGAATCCTTTAGAAGATTATTTCAGAAGTGCTTAACACTTCAACTAGGTGTTTCATTTACCTAAAGGTAGCAATTACAAGAGATTTGCTACACAACACAATTCTACTAGCACATATCTAATGTCAAATTCGTACAATGTCATTTTAATGATAAGGCTTTATAAGATTTTGGTCTCAGAGCAAGATGGTATTTGGGTCATCAAATAATCTAGTCTATTCTGACAACTATGTCAATGGATGGTCTTATTAAGCAGCTTGGTCATTTCATTAATCAACAGGAAAGTAGCATGCCATTTGTGTATACTACTAATCATTTGGTTGGCTTCTACTAGAAAAACTATAATTTGTTTTGGCACATAATCCATTTTTTTTATTACATCTCATGCACAATGGCAATCCCTAGTATATTACCTTTAAATAAATTGTTACCTCTTAGTAAGGAAGAGGTGACAACATGATTTTCAATCAATCCCAGGAGACTATGCTACTAGTATAGCAAGACTAAGTGTGGATTATAAGAGAAAATCCAAGTGGAGATGCTTCTCTTGAGAAGGAAAATTAAGTGTCAACGTGCCACCCAAAGGAAATTAGTGAACTTTCAATAGAGTTCCATTTGC
The DNA here is from genome assembly GCA_029783825.1 of Sapria himalayana. Classification (NCBI taxonomy): domain Eukaryota; kingdom Viridiplantae; phylum Streptophyta; class Magnoliopsida; order Malpighiales; family Rafflesiaceae; genus Sapria; species Sapria himalayana. The sequence continues at coordinate 734,368 of JAREIK010001333.1, read as the reverse complement.
ATGTTGCTTCATTTGATGATGCAAATGCTACCACAACCATTCTCTTGAAAGATGATACCCAAGCCAAATTTTGTTGCTTGTGAAAAATCTATGAACATGTAAAAATTTTAGTTCTTGAGATTATTATTCTAGTAAGACAAGAGTATAAATCTAGCATCTTAGGTTAATATTTTTGACATATGGCATTCTAAGGTATTATTCTAATTGAAAATAAAAATGGATACCTAACATCTAAAGTTGTTATTCAAGATTATCCACTATCATGAGTATTATTATAGAATAAGATAAATAAATGGCTTGTGGAAAAGCTTTTATTCTAGGTTATTTGTTTTTTTGAATGTTATTCCAAAGAAGGAAGAATAAATATCTAGAATCTAAAGTCATTATAACAAATTATCTAATGTCCCAAGATGTTGTTCTAGATAGTGAAAAATGAATATATGGTATGTGAAGATTCGATTCTAGAGTATTTCGTGTCCTCTATTATTTTAGTCACAATAGCATGCTTAGAAGGAGGTCTGAAAATAAAATATAGGTTTTCGGAGTTTGACTCATTTCCTTTTATATATGTGCACTTTGACCCAAGCTCTACCCACAGATGACCAAAACACGCCATTAAATTACTATTAAATCTAGCTTGAATATTTTGACTAATTAATTTAATAATAACATAACTTTTAAATATTTAACACAAATTATGCTTCCTATATTGTGTATGAGTGTGTCCCAATAGGCTATTACAATGTTGACAATGTTAGTATAACTTTTATATAATTACAAAAAATAAGTGTTATATAGCTATACATCATTATCTCCCAAATCATGAGAATATCTCATGATTTGACATCAGATGTCCGCGATAATATTAATATGCAATGAAATCACTTTGTCCTTGGTATTTGGATTAGAAATAAGTTATAAAATATGTCACACTTATATAGTCTTGTCTATTAAAGAATCTAAGATATAACTCATGTTATGTAGCAAAAATAAAACATGTTATGATCACTCTTTGAAAAAAAATCATGATGATATCAAGTTCAAATATCTATTACATAATTATCACTAAATGATTTGTCAATGTTGATCACATAATAATTCATGTTGTTTTCTCATGGTGATTCAATTATATATTACTTTTTCTCCAACATGCATGTTGGTTCTTCACAAGACACAAGGTAATGTGTAACTTTTAAAATGATCATGCATGTGTATGTGACCAACAAGTAATATATGTGATTTGGGTATCAACTATACAAAAATTAAATATGTGTGAAAAATAAATCCAAAAAAGAAATAATTTAAGTTAAAAATCTTAAAATGTTCAATTTAAGCATCAAAAGAATGTGAAATGAAATAAAGAATAAAAAGCAAATTCTAGGAATTAATAAAAAAAATAATTATGGTAACTAAATATCAATGAAGTAGTAAATATATCATGGAATATTTTATAATTTGTGAGATTATTTAAGTCATTTTTCTATCAAGATGTTATTGCTTTGCTATAGTATTTAATTATCAAATATTTCCTATTAAAGTAAATTTCAAATTTAATATGTAATTCTTTCAAATTTTAATATCTTTTTATAATTATTAACCTATATTAAAAAATAGGCCTGTGCTAATCTAGCATAAGAACATCAATTAAAATACTAGTCTTGTAGGTTTCACCAAGTAAATAATATATTTATTTATTACTCACAAATTAATAATATCAATATTTATAGAATTAAAATTATTGCACGTGTAACATCCAACTTAGATTTGTCAATCATAACTTTCCAAAATTAAAATTAATACTGTATTTTACTAATGTTGGCCAAAAAAAATAACAATAAATACAATTTTATAAACAAGAGAAGTTTTTAAAAATATTAACTGTAACAAATTATCACAACTTGAAATTCACACTAATTCTAGCTTAATAATCTCAGCCCATAATTAGATTAATGTTATCACAAGAGGTTATTCAATTAATTGCTCAACAATATTGAAACAAATTAAAAACAAGAAAACAAAATACAAAATTGAACAAAGAGAAATGAAGGGAAAAATACTCATTAAAGGTTGATATTTATTTCTTTTTCATTTTCTCTTCTTTGTATATATGTTCTGCCCATTTCTTTTTTTTCTTCTTCTCATTTTCAATTGTGTTCTCTATGTTATTTCTGCTTCTTCCAAATTATGTCTACTCATTTTCTTCCCAACTCTTAATATTTCAATTATGCTTATGCCTCACTTATTGCATTTGTTTTCTTCCTTTCATATTTGTCTGTGTCATTTTTGTTTATGTTCTTCTTTTTATATTCTTTTTATTTTATGCTTGTTGTGCCTTTTAGTTTACTTGTCTTCCTGATCTTGCATCTCCTAGATTTGAATTCAAGCCACAAAAACAAAATTTTATCATAAACTATATCTTTTGCACGCATTCTTCTTTTTTAGCTCTTTGTATCTTTTTGACTTTCCCTTGCATGTGTGTTCTTATTTTCTTTGTATTTTGCTCAACTATATATATATATATATATAGTGTGTGTGTGTGTGTGTGTGTGTGTACTTGGAAAGGACTATTCACTTTGATGTCCAAATAAATAGATGTTGAGTCACCTATAACCATTTTTAATCTTCACAATGTAGTCAGTAGTGTCTCCATCCTTGGACAAAATTAACCCAAATAAAATTTTTTTATAGCAAATTAAGCCAAAGTTATACGGAAATAAGTAAGAAAATAAAAAATTATATATTTATAAATGCTAAAAAATAAAACTCTAAGCATTATTTTTATTGAAATAAAAATCAAATAATAAAATAATAACTTTAGTTTCTTAGAGCTATCACCCCCTCAAAATTAAACTGTTGTTCATCCTTGAATAATGAAAAATAAACAACAAGTAATATTGATGTGAAGATAATCATTATCAATTAGTAGCGACAATGTTTAGATCTTAGCCCTTTGAGTTGCTTTCATCTATGTTACATTTAAATTTTTATTTACTACCAACTTATTTTCAAATCTAAGACTTCTAATTTAGTTAGTTATATTAAACCAAGATCATTAAACCTAGTTTATGATTTCATGGGATGCTTTATTAAAATTTAAAAACCAAACTAGTATACCAAACAATACGTAGTATGTTATTTTATTTATTCATGTACATAGAGGCTTTACAAGGATTTTCACACTTTCTTTCTTATTTTTTAAGTTTTCTCTTCAAAATCAACATACCTATTTCATGCAAATGTCAACATTTGTGATGAGGATGCCTGGTTACTCTACAATTTTACTAATTATATCTATATTGCATACTTATGCATCATATCACTATTTGACGTAAAAATACACATGAGGGTTATGCATACTTATGATTACTAAGAAACAATCTAAGGTAATAAAGTATTTCCTTTTTTAAGTATTACTCCTGAAAGTCATTCATGCCTTTTGATGTGAATGCCAATATTTTTGATGAAGACACTAGGACCTCAGTTGCTCAAATATTATCAGTCTATCACTAATTAGAGTTGCATCACATACTCATAAATCAAGTCACTATTTGATGTAGAAGTAAACATGGGACTTAAGCTTACTTCTTATTACTAAGCAATAATTTAAGGCATTAGAGTATTTCTCTTCTTTTATATACATAACACCCTCAAATATTAGTCTTTTATTGCACTTCAAACTATCATAATGTATTTTCTATTACTTAATTTCTTAATTTCTTAATTTGATACAACAGTTTAATAAAATAGTTTTGAATTCCTAAGTCTCACCCAAGTTTAAGGCTCACAATATTTAATAAAAGAATTTAAATATAATCTAATTTGCATTTTATTAGGAATAGAAATATCTCAAACATAAGTGGTAGCCTAAATTAATTACTTGAAATTTTTTATTTGAAGGTATATCATAATCAGGCATTATTGAATCACACATTGGCGACCTCTACTAAACCAATCTAAAAAAATAGCATATTGAATTGAAATAACAAAAAATATAAATGGGAATAAGACTCCCCTCAAACTTTTCTAACCTTATGTTTTTCATTGTTGGGATTTGTAGCTTTGTGTTCTCGAGCTTTCACTCTTTAAGAATCTCCTCACAGAACTCATGGAAGACTACAATCTATTTGTAGCATCCTTAACCAACATGATATTTGTCAACAAAAATGATAGAACTAAATTTCATTATAAAGTGAAGAAAATGTTCATTGAATTATAGAACTATGAATTACCTCTCCCAAAGTTCTTGGTTTTTTAGTCGTTAGCACAATTTCCTCCTCCTTGTCATGATTTCTTCAACAAAATGGAGATCTTCTCTTGCTCTACTTCTTGGCCCAAATAGTATTTAACTCGCAATCCATTTAACGGAAAGATTTTTTTTCTTACTACTCATTTTATAGCTATGCTACTCCATGTGGATTGATAACTAAGATTATAAAGGAAAAGAGAGTCTTAATTTTAATTAGTCAAGAAAAAGCTTTAACCCTGAATTAAATATTAGCTCTTTCTACCTTAGTTGAAATTCTCTCTTTAATTTTGTTTTTCAAACCATTTCTTGATATTCTCTTTGTAAACTCTAGCACTCTCATAAGCAAACATTCTTATTTTTTTTCTAGATCTTTAAATTACATTTTCCTACTTTCCCCAACATCTTGAAAATTAAAATTTATCTTCTTCAAAGCATAATATGCTTTATGTTCAAGCTCATCAAGTATATGACAAGTCTTACCAATGACTAGCCTACATGGAGACATTCCTAATAGGATTTTTAAAGTTATTCTATAAGCCTATAAACCATCATCTCTAGTCTCAAAGACTAATATCTTTTGTTTAGATTCATTACTTTTTCTTTCACTTGATTTTTCTATTAGTGATCTTAGCTTGCTAATGGTTTGAGGGTGGTATTATGTAGCAACTCTTTGGTTCACTCCAAACTTGATTAATGCTCTATCAAACCAATTATTATTGAAGTCAACTTTCTCCTCACTAATTCTTTTCCAAAGAGTACCAAAACTTTGTTGATAAATAGTGAAGATTTTATCCACTTTGATATATAATCCATAACCACCATAACGTATAAGTTTCCCAATAATAGAGAAAATGGTCACATAAAGTCCATTCCACATATATCAAATATTTTAACCTCCGATATGCCATTCAAATATATTTCATACTATTGTTATATATTTCCAATATGTTGATACCAATCATAATTCTTGACTAGCTCAAGAGCATCAATAAAGTATATTGGCCAATAGTAGCATGAATATAAAATCATAAATATAGTTATTGATCCTACAAAATATCTACCACAGAAGATTGAGTGACAATGCTACATGGTACTATCAATATTCTTCTTTGGAACACAATACCCTAAGAATTTGATATCATCACTACTTATAGAGATAAGGATCATCCCAATAGAAGAAGTTCATATCATAATAAAATTTCTTGATTTATTTTCATTCAAGTTTTGAGGTGAGAACCTAGCAACTGGGTAGTTTTATAATATATGCATATCGTGGAGGTATCTTTTGACTCGAGGCTATGAGCTTCTCATCTGAAAAAGGTAATCTAAAAGATTTTTCTACAAATATTTTATTATATTTCTTTAGGCCCGACAATCATTTTCAACCTAATTTTTTATGCCTTTAATATCCAATATCTCTAGATTAAAGACATATAAAAGTAAAATTCATTAAATTAATCTAGGCTTGACATCATTCTTTACTATGAGATATTTAATTTGATTCCAAGATGGTAAATGTACACTTTGACTTTGATTCCCACCAAATTTGTCCTAAACTTACTAAAAGCAAATACTTGATAAAATATATCTCTTTATAGTCTTTTAATTCAGCTAGGCATCAATGAGTGCCCTATCAGCATAATAGATGGCATGAAATTTTTTTCATTTCTTTTGTCTAAGCACTGCACCTATAGAAAAATCACTTGCATCATAGACAAGTTCAAATGAAAATGACAAATTTAGAGATATAATGATAGGGGCAGAAAAAAGCTCTTTCTTTAGCTCTTCAAAGGCATGCTGGGATTTCGTATTAAAGTTAGATAATTTGTCTTATTCTAAATACTTGCAAATAAGTTTTAACATTTTTTCCAATTTGAGGAATCTCTAATAAACCTTCTATAGGCTCTACAATAACCGAAGATGCTTCTAATACCCTTCATGGTGGTACATGATGGAAGTTTTTCAACTACTTTCACTTCTACTCTATCAAGATCAATCCCTTTCACTTCTACTCTATCAAGATCAATCCCTTTTTTCAAATACTTATGGACTAGAATTATCTCCTCTTATACTATAAAGTGACATTTCTTCCAATTCAATACTAGATTTATTTTTTTACAATGCTATAAAACTCTCTTCAATTTTACTAAGCAATCTTTATAAGAATCCCAAAAAACTAAAAAAAACATCCATGAATACTTCAAAAATCTTCTCCACCACCATGTACTTGAAAATAAATATCAAATATCATTAGATTAATGTTACCTACTAAAATTCACCAAATTACTGACCAAATATTTGGTAGGTAATTCAGTGTTTTTTGTTTGGTAAACCTAATACCAACCATTTAGCGACCAAAATATTTGGTCACAATTTTATTCATCGATAATTTTTTTACCGACAAAAAATTAGTCGGGCGGTAAATTTTAGACTATTTACCGACCCTCTATCGACATATAATTATAAGCTATATTCTAAGAATTTTTCGACCAAAATAAGTAAGTCGGTACATAGTCTCCAAATGGTCAATAATTAACGATCATTTATAAATCATTCACTGACAAATAATTACTGACTAAATTCCAACCATTTTCCGACCAAAAGCAGTTGGTTGGTAAATGGTCTCCAAATGGTTAGTAATTACCGATCGACTATAGACCATTTATCGATAAATAATATCTGACTATATTCCGACTATTTTTCGACTAAAAGCATTAGGTTGGTAAATGATTTACAAATGGTAGGTAATTACCGATAATTTATATATCATTTACCGATAAATAATTTCCGATTATATTTCAATCATTTTCGACCAAAAGTATTAGGTCAGTAAATGATCACAAAATGGTCGGTAATAACCAACAAAATTATGACAAAAAACTGACTAAAATCTTATAAAACCATTGGTCAGTAATTGATCTCCAAAAGTATTACCAACCATTGATATTAAAAAATTTTGGTCGGTTTTTTGTCGCAATTTCATCGATAATTAATGACCAAATATTTTTTTTCCAATTTAATTTAAACATCTTGCTTTTGAAATATATATACATGCAGAAATATATTCAAATTATGCAACAAAAAAAAAGTTCAATTAAAACCAACAAACAACTATATATACTACATATTTATAGTAAATACATCAAGAGAAAAAAAAATGAAATCCAAAATCAAAGTTTAAGGCATGAAAAATAAATGTGTAATGCACTCAAATATCCAACCTAGTTTCATAATCGTTATGCTGCGACATATCTGGTCCGCGTGGTGAGATGTCGATAACTGGGGTAGAGCTGTCTGCTGTTCTACTTCTAATGTAGTTACTGCAGGTATTATTGTAGGTGATGGAATAGATGATGTAGCTGAAGCATTACACCAAATAATCCGAGGTAGATCATCAGCGTTGAACTATAGTCCTCCTTCTTGAAACTTATTTGTAAGCTAGTTAAAATGCATATGCAACTCATCCATATCATCATCATAGTCGATCATGCATCGCTCGGCATCGGCCAACTAATGTTGTATTGCATTTCGCATCACGGCCTAAAATTCCTCTATCGTCAAAAAAAAATTTGAAACTGATCCTGAAAATTCAGCTTCATAATTTAGTCGTATATGCGAGTAGAATGATAATGTTGATTAACCGATACCATAGACGAGCATCTTCTTCTTGTCATCAACAGCCGCATACCAAATTTGATTTGTATCAACTGGTGGAGCTGATGAATGAGAATGACATGTTGAACCATCACATGAACTTGGAGTAGACTGGGAATATGCTTGAGTCATAGCAGCTAATATTTCCTCATATCTCGCCTAATAAACATGTATGATACGTATTTCAATTTATATTAAAAAAAAGAGAAAAGTTAATAAACATGTATGATAAGTATCTCTGATTAACAAAAGTCTGATCATCATGAGCCTTCGCATGCATGTATCTAAATTAGCGAGGAGCACTAAGCTTCTTACCCTCTTTGTGTATCCATAATTACACACAATACATACGTTAATGCTTTTGAAAAAAATTCTTTAAGAGAAATGAAAATTAGGCATAATTGAACATATTTTACAAAGTAATAAACATAAAAAGTATAAATTAGAAATAATACCAATGCTCGTCCATGCTCAAGCATAGAGTGAAATCCACAAGTGTGTGTATACATGCCACTTCCCTCCTCAGCCCACTCTGAGTGATGATTGCCGCTCTGTTTATCACACCTCTTCCTATAATCAGGATCTTCCCAACTCCTCCTTCACTCCTTGAAAACATGATCCGGGATACTAAAATCTTTTTCTTTTTTTTTTCAACCATTTATCTTTGATCTCGTATATGGTGTCTTTATACAGACTGGCAACATATTTGTAGAACACACTTTTGACCACTTCCTTTGGTTGTGTCAACCTATAACCTTTCTACAATTATAATTAAAAAATTTTTAATCAATGAACAAAAGAATAAATAAAAGATATAAAAAATGTTAGGTAGTAATATTTACCTTAAATTCTTCCCAAATCATTAATTAGTCTCTATGTGTCAATGACTTCCAATAATGTCCATTAGGTTCAAAGGACTTCCTGAAAATTGTCCTCAGAACCCTAGAAATAGAACTATTCAGCTCTAACTTCATTATGTAACCCAAAATTTATTAGCAAGTAAGAAATAAATTAATAAATTAATAAATCATTTGTTAAGTTTTATATCTTACGAATTATCAATTATCGGATCAAACGGAGCAATAGAGAAAGTCTTGTCTGTAGGGTGCTCTGAGGAAGACTCTCCAATATCTCCATTCTCTCCCTCCTCTCCCTCATCTCCCTCCCACGACTTTTGATCATTCATTAAAATCTTAGGACCATTATGTGGATCAGTCAGTTGATGTTGCTACTATGATACATTCACAATATTCTCTGTCTGCTGTGGTGTCTCATCCACCCATGATCCTCTACCAGTCTCAGACATACCTGAGGCTTTGCTACCTATACCATAACTGGTACGACCTTTCAATGTGCCGCCTCTACTTCATTCACATGCCATATCAGTTAAAAATACATAAGGAAATGAAAATATTCAAAATGATTAACGATTAAAATAACATAAAACTCACTGTCTACTCATTCTCATCAGAATAATCCAAATCTGGTTCGTCTTCTTCTTCAGATGTAGTAACATCAGTTTCAAACTCATTTTCATCCCTCGTTTCTTCCTCATAATCAATTAAATTTTCATCAACATCTACATCCTCACTTATATCCATCTCAGAAGATGTGACTAAAAGGACATTTTCTTCCCCTACTACAGCTTCAATTATAACATCATTGATATCATTTTGAAAAGTTAGTTCTATGAAATCAATACTTGGTGATGCGGGAATGTTAATATAAGCCTTTGCCTTGCTCTTGCACATAGCTTTCCAATCCTTTCTAGGATCGGTCCAACCTGGATATTCATAATAATAAACTTGTGATGCTTGTACTGCTAAGACAAAAGGTTCATACTTGGTGAATCATTTTTTATCATGCACATCGACAAGTTTATATCGAAGATGGACAACAATACCAACATGTGGTGTTGGGTCAAACCATTCACATTTGAATAACACAATTTTTTTAATTGGGAGGGCTTCAAATTCTAACTCGATCACTTCGACTTGTATACGGATCCTTTAATGCATACCCTCGTATTGTCTGTTACCCGGTAAATACCATATGATTTAGTGTGAAATTTAAAACCATTCACACCGTAACCATTGTAGATTCTAACCTCTCTTAAGGGGACCTCATGCTGTACTTTGAAGATAATGATTGAAAATTTTATTTACATAATTATGAACCTATAATCAAATTTAAGTAGATTGTTTAGATTGCAATTATAAATTTTTATTAGAATAATACAATTGTTTTGTGATTTTCATTTTAAGTAAACATACGTAATTTTCAAAAAATAATGAAAATTCTTGATGCGTCACGGCATTGATAGTTTCATCATTCATATTTAGAAACTCTTTACGTTTATCTATAACAAAATCACTAAAAAAAGAAATTAGAAATAATAGATACATTGATAGGAAATAGTAAATTATAATGCTAAATAAATCTCATTTGACTTTTAGGAAATACTTACCCAATTAATAGTTGAATCTCTAAACAATTCATTAAGACATATAGATGAGCTACAATATATTCATGGTCTGCTAGATACCTTTTCTCTTCAGTACTAATTACTTTATTCGGAGGTTTAAAAATTTCAAACATATCATTATCCACATTGTCATAAAGATAAACCTCATTCTGCTTTTCCTTAAATGGAAGAATTGGATCTCCTTCTTTGAAATAGAATGATGTGAATTTGGCAGCCTCATCCATAATATAACCTATTGATATAGAACCTTCAACCTAAGTCTTATTCATTATTGTATGCTTTATTTTCCTCAATAATTTACAAAAAGATTATTAAAAATTACAAGTCATTTTTTTGTATATATAAATATATATATAGAAGAAGAATTGGTTGAGTGAATTAATATTAAATTTTCTGGAGGATACATCCAGTGATAATGAACAGGACCAGCAACCCTAGCTTCGTAAGGCAAGTACACAGAAAGATGTTCCATTGAGGTAAAAAAAACTTGGAGAAAATATTTTCTCAAGATTGTATATAATAACTAAAATTTGTTCATCCATATTCTTCAACTCCTCATCAGTCAATGAAGAAGAAGTTAGTTGCATGAAGAATAAAGAAATCTTAGTTTTCGGGTCCCATATTCTATTAGGTAGGAATTCTCAAAGAGCAATTGGCAACAACATTTGCATGAATACATGACAATCATGACTCTTCGTGCCAAACATTTTAAGTTTTTTCGCATCCACACATCTCCCCAAATTAAAAGCATACCCATCTAGAAATCTAAGTTTTTTACTCACTTCAACACATCCAACTTCTGTGATTTATTTAGAACAAATGGCACATCAGGATATTTATTGGTGACTAGATTTTTTGAAAATTAAGGACGACGACAATATTTATTCAACTAATCTTTTGACTTGTAAGTGTCCTTAGTTTTCCTTGGAATGTTAAACACTATTGAAAATATTGTCAGACACATTCTTCTCGATATGCATAACATCAAGATTGTGCCTAAGCAAGTGTTCTCGCCGGTAGGGTAAATCCTAGAAAATACTTCTATTATTCCACCCACAAATCTTAGATATAGCTACATTCACAACCTCATTATCAATATATATCACCTTCCTCAATCATCTGTTACTCAATTCCTCTAGAATTTCATCCCCGGATCTAACCCCCTCGAATTATTTAGTAACCTTTCTATTCTTTATTACGTAGATACTGATGATTAATGGGCAAAATCTTTCGATGGTTGTCGAACAATGATTGCTTTCCACTCTTAATTAATCTAAAAGCATCAGAATCTTCCATAAAATGCGAATATGCCAACATACCGATTATACTCCACCCATACATCATAAAATACATTGGAAAGTCATTTATGGACCACATAAGGGCAGCGCACATCTGAAAATTTTTCTATTTAGAAATATCATAAGTTTGAACCCCAACACCACAAAGACTTTTCAACTCTGCTATCAATGGCTGCAAGAAAATAGCTATCTTCACCTTTGGATTTGTAGGCCCCAGCACTAACACAGTCAAAAATATAAATTTCTCCTTCATACATAAGTCTAGATGCAAATTATACAGCATCACCACCACAAGCCACAAAAAATATTACTGTTCATATTGACCAAATGGATGAAAACCATCAGTAAATAAACCCAGCCTAATATTTTGAACTTTAGAAGAAAAATCAAAAAATGCCCATCAAAATATTTTCAAGCAGGGGCATCAGAAAGGTAACACATCTTATAGTCCTCCATATTATGCTATGAATGGTACCTCATTTCATTTGTTGTTGCGATTGATCCATACAATCTCTGTAACCTAGGTGTTATTAGAAAAAGTGCATCATCTTATACAGCACCTTCAACTTCCGTATATACAATCTATTTCTAGAACCCCTAACCTTTTTCTTGTACTGAGCATGCCCACGTATTTTACAACTATTAAGGTCACTGTCATCACCCCAGTATATCATATAGTTGTTTACACGGTAATGAATGGCATGTACGGGTAATCCCAAGTACTTCTTCATGCCGTAGAAATCCAATGACATCAGATTATCTTGTGACAACAATTCTTGAATGAAATTAGACATATTATTAAACCATTCCTACGAACACCTGGGACTGTTCTTTATTTCCAATATCCTCACAGCTGTAGATAGTTGAGTATGCCTAAAATTTTCCTCATATACATATTTGTCTCTAGCTCAAATCATGTCATAGAAATTCCTTGCCTCGGTATTGGGTTCCTCATTCGGGTTGAAGTCAGGACTAGTAGCATCACACACCATTCAATGGTATGTAGTGTGATTAATATTATTCGAGTCCATATAATCAGTTTCAGTTACTGACACTCATACTGAACTTGAACACATATGGTGGACTTGCTTCTCACCATGGTAGATCCAAACATAGTAATCCACCACAAAACCATTTCTATACAAATACATCTTCATAGTCTCAACATTCAAAAACTTTTTATTCTGACATTTAACTAAAGTGCAAGGACACACCTTATATCTGTACCACCATTCACACACTCAGGATGTCTCAGAGCAAACTCAAAAAATTCATCAACTTTATCCACCCATTCATTAGAGAACATTCCATTCACTATTTGACCCTTGTACATCCATTCACGATCATCTTCTATGACTAGTTAAAAAAATCAGTTTATTTAACAAATGCGATTGTCTCTAATTATAGTTATATATAATTATATAGACATTTATTTAGTTATACAAATATTTATATATATTCATACACATATAGTTTAACATAAATTTGTATATTGTTATACAGGTAATTATAAATATAGTTACAAGTGGTTATACACACAGTTACACATATAGTTAAATGTATATGTATACATGTAGGTTTATATATTTGTTCATTTAATTTTATATATTTTTACATATAGTTATGTATAAGCATAAATATAGTATAAAACTTTTTTATATACTAATATATACAAATCTATATTAAATATAAGCTATAAATTTAATATTTAAATATAATTATGCATAAAACTTTTATAATTATACATATAGTAAGATACAATTATTTATAGTTATATATTATTATACATATAATATATATAGTTATAAATAATTATATATAATTAAACATATATATATATATATATATATATATATATTTATTTATTTATTTATTTATACAAGTAGTTATACATAAATATATACAGTGTTATAAACAAATATTTTGATTTAATTATATGAATACATAAATGTATATAGTTACAAATATAGTTATATTTAATTATATAAAATATTACATAGTTATACAAATATTTATATATAGTTATACACATATAGTTATAAATATGTGTGCAGTTAAAGATATAATTATATATAACATTTATATAGTTATAAATTTAGTAAAATATAATTATATATAGTTATATATTAGTATACATATAGTATATTTTTTTAGATATATAGTTATATAGAATTATACATATAGTCATACATTATTATACAGTTTATAATTAGTTATGTAAAGTTATAAATATAGTTATAAAAATAGTCTACTTTATTATTAATATAGTTATAAATACTTTTATATAAAATGGCATATGATTATATAATTAAGCACGTGTATTTATATAATATTTGTAAATAAAATATTTTTATAAATGTTATTTAAATATAATTATATTTATATGTAACACTTTTATAAATAATATATAGTATATATATCACATTTATATAAACATTATAAATATTTTATATTTATATAAAAAATAATATATAATATTAATATTTAAAAAATTGTATAATCATTTAATGTTACATAATTGTTATATAAAAAATTATATAAATGGATATTTTTATGTAAATGTTGTATAGATATTTATAAACATTAATACATATGTATAAATATTTATATATAACATTATAAGTCTATATAAACATATCAATGTTTATTTATAATGTAATACATTTATTATATTAAAGTATAGACATTTATACATAATGTCATACAATTATATAAATGTATAAATGTTTATATATATTGTTACATGTTTATAATTTATTCAGATATAACAAAAATATAACCCATTAACATTAAATTTAATTTTTCTTAAGTTACAAAAGCAGATAAATCAATCATTATATATTTTCTTCAGCTACAAAAGGATAGAACAAATTGCAAACATTTTGTATTTGAAATCAATATTAATAAAACCCTAGAAATCTAAATAGTAGAAGAACAAAGATTAAGCTAAAAAATTATAGTCTAATTAATTGTGTAGAGTCAAAATCATATGTGTTAAATGAAATAGAAGCAAAAATGAAGAAATTTGGAGGAGAATTAAAAAAAAACTAATACCCAATTATACTAAAAAAATTAAAATCTGATTGTCCTAATAAAATTTAGAGAGACGGAGATATGTATAAGCATTTTGAAGGAGAATAACAAAGAAAAACTTACCCGGATTCAGAATAAGAGATAATAATTCTTCGATTTTATGCTTGCAGTTGCGTATTGCCTTTGCTTCGAAAAAAGACTAAGATGGCTAAGATACGTATGTTTGTAAGTGTTAATGACTTAGTAAATAAATTTTAAATCAAAAAATTAAACCTATAAATTACCAACCAAAATTATGGTCGGTAAAAGGTCGGTAAGTACAAAGTTATAAATATTTTGGAATGCCACTTTACCTACCAATTATGATGGTAATATATTTTTAGTCGTTAAATGATCGATAATTTGTCGGCAATTTCTATTCGCTAATTTCATCATAATTTACAGACTAATTTCCGACCAAAAATATTTGGTCGGTAAGTATGGTCGGATTTGATCGTGAATTTGGTCGAGAATATTTTTTTTTCAAAATTCCATTTTGGTCTCTAAATGGTCATGAATTGGTCAGTAATTACCAACTTATATATTCGGTCGGTAGTTTGGTCGGTAATTACGACGTAATAAATATTTTAGAAAGCCACTTTACCGATTAATTTTTTTGATAATATATTTTTGATCGTTAAATAGTCAGTAATTTTTCGGCAATTTTTTTCTCTAATTCCCTCCTAATTTACAAACCAATTTCTAGCCAAAGATATTTGGTCGGTAAGTATGGAAGGTCTTTGTTCGGAAATTTTGTAAGAAATATTTGTTTTTTTGAAACCCCATTTTGGTCTCTAAATGGTCATGAATTGGTCTGTAATTACCGACCTATATATTCTATTGGTAGTTTGATCGGTAATTACGACATCATAAATATATTAAAAAACTACTTTACCAACTATTTTACATGGTTATATGGTCGTTAAATGGTTAGTAATCTTTCGATAATATTTTTTCACTAATTCTCTCCTAATTTACAGAATAATTCCCAACTAAAAACATTTGGTCGGTAATATATGGTCAGTATTTGGCTGGAAATTTAGTCGGAAATATGTTTTTTTTCGATGCCCCTCTTTGGATCTCTAAATAGTTATGAATATATTAGTAATTACCGACCTATATATTTGGTCGGTAAATGGTCGGTAAATACAAAATTATAAATAATTTGAAAAATCATTCTACCGACTAATTTTAATGGTAATATATATTTGGCCGTTAAATGGTCATGAATTTGTCGGCAATTTGTATTTGATAATTCTATCCTAATTTAGATACCAATTTCCGACCAAAAATATTTGATCGATAATTATGGTCGGTCTTTGTTTGGAAATTTGGTTTGAAATTTTTTTTTCAATATCCTTTTTTGGTCTCTAAATAATCATGATTTGGAAAGAAATTACCGACCTAATTTTTAGGTCGATATCCTCATTATTTTTAGTAGTGGTTTGAGCAGTGCATAATGTCAAAGGAATTCTTCTAAATATGAAAATATCATAATGGCAAGTAAATGTCATTTTCTCTTGATCCTCGAGTGGTATAACAATCTTATTGTAACTAAAATATTCATCTACAAAGTAGTACTACTTCTTTTTTGTGAGTCTATCAAGCATGTGATCAATAAATAACAAGGAAAAGTAGTATTTATCCTTTGTTTAGAATACATTTAATTGAGGTGACCCAAAAACATTCTAATATTGGATAAATAATATTTGTATCCAGCCACTTGATCACCTCTTTTTTAACAACCTCTTTTATAATTGGGTTCAACCATCACTATTGTTCCATGGAAGTCCTCTAGCATTCCTTTAGTTGAATGTTGTGCACATAAATGTAAGGGCTGATTCCATTTATATTAGTCTTTGTTCACTCAAATTTCTTTGTTATACTTCCTCAAAATTGTGAGAAATGTCTATTCTTATTTAAAATCAATAATAAATGAGATAATCAATGGACTAGTGCCGTATTATCTTATAAAAATATCTTTTAACTATGAAGGTTGTTTTTTCATCTTCAACACTAGTGGTTTTTCATTGGATGACTTGGAATATTTAAATGATATACCTGATAAGTCTAAAAGTTCAAAATAGTTTTCATATAAAATAAGTACTTCTAACTTTTATATTAGTGACCAAAGCTTCTTCATTTTTCACTCTCCTCTTCAAGTTGGTCAAGAAACAATACCTTCATTAATTTTTCAACATAATTATCATTCATAATTGAGTGCAAAATATTGGTGGCTAAATAATTTTCTACCTTATCTAGATAATGCATGATATCAAATACATTAAAGGTTACTTATTGATTAATAGCTTTCATGATAAGCTATTCTTTTTTGCATATCAATTAAAGTTATCATAATAGAAAGGAATGAACACACCAAGATGATGAGAACTTATCTATCAAGTTTGTAATCTAACAATATAAAAAATATAGAGATGAACTTGTCCACTTACACTAACTCATCTTCAATTTTTTTTAGGTAAGGAAATGATCTATTAGTAAGTTGGAGAGTAGCTATATCAGGCAAAGCTTCTCCAATACCTAGCTAATTGAAGATGATATTGACATCAAGTTAATACTTGCTACTAAATCACATAAAACTTTTGCATAAATAATACTATCAATTGAGCATGATATTGTAAAATTTTCATGATCCTTCAACTAGGAAGAGATGTTGAATTGTAAAATAGAGGTTCATTCATTTGTAAGTGTTAAAATTTAAAGATCTTCAAATCTTTTCTTTTTGGAGAGAATAACTTTTAAGAATTTAGCATAGTTTGGCATTTGCTCCAAAACTTCTATTAGCGATATGTTATGTGTAGTTGCTTTTTGATACTAGATTTTTTCTAAATTATCTTTATTGTGGTTGTTTGTGGTATTATTGAAAAAACAATTGTGATGGTCACTCATTATGCTTTCCTCGCAAATTTTGTGGTGGTAATACTATATCATCCTTGACTAGGATAGATTTTTTTTTTCAAATTTTCATCTCCTTCTCTTCTCTCCTAACGTGATTGAATTGAAGTGGACCTTTTTGATCTATTAGAAGTATTTACAATCATTTTTAATTCTTTACTGCTCTTCAAAGTGATAATATTGCAATGTTGTTTGTGATTATATTTTATGTTGGGCAATTGTGCTTCCACGCTGGTGATATTAAGATATAGAAGACAACAAGAATAATAGAAAAAAAGAACAATATATGTCCAATCCACAAACCAACCAAGGAAAAATAAAAAACGAGAAATAGAATATCAGAAATAACGTGGTTCGCTAGTCGCTCAGTACGACTAACTGCATTCACCAGAAAACACTTATGCATTATAGATTAAACCAACAAAAACGTCTTACAGTATGTGCAGCACAGAGGAGTCACAATAAATCGTGCAGAAAGAGAGAGAGAGATGATGATGATGAACATTTTCCATGTCCAAAAATAGCAAACCAAAATTAAAAATTACAAAATATGTTATAATAAAAATTATCTCGGCTCATTTAACCAGAGCGGGTTGGATCATGGGATGGGTCAGGCTCTACTCCAAAAATTTCAGCCCACTTACCGGTCAGTGGGACCTCCATTATTGTGCTACTACTGCATCCCCGGCCTCTTAATATTTTCTTTCCTGCACTTACATGAAATATTAAAATAGAAACATTTGGTTATACAAACAAATTATCAAAAAACAAATTACATATACAGCAATCTCCACCTTAATTTGTTTTGCATACAGATAGAGAGACTCTCTATAAATAGTTAGTCCAAAAAGACTACATATAATTTGATATGTTTAGTAAGTCAAGATAGTGTCTTAACTTATTTAGAGTAATAGGTTTGGTAAACATATCAGCTGGATTATCAGAAGTTGCAATCTTCTTTACTTGTACCCTCTTCTCAGATCGAAAGAAATGATATCACACATCAATGTACTTTGTCCTCTTCATAAAGACCAAAGTCCTTGAGAAAGCCTTTCAGCCATATCCCTTCCTTCACAGCTTCAGTCAGAGACATATACTCTGCTTCAATAGAAGATAAAGTAATAGAAGATTGCAGTATGACTTTCCAGCTAACTACATAACCACATACAGTGAAAACATAACCAGTCATAGACCATCTACTATCAACATCTCCTGTATAGTCAGAATCAGAATATCCTGCCAGCATGAGTTCAGATTCATTACCAAATATCAGACCAACATCAGAAGTCCCCTTGAGGTACCTAAGTATCCTCTTAACAACTTTCTAGTGCTCTTGACCAAGGTTTATCATAAACCTACTCACTACACTTACTGCATGAGCAATATCAGGTTAGGTGCACACCATAAGTTACATGAGGCTCCTGACAGCACTAGAATAAGGAACCTTAGACATTTGTTCCTTGTCAGATTCAGATTGAGGACAATATTCTAATGTTAGATAGAGGTCAGAAGCAAATGGTATGGATTAAGGCTTACAAGAAGCCATTCCATATCTAGATAGAAGTTTCTGAATATATTGTTTCTGTGAAAGAAATAAATTTCTTTTAATTCTATCTCTGAATATTTCCATATCCAAAATTTGCTTTGCTCCTCCAATATGATTCATATCAAATTCAGAACAGAGATGATCTTTCAGTTCCTGAATATCAAATTTATTTCTGGTAGCAATAAGCATATCATCTATATACAATAGCAAATAGATATATGACTCATCCTTGTGCCTTTTGAAATAAACATAGTAGTCATGATCACATCTACTGTATCCATGAGTAGTCATGAAATAGTAAAATCTTTTGTACCATTGACGGGGAGACTGCTTAAGTCCATAAAGAGACTTCAGAAGTTTGCACACATGGGTTTTCTTACTTGATACCTCAAAACTCTCAGGCTGACTCATGTAAATTTCTTCATCTAGTTCTCCACGAAGAAATGCAATTTTAACATCTAGTTGCTCAAGTTTAAGGTTCTGATGTGCTACTAATACTAAAAGCACCCTGATTGAGATATGTCAAACTACATGAGAAAATATCTCATTATAATCAATACCCTCTTTCTGACTGAACCCTCTTGCAACTAAACATACCTTAAACTTTACACCACCAGCTATTGAGGCATCATTTTTCTTCTTGAAAATCCATTTGCAAGAAACTATCTTTCTCCCTTTAGGTTTAGGTACAATAATCCAAGTACCATTCTTATGAAGAGATTCAATCTCTTCATTCATAGCAACTAACCATGACTCAAATTCAGGACATATAATAGCATTTCTGAAGAAGGATGGTTCAGGAATATCAATCTCTTCGATAACTTGTAGGGCAAACCCTACAAATTCATCAAAGCCAAATCTCAGAGGAGGATGTACATTCACCCTTCTCTGTCTATCCCTTGCAATGCAGTAGGGAATAGATTCTTCAGGTGCAGGTTTAGGATCAGGTTCAATAATAGACATAACATCATTTTTATGATTAACTATTGTTTGTCTAGAGACAATAGGCATCCTTCACGGAGCTAAAATTCAGATTTTAACTTCACCTTAAGTTTAGACTGAGGAGCATCATGTAACTGGATATGACAAGGTACTTGTCTTAAAATGATACTTTCATCAAAGGTGACACTCCTAGAAAGAATCACTCTTTTTTTAGATGGTGACTAGATATAGAATCCCTTGACTCCATCACCATATCCTAAAAATATTGCTTTTTTTGCTCGTGGTTCAAGCTTACCATCATTTACATGATAGTATGCAACACAACCAAACACTTTCAGATTAAAATAATCTATAGGTTTACTAGTCCACACCTCAAATGGAAATTTGAAATTAATTCCACTATGTGGTGATATGTTTATCAGATGGCATACTATATTAATAGTTTCAGCCCAAAACTCCTTGCTTAAGCCTGATTGAGAGTGCATACATCTAGTTTTCTGCAAAAGAGTTTGGTTTATTCTTTCAGCAATGCCATTCTGCTGAGGAGTGTCTCTAACCATTTTGTGTCTCGCTATACCTTTGTCCTTACAAAATTCCTCAAATTCAGACGAACAAAATTTTAGACCATTATATGTTCATAATAGTTTAACCTTCTTTTGTGTTTGGTTTTTTACTAAACTAACCCACTGCTTAAACTTTATAAAAGTCTCAGATTTATGTTTCATCATGAATACCCAAGACATCCTGGAAAAATCATCAACTAAACATAAATAAAATCGAGCACCCCCAAGAGATGTGACTCTAGAATGGCCCCAACAGTCAGCATGGATATGATCCAAAATACTATTTGTACAATGTATGGCCTTACCGAACTTAGTTTTAAATTTCTTACCAAAGACACAATAATCACAAAAATTTAATTTACCGACTCTATGACCAACAAGAAGATTAAGATCAGAAAGAATTTTCATATATTTCTCTCCCATATGTGCGAGCCACATATGCCACAGTCTGGTAAGTTCAGCCTTGTCTTTAGATGCTGGCTTTTCAGATGTGATAGTAATAACCCATGTCTCTGTGGAACCTATCAGTGTGTATAACGTTCTTGTCTTCTACCCCTTTAGTACAATATCATCTCCTCGGTGAACATTTAGTGTTCCCTCTCTACCATTAATTGAATATTTCTGATCATCTAGAACACCAAGAGAAATGAGATTTATTTTCATCTCAGGGACATATCTCACATTGAAAGTGAGACTATTCGACCATCCCAAGTTCTCAGTCTGACCGTGCTGATTCCAACCATCTTAGATGGTTGGCTGTTCCCCACCACAGCATGGCCAGCTTCCTTCATGTCATATATGCTGAACCACTCCAAGTGAGTGCTTATATGAAAGGAAGCACTAGTATCTAGGATCCAAGAATCTGATCTTGCGATCATTGTGGAGGTTACCAGCACAAGGTCTTCTCTATCATCCAGATCATCAAAGGTCACATCAGTAGTAGGTGGGGGATTAGGCTGACCTTCCTGTTCATGCCCTGCTCTCTTCTTCAGGCATTCAATTTTCTAATGCCCTTTTTGTTTATGGTAGTGACAAGTGTCACCCTCCTTTGACCTCTTCTGAAGCTTATTTCCCTTCTTCTTGAATGGAATAGGCTATGGCCTTCTATTTGTCACCACCAATCCAGCAGAATGTTGTTCAAATTGTTCAACCGCAGCCTTCTGCCTCATCTCTCTAGAGTATAGGGAAGCCCGAACATCTTATAGTGTAATCTCTTCTTTTCCCACAATGAGAGATTCGACAAAATTCTCATAGGAAGGAGGAAGAGAAACTTAAAGTATAAGTGCAACATCTTCATCTTCCACCTTAGCATCCACACTTTTAAGGTTCATGAGGATGCTGTTTAAGTCAACTAAATGCTTCTTCAAAGAGGTTCCCTCTTGCATCCTCAGTGTGAACAGTCTTCTCTTCAATAAAAGCTTGTTTGTCAATGAATTAGTCATATACAGTGAATCAAGCTTGAGCCACAATCCTACAACAGATTCCTCATCTGCTACCTCAGCAATGACTTCATCTAACAAGCTTAACAGAATGGTGGAGTGTCCTTTCTCTTCATGTCTCCAAGCCTCAGCCTTAGTTATTCCAAGAGCAGTAGTAATGTGAGGACTGAAGCCTTGAACCAGAGGACTCCAAATATCAAAAATTGTCAAATGCACTTGCATTTTAATCTGCCACATACTAAACCCATTTCTGCCATTGAATTTCTCGATCGTGGTGTTTAGGGTTCCAACTATTTCAACAAAATATCGCTTGTATAGAAAAATCATAAACCCCAATAGCACAATTTATCGAAAAATTTCCCAAACCCGCTCTACTACCAATTGTTGGGCAATTAAGCTTCCACAGTGGTGATATTAAGATAAAGAAGACAACAAGAACAACAAAAAAACAAATAATATATATCCAATCCACAATCCAACCATGGCAGAATCAAAAACAAAAAATAGAACACCAGAAATAATGTGGTTCACTAGTCACTCAGTAAGACTAGCTACATCCACCAGAAAATACTTATGCGTTACAAATTAAACCAACAAAATCATCTTACAGTATGTGTTGCACAGAGCAGTCATGATAAATTACACAAAGAGAGAGAAGATGATGAACAGTTCCCAAGCCCAAAAATAGTAACCCAAAATTAAAAATTACAAAATCTTTTATAATAAAAATTTTTTCAGTTCATTTAACCGGAGCGGGTCGGATCATGGGATGGGTCAGGCTTTGCTCCAAAAATTTCGGCACACTGATCTGTTAGTGGGACCTCCGTTATTGTACTACGCTGCATCCCCAACCTCTTAATATTTCCTTTCCTACACTTACATGAAAATATTAAAACAAAAACATTTTATTATACAAACAGATTATCAAAAAACAAATTACATGTACAACATTTTCTATTTCACTTGACAAAGAATCTCAGGAGTGATTATTTATTTCATTTGCAAATTACCTCATTTGGTTCTCTATTTTCTTCGATGATACAATTTGAATTTTAATTATGGGATTATTCTTAGCCATATATTCATTTAATAACTTTTCAAGAGGGCTTGAGATCATGAACATTTAATTTTCGAGATAGAATATTCTACTAGAAACCAAGTGATGTAGCTAGTGTTCGAGGTACATTAAAAGGTATGGCCTTGATTACTCCAAGAAAGTTAGTTTATTGCTTCCATCCAATATTGTAATGCTTGAAGTATGAGTTATTGTTTTTGTTATAATTCCTCATATAACTTGCATAACTTAGACTAGATGGATAATTATCAAATAAATATCTTATATCACATAATATTACACAAGATACAATAGTCAAACCTACATAAAAAAATAAGTAGACTTCCATGTAGTATTGTAAGATTTGTTGTAAGATATAGTAGGTCAATGATAGTTTTTGCAAGTTATCCTTTCCAAAATCTTATATGCTCTATAGTAAGATTTGAGAAATAGAGCTTCAATTGCAGAAGCATATATCACTACATGAGTTTGAGCAATACAACATTGTAAAATATTGGCATTTGGATTCAATGAAAAATCGAATGATGTGGTCACATCCTTAGAAACTCCTTGAACTTGTCTCATTCCTCGTAAAAAGATTTTTCCTAAAATTGCTGAATATAAGTAATGAAACTCATCATTTTCTAATTATTGGTTGGGGAAAAATATCTCAATAAGAACTTCTCCATCATACCATTCCATGAATTGATCAAATAATGAGGTAAAATATTCAGTAATACTCTGACCATATCTCTCAAAGAATAAAGAATAATTTTAGGCATAGAGTTTCCTCTATGACTCAATATATATTGAATGAATTAGTAACTTCCATAAACAAGATGAGATAAAGGTAATGATCTTTCTTGGGCATCCCACTTAATTGTCATATTGTTTGAAATAGTTGAAATATCACAGGTTATAATTCAAACTAAGAAGCAAGGATTTTGGAATCACTATGCTCGCATTGAACTCATGAATAATTGATATGGCATGATCCCTCATATTAGCTTAGTCATTAGCTAATGCTACAATTTGATAGCCAACATAACAACATTCTTGTGCTACCATTTCTCTAAATACACCTAAGTTGAACTACTCTTTTTTCCTCCAAAATATGCACCCAATTTCAAGGTATAATATAAACTATTTATGTTCTTTCTACTCATTCATATAGATATTTTAATATCTAAACAAGAAAAATGTAACAATTAAAGATGTAGTAAAAATTGATACATATAATTGTGAAGAATCATCTTATGTGGGTTTCCATCCCTTTTTATGGATACTAGTAATGTTGGGGTGGTAGATATAATTAGTTTTTCAGAAGATACAAATATTGTAGCTAACATATAGGTCATAATAAAAGATGAAGGGTACCGGCTAAGCACTAGGATGAAGTTGACCCTTAAGTTTGTTTTTTATGGATATGCTGAATGTGAATAGTGACATATTTAATATTTATTTTTATTTTTTAGATGAGTCTTTGTGCTCGACTTATATTTATAATATATTAATTCATGTTTGCAACTTTAATGAGCATCTCAATTTATAACATAGTGATTTTGTAATTATGCTAGATGATGGCTATGGTCATCATGTATAAATAATGACATATCCAATCCATTTTGAGGGATCTAAATGGAAGGAAACTATCAACCTAAATCCTAATATTAGTTGTGTTGTAGATTTGAATCCCACAAATCTTGTGGTTTTTTGAGTGCTTATCAAACCATGATGTGAGTTATTCAAATAGTAGAATACATACCCTATTCATTTTTAGAGGGCTCCATTTGTAGTGGATCTATTGCTCGAAGCCTATGATATCTACCATATATCCCACACCAAAACAAAACTGAGGAAGAAGAGAGTATGATACTCTTCTTTCTCTACTTCACTTAACAAGCACAAATCGCATATTACACAAAGTGATGTGATTTTTTATTAAATCACACATAAAAGAAATTTATTATATATTATATAATTAGAGAAAAAATAAAATTTTTTTTATGATTTATGAAACTATTACTTATGACAATGGTTAATACTATGGAAGAGACCCAAGCTTAAACAAGATTTTTTGTTTTCAATGTAAATTAAATAATACCATTTACATCAATTATAATTCATTCCATTATAGACTTATAATTGTACTTCATCACTTATTTAAAATAATTAAAGTATTTTGTTATTTAATACTTGTTAATCTTCTCAAGTTAAGATTATAGATATTTATTGATTAAATTAAATTAATAACAATTTTATTTAATCAATATGTTATAATTTTTTTGGGAACTCACACTTAACATATTTGATATCCCAAATTAAAATTCTACATATAGCATTTGCCATTATTGAAACTTATAAGTATCCTCAAAGGATATCATCAATCCTTGTAATATGATATGGATTTATCAATAATTAATATTTACCATGTAGTTAATATAGTAGTTATTTTATTTTATTTTATCATGGATTTATCAACAATTTTATTTTATCATGTAGTTAATATGATATTAATGTAGTTATCCAAATCACTGAGCTTATAAATCTTTCCATATATCTCACTCTATATAAATCAAAATAATTATTAACAAGTACATGTGTTTATTAATTATTTCAAGATTGAGAATGATATTATGTATCAATATAAAATAATTATCTTGAGGTTGTCTCATTCAATACACTCATGTGTACTAGTAGAACAAGTTGGAATTTTACCATTCTCCATAATGAAGATAAACCTACTAAAATCTTGTGCTACAATCTCACTAATGGTCTATCCAACTCTTTTTAGATTGTGAATTGATGGATTATATTTAGTAAAAACTAATGATTTGATATTACATGTATAAGTCAAATTCTACCTGCCAAATCATCTATAATGTGGAATAAAGGACATATGTGCCTTATATATAAATTCTAACTTAGTTCATTATAGATTCTCATAGAGTTGAAGTGGCAAAATGCATTTAATAAATATTTATTACAATCAAATACTTTTAAGTTTAAATATAATTCCAACAAGATGAACTATTGAGAAAACTTGTGCATTAATAATTTTGAGGGGCATAATTTAAAAAATATCTTTTTCATGTTGTTTGTGGTGACTATGGCATCTTTTTTTCAAACTCATCTCTTTTTTAGCCAAAAATATAATTATCATCGCTCCTCTAGCATTTGTTCATACATTATCTTCTAGAACTAAATAATTTTCTACCATCCAACATAATTACTAATAATTAGTTATCCTCTCTAGAGATAGACACTCAAAGAAACTATTGTGGAAAAGAAATTTTTTTAAAATATTTGAAAAATGACATTCATACTACATGGATTAAACTATTATATGACCTTTCTATATTTCTAAGTAAAATTCCATATTAATTCCCCTACTATAAGATTGATATTTTGGAGATTATTGATGTTAAGTTTTTGTCATGCTTAGGAGAGATGTTGTATGATGAATATATCACACTAGTCTTTGTAATAATTAATTAATCTTTGTTGGGGCTTATGAAACTAGTTTAATATAGGCATTGTATGCTAGTCAAAAATTCATTGTATAATAAGGATCAATGCTCAAATTGAAGATCATGACTTGATAGAGGTGCAAGATGTGATCGTTGGGATTAGAGGTCCCACTAATTATAGTATATGTAGAGAGAGTATGAGCATAAAAGGACTGATAATTTATCATTCCATGAGAAAGTTAAGATGATGAAATGCCAAATGACACTTTTTATAAGATTTTGTTAGTGACCGAGATAGTTTTTGAAATTTTATGTCAATGTGAGTTGACTACTTTTTAGATATTCTACCACTACAAAAAAAAGGCCAAATAGCTAAAAAAATTTTCCTAGCTATATTAAAAAATTCCATTACTAAAATATAATAACAACGGATTTACGATGGAAATAATCTCAAACTAAAGTGCTTGCCGTATAAAATTAACGAGAAAAAAAATTTTCTTATCAAATTTATGAAAGACAGAAATTCTCTAGCTATTTATATATTTTCCCATGCTAATTTTGGTTGTAATTCAGAAAAACAATTAATAATTTTCAACTAAATATATACGGAAAATTCCCTAGCTAAATTAGCTAGGGAAAATTCCGTTGCTATATTCATTAAATTGCAAGAAAATAACTACAACAATAGTGTTTTTATTAGTAAAGAATAAAAACACATACTAAACGCAATTTTTTTAATTAACCATGAGTCAAAGTAGTGTAGAAATTAATCTGATACAAAACTATCAATAATAAAAATACAAAATAACATAGGTATATAATCATCTAAAAAAAATGTCATCCTCATCATTAGCTGATTGATTTGTGCTAGGCTTTCCTATATGGGTATTCTGCTGGAACTCAGTGTGCTATCTATCTCGTCAAGGCTACTAACTATGACTCCATATATGTTATCTGTTGTTGCATTGTATTCTCTATTTCTTTCATCTCTTCATTTACTTCTTTTATTTACTATATTTCTTCCTTCAAAAGTGTTATCTAAAGATCCAAAGAACCCTCAATTGACTGAGAAGCAGCTGTCATACATTCCTCCACGAGTTCCTGTGATAAAACAAAAAATAAAAAAAACTATTCTAGATATAAATAAATTAAATATAATATTTTTCATTCCACATGTAACTTTCTACATTTACTACAGTAGTCAAATAGTTTATTAAAATAAAAGATATGTATAGCAATCATTTGAGACTTGTTGTCAATAAATTGACTATCTACTTTCTTCATATGTATCTTCCTGAAGATCTCATAAAAATTGGGATTTCGACCAAATTATCAAGCTTAAAGTATGAATTTATTAAGTCAAAAAATAACATATGCTAGAAATTAGAGGAATACATTATTTAAAATTTGTATGGCTTAATGACTAATAAAAATGTGTTATCAAAAATTTTAAGTCATATTTTAAAAAAATGACAAGGAAAGACAACTTTAGCCAAAATTGTAAAACCATGCAAATGTTTGAATTATTTGGACTATTAGGCCAACTGCTAACTATTTAAATGTTTTAAAGTTAAAAATGTTACCAAATATTGAGCATGCTCAATGGTCGACATTGACCCTCTTGTGTGGCGAGACATGGCTATACCTGGTCCAACTACCTCAGTCTTTTTGTTTTTGCTGGCTATCTCTGATTTTTTCTTCACTTCTAGCTCCTCCCAGTATTAAGCCATTTTGGACACTCATCCTCAAGCATAATAACAAGGACAAAAAAAGTGTATTAATAAGAAGGATATCAACCATTTTTTTTTGTTTTTATTAATACCATTCAAAATATTTTTTCCACGAGTGTATTAACAAAAAAGTGTTCATACCTAACAACTCACATCAACATATTAAATAATGACATTTCATATATCAGGCATCATAAAGAAACAAGGATAGAATAATGACAAGGAATTAACTTCAAACTTAGAAGAATAATTTTCAGTTTCTAAATATTACTAATCAACCAAAATTAGAAACACTTTAAAACTATAAAAAAATTATATAACACCAATTGGCAAAAATTATCATAGATCAAACATAAATTGTGTAGACGACTTTATCTTTCTTAATTTATTAAGATAGACATTCATGACTTTCTCATTGTCATCATGTAAAGTCTAATATCTTTTTTGAGTATGGCGCCTATAACAAAAAGATATGACACCTAAGCCATAATCACTATATAATATCTTTCTTAATCATTTTATTTCTTTAAGGAGTAGCCTTTCTAGTGATGGAACCACCAAAGTGATAGCCATATTCATAACTATATAGTTTTTACTCGCTTGATTCTACATGGAAAAGCACTATATTTGATACATAAAAAAAGAAACCAACGAACATAACCTACATACTGCACACACTGCACCATGGCTGCATCAAGCACACACAGTGCATGTCCATCACATCAAGCACACATGCATGTTCACTACACCACACACACATTGTGCACTTTCACATGGTTATGCACCACAGTTGCATGTCCACGGCACCACATCAAATGGCATCACTGCTCGCTGAACCATGCACCCACTAACACTAAGCCAAATGCCGGCACATGTGCATCACATGTCATCGTAGGCATTGGCACGTGGTGTGCCATGGCGCATGGACCATCTGGGCAGTTCCAAAATGATGTGGCAGGCAATCATACTTTCAGAAGGATCAAAAGTAATTAATCAAATAGTTAGAACATTTTTACCCATAGTTTTTTTCCTTCCTCCATTTGTAGAGTGCGTATATTCTTTGCCGTTTATTCAATAAAGAAGATAGTAATATCAAAGGTTCTAATTGTGATGGAGTTGAATCAGCCCTTGTGTCTCCCAAGATGGTTCAATATTTTTATGAAGTTATGCAATATAAAAAAAAGTGGCCCAGATAGTGCTAGAGAGAAGAGCACCTCTAGCACATGTTGAGCAGCAGCAGAGCATTAATTATCATGCTTATGAGTTATGACATAGGGATTCCTACAACCAATGTGACGACACCTAACATCTGAGTAGCTTATTCTCTTGCAAAACCAAAATGGAAAAAAAAGTTACTCTTTTTGTTCTTATTTTTTTTTTGATTCAGGTAAGTGGACAGCTAGAGGATGAAGAGTTTGGCCTGTAGTATATACTCCCACTAGAGCCTCTGGATGATGGCATTTTTTCATTAGCGAACCAACAGCTGCAAGAAAGCCTTGGGTCTTCTTGCATGTCTCATCCAACCATCGGCATCTTAGGCAACGACCACTGTGAAGCGCAGCTAGACAACAACTCTATTAGATTGGATTTCTTCTTGCCTGACCTGTTTGATTCTTCTTATATCTTTGAGCAGACCAATGAAATGAACGGTGTGAGAACTGAGAAGGGAACAAACCGAATTAAGTAGAGAAAGGTGAAAGACAGGTCAAAGATGGAACAAAGCTAATTGGAAAACGAAATTATTTTTTATTTAACCATAAATGATATTATTTCATAAAAAAATAAATTAATGATTATTAATTAATGAAATTTTTATGGTTATTTTTTGTTATATTATTTATGGTAACCAGGAGATAAGTATGCTGATGCTAAACAAACCTGCTACATATGAGTACTCAATGCAACGAACAGGAACATCATGTCTTCCCAATGCATCTTTCTTAACATAGCTAAATACTAGCCTGACATATTAATGCAAAAAAGTTATATGATGAAATGCATACAAAGATGCTCTGGATGCTAGAAAACAAGCACAAAAGTAGACCGACTAACATTAAGGTAGAACCAAATAGATGAAATCACATATGCAAAGAAAAAAAAATTAATTAATTTCAGTCTCAGTCTCAATTAGCATTTCCTTGATCGATATAGACAATAATAGATCATGTTCACATTTTTCAATAGTTTATTATCTAAAAAACCTTCCAAAAAACTTACTTGAGACAATAATTTATTTTCTCATTTGTGATGTTTATTTTATAAAAATAAAATAAATATCACAAAGAAAATAATTAAACTTAAAAGATAAGAAACAAAATTATGACTTTCCAATGTGTAAATAACTATATAGATTATTTGGTCTGATAAAAGAAATAATAATCGATCTATCATATGTACTCTTTTTCATGAAATAATAAAATTAAAAAAAATCCTCCTTTTAACAAAATTTTAAAAATAACAAAATTAAACAAGCATCAATGCCCCCTTCAAGTTAGGAGGTACATGCCACAAACATTGAGCTTTGAAATAAGTAAATAATTGTATAGATATCTGAGAGCCTTCATAAAAATATATGCAATCTATTCAAAAATAAGTACATACACAGTAGCTATCAAACCATCCTTGATTTTTTGCTCCCCTCGCATCATGTTTTTTCGAACAATATATATAAGTATATTTAGATGTGGCAAACATGTCAATGGCCTAGCCCAACTAATGGCATGGCCAAGAAAAATGAGTATGTCTTTGGCATAACTAGACACGACTAAAATCAAGCATGTAACATGTACAAGCCCTGTCAAGCATGTAAAGTCAACTTGCATGCCATTGAAGCACAAAACATAGCACAACTTACAGTGTCGCCTCAACTAGACTAAACTTGGCTTGAATGCCAGTTAATGCTCAAAACATGCCTGAATCATGTCTTGAATGCCAATTCTAGATTGGCTAGTCCAAATAAGATACATAGCCTAGGAGATCTACCCATCATGGTAGGTCAAGTAAAAAAATGAGACTTGAGCTTCTTGGCCAGGCCAAATGGTAGCAATGATATAGAGTTCTATTGCCATTCAAGTAAGGAAAAACATCGGGATCAATCCCAAATCCTAGGACTTAAGACATGCCAGGTCTACTTAAATGAAAAATGGTGATATAGATAGTGACTATGTTAAGAACAATAATAGCATCGTTTATTGTTGATAGCATTGATATTATCCACCAATGAGTAGCAATTATTGATAGAAATTATCAAAGGAAGAAACTTATGATATAGATAATGAAGTATGTCATTGTCACAAATTTTTTATCAAGTTGAGAAAAATAATAAAATAATAACATTATGATATCTCAATGAAAAACAAATATCATAAAAAATAATATGTATTATAAAAAAAAAATAACTCAGAAACAACATAAAAAAACAAACATATCATGTTATAATCTCAAAAGATATATAAAAATAAGATTCCATTTGAACTACTCTCATGCATACATGCATGACTAAAAAGAACATGGCATACACTATAATAAAAATTCAATATAGCTAGGGACAATTCCCTAGCTAAATGAGCAATTTCTATCGCTAACTTGATATAGCGACGAATTACTGATGGATCAGTTTCATATCTAAAGTGTTTCTGTCTAAAATTTAGCGAGAGAAATAGTCCCTAGCTAAAAATTTAGTGACGGAAAAACCCATTGCTAAAAAAGATAAATTCCCTAACTAAATTTGTAAGCTAAATGAGATTTTCCGTCACTAAACAAAAATAACGACGGAAGATTCCCAAACTAAAGTGCTGGTGGCTAAATTTTAGCGACGGAAATAGTCTCCAGCTAAATAAATTTAGCGAAGGAAAATACGTCGCTAAATTTAATATTTCCCTTGCTAAATTAGCTATGAAATTTTTCCTAGCTAATTTAGCAATGGATTTTTTCCTATCTATTTAAATTTCAAAATTTTTTTCAGAATTTAATTTATTTTAAAATTTTTTAGTTAAATAATTTAATATTTTTATATCAAATTGAATAAAAAATGAAATCATTTAATAACTTATTCTAATTCAATATTTTACATAATTGAAACAAAAAAATAACAAAATTTTATTACATTTTATTCATCAATATATCTACTGATAGTGCATAAAGTATAATATATCCATTCATTGACGTTGCTTTCTCTCCCTTTGCTCCTCCAACCACCATTTTTTTACTATGAAAAAATTTTCCGAGCCACGGCACGTGATGTCTATTAAAAAATTCCATTACTTATACCAGTTTTGTATGAGGAACAATAAGGTATCATATCTGTAAGAAATTTAAACCGCTTAGTCAAATTTATAAAAAATCATTTTTAATTTATATTTAGCATTACAAAATATAAATCGACCAAAATTGTATCTTTACAGCCAGCCCAAATAATTAAAATGACTAGATTAGTAATAATGATCATAAATAGAATCACCAGGACCAATACATACAAACATATACAGATACCAAGACATTTTAACACACACATGAATTGTTTCAATGGCAGATGGTTCTGGTTTCGATTAGGCTGAGAAGATCATGGTTAGGCCAAAACCAGACACATAGTAGAAACATTTAGAATAAATAAATTCTAACCCAACAAGATCAAAAGCCTAGAATAATCAAAAAAAAAAGCTACATCTCTGGCGTGTTCTTGACAGGTGTTGATGGATTGTGCAAGAAGCGAAATAGATATTAGCTATCGAGGGACTGTCAGCAGAATTATCTTCTGTGCATCAGTAAAACAAGTCCATCAAAACTCTCAAGGTTGTTGCATCACCTTCAAGACCATCTATTGTGGTGCTGGTGTTGGTCCTGCTGGACCCATTGGTTGATGCCAATATTTCCATTTCTTCTGTCAGTCTGGGCCGTTTGCCACTCTTCTTATTTTCATGTTAAAAAAAGAGAGAAAAAGAAAATGACTTTATCAAAACAATCATAGTAATTCATACATATAAAATTATACACAAAAGTTACCTCAAGAAGCTTGCCAATTTGAAGCCCTAGTACACCATAATATGGAACTTGTAAACTCAACAATTTCACAAGAAGGCATCCATATGACCACACATCTACTTCCTATAATCACCAATGTAGGTTACATGCCCAAGTTATATTGCTAGGAAAAGATGATCTCATAAAATTAAATTAAGAATTTGAATATAGGAAATTACACACACACACACACACATATATATATTAAATGTGTGTGTGTGTGTGTATTAAATGTGTATACATACAAAACATACAAGTCAGGACTTAGATGATAATGATACCAAAAAAATAATTTGATGATAATAATTATAAATTTTTGCATTTCAATGAAAACCCAAATTACATTAAAGAATATGAATAAAAAGGATTATATGTGTGTGTGTGTGTGTGTAAATGTATATGTATATATAAAGACACATTTAATGTGTGTGTGTGTGTGTGTGTTAATGCATATAATTAGAAAACTTACAAGTCATGACTTAGATGATTGATGATACCAAAAATATAATTTGATAATAATGATAAATTCTAATATTTCAATGAAAACCCAAATTACATTAAAGAATGTGAATAAAAAAGATTACACACACACACACACACACACATATATATATATGATAAATATGTGTGTGTATGTGTGTGCATACACACATCGATTTCAAACCAAAATAAATGAAAAGTGTGACGTGAGATTGAAAAACAATCATGATATATGTATCACCAATTTAATATAAATCATAAATTATTAATTAATGCCCATGCTATTAAATTACCCATTTTAGGAAACAAGCCACTGAGAATAAGAAATATCAATGAAACTAAGATCAAATATTATTTGTGACAAATAAATATCAAAAAATTAAAAAAATCATATAAAATAATTACATGATC
This sequence comes from Sapria himalayana, assembly GCA_029783825.1. Taxonomy (NCBI): domain Eukaryota; kingdom Viridiplantae; phylum Streptophyta; class Magnoliopsida; order Malpighiales; family Rafflesiaceae; genus Sapria; species Sapria himalayana. The sequence continues at coordinate 700,043 of JAREIK010001333.1, read as the reverse complement.
ATTCTTATATTATGAAACTAAGTGTCATACAACCAAAAAATAATATGTACAATAAATGAATATGACAAAAAAATAGCGAGATGAATAAATAATAAGATTAAGAAAAAATTTTTAAAAATAGACTTATTAAAAATAACATAAAAATAGCTCATATAAATAATAAAATAAGAGAACTATTGAAAAATAAAATAATCAGACAATGGGAAAAAAATAGAAATTGACCAAAAAGTAATTGGATTAAAATTATAAATAATAATATAACAATTCAAAAATTAAGAGTTAAATAAATTTTAATAGATTAAATTTTAAGGGCATAATTTATATAGTCATCCCTAAGGGATTAGAAAAATACTTGTTTGATTTTAATTTTGATTTGAATAATACCCCAAATACAATTTCATCAAGAAATCATATTTTATTAAAAACTAAAATTCATATGAACGAAATCTTCGTAAAGTATAGATTAGTAAAACTAATAGGGCATTAATGTGTAATAATTATGAGGGATTAAAAATTATAGTTAGGTAATATAGTTTGATAATATAGTTTGATAATAATTATGATAAATTTTAATTCTAAATTCCTAGATAAGTAATTTATAAATATAGCGACATAATTATGATTGAGAATTTAAATCATGAGCACATAAAGTATAGATTGGTAAAAATTTAAATGAAGACAAAAGATAAACATGTATTAAACAAAAGTGTCAATATTTATCAAAAAAAAAAAACATTATACTCAAAAAATTAAACTAAAATGATAATATTAAGAATTCACTTACATCAATTTTAGTTTTTCGAGAAAATCCAAAATGAGATATAATATATGCATGCATGCATACACACACACACACACACACACATACACACACAAATTTATAGATCAAAATGGAAAACAAAAAAAAAAGAAATCATATCAAACCATAGAGATTATGTTGGTGCATGGCCAAATGAACCTCAAGAGCCATCTACCGAGGCATTCGAACACATTAATCGAGAGGATGTATTCTGCTATGAGCAATGCAACACATGTGGAATGGTGAACGAAGGGGATCTGCTCTATCAAAATCACACAACTTCACAATTGGCTTCCCATCCTCTTTCTCACTATCTAAATCGATCAACACATTTTCACTCTTTATGTCCCTGTGTATTATGTGCTTTGAATGTAACTCTACCAATGCACTTGCAACATCTCGGGCAATGCTTAAAGCCAATTCCATAGGCATGTGCTTTTCTCCATCATTTGATATTTTCGCCATATAACTCTACAACAAAAAGGCAAGCACACACATATTACATGGCCTTCCGAAGACACCCACATCATGATATATAGATTTACACAGAAACAAAATTAATAGCATAAATTTATCATAAAATTTGACTATTTATTAAATTATTTGTGAAGAAAAATCAATATGTGATTACTATATTAAACCAATCAATAAAATTTATCACTATTAGTATTCTAATAATCACAATATTTTCAAAATAAACATATTAAATAAGGACTACTCAAACAAATTCAAACTTTTCGAGATTGTTTTATCCTTAGATAATATAGTAGTTTATAAATAAATCTTAGAAAAACATATGAATCATTTCAACCAACTATTACAAGTACTAAAAAAAATTAAACTATATGTGCAGTGGAAAAAATACATATTTGCTTAACATGGTGTTTAATTTCTTATTTTCCTTAAAAAAAATGAAATGATTAAAATGGACAAAGATAAAAAAAATAAATCATTATTAAGTGAGAGCTATCAAGTATCAACTAAAGTTACAAAATTGAGATCATTCCTGAAGTTAACAATTTATCATAAGCAATTTATTCATGAATATTCTCACATCAGCATATAATTAATAAATATATTGAAAAAAGAAAAATATATAATTGGAACTCAACTTGTCAAAAAACTTTTGATCATTTAAAGAAGTCCCTCCACAGAAGAACCATATTAATCATACCAAATCATATGAAACCCTATAAAACTCATACCAAAGAAATCACTATTATCAAAATCATGTGATTCACAATTTGATTCATAATTTAATGAGTAGATATTTTGACATTTTAAAATAATTAAAAAAATAAATGAATCAAAGACTAAATCACTAAATTACAAATTGATTCATATAAATTGATTTAATATTGATTCTCAATTAACTAATATCCTCAAAAAGTCATAAAATAAAAATTAAAATACTAAAAAAAATTATCAACTGTAAGAATTAATTAACGTGAAAAAAATAATTTTAATCTTTAATATTACGAATTTATGAGAAAAAACAAAAAAAAAATAAGAAGAATACCAATAATTTGGCACAAGCATAATGAATATATGAGAAGAAAGAAAAAAAATAAAAAAAAAAGAAATTGAAGAAGAATTAAAAAAGGAGAAAAAAAACTGAAATTTATGAATTAAAAACTCATTATTTAAATAATAGCTTAAAATTTATTAATTATATAAAATTACATATAATTTAACTATTATTATAAATGTAAAACAAATCTTACAATTTGATTTGATTCGATTTGGTTCTCGATTCACTAATCAAGCATTTCGATTATCCATTCAAATCTTAATTTAACAATTATAAATGAAACTAATTTTATCCTTATAGATTTTCTAATACAAAAAGAAATGACAATTATCATGAAATACTTGTGGGTAAGAAGACATTACTTCCTAGTTTCTCAATTCATAGTAAAGACAATTAATATGGTTACATTATTTTTAAATTCATGAAAAATTTTTGCTAAACAAAACATGATAGCATAAATTCATTGTAGAGTTTGACTATTTACTAATATACAAATTAAGAAAAACCAATATGACAATTAATACATTAAAAAAATAAAAGTTATACTATTATTAAATCACAATATTTTTTAAAAGAGCATATTAAATAAGAACAACTCAAAGATCCAATTTTCACGTCCATGACAAAGTATGTTGTAGGGGGAATGAAAATAAAACATTAGGTGTCATGTGACCTACTTACTATTAACAATAAGCAATATTTATGTCCCATTATTTAGAAAACTACAAAAAAATCATATGAGAATAAGGTTTTAAGTGAATTGGTCATTTGGGTGTATAATTCCCACTAGAACTCAGAAAAAATAATATTATCAATCACAAATTAAAATAATATAACACGACACGTGTACAAAACATGTACTTGAATAATATAGTAGTTTACAGCTAAATCTTAAAAAAAATATGAATCATTTCAAACAAAAATTATAGTACTAAGAAAAAACAAACTATATGTCCAAAAAAGAAAATACATATTTGCTTAACATGAAGTTTAATTTCTCATTAGCATTAAAGAAATAAAATGTAATGGACAAAAATAAAAAATAAGTCAATGTCGACTAAGCTATCAACTAAAAATACAAAGTTGAGATCATTTCTCAAGTTAACAAATTATTATAAGTAATTTACTCAAAAATATTCTCACATCAACATACTATTAATAAACACATCAAAAAAATATAAATAATTGGAACTCAACTGGTCAAAAATCTTTTAATAAGTTAAAGAAGCACAACTACAAAAAAATCATTATTAATCTTACCAAATCATATGAAACCATATAAAATTGATATTAATGTATCTAATTTTGTCATTATAGATATTCTAATACAAGAAAAAATGATAATTATCATGCAATATTTGTTTGGAAGAATACATTATTTCTTAGTTTCTCAATTCATAGCCAAGACAAGTAACATGGTAATAAATTATTTTTAAATTCATAATAAATCTACTCTAACAAAAACTTGATAGCATAAATTCATTGTAGAGTTTCATCATTTATTAAAAAATAAATCAAAAAAATTAATATGATAATTAATACATTAAACAAAAAAATAAAATGTATTACTAAAAGTAAATCAAAATAATTTCTAAAAGAACATTTTAAATAGGGACTACTTGAAGATCCAATTTCCAAGACAATGATGAAGTATGTCATAGAAAGAATTAAAAGAAAAAATTGGGTTGAATATGACATACTATTCACCAAGAAATAACATTTATATTTCAAAAATTTATGAAAAAAAATCATATAAGAATATCAAAATTTTAATTTGATTGGTCAGTTAAGCGTGCAATTCTCACTAGCACTCAAAAAGAACAATATTATTAGTTAAATATTAAAAACAACACAGCAACATGTAAAATATTTACTTGATATGCCAACAAGACTGTGTGATGCAAAAAATATCATGAGTACCCTATCAATACTAGGATACTCATGATAGAACATATTCATGAACTCTTTTTGTTAATATTCCTAAAATTAGTGATTTTGGAATTATTATAATGATAATACGTCAATTTTTCAAATATGATACTTTCATTCCAATAGTAAGGAAATACCCAAGATAAGAAGCAATAAATTTTATTCAAAAAAAATATATTAAAATAATGAGTCATTTCTTATACTATTATTAGCAATTAAAATAGAAAATTTACAAATTAATTTTAACATAACCACTCAATATGATAAAATTAGATTTGAATTTGTGATAATAATGAAGAATAGATAATCAAATTCACAATAATTATACAACAAGTATATTACCAAATTAGGTGGGGAAGAAGGTCAACTATTATTATGGTTCAAGACATGATCCAAGAAATTTAGACCATCATTTAAAGAATTTAAAATATTCCAAAATATATAAGAATTTCTAATATCCCAAAACAACCCAACATTATAGCATTTTTTATTAATTTCCTTTTGTTACTTATATCATTAGATTATGAAAAATAACACAACCTTGACCCTTGATGAATGAAATTTTCTTCATATAATAAGATCCTATTCAAACTAGTAACCATGAAATTTTGAGAATCATATGTGAATTATTTTCTCTAACATTTCTCTTTTATTTGTGCATTACTTGTATGTTTTAACTTATGTGTGATGCAAGTAGACTAATTTGGGCTCTTAAGAGTATAATCTCTAGTAATGATCACACCTAACAATTCTAAAATCTATATTCCATGACAAGTATACATTGTGGCTATGTTTGAATACACATTATCACCCTAGTTACAAAGCATAAAGTTAGATCATTTCAACTAGTAGAGTGAGGAAAAGGTTTTGCTCGGCCAATTTTCCCAATTGAACCAAGTTTTTTTCTTATGTTTTGGGCCAGATCATTTTTAGTTCTATTCTAATCTAATCTAGTCTTTCATGCACTGATGAAACATCACAATATTAATTATTATTTTGTTGAAGAAAGCATTCAAAACAATTCTCTTATCAACACATGTTTTTTCAAGATAAAAAAAAGTTCACTATAAAGGACATCATCTTGCATTATTTTTTTCTTAAGCCTACTCTACAATATATTCATGCATCAGCTGAAAAAATTATTGAATAATGATTCAAAATCTTATTTTTCATATTTGAGAACAATATGCTTATTACACCTCTTGTATCGATGAATATACTATTAATATGTTACCAATAAGAATTATATATGCTTCTAGGTGTCTCATACCCAATTTAACAATAATTCAATAAATATATCCAATAGATGCAATGAACATGAGTGAGGTGTATTATCAGAACCAAGTTACACTATAATGTTTTTCAAAGAAATAGTTACTTCAATATGATTCTTTCCCTACACAATTTGATGAAACATCTTATCAATTCCATAATTACATTCCTTCGCCACCTCATGCAACCTAGAATACATCAACTATGTATGATAAATTTTTGAAACATTGTGATTATTGTTGGCTGATTTTTTTCATGTGTTTGACTGCTAAAAATTTAAGGCTTTTGGTTTGCAATTGAATAATAGTAACCCTAAATGCATTTTTCCACTACACGAATTCTAGCAGAATTAATTCCTAATACAATAAATGAACATGATAAGGATCGGATACTTATGTTTTCTTCATTAGGACCTTTTCAGCATAGTTCTTCTTAGCCAACATCTTACCTTTGATACCCAATGTCTGTTGCCATTCATATCAAAAAATATATAAAAAAGAATAATTCAAGCCCCCAAAAGTTCCACGCATCATGGTTTATAATTCAAACTAGAATATCAAAAATGCAAATAAACCTTTTGAGCCCTCTCGGATCGCTTGTGTACTTCACGAGCATCCTTCTTGCACTTTCGCTCAAAGTGGTCGAAGTGGTATCCATGCCTCTTCCTGTGCAGCACGATGTAGTCTCCTTGCGGCTATCAAGTACCAACAACAAAGAATGACCGAATAAAACATTAATCATGTATATTGAAAAGAAAATGGTTGACAAAGCTATAGAGAAATAAGAACAAACCATGGTAAATTTTTTTTGCTATCAATTTACATAAAATTTATTGATGATACGAGGGTTGCACAGAACAAAATAGTTGAGTATATTACATCAGCAGAAAGCAGAAGCCAAAGCCTGCGGTGTGGTGTGGCTGCCACAACTAGCAAAACTAGACCTGGCAACTAGATGACTCAACCCGAAGAATGGATCAAAACTGGGCCTCTATTCATGAACTGAAGGTTAGCTAGGGAAAATCCGTCACTAAATCTGTTGGTAAATTATGGATTTTATTAGCTAGTAAAAATTTGTCTCTAAATCCATCACTAAATCAAGGATTTTATTTGCTAGGGAAATTCCCTTACTAAATCAGTCGCTAATTTACGAATTTTATTAGCTAGGAAAAATTCGTCACTAATTTTTGGCTTTTATTAGCGAGGAATATTCCATTGCTAAATCCGTCACTAAATTCCCCACTTTTCTTGAGCAAAAATTACGAAAAAATTTTCGTCAATAATCCATTATTATTTTTTTTTTCAATGAAAAAGCATAAATCCCTTGCTATTCCCTAGCTAATCCCTCACAATTTAGCTAGGGATTGATCCCTATTAAAAATTCCTTAGCTAAATTGATATTTTCTTGTAGTGAAATTATACTATTGGAGAACCTAGAACTCATACAAGACAACTAAAAACAAAATGTTTATATTGTGAATGAAAAAAAGGATACTGGCAATTCATAATACATCACAATCTAAACCATCATAGTAGTCACATCCAATAAAATTAGGTCATAAAGTATAATAGCAATATTTAAAAAAATTACAATTTTAATATGGTAGTTATCAATATGTAATATTAGGATAAGGCATTAAGGCTACATGTGAAAAAAAAATGAAACGCATGAAATATGAGTGGGATCTTTCATAAAACTTAAATTTCTAGTTATGGATAACGAAGGAATTAAGGAAAAACTATAAACCAACAAACCAGCACACAGCACCATCCGTATTGGAGATCACGGTAATTGGAGAATCGGAAGTTTGATATTACGTTTGTTGGTGGATTCGAAAGCTCCCTCCCAAAGCCAATAGTCGAAGGGACATATCTCAATCATGACAATGGTACATATAGGCGTTGTTGTCCCTTCTTTCCCACACTAAATAACCATTAAAACTATTAATTGGTATTCAAATTTTAATATTATTTCATATTATTTAAAAAATATATTATTACATATAACCATTAATAAATTATATAAATGAATAACCATACAAAATATATAACATTTTAATAATTTTTATAATTTATGGAAAATTTTATAATATTAATTCATAAATATAAAAAATAAAAATTCATATTATTTGATATATTTTATAATTTATAAAAATCCTAAATTAACTTAAAGTGAAAAGATCATAAAAAATATATATTTATTATTTTAATAAGAATGGAATATAAAAATCTAATATTAAAGATCTTACTCAGTGGTTTACTTCTTATAAATTTAGTAGATCAAAAATAAAACTTAATTCAAATCAATATAGGGTCAATTTGGTAGTACTTTTCAAAAGTGTTAATAGGGCTAAAAATTATTTTAGGTATTTTTAGTACAATATTTTAAATTATTTTTTAAACTCTAAAAAAACACTTGGAGTGTTCTTTTAATAAGCACCTGGAGATACTTTTTTTATTATACTTAAGTTGTTCTTTTAATAAATCAAATCTTTTAGTACATATTTTTTGAGAGATTCCTATAATCATAAAAATATTATTTACTTGTTTATTTACTTGTTTATTTACTTGTTTATTCATTGTTTCCGCTTTTTTGTAAATATTTTTTTTATAATCAAACAAATAATAATTTTAGGTTTTTTTCAATATAAATGTATATGTATGTTTATTTATTAATTCAAAAATTTTTAAATTATTTATAATTATAGAATTAATTATTTTCTATTTTTATTATTACATATATTTAAATATCTTTATTAATTATATCAAATGTTATTTTGTAAATATTTTTAAAAATTGTATAATCCTATAAATAGTTAATTTAGGCTTTATTAATATAAATTTTTATTCATATTTATATATTTTTATAATTATTTATTTATAATATCATATTTTTATAATTATATGAGGAGAATGTATCTTTCAAGGATCCATCAACCATAAACCATGACAGACCTTTAATATACAAAATTACATCAAATATTAAAGCAAATAACATATAAAACAAAACAAAAAATAATTCAACATAGACTTAATGACAGAAATAAGCCCGAGCAAATAGCTAGGGAAAAATCCCTGGCTAAATGCATATATTTTGTGAAAATAATAATTTAAGGACTAATCGCTTACTATAAATATAAAATTGTACAAAAATATATCCAAATCATGATTTAGCGAGGGATTTTTTCTCGAGCTAATTAGCTTAGAAAATCCATTTCTAAAGTTGTTACTAAATTTCCCATCAATCTTTGTGCCAAATTCAACAACAAAATTAGCTAGGAATATTTTTCCATTACAATTTTTTGTCTCTGAACTATCACAATTCCGTCGCAAGATTGTCATTAAATCTAGAATAAAATATCTCTTACTATTTCATTGCCAATCCGTTGCAAATTAGCTAGGGATTATTTCCCTAGGTAATTTTCATAGCTAAACTGATAATTTCTTGTAGTGCACTAGTATTAGTATTTCTTATGTGATCATGAATTACTCTTGACATTTGGATCTTTATTAGGAACATGTTTAATAAAAATGATGACATAACGTATAGATATGATTGATAGTAAAAAATAATTCATTATGCGTAAGGGAATGATCATATTCTTATATGAGAGTTAGTCTCCCACCTTTATCTGAGGAACAAGGTTGTGAAGTTTGAAAATAACCTTGCATTTGTTATCAAAGTCTTTGGTTTCTTCTAATTGTGAAAGTAATAACATATTTTCATCATGCAAGTATTTACAAAAAATGGAGCAACTCTTGCTTTTTTAATGTTTTTTTTTATTTTTCACTTTAACTTTAGGAATTTGTCATCTGATATTTTGCTTTGAACCATGGAACCAAGAATGAATTTATATTTAGGAGGAAGAAAACATGATTACTATCAACCTTTTATTTTTTTCTTATAGTTATTGCCAAAATTTAGAATTCAATGATTTTCCAATCTTAGATCAAACATATCTTGAAGTTTTGGATTCGTTTTAAATCTTTAACTTTGAATTTTTAACAAAAAAAAATTTTAATCACATGAGTCTTCTTGTTAAACTTATCATCTTCTTTACAAATGTATAGGATTAGGAACAAGCAAAACTAGCTATTCATGCTATCTGATGCTCAAGTTTGTAATAGAGAAAATTTGAATGAAGTTTTTACCAAGGGAAAAGGTAATGCTTGCCTGCTTACTTATGATGTTGATATATAATTTTTTTAATGAATTTAAACTTACTTTGGAAACGTGCTTGTGTAGCATGATTACTAGAATCCTAATATTAAGCCAGAACTTAATAATGCCTAAATATTCACTATGTCAAGTCTTTGAAGAACGTACATTCTTGACTACTTGAAGTTGAAGTAATTTAGTCTACCAATGAATAACTAACTAAAGATGTATATATATTGATATTTCAATAAAAGTTTTCTCCCCTTATTGACATATACCTAGGCACTCTTCCATTTAGCCCCCCAAAATAATGTCACAAGTCACTAATCATCTCAATTTTTTTGTTGGCTACCCTTCATCATCCATGACTTGTAATAAGAGGAGTTCACGATGCCAATATCAAATTCACTTCATTATCTTAGGGATAATCAAAATTAAAAATGACAAGTATCCCCATAAATTGTAAAAATAAACACTTACATTCCTTCCCCCTAAAAACATCTTAATTTTGATAAAAATATCCTTATTTTTTTTATCATAAAAATAATATGTTAATTAACGACACATATGTAAATAGTTTAAAACTCAAATATTTATGTAAAAAATAAGTTATTTAAAGTAACAAAATGAATAATTATATTACCAATTTTCAAAAACTTGTCTCCATGGCATAATTATCTCTGTATCTTATCAGTAAATAATGGTCCTTCTTAAATTATGCCAAATTTTAATATGTTTTTGTGTATGATGCAATAATATTAAAACCACTTGATACAAAACTTATTTTTTAAAAAAATCCTATTTTAATAAAAAATAATTTTTTAGTCTTTTAGAAATAAAAACGTTATTCATTTACCAAACATTTCAAAATAAACAATTTGATATAAATAATATGTTTTTTTTGGAAAAAAAATTATGTTTTGATGCACTAAGTACAAAGTAATTAAAAAAAATATTTATTTTTCAAAATTAAAAAAAGGCACCAAACTGTAAAATAATAAAGTTTTTGTCCACTAAAAGGCATCAACTCAATTTTAACCTCAAATATTTAAAAAAAATATATTTGAACATAGAGAGAGTGAGGTTTAAAATCACCTAACTAATCACTAGCATAAAATCACCTTGCCCACATTGGAAAATTGTTTAGAGATTTCCAAACTTTTTCCTATATAAAGGACTTTTCTATTTCTTTGAAATTCATTCCCATGTATTCCAATTTCTCATTTTCTTTTGAATGTATTTTATTTCCTGATGTAATTTATTGCTTTACTTTTGAATTTTCTATCTTTCAAATTAGTGCGGGTTTAGTTTTATTTTATAACAGTGGTATCAGAGGAGGTTAGTTAGTAACTTTTATAGTTAGTGCATTTTAGAAAAGTTCTGTCAAAAGGGCGATAAGAGCCTCAAGGTTTGTGGTTTTTAAGAGGGTAATTGCACCCCTCCACTTACCTGGGAACTTTTTTAGTGTAATAACACAAATTATTATTATTATTCTAGGTTATTGTTCACTGTAAAAGTGAAACATGACAGCAAAATTTGAAATAGAAAAATTCAATGGAAGTAATTTTTTATTGTGGAAAATGAAAATTAAGGCAATTTTGAGGAAGGATAATTGCTTAGATGCAATTGGAAAAAGGCTCACCGGAATTCCTGATGACAAGTGGAATGAGATGGATAGTAATGCAGTAGCTGACCTGCATTTGGCACTTGCTGATGGAGTATTATCGAGTGTGGCAGAAAAGAATACGGCAAAAGAAATTTGGGATACTCTCACAAGGTTGTACGAGACAAAGTCACTTCACAACAAGATCTTCTTAAAAATAAGACTGTACACTTTATGAATGATGGAATCTGTTATGGTAACTGATCATATCAACACTCTGAATACTTTATTTTCGCAACTTACTATGTTGGGTCATAAGATAGAAGAAGTTGAACGTGCTGAGATTTTACTTCAGAGTTTACCTGATTCGTATGATCAACTCGTCATCAATCTAACGAATGGTGCATTGACTAATAGTTTAATTTTTAATAATATTGCCTCTGTCATCTTAGAAGAAGAAAATAGACGTAAAAACAAAGATGATAGATATGTAAATGCACAACAAATAGATGCTTTGACGATGATACGAGGGAGATCAACGGAGCGTGGCCCCTGTGGGAGTCAGAATTATGGTAGATCAAAATCTCAAAGATAGTATTTTGTATAGTGAGGTAACAACAATGGTTGAAAGTAAAAAACAATTTAGTGATGTATGGTTGCTAGACTCAGGAGCATCGTGGCATATGACTTCTCGGAGAGATTGGTTTCAAAAATATGAACCAATCTCAGGTGGGTTAGTGCACATGGGTGATGATCATACTTTGAAAATTGTTGGTGTGGGTACTATCAAAATTAAAATGTTTGATGGTATGATTCGTACCATTCAAGATGTACTACATGTGATTGACTTGAAGAAAAATCTATTGTCTTTGGGACAAATAGATAGTCTTGGATGCAAAACTTATATTGAAAATGTGATGATAAAAATTGTGAGAGGTTCACTCGTGGTAATGAAGGGAGAAAAGATCACGGCAAATTTATTCATGCTTAAAGGAGAAACAGTACATGAAGCAGATGCATGTGTAGCATCAATTACTAAGGAAGAAGAATCAACAATGATATGGCATCTTAAACTATGTCACATGTCAGAACAAGGTTTGAAGATTCTCTCTAATAAAAAGTTACTTCCGGGGCTCAAAACAGTAAATTTACCTTTTTGTGAGCATTGTGTTACTAGTAAGCAGAATAGATTGGCATTTAAAAGATCAAATGTAAGAAGTAAAAATACGCTAGACTTGATATATTATGATGTATGGGAATCACCTGAAATATCTTATGGAGGAGCAAAGTATTGTGTATCCTTCATTGATGATTATTCAAGGAGATGTTGGGTATATCCAATCAAGAAAAAGTCAGATGTATTTTTAACTTTTAAAGAATTCAAAGCATAGGTGGAACTTGAATCTGGGAAAAGAATTAAGTTTTTGCGGACAGATAATGGAAGTGAGTATACAATTAGTGAATTTCTTTTTTTTTTGTAAGTAAGAAGGTATCAAACGACAGTTCACAGTCACATACACGCCACAACAAAATGGAGTAGCAAAACGGTTGAACAGAACTCTTGCAGAAAGAATGAGAGAAAAGTTAACAACTACAAGACTACCCAAGTCCTTTTGGACGGAAGCAGCAAAAACTGCATGCTATGTGATAAATCGATCGCCATCAACATCGATTGATTTAAAGACACCGATAGAGATGTGGACGGGTAAGCCAGTAGACTACTCTACTTTACATTATTTTGGATGTCCTGCATATGTAATATACAATACCCAAGAAAGAGCAAAGCTCGATCCAAAATCCAGAAAATGCATATTCTTAGGGTATGCTGAAGGAGTAAAGGGGTATCGCCTGTGGGAATCCACTGACCACAAGGTAATTATCAGCAGAGATGTAATTTTTAAAGAAAAAATTGAAGATTATAGCACATTTAAAGAAGTTTCAGAAACTACCACTGTTCATGTAGAAAATGATCAGATACAAGATGTTCCAAAGTCAATGGAGAAAGAATTAGAACATGAAGCACAAGAACAAGTCGTGTCTGAGGCTCAAGGGGTTAGTCGGCCAATTCATAATAAAAGACCGCCAGCTTGGCACTCGGAGTATGTTACGGAGAGCAACATTGCATATTGTCTCCTAATAGAAGATGAAGAACCTTCAACATTTCAAGAAGCTTCAAATAATTCAGATGCATCTCTGTGGATGACAGTAATGGTGGAAGAAATTGAAGCTCTACACAAGAACAATACTTGGAAGCTAGTACCGTTACCAATCGGAAGAAAAGCTATTGGCAACAAATGGGTTTACAAGATAAAGCGAGATAGCAATGATCAAGTAGAACGGTATCGTGCAAGATTGGTGCTAAAGGGGTATGCTCAGAAAGAAGGTATTGACTTCAATGAAATTTTTTCTCCGGTGGTTCGTCTTACAACAATTAGAGTAGTAATGACTCTATGTGCTACACTTGATTTGCATTTGGAGCAGTTAGATGTTAAAACTGCTTTTCTTCATGGAGAAATTGAAGAAGAAATTTATATGTTCCAGTCCGAAAGATTTGTTGAAATTGGTAAGGAGAACTTGTTTTGTAAGTTGAACAAATCTCTATACGGTTTGAAACAAGCACCGAGGTGTTGGTATAAGATATTTGATTCCTTCATCATGAGCCTTGGATATAATAGACTCAGTTCAGACCATTGTACATACTACAAAAGGTTTGAAGAAAATAATTTCATCATTTTACTATTATATGTGGATGACATATTGGTAGCAGGCCCAAACAAATGTCGAATCCAAGAATTGAAGGCACAATTGGCTAGGGAATTTGATATGAAGGACTTGGGACTAGTAAACAAGATTCTAGAAATGCAGATTTACCGAGATAGAAATAATAAGAAGATTTGGCTTTCTCAACAAAATTATTTTAACAAAATCTTGCGTCGCTTCAACATGCAAGATAGTAAGTCAATTTCTACTCCTCTTCCTGTTAATTTCAAAATATCCTCAAGTATGCGTCCTAGCTCAGAAGAAGAGAGGATGAAGATGTCTCGAGTACCATATGCATCAGCAGTGAGAAGTTTAATGTTTGCAATGATTTGTACAAGACCAGATATTGCACAAGCAGTGAGAGTGATTAGTCGATTCATGGCAAATCTGGGCTTAGAATATTGGAGTACCGTGAAGAGGATTTTCAGATATCTCAAAGGAACCTCAATTACTACAATATGTTATGGAAGTTCAGATCTTATTGTCAGAGGTTATGTTGATGCAGACTATGCTGGAAATGTTGATAATAGCAAGTCTACAACAGGTTATGTTTTTTCTCTTGCTGGAGGAGCTGTAAGTTGGGTTTCGAAATTACAGCCTATTGTATCTACTTCTACGACAAAAGCAGAATATGTTGCAGCTACACAAGCCAGTAAAGAAGCAATCTGGTTGCAAATACTGTTGGAAGAGCTTGGATATAAACAAGATAAGGTTACTTTATTTTATGATAGTCAAAGTGCTCTACACTTAGCAATAAATCCAGTATTTCACTCCAAGACAAAACACATCAGGGTACAATATCATTTTGTACGAGAGAAAGTAGATGAAGGAAGTGTGGATTTGCAAAAGATTGATACCGAAGAAAACATAGCGGATATTTTAACCAAACCAATCAGCAATGATAAGTTTGAATGGTGTAGAACTTCATGTGGCTTAACAAGATTGGAAGCAAGTATTGACAAGCAAAGAAAGTGATTTTCAAGTGGGAGAATGTTATTTTAATATGGGGGTAGGTGAAAATCACCTTGCCCACATTGGAAAATTGTTTGGAGATTTCAAAACTTTTTCCTATATAAAGGATTAGTCTATTTCTTTGAAATTCATTCCCATGTATTCCAATTTCTCATTTTCTTTTGAATGTATTTTATTTCCTGATGTAATTTATTGTTTTACTTTTGAATTTTCTATCTTTCAAATTATTGCGGGTTTAGTTTTATTTTATCACATTTTTGTCCACTAAAAGGCATCAACTCAATTTTAACCTCAAATATTTAAAAAAATATATATTTGAACATAGAGAGAGTGAGGTTTAACCTATGACCTTCGCTATGACAAAATGCTCACACCCAACTAATCACTAGCAAAAAATCATAACCCAAAGAATATATATATACATATAAAATTATATACATTACAACAAAATAAAGAAATAGAAATAGAAAATATAGACACTCAATCCTATTTATAAAGCTAGAAATTGAATAGAAATAGATTAGAAATGAAAAAAAAAATTACTACAAAATTTAGAAACAGAATAATAATTCATTGCTATTTCAAGTTGCAACTAAATGGAGATAAAATAGAAATGAAATTAGAAATGAAAATTGAAAAAGTTTAATTTTTCGTCGCTGGTTTCACGCGGGGACATTTAGTGCCATAAAATTTCATTTCTAGATAAATTTATTATTACAATTATTACTTGTCTAAAATTTGATAGTAATTTAATTTCGTTTCAATTTGTTTAGGAATAGATAGGTGATCCATTTCATAATTTGGTGATAGAATTTAATTCTGTAACTAAATTTGAAATAGAAATTTATTTCATTGCTATACTACATTAATGAATGTATTTTGAAGACTTCAAACAACAATACATCCGTTTGATACTCAAAATTGGTGTTGGGCAACTTTAGCAGCAACGTTTTGCCCCCATCATCCTTTTCAACATTGTCCTCCTCAGTGGTGCAATCATTGTTATGGTCCTCAATGATCATGATATACAATACTTGTTAGTTACATTCATCTGGCATCATAATGAAGATGTCTAAGCCACGTGGTTAGTTTATATTTATTTGTCTTCCAACCACTCACACAATGTACAATATAATCATATGAATTATATTAATTGTACGCCAATCCTCTTGTTATAATCAATTTCTTACATTAATGTTTTGTAATTTTGCCATGATTTGGTTGACGGTTAGGGTTCAAGATTTTCCATGGATTGTTCGAAATAGCCCATAACTATATTACAAATTTAATATAATATTTCGTTAATACACCTTAAATACACCAATCATAATGTACAATATAATCATAATATACAATACAATCATTTATAGTTGACCATACTCCGTGGTAAACACACACTCCATCGTTATTTTTTAGTAGTTTATGGTGTGCATACCCCTAGCTTTCATACCTTATCAAAAATATATTACTATATGAAAACTTTCATATAAATGATACCCATATCATGTACCTTGAGAATGTCACCCTAATATATTCTAACTCAACAGTGACAATCCACATAGTTAATGATCTCATATAGCAAATAAAAATATAAACAAAATGACAAGATGCAAACTTAAACCGTAACAATAATTTCTTTTGCATAAAAAATTTTGTCAACTTTTATATGATATAAACATTAAAATATAAACTTAAAATGGAGCTGTACTATAATACCATTGTTATTAGATATTTACATGTCATTTACTCATGGAGTGCATACTTGTTACAATACTTTTATATTTTTTCAAATTGATGACATCAATATAACATAGAAATATAATGATGATATCGATACAACTTACTAAGCAATTGAGGTCATCGATATGATTCTACTTATGGAGTGTATACTTGTTACTTATTTGATAAAAATTACACACACACACACACACACATATATATATATATGTGTGTGTGTGTGTGTGTGTGTGTGCGCGTGCGCGCATGCGTGCGTGCGTGTGTACACAAATATGTTATTTCTTCTATATTTTTATAACATACATAAACATTAATAAATTGTTGTAGACTTATCTAATATATAATCAAATTGATTTTGAATATTAAAAATTCATGAGCTATTTTTATTTATCTCTCAAATATATTATGTATTATTCATTTCATCCTTAATCAATACTATGCAAATATGTATTTATGAGTTTCATTTTTTTTTATTTTTTATAAGTCATTAAACATTATATTTGATAGTTAAATTATAATTTTTAATACATTATTTTTCTCCATCAAAATCTCATTACAATTTGATTTTCATATTTTCATTATGACATTATAAACTATTAAGCTGAAGTTGAATTATTTATTATTATCATTAGCGATATGCAAGATTTTATGAAATTAGTGTCACAATAATACTCATGTTACATTTTGCGAATACATTATGTAGTTACACAATTTTCTATATTAAGGTAGTTGGTGATATATAATATATTTTTTTATATTTCATTCTTTGAAAATACAAATTGAAACATATTTGGTGTATTTTGAATGAAAAGGAAAAATAATCACTACACTATTTTTTTTCTTATTTATGGATTAAAAATATCATTTTTATTGATGACATTGAAAGAATCAGACATATTATATGAGTGAACAAAGAGTATTAATGTCATAAATTAAATATAAATTTACTTGCAAACAAAGAGCATATGGACTCAATTAATTTTTGCCAATTGAGTTTCTCATTTTTACTTTCAGTGTATTATGTGAATTTTAATATGTTAACGAATAAAATGTTAACAAATTAAATTTTTGCTTACCTTAATATTTAATTTTCCATCTAAAGTATCTTATGTTTATTAATAGTGATGAGTTATTATATATGGACTCAATAACTATAACGACTCGCTTCAATTTTATCTTAATATTTATTAGGATGTTGATAGTTTGATGTGCTGGTTTCATATGTTGTGTTTGTGTGTTGTTTGTTATTGCTAGTTTCATGTGTTAGTGTCATGTGATGTGTCATGACTTAACAAATTACCTTTAGGTCATTGTTAGTTTCATCAGATATGTGCTATGTGATGGTTTAAAATTGGTTTCATGAAACCAGTATGAAATGTTATGTTTGGACTTATGTGCTGGTTTCACTCTATAATCTACAAAGATGTGAGTTACAATATATACATCAATGAGATGTTGGGGTTGTGTGGTGATTTCATGTTGTAATCTACAAAGTCTTTATGTTGTCATTATATTTGTTTCTCCTAAATTACAATGTTATATTATATTGTATAATTGAAGAAAGTTGTGGAGAATATGATTGTCATTGTTTCTCAAGTGATAGTTCAATATACAAAGGCTCTAGAGAATGATGTTGCGCATATTTACTTTCAGGTCATTGGAGTGAATCTGAAAAATGCTAGTGTACAAACTTGGTACTCTTGCATCTATATTTTATTCAGGTCTTATTTGAAGCTTTTCATCTTCATCATCCAATTATAATAATTTCTTTGATGAGTGGTTGCGAAAAAAGATATAAGGAAATTCAAGATAATTTGCAAAGAAAAAAACTAAAGAGATATAACACATGAATGAAGAGATATGAAAACAAATTGAAGAGATAAAAAAAATAAAGACAAAAAAGAGAGGATGAAATGAAATAGAAGATTTTGAAGATGAAGAAAATTATGGGTGAGTTAGTAGAGACTTCATCTCTTTTCCAATAATTTAAAAAAGATCCATCTAGATCTCCAGAAGAGAATATTCATATCAATAATGAGTCAGCTATTTTTTATGTTGTTTATGGAATTTTTCCAAGCAACTTCATTGTATTAGACTTTTTGTTGTTATCTTCATGTTTGTATATGCAATATATGTGTAATAGAGATGGTTGTAGTTTGATGAATGTTTTTAGATTTTATATATTGCATTTAAACTCATGTGACATGGGTGTATTTGAAATGTTTTCTGTATGTAGTATATATGTAAAAAAACTAGATTGAAGGATATATTGTTCATGTATGCATTTTTAAAAGTATAATTGCATATAGAAATAAAAATATATGAAATATATTTTTGTTGCTAAAATTAGAATTAAAAAATGACATTTCAATTCCAAAACTAATTTAGAAATGGAAATAAAATTTCTATTCTGTAACTATTTTAGTATCAGATTAGAAATAGAAATAGAGTATTTGATTCAGTCACAATGTTTAGAAAAGAAAATGTTCCATCGTACTTATTAGAAATGCCTATATAAATTTCATTTCTAAAATTTAAAAAGGAGCCTTTTTTAGAAATATAAAAATGCAATTTCTAATTCCATCACTAATTACATATAGCGAATGAACTTGAAATTGATTTAGCCATTTCTAATTTGTGTCTTTCTTGTAGTGATATATATATATATACTCACCTCATCTCGAACCATTCGAGCTTCATTCCTAGAAGAAATATTTTGAATAATATTTTTCTAGCACAAGAGATGACCCACCTCATCACGAAAAGAACATAGGAGAGAACATGATTATAAAGCTTGATATGGAAAAGGCTTATGATAGGGTGGACTGGTCATACCTGAGCAAGATTCTAGCTATGTTTGGTTTCCCCGACAAGTGGGTCGGCTTGATCGACCAATTTGTAGCACATAACTGGTTCTTAGTTATGATTAATGGAGAAAAATCAGGCTTCTTCCAGTCTTTTTGTGGCATACGCCAAGACGACCCATTGTCACCGACTTTAGCAACTGAATTCTTCTCTAGGAGCATTAATTGCCTCTAAGAGAAGCACCAGGAGTGAGCTTCCTCTTGGGTAGCTAGGTTTTAGTTAGCCATTCGGCATACGCGAATGATACCATCATCTTTACAAATAGACTGAGCAGCTCTATTATAAAGGTAATGGAGGTGCTGTTAAGATACGAGTGGGTTTCTGGTCAGTCTATCAATTACCAAAAGAGCAACTTCTACTATCAAGTGAAGACAAAACCCAATAGGGTTGTAGAGCTCAAAAGACATTTCGGGATGGAGAAACATAATCTGCCTATCACTTATCTAGGCTACCCTCTATTCAAAGGAAATAGTATGAGCATGTTTTTTGATAATGTTCTCACTAAGTTTCGATCTCATATAGAAGGAAGGTCCAAAAAGCTTTTGTCAAAGGGAGGAAAGGTTTTGGTGATAAAATACATCCTCGCCTCCCTCTCCATGTACTTAATTCAGGTGGCGAGACCAACTTTCATGGTGATCAAGACAATGGAGAGATACATGTCAAAGTTTCAAAATGGGATCATGGAAAATGACTGAAACATTTGAGATGGACAAAATGGGTGAAACTCTATAAGCTAAGAGAAGAAGGAGCTTGGGATTTAAGAATATTCACGAAATCTCAAGAGCGATTGAGGTGAAACTATGGTGGGAGTTCTATACTAAATAACCTACTAAATAGATTTTTAAAAGACGGGTATTGCGGAGTGAGATTCCTCGACATAAAGAAAAAATACATTGATACGCCGATATTCAAAAGAATCAAGAAAGAAAGTGGGATAATAGAAGAATATTTCGCCTGGAAGCTTGGCTTTGGCAATGTATCATTTTGGTATGTTAAGTGGATTGAGTCAAAAAAGCTAAGTTCATTTGGGCTAACGGGTCCTCGCGAATCACTCATCAAAGATTTTTTCAAAGAGGATAAATAAGACATTGATAAACTTAATAAGATAGTTCCTCCAAGCATTGTAGAACGAATAAAGAAGATAAGAAGGGGAACAGTATATAAATTGGTGTCTGCCAAATAAAGGTTCTTTTAAATTAAAGTTTGCCTGGGATATGTTCCACGTGAGGGGCGACCCTAGAGGTGTCAAACGGGCCGGGCTGGCCCGGCCCGGCACGAGGCACGGCACGGTTCGGCCGTGCCTGGGCCGGCCCGGCACGATAAAAAAACGTGCCCGGGCCCGTGCCGGGCCCGGCCGAACAAAAACCAACGTGCCCGGTCCGTTGCCTGGCCCGGCACGACTCGTGACCCAACCGGGCCCCGCCCCCGGTAAAAGACCGCGGGTCGGGTTCCAAAAGACCGACCCCCCGCCACGCCTGCCCTGCCCTTGCCGTGCGCCGTTGCCCCGAGCGGGCCGGCACGGCACGGCCCTTGCCGGCCGTGCCCGAATTTTAAAAACCGTGCCGTTCAGGGCACGGCAGCACGGCTGGGCACGTGAAAAACGGGCCGTGCCGTGCTGGGCCGGCCCGTTTGACACCTCTAGGCGACCCAACATCGGATCATATATGCATGACATAATCATATTCTGGTTAAAATTTTATTCTTTGGATGACATGTCATGAATGAGTTCATTCTAATGGACGAAAAACTAAAGAGTAAGAGATTCTACATGGCATCCAAGTGTAGCAACTATACGAACAAGGAGACATGTTTACACTTGATGCAAAATTATGAGGCCTCGCAAAGTGTCTGGTAGGAATTCTTTCCGAACCTAAATACTCAGAATATCACAGTTAAACAATCATTCAAATTGGATATTCCGTCGAACATTAAAATCTCATTTGACTTACCATGGATTTGAAGATATATCTCCCTACTAATAATGTGGAAGATATGGAAAGAGTGCAATGATGTTAGATTTAGGAACAAGCATTTCATGATGGATATAATCATTTTCAAAATCAATGCATTAGTTGAGAATTTACTATTGTATAGCAGATAAATAGTTAGATGGTGAGATAGACGGTCCTGTCATAGCTCAAAATTTTAATCAACAATCTACTTGAGTACCTTTTCGGGTCTATATTATTACCTTTATGGGGCAGAAGCAGGGCGGTTGCATCAAGAACCAAGGTACATTAGTATGTTTTACATCTAGGTTGGTACTTGTTTCTTTTTTCTTTGTAGGCTGAATTGGATGAGGACTGGGGCTCACGTAGCTCCGGGAGAAAAGCGAGGTGAGATGAGAGTATTGGTAAAGTGGCATTTAAAACTTAGAATTTTTTATGCTTTTGAATTTTTAAAATATTCGTTCCCTTCTGGTGACATATTTCTTTTTGTGGTTTTATGTGCATTTTGAGCACAGAACTAAAAGGTACATAGGATGGCAGGTTGGCCTAAATCAGCTATCTTTTTAGTCTCTAGTAAGTTGTGTGTGTTAGTTATAATATAATTGTGTGTTAAAAAAACCCCAAAACACCCCTAACCACTACCACATCAACTTAAAAAAACAAACTTCATTATATTTTCGAAGACTTATTGTTTAAGTTTATAAATGTATATAAATCTTTATAAATGAATATAACAAATATAAATAAGTATAAACTCATATAAATAAATATGAACATGTATAAATGTTTAAGTTTACACACACACACACACACAACCTTATATAATGTATATAGATATTTATTTACTTATATAAACATATATAAACTTATATAAATATTTTTCTGACCTTTACATATATAGTGATAAGTCCTCAAATAATGATAGATGTTATAATTCATCCTAAATATCTTTTCTATGTAAACATGATACTAAATTGGATTTTACATACCTCCAACAATTGATTCCTAAAAATCAATATTCTGAAACCTTCAAATATTTTTTCAACATTTCCATTGCATTTCTTTGAATCAAATGATGATATTTAAAATGAATTGTTTTTCAAGTCTAGTAGTAAGAAAGGACCCTAGATAAATTTATTTATTCTCCCATTAAGAATCATGTTGTTTATGAATCATCATCACTTTTGAAAAGCCAAACTTAGTGTTAAGACATTATACCATTTCAGAATCAAAATATTACACTTAAGAATCTTATATAATTATATATATATATGTGTGTGTGTGTGTGTGTGTAACTATATATAATAACACATACATAAATGTGTATATAAACAAATACTAATATATATATATATATGTATGTTTGTATGTATGTATATAATCATATATAAACACTTATATTTGAAGTGGTGTAATATAAACATATATATATATATATATTTAACCTTGGTATATTTTACATGAAAGTGTTTGTTTATAACATATATAAACTTGGTATATATTTATGTTTAAACATAAATATAAACATATATATTTATGTTTAGAAACACATACAAAAAAGTCTATATATTTTACATACCTCCAACCATTTATAAATATTTATAAACATATATAAATATTTATGTTTGTTTATATATGTTTATAAACATATATATATATATATAACTTTATATAATATATATATAAATGTTTATAAACACACACACACATATATACAAAACATTATATAACATATATAAATATTTTTCAACATGTGTAAAGGTATATAAATTTTTGTAGATGAATATAAATAATATAAACTTATATAAATGAATATGAACATGGATAAATGTTTAAGTTTATAAACATATATAAAGGTATATAAATGTTTATAAATGGTTATTAACAAACATAAACATATATAAATTTATATAAATGAATATGAATATGTATAAATGTTCACGTTTATAAACACATATATAACATTGGTTTAATGTATATAAATATGTATAAATTTATATAAGCATATAAATGTATATAAATATATATAACCATATATAAATGTATATTAATGTATATAAATGTATATAAATGTATATAAATGTTTAAAAATGAATATAAGTATATATACATGATTTTAAATGCGTATAGACACATATATATAACCTTATATAATGTTTATAAATACTTATATAAACATATATAAGAATTTATAAACACACACACACACACATATTTATAAATGAATTCAAATATATATAAACACACCTAAAATTATGTAAATGAATATTAACAAATATATTCATTTATACATAGTATATATACATTTATATATACATTATTTAAGGTTATATATACATTTATAAATATTTATATAGGTTTATAAGTTTATATACATTTATTTAAGTTTATATACGTGAGAATTAGAAGAAAAAAATTTAAAACTTAAATTGTGCTTAGAGTTATTTATTACATTGAAACAAAAAGTATATATAATAAACAATATGCAGAGTCTATTATTCTCTTATTAGAAATAATAAAAAACTAATATATATATTTCTAACATCCCCTCTAAAACTCACAATACGACTACAAGAAGCATTGAGAGTTTATCAATAAAGATGTGAAACTGCTGGACATTGTGAGATTTTATGAAAAAATCAGCTAACTACATGGATGAGAAAATAAAAGAAAACATGATTGTTCCATAATGTAGCTACTATCGAGTAGTAAAACAATCAACATCAATATGCTTAGTGTGCTTATAAAAGAATGAATTACAAGCAAAGTGGATGAAACCTTTACTATTATAATAGAGCGACATAAGAGTAGTAATGAGGCCTCCCATATCTGCCAAAAGCCATTTATAGTAGTAGCTATTGCATGAATGATAGCCTTTGTGGAGGAGAGAGAAACATTTTTTATTTCATACTCCTCCATAAAATAAATGAGCCACCTAAAAAAATACAAATGTCAATAGTGGACTTACGATCATTTGGGTCACCACCCCAATCAACATCAGAATATGCATGAAGATCCAACGAATAATTAGAGTGAAACACAAGATTATGACAAATACTACTTCGTAAATAACATAATATAAAAAGAACTACAACCCATTGAACTATAGTGAGAGATCCAACAAACTAATTGACAACGTGCATATCATAAGCAATATCTGGCTGAGTGATGGTGAGATAGATTAAGCTACCAACCAAAGTCCAATACAAAGTGGGATCTGACAATGGAGTACCATCTATAGAGCCATAATGAGCATTGAGTTATAAAGGTGTATCAAAAGTCTTACTATTCGTCAGCATAGCTTGTTGAAGGATATCTGCTATATATTTTATATGCAATAAAAGATACCCAATAAACAATGCAAGCGACCTAAATTCTTCATGTCAAACTATTGTGCCAACTCATTCTTCAATTTTTCAATACCAACATCATCACCAATAATAATCATATCTTCAACATAAAGAGAAAAAATAACATGACCAGTAGATGTAAACTTAACAAAAAAGAACAAATCATGAGCACGAGAAAAAACTAATAAAACTAACCATGATAGAAAGTATCTCATACCAAGCACGAGGAGCTTGTTTAAGACTGTACATTATTTTTTAAAATCTACAAACTTCCTTTGGATTATGTGATATACAAGGAGAAAGTACCATAAACTTCTTCTTAAAGATCCCCATTTAAAAAGAGATTCGACATCCATCTAGGATATGGACTATTGGTCAACTAAAGCAACTACAATAAGAGTACATATAATGGTCATCTTGGCAACTAGTGAAAAAGTCTCTTCATAGTCTAGATCATATGTTTGAGCAAAATCTTTCGCAACCAATCATGCTTCGCATTGCTCCACCGATCCATCTAACTTTTTTTGATCTTATAAACTTAATGAGAACCATTAGAACTCTTACCTAACAGAAGTGGCACCAAGTCCAAAATAGCATTCTGATGTAAAGCACCAAGTTCCTCATCCATAGTTTGCTACCAAATGGGATCAAGAATAATTTTTATATAGGAGGTGTGCTCACAAAGATTGTGAAAAGATACTAAAAATGAAGTAAAAGATGGTGAAAAATAAGAGTAAGCAAAATCAAGTAACTGGGTGGACTTATGAGTATGCTTTTGATAATGTGATGATGTAGGATATAAAATCATAGGAAGAGTAAGAATAATCACAAGAGAAGGCCTAGAAATATCATCTATGGAAGGAGGAACATGAGAAATATTATCAGCTGCACCATCAGTAGTTGCTCAAGTCCTGTGAGAAAAATGATAAGGAGATAGATACATTGGAGGAGGAGATACATTGGTGGTGGAGGAGGGGATACATTGGTGGTGGAGGAGGGGCTAGTAGAAAGTGGAAGGTTAGAAGAATCATCTAAGAAATGATCAGTGCATATAAGATCAGACTTAGATACATGATAAGAAGCGGTAGAAATAAAGAAAAAGGAAATATGTTCAAGAAAGAAGACATTATGAGATATGTATAATTTCTGAGCAATAATATCTTAACTATGATAACCCTTTTAACCTTCATCATAACCAAGGAAAATACAAAATGGCCGAGTAGAAGAAAAACTTATTAATCTCAACACCATAACAAAGAACAAAACAAGTACGTCCAAATACACGTAAAGAGAAAGTAGTTAGGAGAATGTTAATGCAACTTTTCATAAGAAGACAAACCTGGAGTATGAATAGTAGGTATTTTGTTGATTAAGTACACAATTGTAAGAATAGTTTCACCCCAAAAAGGGCTTGAGATGCTAACAGACAAGTGAAGAGAGCGAGCTATTTCAACAATATGTCTATGTTTTCTTTCAGCTACTCCATTATGTTGTGGGGTATTAGTACATGAGAATTGATGCGTGGTATAATCAAAAAGGAGTTCACAAAATGTTGTAGATGTATATTCTCCATGCAAATTAGAACAAAAAAAATGTTATTATAATATAGTATTGAGTTTAATTAATGAGCGAAAGGTAATGTAAATATGGATAAAATCAGATATGCACTTTATTAAGTAAACCCAATAATATCTTGTATGATTATCAATAAAAGAAACATAATATCTAAAACTTTCTTTTGTGATAATAGAAGATGGTCCTTACACATCAGAATAAAATAAGTCAAATGGTGCAATAAGAGAAGACACATTTTGATTAAAAGGTAAAATAGAAAACTTTGCAAATTTGTAAATACTACAATCAGAATATCATAAGCTTCTAAATTTCCCAAAGATCCATGAGAAACTTAAAATTTTAATCAAGAGGCTGAAACTCATAGATTAAAATCAAAGCTCATAGTAGCTACATTTGGAACTGATAGCTTCTCCAAGACATATAATCCATCCTGTCAATGGCCTATCCCAATCAAGCTCTAGGATTGAGGATCCCGCATATAACAAGAAGTGGAAGATGGGAGAAACAAACAAAATAACTAGAATCACAGAGCCAACTCACATATATAGTATTCATAGTAAGTTTTGGAACATAATAAACATCATAAAGTTATTAAATGAGGAATACATACAGAATCAATACGTGCTAAATATACATGAGTATCATCTGTAGTGATAACAGAGGTAAGAGAAATAGATTGTGACATAAATACAAAGGATACTGAAGAATGTGATATATGATAAGAAGCACCATAACCTAAGATCCCACATGACAGAAAATATACTTGTAGTGTTTAGACCTATTAAAGATAAAGTAGATATATGACATATGGTTGTGTTGATGGTTTGTGTAGTAAGGAACTATGAAAACTAATCTATAAAAGATACCATATTAGAATGGCGTAACTGAGAATGCCAATACGGCGAAGATAGTGATGAATGTCACTAAGAACACCATTATGATTGTGTTAGCAAAGACCATTGATGTGTTGGAGCTTTGGACAATAGTTTGGACATTGAGCCTTCTAATAACCTTTTTTTATACAAAGCTATATTCATTAATGCAAACTTATTCAGGTAGTTTAGATT
This sequence comes from Sapria himalayana, assembly GCA_029783825.1. Classification (NCBI taxonomy): domain Eukaryota; kingdom Viridiplantae; phylum Streptophyta; class Magnoliopsida; order Malpighiales; family Rafflesiaceae; genus Sapria; species Sapria himalayana. The sequence continues at coordinate 672,476 of JAREIK010001333.1, read as the reverse complement.
AAAATTTCAAAATATGCTTACTAGGAACAACAAGAACATGTGGATTAGATGTTGAGGAAGAGCTTTTTTCTACTTATGTCTTAAAGTGAGTTTTTTCGGCCAAGAGTTCACTCACCGCTGTATTAACAGAGAGATGGGATTGATGATACAAAATATTTTCCCAAAGCCCTTCAAAGTCATCATGAAGATACAAAATATGTTCTGAACCGACTCAGATTATGTGAGTGACAATTAATTCCAAAGGTTGGACTTCTTAGAATAAAATTCTTTAATACTCATTCTTTTGTTGAACTTTTCTTATGTCAGATTCTAACTGATATTATTTTGCAAAGTTTGATTGTATATACAACATTGTCAAATGATCACAAACTTATTTTGCAATCTCATATTTAGCCAATTATATTCCAATAGAATGCTCAACAGAATTATTAATCTAAGTCAGTATTTTCAAATTATTTGCTTCCCAAACATCTATCATTTTAACATATTTTTCATCTTAATCATTTATAAATTTGCTTGAAAGATCAATCATATAACTCCACATATGTGTTCATTTCAAGAAATTTCTCATCACATAACTCCAATATAAGTAATTATTTTCATCTAATCTAATTATAATAGATTGAAGAGAGTAATTCCTTTCAGATTCTATTATCAACCAAAAGAAGAACTACCAAATGTAAATCAAACAAGTAAACAAAAATTTCAAGTGAATAAACCTCCAAAATAAGTATGGATTTACAAATTTATTGCAAACAAAATTCATAGATATACGAAATTCCCAAAAAAATTTGAAGAACATGGTTGGAATGCAAAATTATTTCATAGAATTTTACATGTAAGAATTAAACATCAAGTAAACATCATCCTCCGATACCATGTGAGAATTTAAAAAAAAAATTATAAAACATAAAATTATGATTATAGTTCTTTTTTACATTTAAACAAAATTATATATAACAAACAATGTGTAAAGCCTATCCCATCCTTATTTAGATATATAATAAATAACTAATATATATTTCTAACAATATATACATTCATATATATTTCTACTTGTTTATATATGTTTATATTCATTTATGAATATTTATAAACATGTATATATATGTTTATATTTGTTTGTGTGTATATATATTTATGTATATGTTTATTTATAGTTATATATATGTTGATATGGATACATATCTAATTTTTTTTTGCAAATATTTTTGAAAACATATTGAACTTAGTTTATTTTAAGCTAACGTGTGTGTGGATGAGGTAATTTGGGTTTTATGTTTAAAGTGCACCAAAATTAATAATTTAAATATTATATGTTATAGTGTAATTTATTTAAATTATGAAAAAATAGCGCACATTTTTATAAATATTTTGTATTTAGTGCCCCAAAACATAATTTATAATATTCGTTTCCGTACAAAAACTCTGATCATGAGCTTCGATCCGCTTCGTCGACGTCCACGTTTTCATGGAACGGGAAGAGAAACGACGCAAGTTGCACGAAGCTATCGTTAACACACTTTTCTCGGAATCCCATGTACGCCCTCGTTCTCCAAACCCTCCTTGTTTGTAAAATCCGAATTCTCACATTCTCTCTGAATCAAGCCAAATGAGCTGGAAGATATCCAGCAAAAACCAGATACTAGCACACCGAGGGGAGTCTTCAACGTGGATCTTATTCCAGGTCTGCACATTTCGCTTATTAATTCACGAAACGACGACCCATAACGAAGTTTTATGAACTGGGGGTTATTTGCAGACGATTATGGTCTTCAATGGAGCGATTCATCAGAAAATGGTGGTGATGAAAAGGTCGTCGAGGAAGAGGGAGAACGTGAAACCCACAAATTATCTCGGGCGCAGAGGAAGAGGATTCGAAAGAAGAAGTTAAAGGAAATTGCTTCTCGTACAAGACATGCTATCGGTCCTTCTTTGCCTCCATCAAGTGATGACACTGATCGCATGGTTCATGGCGGACCATGCATTGCCGCTGTTCGAGAAAATTCTCCGGGTTAGTAATTTTGATGCATTTGTTTTCTATGTAGTTTGTTTGTATAATTTTTATGTGGTGAATGATCAATTTAATTGTTTGGTGAATGATAAATGCTGTGTCACTCAAATGTCTCTTATAAATTCATTTTGTAAGTTTATGAACATATTTTATGGTAGTTTATGCTTTATTTGATCGATAAATCTAATTTATTGTTACATGCTAGTTTATGCTTTATTGATTGTACAATATGACTATACGCCATAATGTAAGGTAATATGTTATTTGCAGTCTTCTACAAATATAATATTTGTAACATATTATAAATATAATAAAAGTTGAGTTTTTTTTACTAACTTTAAAATGATGTCAGAGAGAAATATTTTTTGATACAAATAATTTATTGTCAAGTTAATCACCATTAAATGTTGTTTTAGTAATTTCTCATACAAAAGTAGCCATTATAATCTCCTTGCTGGTGTTATTTTGACTAGAAATCAATTAAAATTGGATTAATTTTTAATATTAAAAAATTTTTTAAAAGAATCAAAATCTTTTGGGTGAACATTCGACTATTAAGATTAAATCAAGATTTTTTGCTGTTTTGATAGCTTGGATCAATTCTTTAAAAAAGAATAATATTTAGTTAATAGACATGAAATTGTTGTATTTGTTGTAGTTTTCAACTCGATCATTGTTATTTTATTTATTTATCTTGCATTTGTATTTTATTGTAATCAATTGTTAAAATATTTGTCTGGTATAGTGTAAAATTAAGTTAGTTTGTGAAGTATTTATTTCCTAAATTATTAGAATTTTTTTGTGAACATGATTTCATGAAATTATTTATTAGAAATTGAATATTATAACATGAGTTATTGAGAATTTTTTAAACTTTTGAGATGGTATGACATAATACTAGGTTTACGTATGGATTTTATTAGCATATATCCATTGAACATATCACTATTCCTAAGAAAAGTATGGTAGAATTTTTTCTATGAAGTCAAGTTTTAAAAATTTTTTCTTTGTTAGACTCACTATTGACTTGTTGGTTGTGAATTTAGGAGCTAACACTTGTTTTATAGGTTGTTGGTTATTTTTAAATTTTTTCTGAGTTTAACTTTTTATGTTGTAAAATGATATGAAAAAAAGGATAAAAAATATTGATAATTATGGATAAATTGGAAATTTAATTTTATGGAGATATCAAATATATTGAAGATACACCAATGAATATTCTTTTTTGATATGAAAAAAATTGACAAAATTCATAGAAATGCAAGAAAATCTTATATCATTGTAATTATAAGAGAGATAAAAATGGGACATGTTGGTTCTTTAAATTTAATTAGTTTATACCTTATTAAATTTTTTTGAGGCCTCGGCGAGCCATTGTGCTTTGCTGGGCCTAGAGGTGTCAAACAGGCCGGCCCAGCACGGCACGGCCCGTTTTTCACGTGCCCAGCCGTGCTACCGTGCCGTGCCCGGCACGGCACGGTTTTTTAAATTCGGGCACGGCACGGCTCGTGGGCACGGCTTGGCTTGGCCAGGCGGCACGGGCGCACGGCAAGGCATGGCAGGCGGGGTGGGGCGGGTCTGTTTGGACCCGACTCGCGGTCTTTTTACCGGGGGCGGGGCCCGGTTGGGTCACGAGTCACGACACGGCACGCGTGGCACGCCGCCAGTGCCACGCGTGCCTGCGTGAACCGGCACAGGATGGACCCGTGCCGGCGTGCCGTGCTTTGCTTCGCCCGGGCCCGGGCACGGTTTTTGAACGTGCCGGGCCGGCCCGGCACGTTTGACACCTCTAGCTGGGCCCGACTTGATTTTTTAGCATGAGTCGTGTTGTGTTGGCTTTGCATGTAAACAAGCGTAGCCCAAAATTACCCATTGGCCTAGGGCCGTAATGGGTTTTGCTAAGTCAGGTTTGACCAGAGTGAAAATACGACATGATCTGGCTAGGCACATAGCTAACCTAGGTTATTTTTGGTTAGTTGAAGCCCCCAACCAAGGCAACGACCTTTCTTCAAATGGGGCATGAGGATGTCATGCATCATACGACAATACAATTCCTATATGATTATATCAAAAAAAATATGTTAGTCTTAAATGATTATTTGATTGAAAAAATGATTAAGAAAGTAGTTATTGTGGAGCTGAATGATTATCAATTAATAATTTCTAGTAATCAAAATATAATTCAAATTAACAAAATAAGTTTATTATTTGAACTCTTTTAGAAAAATATAAAATAATTTGTAATATACCTATATACAATTTAAATGTGGTATTATTGATGAAATATGATAAACTAAACCCTTGAGAATTGTTTTATGTTGTATAAAAATTTTTTGCAATATGCTAATCAAATCTGAGTAATCTACTTTGGTTTGAAATTTAAGTAACTACTCCATATATGTTTAATCCCTAAAATAATAATGAAAAAAATATTTATTATGTTCAAATAATCTATAATTCAATCCGAGTAACTGCAAGAAAAGTAAATATTCATATGACAGAGGTTATTTTGGTATATGGAGAGAGTATCTTGATAGTAAACCCCAAAAATGTGAGTGAACATTTTCATAATAAGTCTAGTTTTTAGGCAATATACCTTATCATCATGACCATATTAATTGTGAAAACCTATAGCAACTAACAAGATTTCTAAAAGTCCACGCTACAAATTCCCAAATCTCATAGGAGTGGAGAGTTTTTGATTTTTTTAATGATTTGATATAATTTTGAATGAGATAATATGTTATAATGAGATCTGAGTATCATAATATCAACAAAAAAAAAAGAAAATGTAATTATGAGCATGATAATACATGTAAAATATGATATTGAGGATGTTTTTTAAAAAGCAAATTAAAAAATCAATATCAAAAGAGTTAATTATATAATTATCCAGCTTCTTGGAATAATTATCTAGATTTCACAATAGTATGGGTATGATAAGACTTTCAAAAGTCCAAACTACCAATTCCCAAATCTCATAGGAGTGGAGGACTTTATCATTTTTTTTAATGATTTGATATAATTTCGAATGAGATAATATATTAGAATGAGATATGAGTATCATAAAATCAACAAAAGAAATAATAATAAAAAAAATGTAAGTATTAGTATGATAATACATGTAAAATATGATATTGATTATGTTTTATAAAGGACAATTAAAAAATTAATATCAGAAGAGTTGATTATATAATTATCTAGCTCATTGGGATACTTTTTTTTTTCATTTTGAGTAGGCTGCAAATGCTTCCTTATCATATAAATAGAATAATCTCTAATTGTTGGTTGATCAAATCTCTCGACTTCTAACTTATGTGGAGGTGAGACTCGAATTAACTTGTGAGTTATCAATTTATCTAATCTAGTAATGAATTCTATTCTTTATTTATGAAAACTTCAAAGGAATAAGAAAAAGTAAGAGATTCAGCTATTTTTGTTGAATTGTTATCATTTCTCGCTCTCGACTTATAAAAAATTGAGTCATTCTAAAAAAATATAATTTCACCATTTTTTTTTTGTCTTTGACACAATCACTATGTTGTTTTTAACCAAATGACTATGCACATTTTGTTGCACATAGTCTTACCACATTGCATTCACACTGCACCACTATTGCACACACTGCATACTCTGCTTACTGCACATATAGTTCAACTTGTTGCACTTTTTGTTGGTAATGATGCCAATACTTTGGTTTATTGTTGCCAATAGTGAGTTGGTGGCATGTAATGTTGTGCTATGTCCATAGTTATTAAAGGTGTGCTTCAGGCACATCTAAAGCCCATGCACCATGATGCCAAGGCAAAATTGCCTTGCCTTGGGAGAGGTGTTAGCATTTTTTGAAGGCAAACTAGGTGCATGCTAGACGTGTCAAACAGGCCTTGATATGTCATCATGATTAGAGGTGTCAAACGTGCCGGGCCGGCCCGGCCCTGCACGAGGCACGGCACGGTTCGGCCGTGCCTGGGCCGGCCCGGCACTTTCAAAAACTGTTCCCGGGCCCGTGCCGTGCCCGGGTGAAGATGGACCCGTGTCGTGCCGTGCCTGGCCCTGCACGGCTCGTGCCTTGGCACGGCACGCCGGCACGGGTCCATCCCGTGCCGGTTCACGCAGGCACGCGTGGCACTGGCGGCGTGCCACGCGTGGTGTGAGTCGCGAGTCACGACTCACGAGTCACGACTCACTGAGTCGTGACCCAACCGGGGCCCCCCCCCGCCAGTAAAAAGACCGCGGGTCGGGTCCAAACAGACCCGACCCGTGGTCTTTTCTGCCGAAACCTGAATCCAAAAAAATTTCCAACGGAAAAAAAATTTTAAGGGGCAGAATCACGAGGACCGTTGGATTCTGCCCCCTAAATATTTAAAAAAAATTAATAAAAAAATAAAACTTTATTTAGCCTATAAAATCTACCCCCCTCCCTATAACATTTTATGTTTTTCAAAAACATAAAATCTCTCAATATTTTCTTTCTCTCACATAAACCGTGCATGTCTCTCTCGGCCCTCGTGAATTTGATTTCGGCTTGGATTTTCGTGAAACTCAACTTGAGTTTTGAACATCAAAGCTTCCTGCGGTGCACCTTGCACGTGAGTGACCTCATTACTTTTACCGAGTAATATAATTTACTTTTTTTGTACTTTCTCTCTCTAAAGCTTCTCTCTCTAGAAAAACTTACGAAAAATAAAAAATGACAAATACACCTAACACGTATTTAAATTTGGAAAATGAAAATGTTAGTGTTGCACATACGTCTGTGGCTCCTGAAACGTTGGTTTCTTCTGTCGTCTCAGCCCAAAGTTCTAAAAAACAAAAAACTAGGAGGACTTCTGTAGTTTGGACACATTTTAAAATCATAACACAATTAGATGTTAGGGGTGAGGAACATGAAATGACACAGTGCAAATATTGTATGAGACTTTTAACATGCAAGAGTACATGTGGGACTGGGCACCTCAAGAGGCATGCTGAAATATGCTCCAAAAAACATGGACCGTTAGATCCTAGGCAAACCCAACTTGGCACTACATTTTTTGAGACTGGATCGAGTTCAGTCTCAAAGTTTACTCCCTTCGTATACTCCAGCGAGTTGGGTAGGACGGCATGGCCAGGCTCATCACATTGATGGGTCTTCCGATCAGATTTTCGGAAGATCCGAGGGTAGTGCGCATCATGCAGACTTATTTTCAGCCATCCTATCGTAGGATTCCTAGGTCCACATCTAGGAGTGACATACTATAGATATATAAGTTAGAAAAACAAAAAATAATTAAGGAATTTTTGGCATTTAGTGGAGTGGTGTCCGTGACGTCCTATATGGACATGTCACGATGATTCTTCTTATGCATGTCTCACGAGTCATTATGTAGATTCAAACTGGATTATCAATAAAAAAAATATTAGGATTCACTGAGATTCTTCATCCTCATGATGACCCGGCCATTTTTGAGTGTATGATGAAAATATTTAGGGAATATAAAATTCAAAATAAAATTTTTAGTGTCACTTTCGATAATGCTGCGAATAATGAAGTAGCGATCAACATGTTTGTTAGGAATATTAGAGACGCACCATTAGGAGAGATCTTTCATGTCAGATGCATGTGTCATGTTATTAACCTGATAGTTCAAGCGGGTATGAAGGTCTGTTCCCCCGTGTTGGAAAATATACGCAATGCACTCAAGTATATTCGCACTTCTCGCAGACTACAAGAGTTTGGTAATCTCTGTTTGTCTGCGAATCTTAAGAAGAAGAAATTCCAATCGGATGTGAGACATCGTTGGAATTACACGTACCTGATGTTGGAATCATGTGTTGGATACGAACACGTGATATCCGACTACGTCAATAGTAAGAGTGGCGAACTTATTATTGACGACACTGACTGGGATTCAGGAATTTCATAAATGAAATTCCTGAAGATATTTTATGACACGACGAACATGTGTTCGTCGGTTTATACGCCCACCACTTGCATTGCACTCCGTTGCATATGCAACATTAGTAGCATATTTAGGAAGTATCGAGCGGACCCGACGCTTAGCCATATGGTTGCAGAGATGGAGATCAAGTACCTGAAGTATTGGTCCACCATTCCATCTCTTTATTGCCTCGTAGCATGCATGGACCCTAGGGCTAAGGTGGAAGGGGTTGAAAACACCCTGACTTTCATTTCCTCGTGCATGAACCTGGAAGAGCCATCTGAAGGGTTCATTTACGATAAGTTGACAGACCTGTTCACATACTACGATACTAGGTATGGTGGTGGTGGTGGTGAGACTGTGAGTACGGACACTGATACCTTGTTCAGAGATGATGATTATTCCATTAACCTAGCGAGGGGAAAACGTAGGGGTGGACGTTCACATAGGAGCGAGCTGTCTCGGTATTTAGATACCGATTACTGCTCAATCCTATCACCTTCTGATAATAAGAATCTTGATTTATTACATTGGTGGAAATCATATGAGTCCGCCTATCCCGTGCTATCTAGGATGACACGGGATCTACTGACTCCTCCGGTGTCGAGCGTAGCATTGGAGTCTGCTTTTTCTGTTGCAGTGAACGTGATTTCGGATAGGTGATCGAGATTACGTCCAGATATGGTTGAGGCCTTGGCATGTTTGAAGGATTGGGAGGAATCGAGATTTAGCATCAGTGATCGTGCTGAAGCTGGGACTGTGACAGACACAGCAGTCGCATCCACATCCACTACGATGGCGGAGGAGCTGATTGCCGATGATGATGACCCATATGATACTGATCTTGATGTTGCGGCTGATGATTCTCATGATATGCCGCTTGACGATTGATGCTCATCTGCTCTTTTTTTTCGATATATTTTTATTTATTTTATTTATACGCTTTGTTTGTACTTTGTATTATACGTTGTGTGAAACTTATATATGTTTTGTTCGGACTATTGGTTTCAAAAGCATGAATGGTAATTTTTCATTTGTGTAGTTTAAATTTTTTTTTAATTTTAATTTTTACTAACTTAATGTATTTATTTATTATTTTACGATTTAAATTTTATTTTAAAAATTAATAATTTTAATTTTTAATATATAATTAATAAATTATAATAATAAAAAAAGCTAAACTTAATTGAATAAAAATTTTTTTTTTCTAATATTTGTTTGTTTTATTTAATTTTAAATTTTATAATTTTTACAAAAAATTATATTTTTTAATTATTACATATACTCTAAAGTATATACTGTATACAGAATAACAGAAACTTAATAAAAAAAATAAAAAAAAAAAATTTTTATAATCTGCCAAGTGCCAAGCACGGGCCGTGCCCGTGCTTGGCTCCCGGGACCCGGACCCCGGTTGAGCCGGTCCAGGCGTCCAGTCTGGACGCCTGCCGTGCGCCCGTGCCCCGCCTGGCCAAGCCAAGCCGTGCCCGACTTTAAAACACGGCACGGCACGGTAGCACGGCGGGGCACTTGAAAAACGGGCCGTGCCGTGCTGGGCCGGCCCGTTTGACACCTCTAATCATGATATGGTTTTGAGCATGGATCGTATTATGTCAATATGACTCTAAAAATGAGCATTCTAGCATGACTTGGTATGGTTTGGTGTCTTATTGTATCTAGCACTTCAAATAATTATGACTCTGTTGATAAAATAGTAGTATAGACATTATTTTGTCTTTCACTTCATCACATATCACATAATTTATGTTTTTTAAGGTTTTGCAAACCACAATTTAAATACTCTGTGAAAAATCATTACAAAAATACACTAATAAAATTCACTCACACAATATAATAGCAAACCTTAATCTATAAAATGTAAGAAAAAAATATGGTGGCATCCCACATGTAGAGGTGTTAAACAGACCGTGTCAGGTCGGCATGACTTGAATTTTGGTGGTCGAGTCAAACCATTGTGCCATGCCGAATGGTATGAAATGAGAATTCATGCAATAATGGCCTCTGGCCAATGGGCAGTGCAATGACACAATTGCAGTGCCACACCACACCACAACTATAATGGGTAGTCTAATGGGTTGTGGCCTATGGGTATTGTGGAGTGTAGTATTGGTTTTGATGTTACATGTCGTGTGACATTGATTTTTAATTTTAAGTTTAAACTGTTCAGTAAAATTTTAATTTTTAAAAATAAAAATATTAAAATTAAATAGTAATGTAAATTAAAATGATTAAAATCTATAACTCAATAAATAAAAATACATAGGTTTTGCTTTTGTGGTATCCCATGATAAATAATAAAAAATTAAAAAATTTATAAAATAAACACCATCATTACATCAACAAAAGTAATAGGCAGCGCATGTTAGTCATCTAATATTAGTAATCAATTTGTGTCTATAATTTGGGTCAAATTGTTATGTCTAATTCTGAAGCTAGTGGTGGTGGTAGCCTCAATAGCTTTGATATTGTATGAGTTATTATTCAATAGTAGCTTTTTTTATTTTATTCTAAAAATTTATTTTTGAATCTTATTTTTTTAAGTATTTATAAGTTCTATGATATCTAGTTATAATTTGGATCTTTTATTTAAAATAAATTAATAATCATAGAAAAAACAAAATTGGATATTATGTTAGATATTGACAGAGTCAGTTGATCATTTGTCATCATAAATAGTATGAGATAAGTTGATTCATATTATTTTCAATAATATAATATATTAAATTTTTATTATTACGTGATATGATGATATAATAATTAATATCTAAATACTGTGATAGCTCGCTTTTATTTAATAGATCACTATATCTTTTGCTCATAGCTAATTGAATGTTGATGTGGTATCGATAACAGTGAGATGCACTTAATATTAGTATCGTGATCTCTCTATATGGTCTGGATCATCACAACCTAGTGTCTCATGATCATTGTGTTAATGAATATTATTATCTACTTGTAACTCTTTGACTTTATCATAAATGTATAAATTAAAGTTCTCTCAATTTCTTAGGCATGACACAATGCTAATAATTTGTTAATGTTGTGTTTTTTCTATCTGAAATTATATTTACGATTACAAAAAAATAGATCATAATAATTGTGCGAGAAAGATAATATTTCATGATTTTTATCAAATCAAAATATAAAAAATTATTATGTCATTATTATTAAAGTCAAAGTAATAATTAATGTCTAAGTATTTCGATAGTTTATTTCTATTTGATGGATTGCTACGAGGTTTGTTCTTAGATGATTGAATGAAAAAATCATTTTTTAGTACAATATTAATCTTGTATTTGGAGGCTCACTAAAATTATAAAATTTATTTTTATAATCTTTTAATTAGTTATTTAATTGTTAGTAAATTCTATTATTTATTTTTTGTGGTTGGTTCATATATGTGATATTTTTACATTTTCAAGAGAGATGTCAAGTGGGCAATGTGGCTTAGGAATGGCCCATGTCTTGTTGTGTTGGGACTTCATGGGTTTTATGCCATGTTAGGCATGATCTGCACTAAATGGTAGCATGGGCCAAATGGCACTGCTTGATTGGCATGAAACATTTTCACCTCTTTTCAACCTCAATTTTAGGGCTTAACATTCATATATATAATCAAGTAATAAAAAGGTGAAATGAATAACTAATATTTAAAATATTTTTTTTTATTTTAATAGTTATGTCACTAAAAAATGAGTAATTTTTATATTTGTTAAAGATGATACAAATATTGGATATAGAAAATATGTGACTGTCAATTATAATCACTTCTTTCCCTTCAAATATGGATCTCAATTATTTTACTTTTCATATAAAATTATTAAATTTATTTTAAGTTGTTTATAAAATGTGATTCATGTAATATTAATTTATAGAAAATATGAGATACATTTTTTATAATGATATTAATATATCATTTAAATTTGTTGATAGATGTATTGAAGAAAATTTGGACACAACAAAACATGATTCAAGAGTAACATATTTGTAAAGTGTAGCTAGAGATGTAGACAGAGTGATGTGATGCACACTGCCTTGATTCCTTGCTTGAATCAATGCAAGATATAAGGTTCACCCCTTATCCTCAAGGCATGTCTCAATCATTGCTAGATTTTTTTCAAGGAAAAATATTTTTTTGTTAAAATATCTTAACACATTTTGTAATATGAAATAAAATGAGATATTTATCCCTTTTTCATTGGCATTTTATATAAATGTATGCAAGGTTGATAAAATATTTTTATCAACAAAAAGAAAAGTATGATTAAAATAAATTGTCCCACAAATACTTAACAAATTAGTCTCTTAATTTTATTAATTTAAATGTTTTGAGCAAAATAAATTATTATTGCTTTTTGTTATTGTCACATTTTAATTTGTTGGAACATAAATTTAATATTTAGAAACACGTATTTTGAATTTTTTACTTTTGAGTATATTTTCAAAAAAATAATTTCAATTTTTTTAAAGATGCTTAGCAACGTGAACCAAGTTTGTGATATTTAAAAATTCATAGAAATGGTGTGACTCATAGGCATGATCTGGGCATGACCTAGGCATGACATGAATTTGTTTTGTCAACTGGGCCATATTCAGCATGGGCGAGCTGATGGATCAGTTCATGTTGTATCGCATGCTATTATAGCACGTTGGCCAATTCCCTAGGTCATGCCTGGGCTAGTTTTCTTGGGGTGTGTTGTGGGATGACCCGAGGTCACCCAGTACATTTGTAACATGGTTTATATCCACAAAAAATTTTTTTTTGCAGTGTACACAATGTATGAAGAAAGAACACACATATGAGATGTGTTAGACTTTGCATGATGACAATGAAAGAGCCATTAGGGATATATTTAGAGGAATGAATTTGATTGTGAATTACTTTTTTGTGGGAGATTAGGATATGCTCGGGAGATGTTGAACTAGAGGTGTCAAACGGGCTATTTCGGCACGGTGTGACCCATTTTTAGGTGGCCCAGTCAGGCCACCATGATGTGTTGGGCATGACATGACATGAAAGTTGTGTCCTGCCCAGCACGGCATGACTGATAGTCTGCCTGGTCTAACATGGCATGGTTGGCAAGATTATGGGCAAACTCGTGCCTATTGTGCTGAGTCATCTTGAGTCGTGTTCGATCATGTTGGTTTTGTGGGTTTGGATGAGTTTCATTAAAAAAAATTTACAATGTGGATGTGTCGGGTATATATAAATAAAAAATAAAAAATAGAAAATAAATAAAAAAAAAATTTATTAAATATAGGTGTGAGCATGGGTGGGTCACAAAAATTTAGTTACCTAGTTTCTGTGACCCGTGAGAGAACATATTATCTTCTATCCAAGGTTTGTCATTGAATCTCAGTACTCATAAAGGGTATAAGTACTACTCATCAGATATCAAGAGAATTATTACTAGTTAGGATGTAGTGTTCTTTAATTTTATGTTGCATTTTAAGGATTTGATCCGAGAAGATGCATCTTTATTAGGTCCAGTTGTAATTCATCATAGTGTGACACATGAATTCATTATTATATTTGATGCTACCACCATGGTTGTCTTGGAGGAGAGTGGTGGTGTATCTCACAATGCTTCATCTTGCTATGATTATGATGAGACTTTTGATGGTGTAAGGATGATACTTCTAGTGGGCATCCCATAATGTACAGGGTGTGGGTCTCTCTGAGAGGAGATTTTGGTGGGGAGATATGCCACCACTTTGAAAGTGTATAGTAGATAGATACGTCCATAAGATTTTTTTAGTCTAACCATCATCTGCTATGTTATTTGGTCCAATTCAAAATATTGACTTGATATTTTTGATTGTTCTATGGAATCATTTTATTACTCATATGTTACTAGTTTTTCATTTTTGTCATTTCTTGATAGTTGTAGGTTTTTAAATATTCTTTTTGAGATACTTAGGATGGCGATATCCTATGTTGAATGAACTAAATAGAACCACCTCCTACAATACATGATGAGATCTTGTTCCAAAGTCTCCAAGGGAGCCCATAGTGATATGTAAGTAAGTGTATATGATGAAGACCAAACTGAATAGGAAGATAGATAGGCTTAAGGTCAGGTTGGTAATGAGGAGGCTTATATAAACTTATGATATTAATTATTAAAATAATTTTTTGTTAAATATAATTATTTTTTTGGTTGTTATTTTTTTTTTTTGTTTCTTACTTATAAACCGCATATCTATTACGCATGATAAATAATTTTCTTCATGTTGATTTTGATGAGGAGGTATTTATGCAACAATTACAATATTTTATTGTCCCAAAGAGTGCATATATAATTTGAAGAATGCGACATATTTTTTATTACTCGAGGTAATCTCATATAGATCATGGTACAAGCATTTCTTTTCACTGATTATTATTTTTTGGCCTTAGGGGATTTTTATCAGTTTTTTTATTTGTACCGATGTGGGTTGAGATATTGTACATCATATTATTGGCGTTTATTAATTATACTTTTATTATTGATATTGATTAATTGAGTATATTATATTGAAATTATTCTTATAGATTGAGTTTCAATGCAACTATTTTAATTGAGATTATCTAGTTATCTGAGTCTTGCATGTTGGAGATGTGTACTAATCGAATCACCACTTGATCTAAGTGTACACTTGTCAATAGATATTAATATTTCAGTTGATTCTTCTCGATATAGAAGAACCATATGAATATGTAACTATATAATAATTTTTAGACTAGATATTACTAATGTAATTAGTATTATTAATTATTTTTTAGATTTTTCTTGATATATTTAAATTGATGCAAGTATTTGGATTTTTAAATATGTTGAGTATCAAATTGTAAAATTTCTTTCAGAGCTTATGAATATATTGGTGTATATTTTGCTTAAATTCTAATTAGGCTACTTGAATCATAGAGATGTTACCTACCTTTTGATTTTTTATTGTTATTGGTATCAATATTGTTTCTTGAAAAAAAAAATGAATGTTATTTTTAAATCAAGCACAAAGATAGAATATAAACTTATGGCTTCAAATTTAGTTATCTGTGAGATTCGTTGGATAAATCATTCTTTAGAAGAGTTAGGCTTATAAGCCTCTGATTGATTACTTTAATTTGATTATGTAGTATAGACTATTTGCCTATAGTGATCATATATATATATATTTTTTTCATTTCTTAAAGTTGTATATTTGTGAAATGCACACGCGACACACAACAAAATATCAAAAACTTAATAAAATCTCATCCATGTGGTCTTAAACAATAGTCAATAGATTGGGGTAGTCTATATGTTGGGTACTCTTATTAATATTAAATAAAAAAATACAAAAAAAAAAATCAACTAACAAATTGTAATACTCATTTTCAAGCTAGTGTATAAAAATTTAAAATATCAAGCTTTGAGATTAGAAAGATAAACTGAGACTTATTTAATGTTTTTGTGAAGATGTGTGCTAGCTGATTTGATATTTGAATATAAGTTATAACAATGGTTTCATCTTGAAATTTTTCTCATAAGAAAAAAAGTCTTTTTTTATGTACTTTATCAGTTTGCGAAATATCAAATTGGAGATTATATTTCTTGCCACCTAACTGCCATAATAAATAGTGGGAGAGGGGGTGGTACTCAATCTTCTCAAACAAATCCTGGATCTAATGTATCATGCATGTAATTTGGATCTTTAGAAATATCTAAGAATACGAAACTGATATTTTAACATTTAAAAAAAAGACACTAAATTATAAATAAATTAAAAATCAGGGTACTCGAATTCATAAGTACTAAACAACCCTTGCTTCTCTCACCTGTTCCTCATCCTCACCCTTGCCCCTCGCATGTCTTTCGTCTCCTCTTGCTTGTTGCCTGTTTTTCCTTGCCCCTCTCCACGAGCTCCATCTTGGAGCTCGTGGGGTTCTGTTCGAGTCCAGTGAGCTCTATTGTGGAGCTTCGTTGAGCTCCAATGAGCTCCATCATTAAGCTCGTGGAGTTCCAGTGAGCTCCACGATGGAGCTCTTGGAGAGGGGCGAGGGGATAGGGCAAGGGCGAGTGCGAGGGGCAAGGACGAGGGCTAGAGGCAGGGGAGAGGGGTGGTGATAGTTTAGGACTTGTGAATTTAAGTGTCCTGATTTTTTATTTATTTATAGTTTGGTGTTTTTTTTTTTCAAATATTAAAATATCAGTTTCATATTCTTAAATATTTCTGGGAAAGTACCACAACACATAATTCATCCAAATAAATTACTCTCATGAAAAGCATAAAATCTCATTGTAGATCTCCTTTCTGTGCAAGTAGGTAGCCTGTTCGAATCCGAATAGTCTGCTAATTGTATCAGCTTGTGATTATTAAAAGAGATACCAAGTCTTGGAGATTCTTTACATAAGTATGTGAAAACTGAAAAGTCACATCTGAGTGAACATGTCGGATAATTTAAGAAATAATTAATTAAACCCATCTCATAAAGTATATTTGGCCTAATTATAATTAGATAATTAATTATTTATATGATTCTAATAAAAGCAACATAGTTAATTAGAGTTTTATTGGACAAAAAATAAGTTTCTGGGCCAATCAAAGTATTTTATTGAGCACAACCTAACAAACTAATCTCTATGAGTGTATCAATTCTATATCTCCTCTATGGCAACACGATATATCTCCTAAAGTAATCACTTCTCTCCCTATAAAGTATATAATCATCCTCTGATTTTACTTTTATCTGAAATAGTAATTGAAGATAAAATTAGAGTTGGGTAATTCTTAACTAATTTATTGTGATCATAATATTATTCATATATATATATAATAAAAAAACTATTTTATCATTATAATTTCTTTGGAAAAATAATAAAAAATTTGTAATACACCTATATCAAAATTTGTGTGTGTAGATACTTAAGTTTATAGCATATATATATATCAAAATTTGAAATACACACACACACACACACACACACACACACATATATATATATGTGTGTGTGTGTGTGTGTCTGTGTGTGTAGATTATTTATAGATACAACATTTATAGTATGTGTGTGCGTGTGTGTGTACTCCAGGAGATCGGGCGGAAGAGACCCACCCTCACAAGAGCACATCAAGGAGGAGGAGAATGGGCAAGAGGTTAGCCACTCAAAGATCTTGGCAATTTTTTTTTTTTAGAATTTTAGAATTGAATTTTCCAATTTGTGTTCTCCTTTCAGGCTTAGAATTCTGAAGCTGAACTACTGAACCTATTAAAGGAAGCTTTTTCATTCTCATATTTATCATCTTCTTGTTTTTCTCTCGTCAAACGAAGAAAAATAGCACCTTGAACTTTATACTTGATGCAATGGCCACTTGATAATATGTTGCTTGAAAAATGCAATTTTTACCTTCTTTAAAAATCTGAATTCTGGAATAAAAGGTACCCGGCAGGCCTCAAAAGTCATACAGAAATGGGTTTATAAAATCATAAAATCTGCCCTTCGCATTCGGTCGAGTTTCAAAATCATAATGTCTGCCATTGGAGATAAATAAAAAAATGCAGTAAAATATCTTTACTAGCACAGTCGTGTTTCCATTTACGATTTTCCGTAGGCGGTGGTGGTGTCGTCTTACTCCATTTTGAGATCTGGTTATTTATTACGAAGAAGATGCGATTGGAATTATTGATTCGTTACGCTTAAGTTTCAGGTGGAACACATTTCACAGCATAATGTGTATGCAATGCAGAGGCGCTTCGAAATCGTAATCGTGATCACTGATGGTGATGGTGACGACGACGATGATGGAGTTTACTACTTTTGATCGTGGACACCTGACGCTGGCGGGATCTGCAATTTGTGTGCTGCTCACAATCTATTTTACATTCCAATTGCTGTTCCAACACATCATCTATTGGAAAAACCCTAAGCAACACAAGGCCATAGTCGTCGTCATCCTCATGGCTCCTGTGTATGCCATTGACTCCTTTGTGGGTTTATTGGACGTTCAGGGAAGCAAACCATTCTTCATGTTTTTGGATTCGATCAAAGAATGCTATGAAGCATTAGTGAGAGCTTTTTTTTATCAAATTGCGGTTCTTATTCATCTTCCTGTCGAAAAGTTTATCAGTTATCTCCCTTTCAGGTTATTGCCAAGTTTTTGGCCTTGATGTATGGCTACCTGGGAATCTCCATGAGTGAAAACGTTGTTCCAGACGAGATCAAGGGAAGAGAAATTTCCCATTCTTTTCCAATGACACTCGTCCAGGTTTCTTGTTGATATCTACCATCTGCTTGTGCCATGACAGCAGCAATGCTTACCTTCGAGGCTGAATTACAGTTGATCTCATAATGCAGCCTAACATTGTTCTGCTAGACCTTCACAATCTGAAGCTTATGAAATGGTGGACATGGCAATTTGTTCTCATACGACCGTCATTCTCATTGCTGATGATAACACTTCAGCTTCTAGGAGCTTACCCAACATGGTTGAGTTGGGTGTTCGCCATCATCCTCAACATATCGGTTTCTCTAGCTCTGTATTCTCTTGTCATCTTCTACCATGTATTTGCAAAGGAATTAGCTCCTCACAAGCCACTTGCAAAGTTTATATGTGTGAAGGGGATTGTCTTCTTTTGCTTCTGGCAGGTAATTCTCATTTCATTCTCTTATATGTGCCCAATGTGAAAGATCAACTCCTTGCTAGTTATCTTAGATGTATTTAAACCATCATTAATATGCTAGATCTCATTAAAATTTTAAAGTTAAATATGTTTGGTCATGATCATTACAGAGATGATCATATAGTCTAGGCTAGATACATTTAAATCATCACTAATCTATTGGATTTCATAAGAATTTTAAATTTAAATATGTTTGGTTGCTATTACTAATGAGATGATTGACAAGTGTTACTTATATTAAAATTTATTTTTTATCTAAAGATTTATGTAGCGGTGGGCATGGTTTGGTTTGGGTTTTGACCAAAACTCAAACCAAACCTAATAGTTCGGTCTGTATAATTTTTCAATTCAATCCAAACTGAATTAGGACATAATCCAAACCAAACCAAACCAAACCTACTAAGTTTGGTTTGGATTGTCGGGTTGTGTATATGATAAATTTTCACATTGGTCAATTTTCTCGGTAGTGATTACGACCAAACATATTTAATTTTGGAATTCTTGTGAGATCCAATACATTAGTGATGGTCTAAATGCATCCGAGTCATCACAACTGGTTGATGTTGATTGTTGTTAAAAAGACCATTTTGCCCTTTCTATTTCTCGATGGAATGAACTAAGAAAGTGTTGCATTCGTGTTCCTTTGTCTTGGGCGACTAATATCTTTTTTATTTTTTATTTTAATTCTCATAGAAAAAAAGGAATTGCTATTTTCTTGCTTAAAAAAGGATTTTTTTTTTTTTTTTTTTTTTTTTGCAGGGGGTAGTTTTGGAAATATTGGTGGCAGCTGGGGTGGTGCGGTCGCATCATTTTTGGTTAGATGTGGAGCACATCGAAGCTGCTCTCCAGAATGCTTTGGTTTGTTTGGAGATGGCTTTCTTCTCCCTTCTTCAACCATACGCCTTCAGCGCCTCTCCTTACAGTGGAAACATGAAAGTGATGGTGCATCTTAATAAGCAAGAATAATATGTGCGAGTAGAGATGATGTGTGAGAGTAATGAATGCTTCTTGTACATGCACCAAATGGGAAATTTCATGTTTTTTTTCTTAATTTTTTATATTCTATTTGTACGGTAGTGGGAAATTAAATCTTTTTGTTTTTTTTTTTCATTTTCTAAAATATCTTCCAAACAAATTTTTGTTGTGGCAAATCCATTCTAAAACATCTTTGATTTGCTCTTTGCATGTGCACACCTACACAGACATGCACACGCGTGCACACACGCACGCATGTGAGCACTTGCACTCACACATGCCCTCTTAGTTTGATACAAAATGGGGTGATGACATCAAATTAATTAGTCTTTTCTTAGTTTTCTAAATGTATTTTTATCATTTCACTTTAGTTTTATTATATATGTATATATATTAGTAGTAACAGTTATATACATATGGGTGATATATGTATAATTACTATCTCTGTGCGTGCGTGCGTGTGTGTGTAGTAACTTATTCACATATACACTATAATGCAAGATAAGTTGTATGTAGATACAATCATGTATGTGTGTATATATATCCCACACAAATTTACAATAATGTGAGATATTTTGAATGTAAATATAAGTATGTGTCAGCGTGACACATGTATATATATCCCAATCCAAATCAATTTTTATCTAGTGTTCGACTAGGATATATAGATACAATATTGTATATAAATAAAAACATGGTCGTGCGCATGAATAGTTATATATATATATATATATATATATATGCAATAATGTGTGTGTGTGTATATATATATTGGAATGTGTATATTTGTATATATAATTATATATCTACATAGGGCAATTAACGAGCTGAGCTACATGGGCTCGGCTCGAAAAATGCTTGTCTTGAGCTTAGCTCGTTAGCTAAATGAACATAGCTTGAGCCTTAATTTATGCTTGATAAATTTTGAGCCCGAGCCCGAGCCTTGCAGATCCTGGACATTAAAAAATAACGTCATTTTTATTTGCTGCGTTAAGCTAAAATAAAAACCCTCAAGTCTCAGTTGACAGTCTCTAATGCAAACGCCTCCCTCGACTCTCTCTCTCTCTCTCTCTCTCTCTCTCTCCCTCTCTCTCTTTCTCTCCCCCCTCTCCATTGTCATAAATTTGAAAATTAAAAATCCTATTCCCAAATTCTTCCTATACTTTAAAGGTATCATCCACCGCACTAGCCCTAGTGGCTAGTAGGCAGCAGCCGTCAGTCACCCAAATTCTTGTATAGGCTCGGGATTGTTTAGATGCTGCCTAGTTTGTATTGTAATTTACAATACAAACTTTTATAAGCTTGGAATTTAGCATGAATTTAAGGTTAAGTTCGAGCTTGTTCGTATGGAAAACGAGTCTAATGAGCTCAAGCTATGTTTTTTTTTTTAAATCAAGCCAAACTTGAGCATGATTTTAAGCTCATTCAAAAGCTTAGCTCAAGCTCGAGCTCGCTCATAAATTAGGAAACCTAGCTTTAAATATTCAACGTTCAGCTCGGCTCGACTTGTAACTAGCCCTATATGTTCATATATACATTACACACACACACACACACATATATATATATACATATATATAAACATTCATCACACATTGATAGATACTCCCACACACTTAACACACATACATAATATATACAACACACACTATAATATATATTTACATACATAATGCACACTGAAACACACACACACACACACATATATAATAATGTGTATGTGAATATATAGACACACTAAAGTGTGTGTGAATATTAATAAACACATACATGTCTATATATATATATATCACTACAAGAAAATATGGAATTAGAAATGTCATATTTCCTTTTTTAATTCTGTCACAATATTCAAATAGTGACATAATTAAAAACAAAAATAATTTAATTTATTTTTAAAGTGCTCCTTTTTAAATTTTAGAAACATATAATGCTAGTGTTTCTAAAAAGTACTATGAATATTTTGTTAGTAATAGTGCTCTAGGTCTATCGTATGTACGTGATATTTTGACTATTTGTGAGAATTAATTATTATGATGATTTGCATATTTATTATATATAATACCCTTGAATAATATTATTAATTATTCTGAATGTTCATATTTGGTTATTGTTATGAGAATAACAATGAATTAAGATTAGCATAGAGTTTGATTGATATTGATGAGATAATATGTGTTTGAGATACAAATCAAATTTATATCTATTTGTTGAGAACAAATATTAGACAGACTCGTCTTGAGATTAATACATGGATCAAAGTCATAAATTAATCACTAATAGTTATGTTATTAAATCCTTTGACCTGAGATCACTATAATTCTCAACATAATGAATATTGAGTTTTGATATAATCAAATGTTGTCTTTAATTAGATGACTATAAAGGTTTTACTTAAACATAATAAGAATTATGTGGTGAGATATGAACGACTAAGATGAAATTTGCCCCTCTTATTATAAGAGAGATATCTCTGTGTCGCCTCGATAATTGAGAATGAGAATTGTATGGCCGTGCTCAAATGAATTGATGAAGATCAATATCATTTATTTCGTTAGTTTAATTGAGTTTTGAGTGATCAAAGATAGAACGATATAAAGTTGACTTTCTCCATGCCTTATATTCTATCAAGATATCATGAGATAAAAGGATTATATCATTAGCTATATTAAGGTTATCTCGGATCATGAGCTTTTCATTTAACTTGGGTAGTCATAATATCTTGCTAGAGGCTACTTATACTTGTAGGATCAAGATGTGATTTAGGTTTACTACTAATGTTAATTAAACCTATTGGGTCGCACATTAAGAATGAATAATAATGATATGATTTTTCACTCACTGTAGTAATTTAAAATGATGAGATTATTTTAAATCACAAATAACAATTAGTTATTGTTTAAATTCAAATTTAATTTTGAGAAAGTTTAAATTCATAATTTAAATAAATAATTAATTTGTTACATTGAACTTAAGTTTTAATGAATAAATTCATTTAAAGGGGGGTTTTAAGGAGTTGAATTTAAGTTGTTATTATTTAAAAGAGTTTTAAATATATAATTAAATTCATTTATGACTAAAATCCTAGAAGACTTGTATGTATATATATATATATGTGAGACATATTTGATGCAAGCAGTTTATCTTTTATAAAATATAGAGAAACCCTTTTGTTTTGTGAAGACGAATCTAAACTAGTATTTAATAAGATCATTCATTATTTGTTCGTGTATGAATACTTGTAGAGAGTGGTCATTTTTTTCAGAAAGGCAGCATCTTTGAAGATCCGAATAAACTAAGATGCTCACTTTGAAGGCTTGACAAATTGATCTACAAGAGGTAAGTTTTGTTTACCATTCATTCGTATTTTTATGAAACACATGTGATCCTTGGTGAGTTAAGGAATAAAAATTATAAATTTCATTGCATTTATGTTCCAATTAGATTAGATATTCTGCCTGAAACCCCAACATATTCTCCATCGCTAAAATTAGTGATGGAAAGGGGATCTTGGATTCCATCGATAATTTAGCGATGAAAAAAATAGAAATATTAATTTAATTCTAAATGATTGACAGAATAAAATGGAAATGCATGATCCATTTCTAAATTAGAAATGAATTTAGAAATGTTATTTTTTATTTCTAATGTATGCAACAGGAACATGTCTCATTTCCG
Source organism: Sapria himalayana (assembly GCA_029783825.1). NCBI lineage: Eukaryota > Viridiplantae > Streptophyta > Magnoliopsida > Malpighiales > Rafflesiaceae > Sapria > Sapria himalayana. Next base: position 649,225 of record JAREIK010001333.1, on the reverse strand, counting down.
TAGTTCCTCTTAGCTATATACAATATATAAATATATACAGCAACCATATAACCTATAATTAAATAAGTACATCCATATATTATTCATCAAATGACATTCACATAATATCTACTACAAAATAACATGTTAGATAACAAACATAAAAGTTTATCAATTACAATACACATTCATAACTTAATTAAAAAAACAATAATACAATAACTATAATTTCAAAACAAAAACTTTTGTTGCAAAAAATTAATAATACATCACAAATAATTATGAGTCATTGTCGTGATGAGTATTATTATCCAGAGATCTGAATGAATCATCTTCAGAATAATAAAAAATAAATGATATATTTGCTGACTTGCATATTATTTACTAATTTTCTATTGTATTTTCTCATCACTTTTAATTCTTTCCTCCTCCTCCTCTCTTTATTCTTTCACACACTCTCTCTTTTTATTTCTTCAATCTCTTTTTTCATTTCTTCATTCTTTTGTTGCATCATTATTCTTTTGTTGTATCTCTTTATTCTTTTGTTGCATTTCCTCCTTTTTTTCTTGCAATGTATCTTGAACTTTCTACATCTCCTTGTACAACCTCTCATCAAATATGTTATTTTAATTGGAAGTTGTTGATGAAGAACTTTAAACAGATCTTGGATAAAATGTAGATGCATGAGTACCAATATCGTACACTCACCATTTTTTTGGCTCCACTCCGACAATATGAAGGTAAATATGCATAACATCAACATTTTGTACTTATGTAGAAGGATCTGTCAATTATGAAACAATTGCAAACATATTTTTTACAGCTTCTTATAATTGTTGAAATACAATATAACTCATCATTAATATTTTCAGATAAAATGTATACCACCACAAGAAACTTTCATCACCCTACTAAAAAATAACATAAAAACAAAGTTAGTCATTAAATTTAATCAATACATATATAATAACTCATTAGTTATGGCAAAAAAATATAGTTGAGTTTGCATATTACTTGCAGAAAATGCCAAAAAATCAATTTTTTTATATTGTTTTATTTTATTAATTACAATTTACATATGACATTGCAATTATGATTTGAGAAACTCACATTAATATCATTTGACCACTTGTCCAGAAATGATTTATCTTTTTTTTTTGTGTATTCACTTGAACACCTCAAATAGTGTTGGTGTAAGTCCCAACTTAGTCTCCTAAAAATAAATAATAGTTACCATTAAGGTACATGATACAATGTCACACATATATTATCGTTTGCATTCTAAAAATTTATTGATTGTTGGTAGATTGTCTTTGAAACTCCAATATGTTTTGATGGTCCTGATCTTTTACCTGCTTTCTTTGATCGACGATTGTGTGAGGCCATATGGAATAAGGCCTTGAACTCATCACTGTTCTAATATTCTCATCACTTAATCCAAATATTAAGTTGGATACTATTAGACTTTGCATCTTTATCATAATTCTTCCTCCATTTGCCAAATTATTAGTGTATCTTGCACTTGCCATAGTTTGTTCCACTTTATACCATCCACACCTAGTTTTTTTTAAATGTCTTTCCGATTGTATGAGAAGTTGAAAGAACAAACTAGTAAGTAATCCAGCATCAACACTTACATATACATATAAATAAAATATTCCAATTTTTCTACTACAAAGTTAATATTTAACTCATTTATATTTTATATCCAAAACATTGTAACACATATATTATTTTTTTCATTTTTTATTTTTTATTTTTATTTTTTTAATGCAAAATTATTTAAATTTTAAATGATAATATTTGATAAGTAGCAATATCATACTTTGTTATTAATTTAAATGATCATATTTCAAACATTATAATTTACTTATAATTTCTTTCACATTTTATGTTATATTTTTTTTTCAAATGAAAATAATAAGAAATAATAATGTATGCATGTAGTAAATTTAAGAAAGCTATGTATTGTTTATTGTCAATTGTGGGCCGAATAAAAATGTTTTTATAACTTGGCATGCAAATTATGGATTGTGAATATCTTGTCGGTGTCGATGTTGTAGTACCAATGCATGGGCCTCATAAGATAAGTGGGATGGAGCTATCAATATTTTTTGGTGCAAAATGAGATGAAGATGGAATATCGGTAGCAGTCAATCCATATCTATTATGATGAGGTGATGCCAATATATCCTCCGTTCGTGTAGTAGAATGTAGAGAGATATTTGTAGTGTTGTCATCACTGAATACATGTAGATTTCTTCCTCAATGAACTATTAGTTGACTTTTTTTACCCCTAGATACATATTGAGATTCTCTGCCACTTGAATGGTTATCCCTCATACCTAAATTAAGTTATATAAATATCAAAATATACAAAGGAAATAAAAATATGTTATGAAAATATCACAATAACAAAACATAATGATAAACACACTGACATTCTAAAAAGTAGATAAAAATGTTTATTTAATATCAAAATTGTAACCATTATAAAATAAACAAGGCAACATAACATGACAGTCAATAAATTTCTAGTCATCATCTGAAATTTCTAACAAATTATTTCTATTTAGAATATTCATTGTTATTTGATTCTTCAATTAATTCATCTTCATTATATTTTTCACAATGATCATCATCAATGTCTAAATAGTTTCTATGCACCTTCACAAAGCAATGTTTGAAGTCCATCATCTGCTTCACGAATGATTGAATGAAGTTCTACATTATTCTCTTAAAATGTGACTACATGTGATATAGTAACAAAACTATCATTTTCAACAACTTCCATAGTTGATCTAGGTTTTATGTTATATATTGCCCATTGGCCATAAAGATTTCTTCTTATGGTTTGATAAGTAGTATAACATACTTTACAGCAAGAATAAATGACTTGTACTTAAGGTAATATTTCTTATGGTACATATCAATAAGAATGTATTGATGATGAATTCTAGTACTCAGATTTAAAATATGATCAAATCAATAATACTTAAACAAAATTATTTTCTCAATTGGTAAAGTCGGATAGTCAACATGTAGAATTTGAATTAGTCGACCCTAAAAATCTAGATGTATTAGAGTTAGACCCCTTGATGCATACAGCATAGACCACTATTCATATTTGCGACATTACATAAATCTAATAAAAAAGTTATAATAACATTATTATTAGATAATTTTAGATTAAAATGAGACAAGGTAGGTTGCTTCAATCTCTTAAATATTTATCAAAAGTCATAAATTGTAATTTTATCATATACATAAAACTAAATATTTGATATTTATCTATATTAGCTGAAATTATATTAATTAAGAAAAATATAACTAAAAAATCATTAAAAAATTATATTTGATTATAATATTAATAATTTGTACTAACTAATTAGACAAAGTCATTTTATATAAAAAAATCATAAAAAATTTCATAATACCAATGCATTTAAATTTATCAATGAAAAAATAACAAAAAAAAGTCAACTATCGATGAAAAATATTAATAAAATAATATAGTTATTTACTAATCTATATGAAGTATGTAGTATAAATAGTCATCTGCTAGCAGTGGCATGTAATATGTTATTTTTAATATTAAATAATGGGATGTGTTATTTATTTTATTGTATTTCTAGTGAAATATAGATCAAGCAACTCTATTAATTTAAAAATGAGCTTCTAATGTTTTTTAGTTGTTCAATTGTTCGTTATGTTTCAACCTTCAAATTGCATTCTCTCAATTTTTTTTCATTATTCATTGTTGATACAATTAAACTTTTAGTATTTATTAAAATATTGATAAATTGTTTATTGTTAAAGTTGTACCATTATTATAAGTTATTCTTTTAAAAGTTATTATATTTCAACTAATCCTAGTAAGCAAATAAAGTTCAAATTAATTAGTATGATCAAAATTATAGGCAAATAACAAAATGCACAAAAAATTCATACCTCAATTAGGTGACACACAAAAAATAATAAATCCTAATATGTGAGAAAAAATATAAAATGTATAATTTTTCAATTAAAATGATATTAATTCAACAAAACAAGAAGAGAGAACCCAATAATAATATTAAAAATGAAAAAAAAATTATAGGTAACATCAAAATGCACAAAAATACTATTCTCGAATATAATACATTTGGGTTAAAATGAAAAACAAAATTTGATACCTCAATTATAGATTATTTGCATGTCGATTAATAATTGGAGGAAAGGAATTCCAAAAATAATTCGAATGAACTCGGAATCAAAATTTATAACTCCCAAACCCTAACTTTTTTTCAAAGTTTCAAAGTTCTTTTTAAAAATTAATTATCATAAATTTGTGATAGAATTTATTTATGTTTCTAAATAGTAATTGAATATTATTCTGTCGCTAAATTTTTTAAAATAAAATTGCAACAAATGGGCATGATGTTTCTCACTTAGCAACAGAAATTATTACTGTCGCTAAATATATAAACAAATAAGTATTCTATATCTAAAAAACATAGATACATAAATTTCCATTACTAAATACCACGTAAGCGTATCCACCCACCATAGCACATCACATTAGTGATGAAATTACAATAATATATAACAATCTGTCGCTAATTAGTGATGGATTTTTTTACGTTTCTAATTTTTTCTTAATATGTCATTTCTTTTCTTAATCTTTTTCAATTTCATTCCTAATTTTAGAAACAAAATTCAACATTTCTAATTGCTTTTTTTCTTGTAGTGTACACACACACTCACTCATACACACACACACTCACTCACTCACTCGTACACACATTATATAGTGTGTGGGTGTGTGTGTGTCTACGGAAGACACATATCCCCACCATAGTATGTCTATGAAGACAAATACAAATTGTAGTGTATATGCATACAAATATACTATAATGTGAGTGAGTGTGTTCATACATACATATTATGGAGTTTCCCACTATGGTGTGCGTGTGCGTGTGTGTAGACATGGATACAGAATACATTAGATATACAAATGTGTATGTATGTCTATATATATATAGACATGCAAAATATAAATTGATGAAAAAACAAATCTGAGTTCTTCACCATGAATGTTAAACCATGTTTATGTGGTTTAGGATTTTCATGGAGCAAAAAAAAAAAGCTTTAGTTAGGGTTTGTGTGGAGAAGAGAGTATAGGAGTGTATAAAAGAAAAGGAGGAGAAGAAATTTGATATGATGTCATCACATTTTTTGCAACAAGGTAGTGTTAGAACTTATGTATTACACTACAAATTATGTTATTGTTATGAATATTTGTTTAATTTCAATTCTAATAAAATTCTATTATTTTGTTTCAATGAGAATATACATGAGTTATTTTATATTTAATAGTTATCTTTGTATGTCTTTTATTCAATAAAGTAGATGATTTCATGTGTAGAGTTTGATTTTGCACATAAAGATTAAATTATTGGTTCTTGTTGAATATAAGCTATTCGTTCATAGTCTAAATAGAGTTGTATATACAATTGGTAAGATTAAAGTACAAGATTTCAGTAAGTTTGTTTTAACAACGAGGAGTGATTAAGTTTCAACTTCTTGTGCTAGTACACTTATGTGTATTAAACGAGATCAATTTGGTCTATTTATTTTATATTTACACATAAAATAATCAATATTTCATAGTTATTATGAATATTATCACTCTTAATCTCAAGATAATTTATAAACACTTTCCTTTATTATTGGTTGTTTTGATACAAATATAGTGAGATTTATATATAGATTAATAACCTTGATGAGTTAAATAGTTATATTAATTGTGTGATAAATATTAATTATTAACCTAATCTGTGTTTTATAAGTTAGATTGATGATACTCCTTTGAGAATATTTTTATTTTTGATTATGTCAAATCGTACATGTGGATATTATTAAAATATATCAAAGAAGTTAAGTGAAAAGTCTGAATGAAATTATTTAATATGAATTAAATAAAAGTATCATTGATTTAATTTAATTGATAAGTATATGTAATCTTAGCATAGTGAGAAAAATAAATATTTAACATTAAAAGACATGAATGCCATTTCAAGTGAGTAAGAAAATGCAATTATAATTATGTTTGGAATGAATTATAATTAATGTAAATAGGTTTAATTATTTATATTGAGAACCTAACATCTTATTTAAGCTTTTAGTTTTAAGCCCCAGTCATATTCTTAACTAAAGTCATTATTGATTGATTAATAAAATAAAATATAATTTTGTTTTATTAAAATTTCAATTCACTTTTATGTGATTTAGAAAAAGAAAACAAAATAGAAATAGAGAGATATATATATATATAAAGAGGATATAGAAAAATGAGTGGATTCTACTTCTTTTGTGCCTCATTTTTTTTTCTTTTTAGACATTTATTTGAATTCAAGAATGGATAAAAGAGAAAATATCCACTCACTCTTCTCATCCTTGATGTGAAAAAATATGATATAAGATCTAAACAAGAATTAACCTATAAGATGTGGTTTAATACCATAAAAATAGATATGAATTATATAATTTTCTTATATGTCATGCTACTCAATATCTTTTTGGTTGATGGGGATTTCCACTCTCTATAGAGAGGAGTTTGAGCCTGTTTGAATGCTTTTCTTCCTTAATTTCTTCCTTGTTCCTTTCTTTATTTTCTTATGTTTATAATGTAAAAGTCTTCTATAGAGCTCTATTTAATGCTCATCTCTTGTACTTTCAAAATATAATAGATAATATAAAAACTTTACTTTATTTCTTCGTTCTTCACTTGATTTCTTCATGGTATTAAAAGGAGATTTCTTTGAATTTTTTGTAGCTTCTCTATCCAACTTTTATAGCTCCTGGTAAACAATATTTTTTTACTCTCTTTTTGATAACTATCAGTCAGTCTCTTCTCATTTTTTAGTGATTCATAGTTCACTCGTATTACCTATTTTCACAAATCTTAAACTGATGTTTCAGGCTGCCCAAAGATATGTATGGTGATGAGGTTTTTTGTTCAATTCATATTACTTTTGATGGAGATAATTTTGCTCAATGGTCTTAGGTCATGCATAATTATCTCAAAGGCCGCAAGTTGTGGCTTTATGTATCTAGTGATTATCATCTTCCAAAAAAGATAGGAAAAAACTATATCTACATATGCCATTTGGATTGATGATTGGGAATGTGCAAATCATCAAATCATCACTTGGTTTCACAATACCTCTATTCCATCCATTATTAATGTGTTTGGAAACCTGGATAGTGTCAAAGTAGTATGAGACTTACTTGTTGCTTGATATGCTGGATGAAGTGGTGCTTGGAACTTTCAACTTGCCCACAAATTCTATTAGATTCATCAAGAACACCAAGTGAGTGGATTATTGTGTATCATAGTCGACTGAAATTTAGTTGGGATCATTTAACTACATCTGAACTAGTTCTTTCCAATTTTGCTGATGCCAAATTGATCGATGTTCACCATTAACAAGAATGGCAGTTTTAGTTTCATATGCGACTCCAAGATGAGTTTTAATTAGTAAGAAGTTATATCCTCCATCAAGAAGTATCTCAAGTCATTCATAAGTTAGTTGATGATGAGACACACTTTTAAATCAATCAAATTTCTACTCAGTTTATGGTTCTTGCTACTCCATTCACTATTTCCCAGCCTGCCACATGCTATGTTTCCAAAAGCAATGAGAATACTACCAGACAAAATAACAATAAGAAATCTATTCTTATTATAAAGTTTTTGTAAGAATAAAGGTCACTTTATTAAATGCTGCTAAACTCATCAGCATATTCTTTAAAACACTTTTGCCTTGACTAAATCTAAATTATTTACTATGGAACCTCACTCACAATCTTTCCATGCTTCATATCTCATTATCACAGATCTATAGGATATGGTCAATCATGTTCATCTTCCATCTTCTATTGCATCCAACACTGCTCTTTCTACAATACTAGGTTGTAATCATATGACTTTTTCTCCTAATGTTATTCCTTTACATATTATCACTTCTTTGCTTATCATATAAACTGCAAATGGTTCTCCTATGTAAGCATCTCTTCTTGGTAATGTCTCTACCTCTAAATTATCTATTTTCAATATTTATCAGATTTCCCAACTTACTCATAATCTTTTATTTGTTAGGCAACTTATTGAGTTTGGTTTTTCTTTAACATTCTCTTTTGCTAGTATTATTATGAAATATTCTTAGATAGGAAAAATCATTGGGACTGCTTATAAGGTCTAAAGAATGTTTGAGCTCATCTCTCTTCATCTACCATCTTCTTGTCTCTTTACTTTAGTCATATCAAGAATGAGTACCTCTTCTTTTGCTCTATAATATTTTCGTCTTGGTCATGCTTCTATCTCTAGGGAATGTATGCCATGTCAATTTGGTAAACAAACTGCTTTATCTTTTAATAATAGTGTTTCTCATACTCTTTCTCCTTTTGATCTTATTCATCCTGATGTATGGGAACTTTCTCTCCTTCCTACTCAGTGTGGGTCATGTTATTTTGTTATTCTTCTTGATGATTTTTCTCGATATATTTAGATCTATCTCTTCAAAAATCATTTTGAAATTTGTCAAATATATCACAACTTTACCAAAATGATTGAAACATAGCTTTCTAAAATGATCAAAGTTTTCAGATTTGATAATGCCCAAGAATACAGGTCAATGGATTTACTACTATTCTTCATCAATTTGGTACTATTTCTCACTCTTTTTGTGCTACACTTCTCATCAAATGGCAGGGCTGAGTGCAAAGTTCATCATATTCTTGATGTCATTTATGCAACTACTATTATAGCTTCTAACCCTTCTCTATTTTGAGGGAAGCTGCTCTTATTGCTGTATACTATATGCACCATAAATTAGTGTCCTCCCATTGTACAATATCAAACTCTATATGATCTATGATTTGGTTCTTCTCCCTCCAATGATTTACTTAGAGTTTTTGGATGTATCTATTTTGTTTTTCTTCAAGATTATGAAAGAAACAAACTTTAGCCACATTCTCGCTTGTGTTGTTTTCTTGGATATGAAATCGATCAAAAAAGTTATAGGTGTTATGATTACATTATCAAACATCTTTGTGTTTCTTGGCATGTGGTCTTTTGGAATACCAAATATTTTACAAACTACCCCAATTTCCTATTTCCTCTGTCTCTTCCATCGATCCTCTTCCTAATCTTTTTTCCTGAAGAGTCTTCCCATTTTATTAATATTGAACCTTCTCATGTAGCTGCTGAGACTTACCACAAGTTGTCAACGTGTCCATTGATATTGATCTAGCTATGGATCTTATCGGTCCTTCTGACTCTCGTGCACTTCATCATTCGCACAAGGTATATACTCTTCCTTCTCACTTGAAGAACCTTAGAACTTTCATTAAATTTCTTCTAATCCTTTATGATAGCAAACTATGAAAGAAGAGTTAGATGTATTATATAAGACATGAACAAATGGGATCTAATTGATCTTCCCTCTAGAAAATCTAATATCGGTTATAATTGGGTTTATAAGATCAAAACTCGATCAAATGACACAATTGATCTCTACAAGGCTCGCCTCATTCCTAGAGGCTTTACTAAGGAGTATGAGTTTGATTATGAGTAAATTTTTGCTCCATTTGCTCATCTTTCTTCTGTCACGACTCGTATGATCATTTTTGCTGCTTGTAAATGGCTGCTCTTACAAATGGATGTTAAAAATACTTTTCTCAATGGTGAACTTTCCAAGGAAGTCCATATGAAGCTTTCCCATGGTTATTTCCATCCTCTTGGGATCCATTACAAAGTATGTCGACTACACCGAGTACTTTATGATCTAAAATAGGCTCTTCGAGCATGGTTTATAAAGTTTAGTTCTACTATCTTCCAACATGGGTTTTTAGGTAGTTCATTTGATATAGTTTTTTTCTAGACAGTCTGTTCATGGTATTACAATTCTTCTTCCGTATATCGATGATATGATTATTACAAGTGATGATATACATGGCATTCAAGAACTAAAACACTTTCTTGGTCATCAATTTGAAATGAAAGATTTTGGTCCTCTCAAATATTTTCTTGGTCTAGAAGTTTCTTCCTCTGCATATGGTTATTATCTTACTTAGGACAAATATACTTTCGATCTGATTTCTTGAGCCAGTATCATTGATAATAAGTTAGTTGACACACCCATTGAGTATACATGTCGCCTCAACTCTCATGAAGGTGAAACTCTATTTGATGCTACTCTTCATAGACAACTTATTGGGAATCTAATATATCTCACTATTAATCACCTTGATATTTTTTATGTAGTATACGTTGTTAGTTAATTTATGGCTACTCATAGATCTACTCATTCTTTTGCTATTTTAAGAATTCTTCGGTATCTAAATGGAATCATATTTGTTGGTCTTCATCTTTCTTCTCATTCTTTATTAACTTTTCAAGCATATTTAGATGCATATGGCAGGTAATCCCACTGATCATTGATCTACTACATGATATTGCTTTCTTCTAGGTGGTTTTCTCATCTCTTGAAGAAGCAAGAAATAAACAATTGTTTCTTGTTCCAGCACTGAAGCTGAATATAGAGCATTGGAAGATACTACAACTAAACTCATTTGATTATCTTGGTTACTACAAGATCTTAGGGTTGATTGTTCCACTGCAACTCAACTTCACTATAATAATAGAAGTGTGATTCAAATTGCTTATAATGATGTATTCCATGAATATACTAAGCATATTGAAATTGAATGTTACATCATTTGTCAACATTTGCTTTAGGATATACTTATATCCTAGTATATTTCTTTTTAGGACCAGTTAACTGATATTTTCACCAAACCTCTTTATTCAGAATCCTTTCGAGCTTTAGCTTCCAAACTCAAAATAATTTCTATCAAACTACCATGAGTTTGAGGTCCCTTTTTTTTGTTTATACTGAAAAAGTATTTTAATGAATCTCTACTTAAAGTTCATCTCTTATACATTTAAAATATAATAGATAATAGAAAAACTTTACTTTATTTCTTCATTCTTCACTAAATTTTTTTAGAGTAGAGTCATTTAAGGATTTTTCGATCAAGTTACTTGTAGATGTGTCAAATGAATAGTATCATGCTGACATGCAATTTTTCAGGCTGTTCATCACAACACAGTATTTATCATGGGCTGTGCTATGCTATCATGGTTCTAAAAAGAGGCAACTCACCACGACCATTTGGCATAATTTTTGGGCGAGTCATGTTGGATCATGCCAGACTAGGTCAGGCATGACCAGGCTAGCTAGGTCAGTAGGCCAGGTATTTCGCATGCCAACCTGCATCACATCTAGGCTAGCTTGGGTTAGGCCAGACATGTCATAGGCCAGCTTGCAACACATCTAGGTATGGTTCTAAACCATATAATGTCAAACATGACTTAACTATGCTGTGCCGTAGCAGTGCCTGAGCCCTGGCCTAGTTGAAACATCTAGTTGCTTTTGGCTAAAAAAATGAGTTTGATTGTTTCGATGATATTTTTAAAGTTAAATATTTGAGTATACTAAAAAAAACAATATTTTTCAAAAATATTTTATATATATTTATATATGTTTAAAAATATTTACATTTTAGGTTTACAAAGTTTTATTTTATTTTAGTAATCAAGTAAATATATATTTAATTATTTATGATGCCACCAGCTAGGCGGCTGGCAGTTCTTCGACGTTCGATTATCAGTAACTCGGGCGTCTAGCACACCGTTCTCGCGCTCGCACCCCTCGTCCTCCTCAAACCTTCGGGTCTTGCCGGAGCCATCAACTAAAGCCGCGAGCCCCAACCCGTCCAGGTCCAGCGGCTTCTGTATCTCCTCCGTACAAATTGCTTCATCGTCTTTCTTTTCTTTTTTTATGGTTTTGGACTGTATTCTTTTTCCCGTCCGATGTAATTTCTCCCTGCAGGAGAATTCCTTTCCGATGGAGTCGAAGCTAACGGTGCGTATCGATTCCAGCCCCTTCGTCAATTGCTCAATGAAAATTTGTTTTTCTAGTCACACTATGGACTACTGGTCACGCGATTGTTCTCTTGCTCTACGAATCTATCGTTTCTTCTGTTAGCTTCTTTGCGAGTAGTTTTTGGTTATGTCCATCTTTTTTTAGTTGCAGAGGAAGAAATCCTAAGATCCGATGCAGAGTGACTAACCGTTCATGAACTCAAATTGCTTTGTACAACACTACGAAGACGATTAATTGTGTCGCACATGCTTATTTTAAGAAATCTTGTAAAATATGAAATAATTTCAATCTGCAGCACGTCAACACTGTGTTTTGTGCTGTTCATGGAAGACGAGACATAGCATAATGAAATGTCGTTTCCTGTTTATGTTGTTAGAAAGACATATCACATGGCAGATGGAAATGATCGAAGCTCATAATTTTGCGTATGGCGAATCAAACGACGAGAAATACAATTTTAGAAGCAGATTGATCGCTCGGACGGATGGGATCTGATATGATTTTTTACTTCTCGTCGTGTCCAGGAACTGGATGAATCTCGCGCAGAGATTCTTAACAAGATTCAAGTTCTGAAAGATGTGATCCCCTTCTTCTTCATGTGAATTCAACTTTTGCTACTGGTGATTTTGAATCCAGTCGAATCTATTTCACACATTGACAGCGGTGCCGTGGCCGTGTTCCCTAGGATTTGCTTTGTTGGAGATCTAAGCTGGATGTGAAGTGCACAGTGTACCGGGAAGTAAGTGTCTGCAGAAATTCCGCATTTTTAATCATCTTCTCGAAATCATTTTGGAGTTTGATAAAACCATTGATGGACGTGATGCTACATCTGGATGCCATGAATATCGAATCCAGGAGTTATCTGAGCTGAAGAATTCACTGAACATGGAGGTGGAGCAACTCACATCAGTAAGTGTTCTTAGCTGTATGATCCTCAAACTCTGGTGATTCTTCTAGCTCAAATCCTCTTTTTTCTGGGGGGGAATTTATTTTATGTTAGGAATTTCAAAAACTCAAGGATACCCTTGAACAGCAGCAAGATGGAGCAGCTGGCGTAAGAAACTTGGGAGTGAGCCAAATGACACACTTTATCTCTCTGATCATCATCTTCTCCATTTCGTCAATTTCCATGATAATGTCAGAATTTACAATTTTCAGCTTCCTGGTTCGAACGAATCAAATCAAAATCAAGAAACAAATGCTGGCCAATCAAATGGTTCCCCAGGAAAGAAACTCTATTGAGGAACCCAAAGAGTGGACGGATATGCTCGATCCATCATGTTCTCAATCCTGTAAGAACTGCTTTGGAGTTTAATCTTTTTTTTTTTTTTGATAAGAGCCATCCACTTTTCTTTTCTTATAAATGTTCCTCCATGGCTATTCTTGCTTATCTCTGCAGATGCTTATTTATGTGTTCTGAAACTATTGCTCTTTGTGCTGGTGGTTTTTTTATGATTGGAGCACATTCATAAAATTTTTCTCAAAAAAAAAAAAACATAAAGTTATATATTCGTTTGTAGATATTTTGGGTTGTTTTTTTTTATTTTATTCATTAAATTTTTCTTCTAGAGCTAATTATTTCTTTAATTTTTGTTTTTTGTTTTTTGAAAATCATGGATGATTAATACATATGCATATACTCAAACTCATTATTAGTTAAACTACTCCTCGTATGGCTAATTATTATTTTTTTATTTTTTTATATATTTAAAAGTTAAATATATTTTTGTGTTTCATACATATATTGTGAGTCATATGTTAGCATGATGACAAGTATCTTCGTCTAAGGGTGGTAAATCTTGGGCTTTATGGTAATTCTTTAATCTCAATAGGGAAATATATATTATTTATTATTTTTTTTATTATATAGAAATTGATATTATAATTATCAATGCTTAGGTTTTTTAAGTCTTGTCTTGCAATAAAATGAATCTTGAAAATTTTATTCTTTTTTTTTTGTGTGTGGAGTTTAATAGTTATATAATATGTTTATTTTATTACATTCATAATGGAATAGAGTAAAGAAATAAAAAAAAATATATTTTTTTATAAAGTAAGGTGTAGAATATAAATAATAATATTATTTTTATGTTGAATTTTTTTTTTTTTTTGAGGAAAGAATAATTTATTAATATGTATTTTATTTATTTATAAATTATCGAATTGAAAATTATATATTATGCAATAGCCTGACTATTATAATAGAGTAATATCTAATTCAAATTATTTTACTCATGATTATTATTATCAATTATAAGTTGAATATTTGTATTAGATCTCAAAATAATATATTTTATTTTTCAAAAGGATAAAATTATTTATGATAAAAAATATAAAAAATTATAGTGGATATCCTTTTAAGTGTAAGTTAGAGCTCAATTTGAATTTGAAATCCTCCATGATTGCAATTATCCTTGATCACCAATTTAAATTTTATTTAAATATATAAAAATTTAGAAAATAATTAATTATATTGATTATATATTATATATTTAATTTGGTGATAATTTAATAATTTATTTTTTTAGTATAGATTTAATATTGTCTTGAGTTGGGTAAGTCTCTTAGTGTCCTGCTCATCTTGGATCAACACCTGGACTTAGAGGTGGCAAATGGGTAGTGTGGTCTAGCCTAACTTGACGCATCTAAAATTGTGCCGAGAATGTGTGGGCCGACATGACAAGCATGGTTCATGTGTCGCCGCAGAATGCAACATGACATAAGTTGAATTGCTCACTCGATTAGGCCACTTAGGTTCGGGTCTTAGTTCGCATGAGTCATGCCTTGGGTCGTATGATATTCACAAGGTTTTTTTTTTTTTTTTTTAGAAAAAAGCTTGTGGGTTAAGTCGGAGATGCCTGGCTAGTAGCTTGAGCTCGGGCTATCTTGCATGATCCTAGGCTAGCTTGGCTTGAACTCAAGCTGGCGTGTCGTCGAACCCATGTTAGCATGGTTCGAACCCATGCTAACGTGGCTCAAACATAGGCTAGCCTAGACTGAATCAAGCTACTACGTGTTAGCCATGGATAATGCACGAATGGTCACAGACTTAGCACAAGCTAGTTTGTTCAGTTGGCCTTAGCTACCCTTCTTTATTGGGATCCCTAGTTTTATAGGCATGTCGGGTTGACACGAGTCAACTTCTAATTTGTCTCGCAATGGCCAGTCATTATATCTTGATCTGAGCATCAAAAAGGCGTAATGCCAAAAAAATTTATGTGGACTCTACGAAGATTATATTCTTTCAAAAAATCTTATCTTTAGAGTTAATTTATTTATATATATATATATATATATATATATATATATATATATAATAATTATCACTCAAATTATAATATCAACATTGACATTTTATTAGATTTTGATGAGAAAGGTATTAAAATAATTATGAAACAATATTTAAAGTATTTATTTATTTTTTGAAATAATATTACTAAAAAATAAATTAAACAATTTCATTTCTCGACTTAATTTTTGAAAGGGCACATTGTAATCTTATTTTGGAACATTTCTATTGAGGAGGAGAGTATGAGTTGTCTTGAATAAATATTATTTCTTTTTTTTTTTTTGTGATCTTATTCTGTGGGAATTTGTTGATATAATAAATTTAGTATATGATCTCATGATCAATATTGTAGGTATTTAAATTATTTAACATATGTTCTAATATATTATTATTTTAATTTTTTTTAATATTTTTTTTAAATTAATTTTTTATTCTTTTATAACAATCAAATTTTTTTTTACAAAAAAATTATGATTTAAAATAAAAATAATAACACAATTAAATTTTTCTCTGACCAAGTTAGGAATGAATAAATAATTTATCAATTCAAATATCCAATAAGATTTCCCATTATAAATATCAATTTGCTCAATCTCAAATATTATCCTTTTAAAAATATTTCAATCGTATAAATAAATATTGATGAAATAAAAAAAATAAATTTAGTGTTAAATTATTTAGTAATATAATTTATAAAAAGAAGAATTGAGTGAGTGATCAATGGCCTAGTAATTTAACTTGTTCCCCCTAAACTAAAAAGAAGAATTCACCACACGTGCACACACGCACACATGCACATGCACACGCACGCCGCACACTCGCACATGCACACACGCACATGCACACGGACAAACAAGTAAAAACAGGTGTTCCTACATCTAGAATACGTAGAGGTAGATGGTAGAGCCGTAGAGGTGTCAAAATTGGTGGGCGGGCTTTGGGCGCCAAGGCTTACATGTTTCTATTTGTGGGTAATGGTGGTTGGGCTTGGAACGGCCCAATAGTTTTTTTTTTAAAAATAGAAAACTGTGAAAAAAAGTAATTATAGTAATATTTGGGAGTGGGCCCCCGTGGGTGTTGCGGAATGACACACCAAGTTCACCAAAGCCCGCATGTAGTTGGCTGGGTCAGCCCTACATGGGCCCCCAAGTCGTGCCTCATCCATGGGAGTCATGCTCATGCATGCACATGCAGCATGCCATTTCTCCAAGCCTAGTAGTGTGTTCTTGGGCTTTGCTTTGTGGATCCTGTCATGTTTTGGGCCTGACTGCTTGACCCTTCCCCACGCTTCTTTACTTATATCTTATAATTATAGTATAAATAACATTTTTTTTTTGTATTTATAGTAATATTATTGCTATTAGTGTTAGTGATGATACTTTGAATACTGTATATGCTTTACTTTTTTTTGCTTAGTTTTAATTTGAAAATATTATTATTTTTCATTATTATATAAAATCAGAATAAATTTTTTTTGTTATAGTTGTCATAATATATAATTATAATATAATGTTTCACAAATAAATTATCAATCTTTTAGGCCCCAAAATCTTTTGAATTTTGTCAGGTGCAGTTTTTAAATGTGAATAATTTATTAAATTTATAATTTTATATATATATATATATATTTATTTATTTATTTATTTAATTTATTTATTTATAATTTGTTAGCCTTTGCATTTGAAAAATACCTTTTTAAATTATAAACTGATTTTCAAATTCAAAAGCTAGTTTTTCTTTATTTAAAAAAAAAATCCAAGGTATTTTTGTATTTCTGCTTTTATGTGTATATATGTATGTATAAAAATAATTATAGGTTTATATGCGTGTATTAAAGTTTAAAATATGAAAAAAAAAGTCCATTTTTAAATTTGGACTGGATTTTTTGTCATGTGCTGGGCCAAAATTTAGATTTTTAATTTTTGGGCGTCCAAATTATTATTGCTATTAGGATTTGCGGTATTTTTTTTTTTTTTGAATGTTTTTGGTGTACTAAAATGTAAATATTTTATGTTTTTGGGTATTAAAACATAAAATTTTTCAAAAAAATTAATTATCATTTGGTAAATGATTAAATGTAAAATATTGAGTGTTTGTGTCTTTTATTTTAAATGTTTTAATAATTATTACATAAATACGCAGTATTTATTTTACAGTTCCAAACAATAAACTGTTCTTTGTTAAAAAAAAAATTATTTTTCAAAAATATTTTTGACCGTACTTTTGTAGAAAGCACCGAGCGTGTGAAAAATATGTTCATGTGTATGTATATGTATATGTAATCGTATATATATATTTATCTATTTGGCGGGAACAGTTTTTTTGAAAAACTAATTTTTTATAAAAAGTAAAGTATTTTCGTAATTTAACATAAATTAATCCCAAAATATAAATACTTAAAATTGAGCGACACTTTTATTTCAAAATTTTAAAATAGGACCTATGGCTAGACATCAATATTTTGATTTTGTTTCTCCTCTAGTTTACTTAATTTGCCTATTTTTTTAAATTAAAAAAAAAAGTTATTTTTATTTTCTAATTTTTACATAATACATATTAATTATATGTATATGTATAATACATACAAACCTACAACTTATATAGTATGTTTCTATGCTATATGCATATATACTGATATAAGGTGCATGCAAACATGTGTGCGTGTGTGTGTGCGCGTGCGTGTTTCATCAATGAATTTTTAAAAAAATTATTATATAGATAAAATAAATTTTCATAGGTCTCCAAACAAAATCTTACCATTAAAATATATTGAAATTCTGTTTAATGTCTTTTTTTTTTTAGTTATTTTTTTTGAATAAAATTTGCATCGGAAAATAGCTCTGCTAAACAATTGTCGGTCTTCTCTACTCAGTGATGAACAAACCGCCACGTGTATTGTAAATCGATCGCCAGGACCGTCCATAACGGTCATTATTGTTACCGTTTGGTTGTTTTCATTTAAATATGCGGATCCCCGTCATCAAATTTTCTGTTTCTTGTTTTGGAATTTTCTCATCACAACAACCGTCTAGATAAAATTTTTTTTTTTTAATCTGTCAGACAAATCTCATGTCTTAACACAGATTTGTGATTATGATTGGCTGGAGTTTGCTAATCGGCTGCTGATTCATCTTCCTTCCGAATATTGAATCGAACGGCTAGAAATTCGAGGATCTCCTCTGCTCCGTTCCTATATATAAATACTTGATTTGCTGTAACAAGATATTGACACTCGAGAAAGATCTCTTCATAATTCGAGCTATGTTGCGGAATTCATCTTCTATTCAGCTCATATTGATTTCCACTGGTGTTGCAGCCATCGCTTTGTTCGTCGTCGTATCAATCCCTGTTCTAGTAGATTTTGCAGTAAATCAAGTTCCACTTATGTGGAACTCGATGCTAGCGTTGCTCAAGCCTGTTTATCTTTATCTGGTTCTGAACTTCATCATCATCACGATCGCTGCTTCGTCTCGGTTCCATAAGGATGATGGCGGAGATCTATGCGATGATGCATACCGATTGAAAATCTCAACCACAGATCTGTCCGCGTACGATGAAAAGCTTTCAACGGTTGCTGATCGGCAGGAGCACGGCGATCCGGAGTTGACGGTTGAGAGCGTGAATGAGCTTAGAGTAGTTGATGCTTACGCTGTTGATGATAAGAGCGTCGTGACGAGCGATTCTTTGAATGTGGAGAAGAGAGAAGAGGTGTGGCAAGGTGAAGAAGCTGAAAACGGAAAAGACGATGAGTTTATCATCGCTAGATCAGCATGGAATCCTCCAAAAAGGATGAGCTCGCCTGAGATTCCGCCGGAATTTGTCAATCTGGATGAGAAACCTCTTGTTTCTTCTCGCTTCGCTCACCGGAAACCTATCAAAACCAGTCCCGAAGGTATATACTCTTCCGCTTGTAGACTTAGCTTATCATCTACTCTGGTTAAGATCAATTTTATTTTTCTGGAAAAAAAAAAACGATCATGCAATGAACAACAATTGCTTTACTGTTCAACCAAAATCTCGTCGCATGATTTCTCAACGTGATTTTCTTGAACAACAAGCTGGATTGATCCAACAGTATTGAGATCTGCGGCATAAACATCTCGTTGCATCTTTTTTTTCGTTTGGACATCAGATCTAAGTTCTTCGTCATCTACATATCTTCACGAAAGCAAGTTTGCTTAAATTTCAGGCGGCAGAGCCTTGAAGGTGTCCAAACCTAAGCGGCAAGAAACGCTGGAGTACACATGGAAGACGATAACCGAGGGCCGTCCCATGCCATTAGGGCGGCACTTGAAGAAATGCGACACGTGGGAGTCAATCGGCGGCCACGCCGCCGGCGTTGAGACGATGAAACACGAGACCTTGAAGGACGTTACCAATTGCCAGTCGCCATCTGTCAAGTCGTCCCCTAGTCCCAGCTCAGGGAAGCTGAGAAGGGACTCCTCTCTCACTCACGACGAGTTGAACCGCCGCGTGGAGGCGTTCATCAACAAGTTCAATCAGGAGATGAGGCTGCAGAGACAGGAATCGCTGGATCAGTACATGGATATCATTAGCCGTTAGATTCTTCTCATCTTCAATCTCTCTCTCTCTCTCTCATGTTGGTTCTTTAATTTGTTTTTCTTGTGGTCCTCCATGGTTGTTCTGCAATGGCTTTCATGTAGTGCAACAACAGGCTCAGGCTCACATCAGAGAGCCTCTCTATCTATATAAGTATGAGAGAATGGTTTTTGCCTATACATATGTTATATATGGTGTTGGTATAGATTTATACATATTAGCCATTGATGCACTAAGTAAGAAACATATCATGCTCGTTTTTGCCTTTTGATTCTCTCTAGAGCGCCAAGATGGATGATGGGTACCAGAGCGCTGGCACCATGCTGCTGGTTGTGTTTTTGGGCGTCGTCCCTGCTGCCGATCAGCCCGCCAAACACAGCAGCAGGAACATCTTTCTGTTGAATTTGGATTTCCATCTGATCGTCTTCGGAAACAATAATATTCTCTCCGGCGCCGGGGGGGAGCAGCTCAATTTCCTCCTGGTTGGCATTTACGGCGACGTCCTCTCCCGGACCGGCGGGAAGGTGCAGCTGGGTTTCCACCGCTGCGTCGGCACTCGCAAAGCGGAACTTCTGGCTGCCATCAACTGCGCCAGAAGGATGATTGATGATGGGTGCCAACTGCCTCTCTAGAGCAGCCATTTCATCTTCGGTGATGCCTGCTTGTTTCAGCTTGTCTTTTGCCTCCTCCATGTTGATCCTCTGCTCCTTCTGCATTAAATATTCCGGCAGAATGAAGTGTGCCTGCCATCATGAAAAACATATTGACAAAATGTTCATCGTTAACACACCTGCGCACGCACAGGCTCACACATACTTATATTTTATAAAATCTTAGGAGATCATACACGTGCACACACACAGTGACAATGTTAATCGTAAAAACATTAATCTAATAAATTTAAAAATAAAATAAAAACATTAAATATATCAAGATATAAAAAAGTAATTATCAGATAAAAATAATTATCTTATAGAAAAATAATTCTGTTTTTTTAGTATGTACACATCATGGTTAGAAAAAATATATGTATTAATAAGATATCTAATAAATTATCTCATTTTTTATATAATTTCCTAATGATGTTATTTAATAAATATTTATCACGGGTTTTTCTAAATTATGATAAGCTATTTATGAGATAAATATTTCATAAATTATCTCATATTTAGTTAAATATTTCATATTAACTAAATAACTCGCAAGGACTAGACCACCTAGTGAATAATTCATACACTAAAGATGAAAAATTTAGAAAAATTTTTAATATAATATTAATCTCAATTAAAAATCAACTCTTATGATATATGTATGATGAATCAGTGTATAAAAATATTTATATTTTTAATTTCGTAAGTATTATACTTATAGCAAGTTAATATATTCAAATTGTAAGTTTTAATATATAGGTTTATCTCATACATTATAGACAAAAAAATTATGATTATTTTTCTACCATATACACGAATAAACCTTATGATTTATTTGTAATTATTCACCACGACAATTTCATACAAATCTAAAAATAGTCAAAACCCTAAATTAAATTCTATTTGCTCACTTATCAATCAATATTCATAGTACAGCATATATCAAAACATGTTCATTATATAAACTAAGTTACACAAACTTTAGATCACACTTTTAAAAATAAAATTTTGAATCTTTGCACTAGAGATAATAATTTTAAAGTTGTGCCCCCCCCCCACCCCCACCTATAAGGATTAGTACATGATCATGTGTTTCTCACTTGTGAAACAACGCATAATGAGTATGAAAATTATCCCTAGGATTTAGCAGCTTCATCATACTTTTTGCATATTATGTAGAGAATGATTAAGAAATGAGAAATCCTTAAAAAATTTCTATTTTTTTCTTTTACACTCAAATACAACTTTAAAAAAAAGTTACCACATTAATTTCCTCACTTAAACTCAAAGTCATGACTCGATAAAGTAATTGTGACTATAAAACATATCTTAATCTTTCTATAACACAAAATCTCAGTATTAAACAACTGCAATTTGAGCCTAATGTTTCAGTGATAGAAAGTCACGACATTGAGAAATGGTTACGACTTCACATATTTGTGCTAATGACTCCATACTCTTTCACTCAGCCGACCACTTTCAAAAACATATCGATTACATGACGATTTATTAAAATTCATCAAAAGTCCGAAATCAAGCAATCGATTAATAAATATTCCATTTCCATGCCTACAGATCACCAAGTTATATAAGAATATTTAATAATTTGAACATCAGGGCGCCTATATTCAAGAATATTCACGAGCCTGGCTAACGAGCTTGCTCACAAGCCTATTCACGAGTCTATTTATGAGCTGACGAGCTAAGTTTAAGGATGCTCGAACTCGGCTCATTTAACTTACGAGCATCAAAATGATGTTCGGAAATTAAAGAAAATATTCATCTAAAATAATCAACATACAACTAAATTAAAAAGATAAGATAATAAACGTTCAATTAACTTGATTGAAGTTCAATAGTTAAAATATTCATCATATTCATTTGTAGGAAAAATTTGTTGTGCGTCAAGCCTTCTCCATGTTCACGAGCTTGGCTCACGAGCTTATTCACAAGCCTGGTTAACGAGATTGCTCACGAGCCTATTCATGAGCCTGTTTATGAGCTGACGAGCCGAGTTTGAGGGTGCTCGGGCTCGGCTCATTTAACGTACGAGCCTCAAAATGATGTTCGGGCTCGGCTCGTTTAACTTAATAAACGAGTTCGAGCGAGCTTCTAACGAGCCTAACGCCGGGCAGCTCACGAGTAGCTCGGCTCAGTTACAGCCCTACAATCACATTTAAGTTTAGTGTTCTTATGAGATCTAGTGTAATAGTGATGATTTATACACATCTAGATATCATACTAAAAATTAACTTATGAAAGGTTTTTAGGTGTTTGATCCAACCTATAACTAGGAGACAAATCAATCTTAGACTTTTGAACAAAATTATTATTATCTAAATTAAAATCATTATTTTTAATTTTTTTCTTTAATTAATTATATAATGTTGATTTTTAAAAATTATAGTATCTATTTAGTATATAAAATTAAATGTACAAAATTTAATTATACTATCATGATTCTATTAGCAATATTAAAAAAAAAACTCAAACAAAAACTTAAAAATTAACTTTAAAAAAAAATCAAGAAAATTAAAGAGGAGATAAAAGATAATTCATAGTTACCTATTTATAGAATATTTAAAACTCCAAATATTATTTTCTATAATTATTATAATTTCTAGTAGAGAGAATCATTCTATCCATTGAATTATATCCATCCAATTAGAGACGAATAAAAAATATTTTTTAAGTTGTCACGTGCCAAGTTGCAATAGCTTTCCAGGACCAGGTAATTGTGATGTTAATTTTTAAAATTATAATTTTATATTAAATTGGGTCCGAACCCGACCCAAAGCCATGACTCGGGCACGACCCGAGTCACTGTGTTGTCCGAGCTAGTTTCGACCCACATGCTAAACCACACAATCCTACGTAGCCCGTGCCTATGCCGTGCATGAAGTATGTATCTCATAGTTCGAAACTAGGCAGTGCTATGCGGGCAATGCCTACGATAGTTTGCGTGGGCAGTGCCGCTTACACCCGGCCCATTTGTCACCTTTTCGTAAACTAAAAAAAAATGCAAAAAATAGGCTCGAGATCTAGTGGATAGGCAAAATACTTACTTGATGATGTCATATAAAACCAAGATGAGACTAAATAAAACCACAATTCTACAACAGATAAGCTAGTTGACATATTTACGAAAACCTTCTTACTTTGCTTTTCTCTAGAATTTTGTTCTGATATTTACGTGCCAACTTGAAGATAATATTAATTTTTTTCATTTCATCTTGTTCATGATAAAAAAGGCAACCACCCTTTGTGCCGTTCTTCGCTCCAAAACCACTAATTTACGCAATTATAATTTTGTGTGACATTTTTAAATCATCATCATTATTATTGACTTAACTACAACTTCATTTTCAAAATAAGAAAAAATAAAAAATAATAAAAATACAAAAAAATAATAAAAAAAATAACAAAAAAAACAATAAAAAAATAACAAAAAAAATAAAATAAAACAAAATAAAAAACAAAGTAGAAAAAGTAAATAAAAAAAAAATAAAAAAAAACAAAACAAAAAACAAAATAAAAAAAATAAAATAAAAAAATTATTTTAATAAAACAATAAAAAAATAACCAAAAACAAAAAAAAAATAAAAAATAAAACCCAATAAAAAAAGTATAAAAAATTAAAAAAATTAATAAAAAAATAAAAAAATTAATAAAAAAATAAAAAAAAATAAAAAAATAAAAAAAATAAAAAAAAATAAAAAAAATAAAAAAAATAAAAAAAAAAAAAAAAATAAACAAAATAAAAAAATAAAAAAAATAAAAAAATAAAAAAAAAAAAATAAAAAAATAAAAAAATAAAAAAAATAAAAAAAATGAAAAAAATAAAAAACTTTATTTTTATAAAAATATAAAAAAATATAAAAAATATAAAAAAATAAAATATAAAATATAAAAAAAACTTTTTTTTTTAATAAAAATATAAAAAAACTTTGTTCAAACTAATTAGTTTTATAAATTTAGGATGTTCATTTTGTTGGGATAATACCCACTACACGTCCGCCGCATCATTTTCTGCATCCCACCATCTCTAAAGAGCTACAAAAAATAAGCAGGAAGGATAAACTCTTGGTGCGCACCTGACTGTAGCTCGCGCCCACGCTGCGTTTAATGCGCAGCATTTCTCTGAAAGTATCTTCATTCCCATGCTGCACCTCAAACTCGTGCCATTTGTCCCAGAAGTCAACGACGGAGCGAGGGTCGGCAAACTGGGACGCGTACACATGTATGCCACGCGCACGATCGATTTCTCCCAGGCTCTTCTCCAAATCTGCAAACTTCAGGCACATCGCCATCACATCTTTGTCGGGAAGGCCCGAATCTCCCGACTCTATGGCTTGCTTGTAAATTTCACGGGTCCTCGGGACGCCGAATATCTCCGCGCCACGAGCGATATACACTTCATACACGCCCAGCTTCTCCTGGCTTGGAACGGCCTTTGTCGCCTGGTCGTACACCTTCATAGCCCGCTTTGCCAGGCCAAACTCTTCTTCCAGCTTCGCGTATTGAAGATACAGAGGCTTTAAGGCATCCGGAGAGGCCTGGTGCCAAAGAAAGAAAGAAAGAAGACGATCTCAACGCTGATTCTTTGGAACACAGGCAGCATGCATTTTCGGGGATAAAATGGTCTTTCTTTTTTTTTTGTTATTCAAAAACAAGCGTAAGCTATTCCACCGAGCAAAATAAGAAAACCACGCACGCCATACTGCATTCTTACTGTTTTATGTCGGACCTAATAATTAGCCGTGCATGGTCCAGAAAGGTGCTTGAGCCAGGGCCGTGGCTCGAGGCAAGGCCTGATCCGTGCTGGGCCCTGGCCAGCTGTGCCTCATGCGGAGCCGGGCGCGACCAGGTTGCCTGGCCTGGCAGCATGGTCTAGAGGCACGGGGCCAAAGACCTGAGATCTGGCTCAGGTCACAGGCTTATGGGTCCGGGCCATCTGAGCCAATTTTTTTCAAATAATATCGGGCACACGTCTAATGGCTGCGCCCGCTATGATTTCATGCTTTGGGTCCCCGACACAAAAAAGGACAGGTAGGAATTGTCGCTCTCCAATTCCGCGAGGACAAAAGAATCATCTTTTATATACTCTGATGATCTGTAGCCATCAGATTAGTTAAACTCTGACGTGTCGGATTTCTGCAATTTAAAAATACAAAAAAATTCAAAAAAAATTAAAAATGTATCTATTATTTTAATCTCATTCTAAAATTTTATTATCTTTTCTCCTCTCCTATTTTCTATTTCTACCCCTCTTGCAGACTTCTACTCAAATAGATTTAACACAACACAGGAGCAGTTGTGACTCTCTTTTTTTTTAGTTTTTAAAATTTTATTATTAGGTTATTACATAATAAATATAATATTTTAAATATGAATTAAAAAAAAATGATGAATATTGAATTTATTAATAATGAAATTGACATAGATCTAGATAACAACGACAACACAACTAAAAGATCCGAGGCCGAAACAAAATTCGCTCCAATGACCTGGACCCAAACTCTTCTTCCGAAAAATCCAAAAACGAAGTAAATTTTAATAGTTAGGAATCATTTTAAGATTAAAACAAATTAAAATTCTAAGAATATCAAATAAATATAAATATAATATATATATATTATAAAAAATATATATATATACATATAAAAATAAACATTACACTAAGCATCTTAAGAGAGATATTGGTCAAAGCACAAAAAAACATGAAAGTGTATTAGATCTCAGACAAACCTAATTGAGAGTTGAGATCTTAAAAAATTAGATGAAATTCAGTTTTATTAATCCCTTTCATATACTGTAATGACTTTTGGGACAAAAAACATAACTAAACTAATTACTACAATGAGTCTCCTGATTAGATTTTCAAAAGATACTAGGATTATTAGTATTATGCAGACCTACTTTCAACTTGTTTATCATAAAGTTCATAAATCCGCTAGTAAAAATAACATAATAAAATATTATAATTGATCAATATAGATTAGAGGTGATATATGTGACATATGATATCTGGACTAATCACGATAATGAATAATTTGAATGCCTCACCGGCCGCTATGTAGATTCAAAATAAAAACAAAATAAAAAAATTAAGATTTTCTGAGATCACTCATCCTCGTGATAGCCTAAACAATAGGTTAGAGGCAGAAACTAATTTTTCTCTAATAGTCTCGACCCAAACCAATTTACCAGCTAAAAAATAAAAAACTAAATGAACTTCAGCAATATGGACGTAATTTAAAATAATAAAAAATATAAATCCCAAAGGTATCAACAAAAAATGAATATAATATATATATATATATATATATATATATATATATATATAATCAAAAGATTTATACATATAGAATTGAATGTGACACTAGTCACTTTAAGCTAAGAAGCACGGACACGAATACAAACATGGGAATACAACACGACGGGATACGGGAACACGGTAAATTTCAAAAAACTAGGATACGAATATGACTAGGAAACGACATGATAAAAAAAAATAAAAATAATTATCTTTCTAAATATTATTCTTTAAAAATAATTTTGATAAATAAATAAATAATTTAGATAAAAAAATACGGCATGGTTTTAAAAAATATGGTATAGTTTTAAAAAATACGGCCAAACACTATTGTGGGCAAAACACACCAATGCCAAACTTTGTGTTTGGCCTCTCGTGCCATGTAGTGGCATAGCCAAGCCACACTAAAATGGGTCATACCGACATGACATGGGCTGTTTGACACCTCTACAGATGTGAATGTCATATTTAGAAACGATGACTTCTCCATTTTATTAGCTGGGGGCAAACAACGAGATGATCCATCGAGTAGAAACAAGCTATCTTCGTACTTATATACAAATTACTACTTCAACATATTGCACAAGTCTGCCCAGAATCTGCCAATTCTATCATGCTGGGCTAGGCAGACAATCAGATGTGCCGTGCCAAGCACGACATGACTTCCATGTTGGGCCATGACAGGCACAGCTCGGTAGCTCAACTGGGTCACCCAAAAAAGGGCAATGCTAGCACAACAAGGCCTATTTAACACCTCTATGTCAAGTAACTACCCGATGGGAATGTTTTTTTTTTTTTAACCCAACCACATGAACCCGATTCGCTTGCCCATTACATTTTCACGATGACCCATTTAACAGCTCTAATGTCAAGTAACCACACATTTGACACCTCTACATGGCCTGCCCACTACATTTTCATGCAATGGGCATTGAAAGACAACATGTTGTGCTTGTCACTGTCGCTGCCTTAAAAATATTTTCTAAATTCATAGTCGTCAAATTATTTCCAAAGGCTACAAGCCAAATATCTAATAGCAGTTGAATTTCAAACCAAAATAAAAATAATAAAAAATAATGAAAACTAATAAAAAAATATATATTTTTATTATTTCATAATCTCTACTTAAAAATTTTAGAATTTTTATTGTAAATTTTCTCTCATATTGTCTCTCTTCACTGCTCTCTCTCCTCTAAAATTTTGATGTTTTTTTTTTGTAATTTTTTATTATTTCAATATTTAATTCATACATACAACATATGCAATGCAACTTGTAAATAACAACTAAAAATTTAAGTTGAGCATTAGGATTAGAATTAGTATAGTGCAGTGTAGACAATATTATTTTACAACAAAGTAATTACGGTACTATTTTTAAATTTTTTTACTGAATTTTGAATTAGTTTAAGCAGAGATGTTTAAGAAAAATAATAAATAATGAATATAACAATAATAAATTTGAAATTAATATAAATATAGATGATAATAATAATAATAATAACCCTACCAAAAAAAATTCAAGCCTGAAACAAAATTTTCTCCAATAACCTCAACCCAAACCTATTTGACACCTCAAAATAAGCAAACTACAGTAGTATGAACGTAATTTAGAATAATAATAAAAAAATTATAGAGATATTGAAAAAAAATCAACATAATATATAATTTGTCAAAAAATATATATATAAATAAGAGTGCATGTTACACTGATCACATTAATAAGCATGTCGATCAATGTACCAAAAAATATGATACATTAATTCCCCGACAAATGCAACTGAGTGGCTGGGTAATTCGAGTTGGATCTAGTTCAGATTCAACTTCGTTGACCCCTTCAAATACCATAATAATTTTGAGATAAAATACATATTCAAATAAATTACAATCATGAATCTTTCAATTATATTTTTGAATGATCTTAAGATAGTCATTATTTTGCACGCCTACTTTCAATTTGCTTATTATACAATTCTTATGTTCAAAAGTAGGAATAGCATAATAAAATATTATGAGTTAAAAATAAATAATAATTTATAAATTTATGAAATATAATAGATAAGTGTTTGTGACATCCGATATTTAGATTAATTATGACAATGCATCATTCACATGTCTCATATAAATTCAAAATAAAAATTTAATAACAAAAATTAAGATTGCATGAGATTATTCATCCTCATTATGACCATATCAAATATGAGTGTATGACAAGGATATTTAAGAAATATGATATTCAGAATAAAATATTTTGTATTATTTTCAATAATATTTCTAATAACGAAATAATAATTAATATATTTGTTAGGACTATTAAAGACGAATCATTAGATAAAATTTTCAAGCTATGTGCATGTGTTACATAATTAAACTTATTATTCATCAAGCGAGAATACAATTGTTTCTCTTGTATTAGAAAAAAAAAATTTACTTAAGTATCTTAGAATACCTTACAGACAAAAATCTAATAGTGTCTATTTATATATGGGCAAAAAAAAGAGAAAATTTCTAAACAAATATTAGAAACTATAGAGTCATACCTATCTTATATTAGAGTTATGTATAAAGCTACCAATACGTGATATTACACTGTGTCAATAGTAAGAGTGTTGAACTTATTATGGATGATTTTAGCAGTGATACAAAAATTTCTTTTATCAAAATCCTTGTACTTGAGTGTGTATGTTCGTCTATGTACACTCAGACCATTTGTATTGTACTTGGGTGCATATGCAACATTAAAATATGTTTAACAAGTATAGAGATCACCCTATATTTAGTATCATGACTGTTGAGATGGAAATTATATATTTAAAATACTAATCTTTTATTCCAATTATGTATTACTTGACTACCTGTAGATTAAAATGGAAGGTGCAACAAATATTTTGATATAAATATCTACATGCATGAACCAGAAATACCAACCTAAAATTTTTATTCACGAAAAAATAACTAACTTATTTACATATTATGATACTAAGTATAATAATTATAGTCAAACTCAAGTACAAATATGAATATCATATTTAGAGATGATAAATATCATTCAATTAGCTAGAGACAAACAACAGAATAGTCTGTCAAATAGGAACAAACTATCCCGATACATAAATAATGATTAGTACTTCATCCTACTACATAATAATACAAATTTAAATATTTTATTTGATAAAAATCATATAAATTCACCTATCTCGTGCTATCTAAAATGACATATGATCTACTAATCCCTCCTGTATATAATGTAGCATCAAAATCTACTTTTTCTGTGATAGCTAATATTATTTTAAATATGAGATCGAGACTGCAATTAGATATCATAGAGACACTTGCATACATGAAAAACAAGAAAGATACAAAACCACGAATTCAAGATAAGGTGCAATAAATAATGATGGATGATGATTAATGAGAAATAGAGATCAGAGACATTAAAGCCACCACTAGCGATATCTTCAAATGCATACATGATGATGATCTATATCAACGTCTACACTATCATACCAAAAACACCATTAATGATTAATGTAATTTTAAAATTTTTTTTATATGATTACGATGTAACGATACTATATTCATTGTTTTTAAATTATGATGTTTATCTATGTCATTATTTATACATTATTTTTGTATTAGACTTATTATCATATGAGTTATGTTTCACTCCATTGTATAATATAAATATATATTATTCAATATATTTATCATATTCTACTTTTATTTATTAAATGAAATAAATTTTTTATTTGAGCCGAAAATGATAATGAATGCGAAAAACATCAATTTTTTTTTATTATGTAATTTATTTTAATTTTTTGAAGTTTATTAATAATTCAATAAAAAGTAAAAAAAAAATTAAAAAATTACTTTATTTGAATTTAAAATTGCTACCCAAAACGACACAATCTGACACGTACTGGCATAAACCAGCACTGCCCAACAATGCTGCAGAGCAAATGGTCCATTTCTGGCATGATGTTTGACTTCTCATGCCCTACACAGCATGCATGGTGGCACAGATGGGCCACATTAAAACTAGCCCTGCCAGCATGACATAGCCCATTTGACACCTCTACTCTATATGCATCTCTGAGAATCCTAATAACTGTATTCATATGAATCTATCAACGAATATTTTTAAAATGATTAATTATACTAATACTCTAAAGTATGGATAATATTTGATCTAATGATTATTATATAATTAAAAATTATTATAATACTCTTGTATCTAAAAGAATTAATTAAAATATAGATATTTATGGAAAAAATTACACTTAAATCAAGTACACATCTCATTATATCAAGATCACATAAAATATTTAAAACATATATCTTTTGAAAAAGAAAAATAATATCATCTCTAAAAAGAAAAATCATACTAGCTTGGAAAAAGAAAAATAGTACTTCTTGAATAGGCAACCTCAATATTCAAAAAGCACCTCAGACACTCAAAATTCTTTATTTGAAACTCAATTTGCAAGAACAACTTCTAGTTGAGATATATTTAACTAATCATCTCATATAATAAAAAATTCATCAGTAAAAATAAGAATTATTTAAAATATATTTCCTAAACTGAAATTATATTCTTAAAAACTATTCCAGACCATAAAAAATCTTTCATAATCTACACATCATATTTATACTCCTTGTAACAGTGAAACCTAATAGCTAATACATAAAATGATAAAACCTGCTCCTTAAGATCACTGTGAAAAAATATATAATTTTTACATTTACCTAATATACAATCCATATGTAAGAAAAAGCAAAAAAAAAAAAAACAATCTAAAAGTAATGATCTTAGCCCTGAGAGAAAAAATATCTCAATAATACACATCATGAATATGCATAAATTCTTTGATTATCAACATAATATCAGGTAAATTAACCTTTTATTTGAGTCCAATCTTTACCATATACACCTTCACATACATTCAACCACAAGCTTACTCAGAAATTTTATAAAAAAAAAGCTATATATAATTAGAGATGAGTATACTTAATTCATTTAACATAACATGTTATCATCCTAAATGACTAAATTTCTCATAAATAATATCTGTAATCCTGTAATAATCAAAAAAAATGAAAATAAAAAAATAAAATATGTAGAATGAATCAACTGAGAGTCAAAAAAAAAAAAAGCTTATAATTGTGAGTTTTGGGTAAAACACATCAGTGATGCTGTTCAAGCAACAACCAAAAGATTCCAATCAATACTCTAAATTAATTCAATTTATATAATAGGTAGAAAAAATCATACACAAATCTATCAAATATATACTTTTATCTCCTCATCTAGAGGATACCTCATGTCTTAGAGGTGTTAACTGGGCCGGGCCAGCCCGTCCGGCACGAGGCACGGCAAGAAAATTTCTCGTGCCCATGCCCATGTCGTGCCGAGGCCAACCGGGCCTCGTGCCGTGCCTAGCCCAACATGATACCATGACCCTTTGGCATGATATCTCGGCACGAGTCGAGAAACAGCCCCAACGACAGAAGCTTAGCCTGACAGGCAAGACTCACCGAGCCCCAAAGTAAAAAAAAATCACGGCAACGCACGGAGCAGCAACACATGAAACGATGACGCACGCTGAAACCCTAATTTTTTTTAAATTAGGGGTTCAATGGCACACGACACAACGACGAGTGGTTCGACAGCCGACGGTGTTACAGCACACGCCAAAACCCTAATTTTTTTTAAATTAGGAATTCGGCTCGACCGGGCCGAACCCAAGGGATTCGTGCTGTGGGCCCGTGCCGGACTGACTTCCACAAAACCGTACAAGATCAGGCACGGCATGGTATAGTAACCGTGTCGTGCCTGGCCCGACACGAAAGCATGGTCGGGCTGGCTAAAAATGGATTAGGCCAGCCCGGCAGATTCCGTTTGACACCTATACCATGTCTCATGTCCAAAGAGAAACTCACACTCAATTCTTCCCGACTCACACAACCATAGGCCTCAACTCAACAGGGCCAAATACAAAGAAGGCACCAAAAGATGTCCAACTACTCTTCTCTATAGTAATTTGAATGATAGCATCAAGTGCACGAACAAGTTGAGTTATCATTTTATGAGAGAACGATCACATCACTATGGTGCCTGAGGATGCATCTTCTTGGATTGAGTCCTTATAAAAGAATATCTCATCAAAGAATGTTACATCTCGTTCATGAACATCTAGGAACACTACTATGTAATAAAAGTATCTTAGCTATTTCGACCTAATATTTATTTTTATTTTCAAACAACACATTCTGCACATGAGTATCAACACATATTATTTGGTGAATCATTTCATACTTCCCAAAAAATTTTAAAAAAAATTATGTGAATTGTGTGAAGCATATCACAAGGCATTGTCACTTCTCTATAAATTAACAACTAAACTACAATAAATTTTTATAATAAAAAAATAAAATTTTATATCTTTCTTTAAAAATAAATAATTGCTTATATCTAATAGAATCATCAATAAAAATAATAAAATATTTCAAATAATCATGTATAGTCATCTTATAAGATCTAAAAATATCTAAATAAATTAAATAGATTGGGTTACAACTAACACCCTCCTAATGTATCAAATAAGAAACTCTCGTTTGTTTTCTTAATTAATAAATCTCATAATTAATAAATATCACCCTCTTGAGACTTGATTATATAATCTTCATCTTATACAATCACAAATGTCCAAGCTGAGAATATATGACAAAATAGATCAACACCATTCAAACATATAAAATGACTTCTAAGGGCGAAAAAATTAAATAAAAGTGATAATTATATTTAAGGACCCCAAAACAAAAATATTTATATTTTGATCAATTTTTTAATTTTTTTTTAAAAAATATACCCAAAACATAAATATTTATGTTTTGGGACCGCTAAATTTAAAAACCATCAATTTTTGATTTAAAGCTGATTAAAAAAATAACAAGCAATTTACCAATTTTGAAAACCCAATTTTTAAAAATAACAAAACACAAAATTTTATATTCAAAAACCATTTTTTTCTCAATTAAGCCGTTTTTCAATTTTGAAAAGCAGTTAATTTCTTTTTTTATTTTTTTTAATTTCCACTTTTATACACACACACACACACACACACTTAACATATAAACATATATATATATATATATACTTAACATATAAACATATATATAGATATTATATATATAGGTAAGTGTGTATATATATATATTTATATATTCATATATATATATATATATGAACATATATACATGTATATAGCATATATAATATACATATGTATATATGTATATATAAACATTATAAATATATCTAAATAGGTGTATGTATGTGTGTGTGTATAAATATATATGTATATATATGTATATATAGGTGTATGTGTCTATGTATAAATTAGATGTGTCAATGGGTTTGGCAGCCTGGGCCCAGCTCGAGGCACAACATGATTCGACCGTGCAGAGCCTGCTCATAGCACGGCTCGTGCTGTGCCTAGGCCAAACGAGCCACGTACCATGGCCCATGGGCATGATATTTCAGCACGAGCCAAAATATGCCATGACACTACACCACACCCAAGACCCGAACCCAAGGCTTGAGCCCTCTGTCCTCCACTCCATTCCATAAGCCAAAGCTTCTGGAATGGACCATTCGGGTCAGTTTGATGATCGAACCGACCCAATGATATAAAATAAAAAATTCAATCTAAGTTGTTAAATTTTACCTCCAACAGCTATTGGGTAGAATCTGACGACCCTAAGGATTCTACTCAATTTTTAATTATACAAAATTTTAAAAAAATACTTTAAAAAAATTATTTTCTTAATCTATAACCCCTCTCATTTTGAGATTCATGTTTTCAAAACATAAATCTTTTGCTCTTCTCTCTCTCTCTCTAATTTCTCTCTTGAAATCTCAGCATTTCATATTACGGGACTCAGCTTTGGTATAGATTGTGATGCGCATGCGGTGCGGATATAAAAAAGTTAAAATTTACACACTAAGGTTTACGGGTATTTTTTTTATTTATTAGTCTTTAGGTTTTACAATTTTAAAATTTAAATCTAAAAATAAAATTTTCTACTTATTCTCTCTAGTCTAATCTCTCTCTTGTATAAAAAAATGACAAATAGTAATTTTAATAATGAAAATGAACTTAATTATAATTTAAATAATAAAAATGATACGGAAATGTCCGAAGCTACCAAAACTTTGATTTCTCCGTTCATCTCGACCCAAGTATCTAAAGAACAAAAAAACTAGAAGAATTTTAGAAATTTGAACTAACTTTAATAAAATAAAATATAAAAAATATTAGGAATACCAATGAAGAATCAACATAGTATAGATATTGTAAAAAAAATATTAACATATAAGAGTTTGTGTGGGACTGAACAGCTAAAGAGGTATGCTGAACTATGTACTAAAAAAAATGATGCATTAGATCCTAGACAAACCCAATTATCAATGAGTTTTTTGAGGCTGGATCTAGTTCATTCTCAAAATTTACCCCCTTCATATACCACAATGAGTTATGGAGAAAAAACATGACCAAACTGATCACCATGATGAATCTTTCGAT
This sequence comes from Sapria himalayana, assembly GCA_029783825.1. Lineage (NCBI taxonomy): Eukaryota > Viridiplantae > Streptophyta > Magnoliopsida > Malpighiales > Rafflesiaceae > Sapria > Sapria himalayana. The sequence continues at coordinate 613,856 of JAREIK010001333.1, read as the reverse complement.
TAGATTTTTGGAGAATCCAAGAATAGTTAATATCATGCAAACATATTTTTAGAATACATATTGCAGGATTCCTAGGTTCATATCTAGTAACAATATACCAAAGTACTATAAGTTAAAAAATAAATAATAATTAATGTCCATGATATCCAATATCTAGACTAGTTATGACGATCCATCTTGTGACCATCCACTATGCAGATTCTAAATAGATATTGAATTAAAAAAAATTAGAATTATCTAATATTCTCTATCTTCATAATGATTCGATCATTTTTAAGTATATGATAAACATATTTATAGAATAAAAATTTCAAAATAAAATTTAGTATCATATTCAATAATATGTCTAATAATTAAATATCGATTAACATGTTTGTTATGAATATTAGAGATAAACTATTAAGAAAAATTTTTCATGTTAGATACATGTGTCACGCGATTAACCTGATTATACAAGTGGAGATTAAGGTGTGTGCCCCCACTTTAAAAAATATACATAACTCACTAAAATATATTCGCATGCATAGCAGACAACAAAAGTATGATAGTCACTGTTTGTCTGTAAATTTTTAGAAGAGAAAATTCAAATCAAATGTAAGATACCATTAGAATTAGATTTACTTGATGTTGGAGTCAAGTGTTGGATATGAACACGTAATATCCGACTACGTCAATAATTAGAGTAACAAACATATTATTGACGACACTAACTAAGCTACAAAAATTTTATTTATGAAATTCCTGAATATTTCTTATAACACGAAGAACATGTGTTATTCAGTTTATACTCTCACACCTTGTATTGCACTCAAGTGCATATGAAATATTAGTAACATATTTAAAAAGTATTAAGATAATCTAATACTTAGTAATATGATTCTAGAGATGAAAACCAAATACTTAAATTACTAGTCAACCATTCTATCTCTTTATTGTCTGACTGCATGCATGGACCCTAGGATTAAAGTGGAATGAATAGAAAATATTTTGACATGTATTTCCTCGTGCATGAACCTGAAAGACTCACCTGAAGGATTCATTCACATGAAGTTGATTGAAATCTTTATATACTACAATATTAGGTATGATGGTAATAATAATGAGGCACCGAGTACAAACATAAATATCATATTCGGAGATGATGACTATTCCATTCAGTTAGCGAGGGCAAAACGACGAGGTGGACCATCGAATATGAGTGAGCTATCTCGATACTTAGATACTGATTACTGCTCAATCATATCATATTCTAATACTAATAATCTTGATATATTATAGTAATGAAAATTATACGAGTCCATATTTCTCATGCTATCTAAAATGATACAAGACCTACTGACTCCTCCGGCGTCAAGCATAGCATCAAAGTCTTTTTTTTTTGTTGCAGTGAATATTATTTCAAATAAAAGATCAAGATTACGTCTAGATATTGTTGAGGCTTTAGCATGGATAAAAGATTAAGAAAATTCAAGCTTGGGCATCCAAAATCGTGCTGGGACTATATCAAAAAAAAAAAGTTAATTAATGATGATGATCCATGTGATATTAATTTTGAGGATGATATGACAATTGATGACATTAATGATTGACGATTGAGATACTTATGTCTGATATTTAATTTTGATTTACGCATTCCATTATATTTGTGTTTGTTTATTTTTTTTTTGTTTATAATATTACTTTGAGTTTGTGCCTTTGTGAATTAATGCTTGAAAGTTAAAGCTTGAATATTTATTTTTTGTGAATTTTCAAAATGCATTGATTTTAAATTTTTATTAATATTTAAGTTTTAATGTTTTATTAATTCATACACTTACACAAATAAACATTTAGTTTAAACTTTTAAGTTGTTTATTATAATAAATAAACTTAATGATTTATTAAATTTAATAAAAGAAAAATTTTTAATTTAATTATTTATTAATAATTAACAATTAACATTAACTAATTACTAAAAATAATAACAAAAACTTTTAAAATATTAAAAATATATAAATATTAACTATTATAAAAAGAAATTTTAAATATATTAAAAATAAAAAACCAAACCATACGATCCCGACCCAACACGATTTCATCACTTGTCAGGCCGCCACGTCATGCCGAGCCTGGCCTGATGAAACCATGCTTGGCCAGGCACGACACAATGGCCCAATTGGACCACCTAAAATTGGGGTGGCTCGGCCCTGCCCATTTGACACCTCTAGTATAAATGTATGTGTGTATGCATATATATATATATGTAAATGTGTATATATATATATCATTTTTTTATATATACAGATATATATATATATATACATAATATATAAACATATATATGTATATATAAACTTATATAGCATATATGTGTGTGTGTGTGTAAACATATATATCTATACATGTATATATAAACATATATCTATATATATACATATATTTATTTTATTTATATATAAACTCATGTGTGTGTGTGTACATATATATATATATATACGTTTATATATTAAGCATATACATTCATATATATATATATATATATATATATTTATTTATTTATTTATTTACATTTTTATATATAGGTTTATATATTAATTATATATATATATATAAGTTGAAATAAAAATAATAATAATATATCACTTTTCAAAAACAAAATGAAGCTTAATAACGAAAACAAAGGTTTTCAAATTTTAACCACTACCATTGGAAAACCATGCAATTTATTTTTTTTTAATCAGTTATTAATCAAAAAACTAATGATTTTTCAATTTAAGGGTCCTGAAACATATATTTTTAGGTTATGGATATTTTTTTTTAAAAAAAATTAAGTAAGAGCCAAAACGTAAATATTTTCATTTTTGGGCACAGAAAATAAATTTTCCTAAATAAAATATAATTTACTCATTCCCCTAGAAAGTCATCATATATCATATAGTCTACCAATTTTGCACAAAAACATAAAACAAAAATATAACCTTATAGTCTAATTATTTAGTAAAATAACTAACAAAAAAAAAGTATAACAAAATTCATGTACCAAAAAATACATGTCAAAAAAATCAACCCATTATTGATATTGACATGTCCCATGACCCATATAAGTTATAACAATGTAATTTCACACAACAATTTCAAAAATTCTAGACTCAGCAAAACAGAAAAAATAACAATAAATCTATTACTCAAAAAATCCAGAATAAGGTGGAAAGAGAAAATAAGAGTTTAAATCTATTATACAACCTTTTAACCCAAAATATCTTCCATAACTCAGAATATAAAATCCAACACCTCTCTAGTGTATCCCAATCTACCATAAAAAAATCAAAAAAATCAAAAAAATCAAAAAAAATAAAAAAAAATAAAAAAAAATAAAAAAAAATAAAAAAAAAATATTAAAAAAATAAAAAAATATTTAAAAATATTAAAAATTAAAAACAGAAAAATTAAAAAAAAAAACAAAAAAAAAGTTATGAAAGGAACAACAGAACATTAATCCCAAGAGCAGGAATAATAAAAAGGATAATAGGAGGCAGTACCATTTCGATAGCGTGCTCAAACAATTCGCGTGCCCGCTCCAGCTTTGTCTTGCCATATCTCTTTACAAATTTCAGGAGATAGGTGACCCAAATATCTTTCACGTGAGGGTACTTGAATATTTTAACTCCTCTCTCGTAAACCTTGAATGCATCTTCAAAATACTTGTTTTCCTGCGCACACCAAATCAGAAAAAAACTTTTTTTTTTTTTCTTCTTCTTCAGAACAATAGAAAGGAGACGGGAGAATCACAGGTGGATACCTCTAAAAGCCAAGCATAATTAATAATGATTTGTGGAGTTGCGATTCTCAGGTCTAAAATCCGCTCATACACCGCTCTCGTGGATTCCAATGTACCAAACGCCTCTTCCAGATCAACATAAAAAGACCATACTCTCAGTGATTTATGCAGCTTCATTTGGACTGGTTCTTTTCCATCAGATGCCACTGCAAATGGAAGACATCAAAAATTATAATCATAACATAAATTTTTGTAAAATATCCCTACCCAAAAAGTTAGGGTTTGTGCCAAATGGAAAAGAGGGGGAAGGAAGGAAGGAAGGATAAAGCATGAAAAAAAGATATAATTTCATTAAAATGAAGAACAATTTTTTAATACACATTTTACATGCATGGTCTAGGAGGGTCCATGAGTCGGGTGCTCCCCGATAATAAAAAACTGTTGAGGATCAAAAAATAATAAGCTAAAACTACAGCATTGCCCTTCGAATTGGGCCGATTGCTTTGGTACGAATTTGTCAAAAAAAATCTAGAAAATAACTAATTATATTAACATTATTGATAATTTCAAGCCTAATTATTATCAGATAGTTTAATTTTTCCATGAATATATTATATCTAGTAGAATCAACTGACAAATTAATATTTATTGATAAGTCAATATGTGAATCAAGTGATAAGTCAATGGGTGCACATCCCAAGTAATATATATTTAAAACATATCACTTCTAAGAAATTAATATCGTATTACCTGAGTATTTAATCTAAATACCAAGAAAATACCTCAGGCATTCCAAATTATTTGTCTGAAACTTAAATAGTTGACATAATTTCAATTATGATATACCTAGCTGATCATCTCCTATAATTAGAATATCACTGATATATACCATTAACATCACATAATGATATTTTATCTATTTCAAAAAAATATAAAAATTGTCTAATACACATCTCCTAAGATCAAATATAATAAATACCTAAGAAAATTTACAAAATCATATCATACGAAACTATTTGAGGTTATAAAGGACATTTTGCAGTCTGCATATCATATTTGTGCTCTCAAAAACATTGAATCCTGGTAGCTGCTGCATAAACACTTAGTAGTTAATATCACATGTCGATATAAAATCATAGTTGTTAAATCGAGATTCAAATCGAGAATTGAAATACTTGATTAGTGAATCAAAAATTGAATCAAATCAGGAATCAAATTTTTTATAATTTTTTTCTACGTTAATTAATTCATATTTTTCATAGCTGACAATTTTTTTTTAGTATTTTAATTTTTATTTTTGACTTTTTGGTAATTTTGACTTTTTAGTATTTTAATTTTTTGGTATTTTAATTTTTTTTAGTATTTTAATTTTTTTTAGTATTAAATTCATAATACCAAAAGTTGAAGTTATTTTTTTTCACGTTAATTAATTCTTACTGTTGATAATTTTTTTTGTATTTTAATTTTTATTTTTATTACTTTTTGAGGATCTTGATCCCTTGAGAATTAGTATTAAATTGATTCATGTGAATCGATCTGCGATTCACCCTTCGATTTATGTATGTTTTTAATTTTTTTAAAAAGTCAAATCGTTTACTCCTTGTATCATGAATTAAATTATAAATCATATGACTTTGATAACAATATATAAAACCTTTAACTAGTAGTTAAATTTTGATTCAATTGACATTTTCTTTGAATATTGTCTTCATCATATATAGTCATCTATATCTCATAACTAATTTACCTACTGATTTTTATAATATGATCTTATATATGATTAGATATGACTACACCTAATTCTTCCAATATAATATGTCATCATCCCAGATGACTAAGTGCTCAAAAAGAGAGACTAAAATTCTGCAACTATCAAGTAAAAATAGAAAATTAAAATATATAATATTATATCAAAATAAGAAAAAAAAATATTCAAGATAAATAAAACTGAGTTGAACACGTTCTTAATTTCTTCCATAATATAATGAGAAGGTTCGAGTCATTACTCCGAGCTAGATCATGTGATAAGACAGAAAACACATATAGAATGGATTATGAACTTTCTTGTCTAGTATATACCTTTAAATTGTGATCATCAAGACTCCAAATCCCCTCATCTCTCCTAAGAATACTCACATATTGTGTTTGATTAGATACATTATGATTCTGTCAAAGTTGTACTACTTTAAAAAAGGTATCACTACACTCTTCAAAACCAATCATGCTATTTGTATCATGTGTAGACATATGAGCAATGCTATTCTTGACATCTTTGTGGAGAACTTATTTATTTAAGAATCATTTAGGATCATGAGGCATAATGCGCAATTGAGACATGAGTTTTTTTAAGTACATTCTACCATATATATATATATATACACACACACACATATATATGTATGTGTGTGTGTGTGTGTGTAATTATTAATTTCATCAAATATTATTTATACTTATTTATCTATTAATAAAACTAACAAATAAAATAAATCAAATATAAAAATAAAATATCGTTAATATTTTTCATCAATACAAGCTTTTAAAATTTCAATATAAAATAATAAAATTTTAATAATCAAATATATATATATATATATGTTGTATATATAATTTATTTTTACTTAATAATCTATTTTAATATTTTCATGTAAGTGCAGGAAAGGAAATATTAAAAGCCCGAGAATGCTGCAGTAGCACAATAACGGATGTCCCGAAATTTTTGGAGCAGATCCTGGCCCGGTCCATGATCCGACCCGCTTCGGTTAAATGAACCGGCTGTTTATTTTTTGTATAAAATGATTTGTATTTATTTTTCGGGCGGCTGTTTTTGACCCAGTTTGAATTGTTTATCTTCGTTCTCCTCTCTCTCTCTGTGCGATTTCGCGACTGCCGAATGCTGCATACTGTAAGACGTTCCATTTCTTGGTTTTAATCGGTAACGCATAAGCATTTTCTGGTGGAGGTAGCTAGTTATACTGAGCAGCTAGCGAACCATGTTATTTCTATGTTGATTTCTCGTTTTGATTCTGTCGTGGATACTTTTGGATTGGGATATATATATATTGCTTGTTTCTGTGTTTTCTGTTGTTTTCTGTTCTTAATCTCACTACTCGTGAAAGCGCGATTGCCCAACAATGTATGTATAAATATAGATATACACATATATGTACATGCATGGATATAGAGATGTATATACATATACATATAAGGACATACATATACATATATACATATGTATTTATATACATATATATTAATATGCATATATACCTATACATATATATATACATATACATATATATACACATATACATATGCATATATGTATATACATATACAAGTATATATACATATATACAAATATATACGCATGCATATATGTATATACACATGCATATATCTATATACACATATAATTATATATACATATATACAAATATAAATATAAATATGTATATATGTGTAAGTTTATATATGTATAAGTATATATAAATATATATATACATACACACATACAAATAGGTTATCACAACTCATTTGAAAAATGAGCTATCACAGCTTGTTCCAAAGGCAAGGAGTGTCTAGGCTAGACTTTCTAGCATTTGTGTGCCTTGCAAAAAATCACGATGTCTCACTCGAGGCGAGGCATTTTTGCCATGGCACTATGGGATTAAAGCCATGGCTGTGTCTTTAATAACTACAATGAGAAATAACAACTAGAGGTGGAAATGAGACTACTACTAGTATCCGAAGATATGTTCTCTAGGATCAAGTCTTTAAAAGTAATTGTCCTCAAAGAATATAACATCAACAGTTATAATAACTCTTATTCTCTAGAAAATAATATGCATATCCCTTCTACGTACTAAAATACCTAATGAAAGCACATTTAATGACACATGCAACCATCATATTCATGTCTGAAAAGAAATCTTGAATAAAATAAGCACACCCAAAAATCTTAGATAAAAAATAAAAATTTATCTCCGAGATATATAAGCTAAAATTAGATAAGACCTAAGAGAATAAAAAATGATATATGACTGATTACAAAATTAATAATTAATATCATTACTCCCCAAAAATTATTTTTTAGTCATTTTATTTTAGGCACACTCTTATAAAATAAGAGTGTCGTAATCATTTAAATTAGATGTCGATTCTTCTTCTTAGCTATTACATTCTTTGTAAGATTAGTAGCATAAAAAGTTTGATGAACCATCTCGTGTTCTTCAAAAAAAAAAACAAAAACAAAAAATTTGAAAAAAAAAATATATTCTAGTAAATTATTATATCTAAATATTTTAATGTCAAATCTAAATTATAATTTTTTTCTTTTATGATATTTCACAAAAAAAAATTGAGATGTTTTTTTAAATATAAATAATCATGTAAATCAAATATAATCATCATATATGATTATTCTACAAGGCCTCAAAACTCATGAGTTGATCAAATAGAATGGATACATCATAATTTTTCATCGACATGTCAAACATGAAATTCTAGTATATTTTTCTATCTGACATCATTACTCATAATAACTCTTAGTCTCTAGTAAATAATATTTATATCTTTTTAAAATACTAAACTACTCAATAAAAATATACTTAATAGCACGTGTAATCATTTTTTTCTCTACTAAAATAAAGATTTTATAAAAATACGCCCAAAAATCTTGAGTAAATAGTAAAAAAATTTATTTCCATAATATACAAGTTAGAAATGGAAGGTTTAAAAAAAATAAAAGATAAAATCCAATTAATTAGGATCTTGGTGATTAATAGTACTCTCCAAAATGTCAAAAAAATAAAAGTATCATAGTCGTAGCTACTTCAACTAGATGTTAATTTTTCCTCTCGGGTATCTCATTCTTTGTAGGAGTGCCACTACAAAATATTTAATGAACCATCTTATAATCCTTGAAACAATAAAAAATCTAAAAAATATATATTCTAATACATTATCATTTTTTCAATATATTTATATTATATTTACACTAAGTTTTTATTCTTTCACAAAATTTCACAAAATGTCACAAAAAAAAATTAATTATTTATTAAATACCAATAACCATGTAAATCAAATACAATCATGAACAAAAATAACAAAATTTCTTAAATCATTATACATGATTATCCTGCAAGATTCAAAATATCTAAGTTGATCAGATGGAATGGATGCATCTTAATACCCCCCCCCCCCTAATGTGTTGTCGAATATTATCTATACTTTTATTAATGACATGTCACACAATCAATAAATATTATTTTTCTAATATTGAGCTCTATAATCTTTAATTTCTCTAGTGAATGATATCCAATGAAAAATAAATTACTAGTAAATTTATAATAAATAAATATCTAAAAAGATTCAAGTGAGCTAAGAAAAACATGACAATCAACAATCAAGCTCACTCATTCCTTGGAGAAACCATCTTTATAATCAATAAAAAATAAAAAAAATTAAAAATTAAAAAAACAAATAATAATAATAATAATAAAATCATTTATCTAATCAAATAATCTTATATAAGATACCATAAAAAATAATATTATAAATTTGTTATATCACAAAATAACTGATAAAAAATAATTATAATAAAATTTAAATACATATAAAATATTTATCAAAAAAAATGACAAGCATTAAAATTATCATAATATCCTCTAGCCTATATAAAAGTGCTATTGACTATTATAATATTAACAGCTCTAGACTATAAAAGAAATAAAAATAATACAATTATATATAACATGAGCATTAGCCCATGAGCCTACTATCCAACAGTCTAAAATAAGATGATGAGCAAAAAATACAATGGCAACCAAATTTAGTACTTCTTCCGAAAGAGCATCATTGCCACATCACTAGTGGATACAAACATAGATAACCAACCTAGATAGATTCGATGATTTGTTATATAACCTCTATATCTTAAAAAATTTATCGTAACTCAAGGTCCAGCATTCAATATATTTCCTAAGTATATTCTCACCTCTCATTACAAGTGTCAACCGGGCAGGGCCGGCCCGGCCCGGCACGAGGCACGGCACGGCCCAGCACAGAAAAATTTCGTGCCCAAGCCCGTGTCGTGCCTGACCCGGCACGGTTCGGCATGCTGCACGGCACCCCAACACGGGTCAGTCCCGTGCCGGGTGTCCCGTGAGCCCGACCCCAGGAAGCCCCTCCCGCAAAAAAAAAAGACCGCGGGTCGGGTCTGATTCGACCCGACCCACGGTCTTCCCGTATCCCGAACCGCTCAGACATGCAAGCCCGAGCGAGCCAGGCAAGGCACGGCACGGCCCACCGTGCCTACGGGCCTTGCCGGGCTCGGCAATTTTTAAACCGTGCCCGGCCTGGCACGGTAGCACGAACGTGCCCTAAAAAAACGGGCCGGACCGGACCGGCCCGTTTGACACCTCTACCTTTCATATAAAGAATATGTCATTACTACCTTCATGCATCTATGTATATCTTTGTTAGGTCTCTCAACTCTCTCATCATTATTATGTAACAATGATATCATAGTACTACAACTAATCATATTAACTCCATTTAATTTAGATATAATTATAGCATTAAAGTCACTCTGGCAGATCTTTAGGAAATACAAAAATATCCTCTCCCTAAGAATTTGTGTCCGCAAACTAATATAATACATTCTTGATGAATACATATAAATGATACTAGAAACATGCCCACCAAATATCCTCAATTTCATATGATCTATCAAAACTAGTATCACACCAACAATCATCTCCCACCAATGTGTCCAAGATGCATTGTGATTCATCTTATCCTAGTTAGTCAATATGCACATCCACAACTAAATAATGACATAGATAAATGAAATATTTCTAAAGAACATAATGAATCAGTTATATATCAAATTCTCTTTCAAGAATCATAAAAATCAAACACATTTAACACACTTAGATCAATCAACAATAATAAATATGCTAGTAGTGTGTCAATTAGTATTCACTTATGAATCTTAATTTAATATATATTTTCCAATAAATAACTCTCATATCCTTAGACTAGGAACCAAATCATCATTGATGTAAGCCAAAGAAAAAAAGTATATGCCCATAATTTCCACTGAATTATCCCAAATAGTCCCATTTTGATTTTGACTATTCTTTATCTTGTCACAAAGCATACTTACACACAAAAGAGAACAACCAAATTACTAAAATAATTTGCATATTCTAATACACAACTAAAAAGTAAGATGTCATAGCCAAATCCAAGCCATCTTCAAGACCATAGAGAAAATGTGAGCTACCCACAAACAACAGACGTCAATAAAAAGGAACCTTCATTATTGTGTTTTTTTGAAAAAAAAACCAATAAATTTAAGATCATGTAATACTACATCGGTAACAAATTAGTATTGCTGCCATTGTGTCAACCACCATAAATTCCACGTGTGTTGCCAGGAAAAAAAAATTATCCAAAGCACATCATTGGGCATTCAATGACATCAAAATACTAAGAAATAACCCAAAATTCCTACAATGCATTGACATTTTAATGTTAAACTGAGACGACGTCGCCACAATTAAAAATTTTTGGCAACTATTATTGCTGGTGCTCCTAGAGGGTGCATATCACTCATGCAATATGTGTGTGTGTGTGTGTGTAATTTAAGGTAGTTCACCAATCAAATTCTACCAAATAATGAAAAACAAATAAATACTATAACATAATAAATTAAAACACAAAGTATATACAAATAAAAAATAATTTAAATTGATAAATTATCAGAGAATATTAAATAATATATAAAAAAAACATTGATAAAAATGATCTACATGACTTAGATTTATATAAGAATAATATTACTTACATAAATAAAATTAATATATTGATCTTGCTTATAACAAAAATACATTTTAATAATTATAAATGATAATAATAGTTAACTTATCATCTTCCTAGCAAATTAAGCACAAATTCATCAAATATTGAGTAAATTAATTGATTTTATAACAAAAAATGATGCACTTGAGCTAAAACAGGCCCAAGTATAACCCATGAATTGGCCAATTCAGCCATGCCCTGAGCAAAATGGCATGATATATAACCATGCTTGGACCAACTCCATGCCAAAGCCACATGAGACACATCTCGTGCTGGCACAAACCACATGCTTGACACACCAACATTATTAGTGGCACGAGCCACAAAGCATTGCCTGACTAACAATTGCTGGCCATGAAGCACAGGTAGGGCTAGGAAATGCATGTGGCTTGGCCATGATTGACCCGGTCCGACCCAACGCACCCGACTAAGGAAGTCGGGCCATTAGGTCATGTCGAGCCTACCTCCCATGTTGCTGTGCCAGCACAACACAATGGCTAGACTAAGCCACAACCAAGCCTCGTGCTGCTTGGCCCGTGATAGACCCAGTCCGACCCAACATGGTTGGCTAAGGAAGCCAGGCCACCGAGTCGTGTTGAGCCTACCTCCCTTGTTATCATGCCAGCACAACACGGTGGCCTAACTAAGTCACCAAAATTCATAAGAACACACGAGCATATTTTTCAATGAATCAAACAAAATATTTTAACCTTCCTATTGAGATTTATTTTAGTCTGTAACTAATTTTGTCTATTTTTTTATTATTATATTGTTTGAGAGCACTCAATATGTAAACTTTATGAATCCATATATATGTAATTGCAATGCTTCCATTTGTGGGATACATGTATAAACCACTTAAGCTAAAAGCTACACGTCATAGTAAGGTAAAGAAACAAGCATGTGGTAGCTTGTAAGGATTAAAGAAGGAATAGTTAATGATTACCTCTTCGCTTGACTTCAACAGAAGGCTCTGCTGTAGCACGCCTCAACAACTCGAGTGCTCCTTTGATATTTTTGTGTCTGATTTCCATTTCAGCCCACTCACACCAAAGGCTCGCAAGATTATCCACAGTCTTATAGTTAACCTGCACTGCTTTGTCAAGAATCACTCTTGAATTGATAAGATCATTGTGGGTTTCATACAACTTCGCAAAAGCAATCCACAGAGTATGAGGCTTCCCAACTGCCTTCATTGGGTCAACAGTTCTCACAGCCTCTGTGTAAGTCAATATCTGCCTGGCAGGGTTGGCAGAAAACAGCTTTGCTCTACGGTGCCACTGCTCCACATTGTGTGGATTTTGTCGCAGAAGCACACTGTTGGCCAATTCTGGCCTTCTATCCATGAGATACTCCAATCTAGCCAGCATCCAGTCGACTTCATTGTCATCGTGTAGCCAAAACCCTTTCAGAATCTTCTTTTCAAAATTCAAATCCAATCTTGCATCTTCATCCTGTTTACAGTCATTTTCCTCCACCCCATCTTCTTCCTCATCATCCAAATCCATGTTCTCCATCTTGTGCGAAACCATACTCTCCTCAAATTGAGAATAAGCATCAAAAATGACACTAAAATCCCTAACAGTAACCACTGTGTTCATGCCCTCCTCAAAAGTATCCCTAGCTTTCTCAAACAAACCTCTCCTAATGTAATAGTCAGCAAGCGACGTCCACAACCTACCAACTTCATCAGTGAATTTCCTAATCCCTCCCCGAATTATTGCATCCACGTTCAATCCTGACACCTCCTTTGCATGCCGTGTTAGCAGGTCACACAGCTCAAGCCACAATGTGTGCTTCGTTTTGCCTTTTATGGAGTGAAATTGATCATCGTTCAACACAGACGCTAGTCTCTCAGCGGCCTCTTGCCAGAGCCTGGAATTCAACAGAAACTCGATGAAATCTTCAATGTGGCCCGGATCATACATCAAGTACCTCCTATAAACCCTAAGCGAGGTCTCGATTGGAACTCCCACCTGACTAACAAACTTCAGATACAAGTCCCAGATTCTATCATGCTGCGTCACGGGCAATGCGCAGAGTGCTCTGTCAAAAGTTCTTCGGGCCCGAGAAATCAATTTTTGGTCCGTCATACTCTGCAGATACATGATCCAGATCCTTGGCATCTTGTGCATAGTAACTAAAGATCTCTCGAATGTGTTATTTAGGGTTTCGTATTGCGAGTGAGTGACAGGTAGATTCCTAACGATGTCTAGCCGTTCTGTGAGATATGCGTACCATAGCTTGTAACTTCCTGGCAAAGATTTGACAGCCCTTTCGTAGATTATAAAACGCTTTCTAAACTGCTTATCTTTCGACGCTATTAGGTAGCGCCACCATAGTTTCAGGCTAAATGGATTGCGCAATAATTCTTCTTCGTAGGGTAGATCATCCACGGATGGATAGAGGTCTCTGGAGATTGGCATCGAAGTGGGAAAATTCGCAGCTTCACCAATTTAATTTAACTGCAATGAATCGAACGTTAACATGAGGAAGAATCTACATTACGATGTCTTTTTTCGAGTGACACTGATCTTTGGACATGGTAAAAAGCAGCAGATCAGCAAGGTAGAACGGACACAGAGCTCGAATCGGAAAAAATGCCAGTCGCCAACTCAACTACATTCATACATACACATGGGCACACACTCATGCATACATACAACACGAACACACACACACACAGACATACATACACATACACGAACACACACACACACACACACACACATACATACACACACACACACGAACACACACACACACATACATACATACATAAACATATTTACATACATACATAATTACATACATACACATACATATTTACATACATACATACATACATAATTACATACATACACATACATATTTACATACATACATACATACATAATTACATACATACACATACATATTTACATACACACACACATATTTACATACATACATAATTACATACATACACATGCATATTTACATACATACATACACATATATATTTACATACATGCATACATACATATTTACATACATGCATACATATTTACATACTTACACATACATGCATACATATTTACATACATGCATACATATTTACATACTTACACATCTATATTTACATACATGCATACATATTTACATACTTACACATACATATTTACATACATGCATACATATTTACATACATGCATACATATTTACATACTTACACATCCATATTTACATACATGCATACATATTTACATACTTACACATACATATTTACATACATGCATACATATTTACATACTTACACATACATATTTACATACATGCATACATATTTACATACATGCATACATATTTACATACATACATACATATTTACATACATACATACATATTTTTTTACATGCATACATATGTGTGTGTGTGTGTGTGGGTGTGGGTGTGTGTGTGTGCGCGCGTGTGTATGCGCGCGCGTGTGTGTTAGTATGTGTGTTGGTATGTATGTTAGTATGTGTGTTAGTATGTGTGTTAGTATGTGTGTTAGTATGTGTGTTAGTATGTGTATATTTGTACATATATATATACAAACAAACATATATGTGTGTATGTTTGTATGTACATATATACATACAAACACACAAACATGTGTGTGTGTGTGTGGGTGTGGTCATTAATCATTCAACTTGATGGTTAACGGCATAATATTGAAGCTCAAGATTGTGTGTTCAAACCACATCATGATCTCTATAGTTGACTCATGATTGTTATAATTTAAATATTTTTATTATTTTTTTATTTTTAAAATTTCATGACAAATCAAGTTTGAGGTAAAATTGAATTTCTTATTTTTGGTACATTAACATAATTATTTGGGAGAATTATGTTTTTGGGTGCCCTCCTAGAAAATTTTAAGAATTTGAAATTTATATTTTTAAATTTGAAAAAATATCACAAAACTCTAAAAAAATTAAAATTTGAAGCATTCTATTACGTTTATCCTAAAATATTTTGGTACACTAAATAATTCCTTCCCCCTAGCCCACTCTCCTTTGCTCTCTCTCTCTCTCTCTCTCTCTCTCTCTCTCCCATAGGCATTCGCATTTTGCCCTCGGCCATCTCATGGTCATGGAGCTCCTTGCCCTCTCCCATCTCATGCATCTCGAAGAGAAGCTTGATAGAGCTCGACGGGATCGTCTTCGAGCTCCAGGAACTCGATGACTGTTGTATTAGAAATAGAGTTTCTTGCTTCAACAAGGATTGTAGTAGAGATTTTAGGGGGAGAAGAAATCCGAGAAAAAAATGAAGAAGATCCCAATAGAAGAGAGAGAGCAAGCATTGAAACCACAATAAAAAATGATATTCAATCAATAACAAAAACAATAAAACATGGCGTATATAGTCTCAATAAAAAATAGTAATAAAATAATGGCTTTATTAAAAAACATGACCCAACACGCTATCTTTAACCAGGAAGTAATTACACGATAATTAGAGTCCAATATATGCATTAGTGAACCCGATATCATCAAACCCATAATATTAGGACGATGCCTAATATGAACATTCTCTCCAATTTGATGTAATCGATTCAAGTAATAATTTTTCTCTCCGGTACACCAATTTTTCTTTAGGCAGTGACTTGGTGCTGCTAGTTGTTTTTCAGTTCTATAGAAAACCAACTTTATTCATTAGATTCAATTATAACTTTAATAAAAAGATATTTAAGCCTTACGTGTTCTGTTCTGCTATGCATTACAGCATCACTTGCTATAGATATAGTGGACTAACTATCGCATAATATATCAGTTGAATCTTTTAAAGGTTCATCCAGATCAGTCAACAGTTTTCTCATCCATAAGGCATGTACTATTGCTACTGTAGCAGTAAACATATTCAACTTTAATAGTAGATAGTGCAGCTGAAAATTGTTTCATGGATGACCAATAAACGGTAATAGTTCCTAGAGTAAAAATATATCAAGAAGTACTTCGATAATCTTCTGGACATACTTCCTAGTCACTATCATAATAATCAAATATTTGTATATATAGTTCTAAAATATCTTAGACCCGAGTCTAAAGTCCCTTTAAGATACCTTAAGACTCATTTTACAGCATTAAAATGTATATGATTAGGTGCATGCATAAATCTAGACAAATGGTACATTGCATATACTATTTTGGGTAGTGTGGCTAATGCATATAGTAGACTATAAATTATGCTTTTGTATGATTTACCATCAACAGATCAACTATTCTACCTTGGGTAGAAATTAATTTATAGTTTACAACTAGTGGCGTAGAAATAGGTTTATAGTCACTCATGTTATGTTTTTTCAGTATATGCCGAATATATTTTGTTTGTCATACTCATACACCACTTGAGTCATGAAAGATTTCAAGTCCCAAAAATTGCTTCAAGTTTCCTAGGTCTGACATTTCATACTTATTTTGCATATATTATCTAAAAAACTTCTATTAATTCTGATTTATTACTCGTGGAGATTATGTCATCTACATAGATTGACACAATCAATATTCCATAATTTTTAGCCTTTTTTAATATAGAGTGTTGGCTCACAATCAAAAAAAAAGTTTATTTATTGATATAAAGCACGATGAGCTTATTTCAACTCATAGAGAGCTTTGTTTAATCTATAAACACATTGTTCAGCCCCTCATTTTACAAACCCAATGAGTTGTTCTACATAAATCTTTTCCTTGATATTTTCATTCAAATAAGCTGATTTAATGTTTAGCTAGAACATAGCCCAACCTTTCTGTCCAGTTAGAGCTATTAGAAATCTTACAATTTCTAACCTTGCTACTGGAGCAAAAGTTTTGAAATAGCGAGTCTCGGCCATTTGGGAATAACTTTTTGCCAATAATCAGGCATATATATATAGGTTGATTAGTGTTAGGTTGAGTTTTGATTTTAAATAACCACTTAACTTCAATGTTGTGTTTATTTTGGGATAAGTCTACTAATGTCCAAGTATATTTTTTTTCTATGACAGATATTTTTGTCTTCGTAGCATCAATATATACTTGATGCTTTACTCCCTCTTCATAGTTGAGTGGCTCAACTGAGGAGTAATTGCATCATTGATATATCTCATTTAAGAACATATATTTAACTGGTGTAACTATGTCATCAAGTTCCTCTATGTCTGACTCTAACTAAGAAGAAAAACTAGAAATATACTTTGGCTTGTTTTCTTTGCAATCAATTAATGATGCATCTAAATTCCATCAGTGTATGCCAATAGCTTGCACATCATGATTTTGTAAACTTTCTTCCCATTTTCATTTTCATCAACTATTACATATTTGCTTACCAAAAATATTTTTAATTTTGGTGAATATAGTCTATAACCCTTAAATTGCAGATTATATCCAACTAGAATATATTTTAGACTCTTGTAGTCTAACTTGGTTCTAGTTGGGTTCGGTATGTGGGAGCAACACACACTCTCAAATACTTTGAGATGTTTTACATTGGGATTCTTCCAACTCCAAGCCTATAATAAAGTGAGATTATCTAATGCCCTAGTAGGATATTTATTGAGCAGGTAAACCGCTATATTTACAACTTCTGCCCAATAATATTTAGGCATATATTTTTCATTTAAAAGAGTTCTAACCATTTCCATCACGCTCCTATTTCTCCTCTCCACAATGCCATTTTGTTGTGGTGAGTATGAGGTGGTTAGGTGTCTTTGAATTCTTCTCTATTCACATAAATTATTGAATGTATGTGAGAGAAATTCATCATCTTGATCTATTCTAAGTATTTTCACACTTAGACCAAAATATCTTTATATTAGGGATAGGAATTTCTTGAAGTAATCAAGGGCCTCAGCCTTGTGTTTCAAGAAATATACTCACATATGCCTAGTGCAATTATCAACAAATAACAAAAAATAATTATTATTTGCCAAGGATTGGACTGACATAGGTCCACAAATGTCTGCATGAATCATCTTTAGAGGCTGGATGTTTACAAATTATAGATAGTGTATTTGGAAAAGCTTTGTGTGGACTACTTCCCTAAGGGCACATTCCTCACAGATTGAAGTGGGAATGTTTAGGTTAGAAAATACACCTATCACATGTTGATTTTAAAAAAGATATTTTAAACTTGTGCAGTTAAGGGGCCCAGACCTTATGTGCCACAAGGATGCATTTAGTTCAATATTCATGGTTAATGCTTTGTCTAATATTTGATTGAGGGTCGGTGGAAAACTTCTTCCACTAGACATTTTTACTGTCCACAAAGGATCCTCTGACTCTTGATCAAATATGTGACATATATTATTTTTGAATACCAAACTAAAACCTCTCTCCATTAGCTGCTCCGCACTACGAAGATTTTGGTTCAGTGCTTGAACCAGTAAGACATCTTTTATGATTTTATCTCATGTGGGTGTGCGAATAGTGACTATACCCTTTGCTTTTGTTTGGGCAAGGTCACCGTTTCCTAATTTTATTTAACTTGTAAATTTACTAATGGATGTAAATTCAAAAATATATTTTAATTTTCATACATGTGGTTTGAACATCCACTGTCCAGAAACCATATATTTGGAGAAGTTTTTTTGGTTTCAGTCATATAGAAAAAGTGTTTTGTATAGATTATTTGCTTTGCACAATTAGCACACTGAGTGTGCTTCAACCTACAGTCCTTAGAAAGGTGCCCAAATTTTTTATTGTTTAGTCATTGGTTCTGTTTTTTGAACTAACACTCTTTCTCAGCATGGTTGGTTCTCTTGTATATACTGCAAAAGATTAGTAATCTCTTCATAAGGATATTAGAGGTTACAAAAGAGGTATGAAATTTATTTTTATTTCTATTCTTATTTTTTGAAACATACCTGGATGGCCCATTTTTTTAGCTTTTGTTACTTTCTTCCTCAAAAGTTTGAGTCTCTCATCTTGATTGCATAGCCGATTCAACAGATGATTATGTCCTATTGAGTAGCCTGCTCTCATAAGATTTTAGGAAGCTTATAAAGTGTTTAATGGTCAAGACATACAGATTTTTTGTTTCCTCTATTACAGTCATAATAGAATCAAATTTATCAGGCATGCATATAAGTAATTCCTATACTAATCGAGTTTCTTTAATAGTTTCTTCATTCATTTTCAATTGATTTACTATATTTAGACACTGAGTGGAGAACTAAGTAAGAGAATCTGAGTTTTTCATCCTCAGATTCTCTAAGTCTTTCCTTAATGAGTGAAGAATAGCTTGAATTTTTTATCTCACTAGAATTCTTTTTTAAGAAGATCCCAAGCCTTTTTTTGGCTCGAGTACAACCCAGTAACCGAGGAAAAATAAGATTATTGACTCATTGTTGGATGAACAGTAATGCTTAGCATTTTATTTCCTTAATTCTTGTTCTTTTATTACTTCTTTTTCTTTCAGAGAAGAGAAGTTGGAAGGTTTTGTATACCCAGATTCAACAAGATCTTGCAATATAAACAGAGTTTTCATTCAAACATACCAATAATCGAAGTTTTCACCATCAAATAGGGGTATAGGGATAAACCTCGAGCTTGATAAACTCAGATTTTTGGATGTCATTCTATTCTAATATTTTTGAGAAATTTGAGCAGAAAAAATTGGGGATCTTGTAGAATTTAGTATTTAATTAACACAAATCCTTTAGATCTAAACATATCTGCACTGGATCAAAAAGATCCGTAAAAATTATATTTAGGCCAGAACAATATTTTCAAAATTGTTTATTTTGGAGAAGTTTTTAAATAATCAATTCAAAATACTTCGATCTTAGATAAACACTCGACTCTGATACCAATTATAATATTAGAAACTAAGTTCCTTGTTTTAACAAGGATTACAGTTGAGATTTTAGAAGAAAGAGAAAAAATCCAAGAAGAAGATGAAGAAGATCCCGGTGGAGGGGGGGCAGGGTAGCAAGCATAAAAACCACAATAAAAAATGATATTCAATCAATAACAAAAATAATAAAACATGGCTTATATAGTCTCAATAATAAACAGTAATAAAAGAACAGCTTTATTAAAAATATGACCTCATGTGCTTTCTTTAATTAGGAAGCAATGACCCAATAATTGGAGTCAAATATATGCATTAGTGAGTCATATATCATCAAACCCATAATATTAGGACGAGGCCCTATATCATCAAAGATGAGCTCTTTGAGCTCGAAGTTGACATGTCGAGCTTATGGAGCTCGAAAACTCACCCGACGAGCTCATTTAGCTCATCTTCAAGCTGCAAGAGATGGGAGAGGGTGAGAAGCTCTATGAGATGGCCGAGGGCTAATTGTGAATGCCTATGGGTGAGGGCGAGGGCCGATGGGCAAGTGTTGATGGGCAAGTGTTGATGGGCAAGGACCAATGGGTGAGGGGGAAGAATTAATTAGTGCAACTATTAGTGATTTAATGAAAGGTATTTTAGGATAAACATAATAAAGTCCCCCAAACCCCAATTTTTTAAGATTTTGGTGATATTTTTCAAATTTAAAAAGGTGAGCTTCAAATTCTTAAATTTTTCTGAGGGAGCACCTCAAAACATAATTCCCCCTAATTTTTTTATGTTTTAGTATCCGTTTTTAATTTTTTTTAACTTTTTCTTTAAATTTTTCTGATTTTGATAGATCAAAATTTTATTTTAAAGTTGAGATGTCAATATTAATACTCTTTTAACCTCTCAAAGTCTAATTTTTATAAGCAAAATATATAAATATTAGTTTAAAGTTGAGAGATGTGAACAATTTAGCAATTATTCAATTTCATATGAATACTTATGAAACAAAATAATTCCATCAAATTAATCAATATATGAACTAGCTTATTTTTCTTATAAATTATTAGAATGAGTTAATAAGCATATAAATAGTACTACAAGATGCAATTCCAATGGAGTGGGTCGAGGACCAACTTGAATCCAATGATACTTCAACTTAAACCTAATTTATTTATTAAATTTGATTCAAATTAATCAAATTGACCTAACCTAATTTACAAAACTTTGTAAATGATAAACTATTTAATATAAAGAATATTATATATATATATATATATATATATATATATATATATTATTATTTATTTATTTATATTTATATATTTTAATATTATTTTAATATTATTTTTTATTATTTTTATTATATTAGGAATATTTATCATTCTTTTTAAATCTAATTTTAGAAAAATGACCTCATTATTGTTTTTTATAAAAATAACTATTTTGTTATAAATTTAATAATAATAGTATTATTTATTAGAGCATCTCCAACAAACTCACTAAATGCATCTTTTTAGATATTTTAACGATCATTTTCTTAAAAATCAACTCCAAAATGCTCATCATCCACCTATCCATTTTCCATATCCATCGAATTACTCTCCAAATATAGCGATTCATAAATCTTTGCCAGACTCCAGCTACCTTCGCGTGATAAAATGAATTATAATCTCGGTGCATGCATTTTTTTCTGAAATTTGTGAATTCAATAATCTATGTGAGTGTGCAAAAAGTTTTTTAAAAAAGTGTTGCTTGTTTCTTAATTTACTATTTCAAGGCATTGTTTGAATATGTTATTAATCTATAAATTAACTTTGTTTTGGGATTTTGTTAATCTAACTATAATCAATGGATGTCTATTTTTTGTGTATTTTGGTAGGTGTGCGTGTGAATATTTGTTGTGTTGTGTGTATGTGAATAATTATTGTGTTGTGTTGTTTCAAAATTATCACAACTCTTGACACACATGCTATTCTAATCCTTGTAGGGTTATTTTAGTTAATCACTTAAACTAAAATTGGACGACATGGAACAAAAACTCAGTGATTAAAAATA
Source organism: Sapria himalayana (assembly GCA_029783825.1). Classification (NCBI taxonomy): domain Eukaryota; kingdom Viridiplantae; phylum Streptophyta; class Magnoliopsida; order Malpighiales; family Rafflesiaceae; genus Sapria; species Sapria himalayana. The sequence continues at coordinate 591,391 of JAREIK010001333.1, read as the reverse complement.
TTTATTCTGTATAAACAAGATTTATTGTTTATGAATTCTACACATTGTTGTTTATTTTTATTTTAATGCCTTTCCTTTTTTATTTGATTTTTTTTATTTTTTATTTTACATTATAGCACTTCATCATCTAAATTTGTAAAACAATATTTGACCATCTCATGGATCCATTCCATCATTGTGTGTACTTCACCAATCTTATGAATGATGCAATCCATTTAGATTATGAGATTATAGGCCAATCATCTCCAATATCTCCTCAAGCACACTCCACCTCCAAAAAACAACGAGGTGACAATTTTACTTCAGAGGAAGACATTAAGATAATCTCGGCGTGACTTAATATTAGTTTGGATGTTGTGCAATGAAATAGGCAAAAAGCCTAAGACATATTGGCAAATGGTATATGAGTTATTTCACCAATACAAACCTAAGGCATCCCCAATTCGTAGTCAAAATTCTTTAATGAATCGTTGGTCTACAATTCAGCTAGTGACCAACAAATTTTGTGGGTGTTTTGCATAGATAGAAAGACTGAATCAAAGTGGGTTGACAGAGAAAGACAAAGTTGAGATAAAATTATCTTACAAATTGTTATCTTTTAATTGACATGATAATAATTTTTTTCTTTTCAAATTTTTTAGATTTGTGATGCCAATAACATGTACAAGGAACTCTATAATTCCATTTGAATATTGTTGGAATAAATTAAGGTATCAATCAAAATGGATGGAGGATTCTCAAGCAAAGAAGCAAAAATCCGAACATAATGATACTCGTGGCAGCTCCTTGCCTCCTACATCGGACGCAAGAAATTTTGAAGATGATGGTGGGTTCTATGGGTCCTTAGGTAGACCACTGGATAGAAAAGCTGAAAAAGTGAGACTCCAAAAATCCAAGAGCAAAGAAAATGGAGGTGATGAAAAAAAACTTGAACTTTTTAATCTTTTAGTTGCGATGCAGGAAGAAGAAAAAAAAAGTAGCAAATGAGAAGAAATTTACAATGATGACAAAATATTATTTCAAGAACAACAACGTCTACTACATGAGGAGCAACGCCTACTACACGAGGAGCAACGTCTACTACAAGAGAAAATAAAAATGAAACTTGATCAAATGAAAGAGTAAGATTGAATAATGTCGATGAATAAGAGTTGCATGCCTAAAACGCAAGATGAATATTATCAATGCCGCCAAATAAAAATATCAGGAAAGAAGATGTAATTTTTTATTATTAATTGACAAACAAATTTATTTAGTATTAATCATGATACAAGTAGAGTAATAACATTTGATATGACATTCATATATTATTTAGATTTTATTTTTGAAAATTAGTTATTGCTACTTGAAGTGGATAGCTAAAATAGATAGTATTATTAGAGTTACCTTAAAAAAATTATTAGTTGAAATAGATAATTCAATTTTTATTATATTTTGAGTAGCTATTTTAAATATCAATTTTAAAGATGCTCTAAATTAATTAAAACTACTATTAAATTGGATAATATAAATATATAAATACACACACACACACACACACAGACACACATCATTATTTAGTGGGTTATCTTTATAAATAAAGAATTTTTTGATATCATATAAGTTCAAATATTAATGTAGATGACAATTGACATGAACATAGAGTCAAAGACTTGATCGTCTCTAACAAAACGAGGTGTCAAAAAAGTCGGCTTTGGCGATGCTTTGAACACCCACCGATCACGCACAGTGTTTGGGCTCCGGCAACGGTGAGCGGAGGGTATTCGTAAAAGGAAGGTAAAATCTCGAACTTAGGGTTTATTTTTTGTCGATCTGATTTCTGCAGTCAGGACGAGATTCATAGTAGCCATGGAGGTGAGGCTATGGAACGACAAGAGGGAAAGAGAAACATTCGAGAATTTTGCAGAGCTCTACGCGATAATCAAAGCGACGGAGAAGCTCGAGAAGGCGTATGTGAGGGACGTGATCCTCTCGTCAGAATACGAATCGGAATGCCAGAAACTGATTGCTCATTTCAAGACTCTGTCGTCGCCATTAAGGGATGCAATCCCTAGCATTCAGCGCTTCTGCGACGCATACAGCATGGATTGTCCGGCAGCGATCAACCGCTTGGTAACTTCCGGCGTCCCTGCTACGGTGGAACATCGCACCACTGCGGCTGCTTCCACAGCCGCCTCGGCCTCCATCGTGGCAGAATGCGTGCAGAACTTCATCACCGCGATGGATTCCTTGAAATTGAATATGATCGCTGTTGATCAAGTGTATCCATTGCTTTCTGATCTGTCGGGCTCTCTTGGTAAGTTGAGCATTTTGCCAGCGGATTTTGAAGGGAAGACGAAGATGAGAGAATGGATCACCAGGCTGTCTAAGATGGGGGCGTCGGACGAGTTGACGGAGCAGCAGGCGCGACAGCTTCACTTCGACCTCGAATCTTCTTACAACTCATTCATGGCTGCTCTGCCTACTGCTGGCTCCTGAACTTTAATTTGTAGGTTCATACATTTCTTCTCATGTATTCATTTGTTCATATAAACTGGAAGAATGTTTTGGGTCGAGTCTGATCTACCAGGCTTTATTTCTTGAATGAACCAAAGCACAATCTGGAGCTCAAACATGAATAAACAAGACTACGGGCATAAACCCTAATCTCAGAAACCAATTCATGAATCAAAATCGACCCAAAACGCAAATTTATACGAATTATTTGCCGATATGCGAACCAATACCAATATAGTTGTTAATATAAACCAGATTTGATCTTTAAAAAAAAAAAACTGAAGGAATTACTTGTTAATGCAACAATCAAATCTAAGTGAACCCAAACACAATTATAGTTCATCAACAATTCATCAATCCAATTTGATCAAAAAAAAAAAAAAAAAAAATCAAAACAAGATTATCACTTCATCAAACTTAGCCTCGAGATAAAATTCATGGATTTGGTTGTTCATGTTACTCATGTGGGTAGGATAAAATTCATGGATTTGACTCAAAATGAAATTATTAATATTTGATTAGTATTGACCATTGAATCACCATGTTTTTTGATTATTTACCTTTTGTATTCTTTTATTTTTTTTATATTTTTTATATATTTTTATATTTTTTTATATTTTTTTATTTTTATATTTTTATATATTTTTTTATTTTTATATATTTTTTTAAATTTTTAATTTTTTAAATTTTTTAATTTTTTTAAGTTTTTTAATTTTTTTAAGTTTTTTAATTTTTCAAGTTTTTCAAGTTTTTCAAGTTTTTTAATTTTTTTTAATTTTTTTTAATTTTTTTTAATTTTTTTTAATTTTTTAATTTTTTAAATTTTTTAAATTTTTAAATTTTTAAATTTTTAAAATTTTTAAAATTTTTTAAATTTTTTAAATTGTTTTAATTTTTTTTAATTTTTAAATTTATGTATTTTTAATTATTTTTAATTATTTTTAATTATTTTTAATTATTTTTTATTATTTATATTTATTTTTAGAATTTTTTTATTTATTTTTTAAAATTTTTATTCTTTCATTTGCCTTTTGTATTCTATTTAGTTGCATATAAAATTTAGTTCTAATTAATATGATTGTACTTGTTTATGTATTTTTTGATTATTTTTACCAAATTTTAGTCACCTACATTTTCTTATATATTATGTATTAACTTATAAATTTAAATATTTTATTTTAATTAGAAATTACTATAGCACCATCAATTTAAAAGCATAATTAAATAAAAAATTTAATAAAATAGACAATAACAAAAATCATTAGGTTTTATTAAATAAAGACTATTAAAGAAGACTTATGAATTAAATCTATGGACGATTAGGTTTTTGTACATCAAAATCAAGATGAATATCATTTAATTATCCAAAATTTTTGTTTTGAAAATTCATGTAGAAACCCAAAACTATTAAGGTTTTTTGCAATATACATGGTAATTACTATTATAACCTTGACATTATTAAAAAACACCAAGTATATTTAAAATATAAAAAAAAATATTTTTTTAGAAATACAATGTAATGATTTGCATCGTGATATAATATATATATATATATATTTATTTATTTATATTTATATTTAATGATGAAAATCATGTTATTATTTTTCTAAAAGAAAAAAAATAATTATATATATATATATATATATATATATATATATATATATATATATATATATATATATATATAAATATAATATAAATATATTATGATGAAATAGCGATATAAACACACACACACACACACACACACACATATATGTACAGATGCATCATTTTATATATAATATATAAAATGATTATTATTAATATGTATAGATGCATCATATATAATACTTTAAGGCCCCTATACTCTTATGTAGAGAAGATAGTATGAGTTGGTTTTATAAAGATAGGAGCATTAAAAAAATTATACAAAAATGTGTATATTGCCCAAATTTTTTGATATATACATATTATATTGTATATGATGTATATGAAGCACGCACATGCGCGCACACACACACACACATACATGTGTGTGTGTGTGTGTGTCATAATGTGCATCATAATATTCCATGTGTATATTGCCATACAAATAATGACATGATATTTTTTTTCAAAAATATTGTTATTTTTTATTATTTTTTAAATGATGAGGCGATTTTTTAATCATGTTACGATATAATAATAATAATTATTATTATTATAATTATAATTATAATTATAATTATAATGGATATTGCACAAAAACTGAATTAGTTTTAGTTTTGTACAAAATTTTTAAAATAAAAATTGAAAACGTAAATTATTATTATTATAGTCTTAGTGTACCATATCTTAATTTTTTATATTTATATAAGTATTTGCTTTTAAAATAATCATTTTTTTTTCAAAAAAACTAAAATCAATATATTGAATAGCTAATAATATCAAGTGTTTGGTTTTCCATGTCATAAATGTAATTTCCCTTTTTCTTTGATTAATCAAATTTTTTTAGGAGAATTATATTTTAGTACACCATTTATAAAATAAAAAAAATAAATCAACCCAAGTTATAATATTTTAAAAATGATGCACCAAACTCTGAACTAATTGATTTTTAGTACACTCAATTATAGTAAGACCAAAATACCCTTTAACCTAATCCCTAAACACTTACCTTAATCGTTAATCAATTCACACATGCCCTCCTCTCCCCCCCTCCCTTGCCTATAACTCCATCGAGGAGCTTGATCGGGCTATGTGATATCAAAATCCGTACAACCTATGTAAGTTCCAAACTAATACAATCAATATGGAAAAGAATGAAAATTTCTATTTTAATCTTCATAATAATTGAATTTCACATCTTGAGATTTTCCTTCATGCCATCTACGATTTTTTTCTCTCCACGTATAGTACAAAATAACGGCAGAAGCAGCTTTCCTAATGCAATTCATGGTTGTATTAGCTTAATAATTTTTCTTTAGGCATCTGAGATTTGCTGGGATGGGTTCCATAGGCTCCTTCATAACTATCCAAAATTTCAGGAGTTACCATAAGCTTCTGGTGAAGGAGCACTCAAAGAATACATGTTGAAAGATTCTAATTGGGAGTAGAAATAACACGGTGTGTTCTTTGGGGCTACAAATCAACAGTCTTTCATTCTTATTTTTCCACATCTAGTAATCAATAGAAAAGCTGCATGCTTAGGAATATGATTAAGGAATCCTATTACTTTAGTCCAAGCTTTTGATTTCATTATGTTATTTCTGGATAAATATTAATAAGCTTTCGATATTTAGCCTTCCTTTATCGCCCCATGTATCGAGAAGTATTTCTACTTACTTTACTCCACTTGATTATTCTGTTAAAATATCTCTAACCCAAATTAGGGATTTCCAAAAGAGGAGATCGACTTTGGATAATTGGTAGTCCCAAACATTATGTGAGTTTGGGTAAAAATGGTGGATCCATTTTATCCAAATAGAATCTTCCTTTTTGTTTATTTTCCACAAATTTGCAATATAAAATGATTTGTTCCAATTTGATAAACTAAGGATATCAAGCCCCCCAATTGATATGGGTAAGCACACTTTTTCCCATGAATCTTTAGGATTAAGGTTGCCTGTTTTTGGAGCATCCCATAGGAATCTTCTACACCCATTTTTGATTGCATTAATTATAGATGAAGGTAAGAGAAATATTAAGAATCAATATCCCACAATGCCTTGTATAATAGTGTGTAATAATTCAAACCTTCAAGCAAAGGAAAATAGTTTGTTTTCCCATTGATGTATAACAACCGTGATCTTGGCCAACAATTCAGAAAATTGGGCAGTAATTAATCTACTAGAAAAAAAGTGGAACACTAAGAAAAGTGAATGGTAGAAAGACTTCAGTAAATTCAAATTTATCCATAATTTTCTCTTTTGTATCCGTCTTAGCCCATCCATAGAAGATACTCGATTTGAAGGGATTGACACATAACCTGAAAGTGACAGTAAATTCATTCAGAGTATTGAGGATGATGTTTATTGAAGAAGAATTTCTCTAAAAAAGATTATCAAATCATCCGCATACATTAAATGGGAGATACTTAAAGGGGAACAACCCAGATGAAAGAAAATCCACGAGAGTTTGCATCCTTGATAAGTAATCTAGATTGATTCTCTATGGGTATATTGGGTCTCATTACTTTAAATTTTCCCTTTAAAGAACCTATGTAATTCTCCATTTATAGCAATTGAGAAGGAAGTGGTAGATATACTTTCATAGATGATATGTATGAATTTTACTAGAAAATTAAAAGCTTTAAGAGCTTTTTTCAAGAAATCCCTATTAACCATGTCAAATACCTTATGAAGATCAATCTTAAGGAAACATTTTGAAGATATTATTCTCATTGCATACATTGGTATTAAGTTTTGTGCAAATAAGAAGTTATATGAAATTAGTTTTCCCTTTATATATGCTATTTGGGTAGGATTAATTATGTCTCTTAAAATACCCTTGAGCCTCATTGCTATCAGCTTATATATAAACTTATATAAGATATTACTACGCGAGATGAGCTCATAATCTTTCACCAAGGAGACGTGGGAAGCTTTTGGTTTTTATGCTATATATGCATAATTAATTTATCTAAACATTCTTCCAGAATGAAAGAAGCTTCGTGTGACACCAATTATATCTTTTCCAATTGCTCCCCAAGACTCTTTAAAAAACTCTGTCGTATACCTATATGGACCAAGAGATTTAACACCACCCATTGAGAATAGGAATTAATTTATCTCTTTAGATGAGAAGTTTAGAGATAGAAGATTATGTTCTAAATCATGTAGAATTCTCCCACTATAAATAATAGCTTCACATAAAGCTAATCAGCTATTTTAAAAACTTAGCAGAGTTTTATAAAACTTGAGGAAAGTTCCATAAATTTCTTTATAATATGTAGTATAGTCTTCTTTCTCCTTCTTGACATAGACTATTTTATTTCTTTGTAATCTAGCACTTATCAAAAAATAAAAAAAAGTAGTGCATCTACAACTCTGTTTAGGTATTTAAATTTAACTTTGTCTAAGAAAAGATAGTTCAACTTCAACTTCAACTTCAACCTCTTCCATCATTCTCAGTTCAACTCTTAGTTTAGTTTCCTCAGCTTTAAGAATTTTGCTAGGAGATTCTAAAATCTCTCTTTGAATAGTATGGAGGGCCTTTCTAGAGAGACACACTTTTATGCCAATATGTCCAAAGTGCTTTTTGTTATGTTTTTAAGGGGATCTTTTAACATTTTCAATTTTTTACTAGTTGGAACATTATGGAGCTATGTGTTTCCTACTTCCATACATTAAGCAGAACCGAAATGAACTCTGTATGCATCAACCACATTTTATAGAATTTAAAAAAAATCTTCATTTTCTGTGAACCTATTTCAATGGCTAAGAGGATCATACAGTGATTTGAATAGATACCAATGAAGAAGAATTTTGCATGAGTATCAAGATGGAGTTTAGCCCATTATTGATTTATCATCATCCTATCAAGTTTGCTAAATATTTTTCTATTAGTCCAGGTAAAGAAAGAGTTTGAAGATGAGATTTTTTCAAGACTTAGAGTGGAGCAACAGTTTATGAAGTCATGACATTCGTATGTCAATACTACTCTATCACCATTTCTATCTAAAGTTGAAAGATGAGCATTAAAATCTCCAATTACTATCCAGGGAGGGGGATCATAAGAACCTTGCAGGATTAAATTTCCCATTATAATCTTCTATTAACAATAGAGTGCATATCATACATAATTGTTAATCTAAATTTTATTTTTTTCATAATATCTCGAATATTCAAGTACATGTATTGAGGAGAGGAAGATATCTCTTCAATTTCTATAGTAAGTCTGTCCCATAACAACATTATACGACCATTCTGGTGGGGACTAGGTTTAACATTCATTCCTGAAGTTATATTCAAACTACTCTCAACTGGATCATCCCTATCACTATTTCCATATGATTCATCATAATAAATCAAAAAATGGGAAGCAATGTCTTCCAAAACCATACCATTTATATAAGTCCCCTTATCATTACATAACTCATCAACAGAGTACAAATTTAACTCACAGTTTTGCAAAATTCCCACAGGATGCATATTAGAGCATTTTCCCATGGATTTAATATTATCAGTATGTATATTTGAAGCTCCTACAGAAGAGTGTAAATTTGACTTTCTATTTTGTAAAATCTCAACAGAACGCGTGATAGAGCCTTTTCCTTTGAGTTTAATATTATCAGTATGCATAACCAAGGTTCTAATAGAAGAGTTTTCATTAAAAATTTCATTCGTTTTGCCTGAATCATGCTTATTTTCATTAAACCCAGAACGACATCCATTATCATATGATAAATTTCAATTTGTAAGCTTATTTTTGGGAAGAAACTCAAGAGGATTGTTAGAAATTTTATTATAAAGAGTGCATTGTGTATCTCCATCATCAAGCGTGAATTCTAAAGCACCGGAATCATTTTCTGAGCAAACAACAAACCTTGTTCTTCGGGTAAACTTCAAGAATCCATCATTTTTTTTCAGAGGAGCCGTGACAGTCACCTCAGTATCAGGGAAGCTTTATGCTTCTACTAGTTTAGGTTTTTTCCCCGAGGAGATATTTGTATGGATGGGTCGTGCGGTCCCATGAAACCCATCCTAAGAGCAACTCCAACCGGAGTTGCTATACAAAGTGTCATCCCCGTAACTACTAAAATGACACCTAAAATATTGTTTTTCTTAGCTCCAATGGGAATGGCATCGGGATTGCCAAAATAACATCCGTGAAATTGGGGTGCCATAAATGGCAACCTTGGAGAGAGAAAATAAAATATGCAAAATAGCGGTTAATTTACTGTATATATCAACGTATCTATCCAACGGATATACTTTAATTTTATTTTATAAAATTGAATGGAATACTACTGGACACTTCAATTCCATCCGCTTTGTTTTTTTTTTTTGAATTCTCTACTGCACAGCTTCCTTCCAGTAATAAAAAAAAATCTAAAAAAAATTATTTCTTGCCTTCCATCTTTGTCTTCAATCCTTGCATTCCTTCCATCAATTTGTCGGAAGATAAATAATTCCAAAAAAAAGGTTTTGCCTTCTCTTTTATTTTATATTTTGATTTTATAATTAATGTAGATAATTTTCTAATTTTTTAAATTATTTATAATTTTAATTTTTAATAGATTCAATTGAATGTTTTATAAATTACTCATTATATAAATTGATTAGAATATTTTTTTTGTAGATGAATTTGCAATATCATGGTTCATTAACTGATTTGCTAATGAATGAGACCGATTTATATGATGATATTATCCATAGCAATCCAGTAGATTTGGCACCAATACAAAATTAAGTAATCCCAAATATGATAAAGTGGCAAAGGACAAAGAATTTCTCGGTAAAAGAAGATAAATTAATTGTGTATGCATGGCTTAATACGAGCAAAGATTCAATTACTGGGAATCAACAACAAAGTAGTGCATTCTGGCAAAGAATATCACACTACTTAGAACATAATGGAGGTAATAACCAAAGGCTCCAATCTTCTAATAAAAGTCGTTGGAGTGATATAAATACAAAATACAGTAAATTTATTGGTTTTCATTATCAAATAGAAAAACTACGACAAAGTGGATATACCAAGCAAAATAATGTAAGATTTCTATTTTTAATTTAGACACTAGCAAGATTTGATTTTTTAATAATTTATTGAATTATTTTCAATGGTTTTATGTTTATGAAGCGAAAGAAATGTTTGCTAAGATAATTGGAAAACCATTTCAATACGAGCATTGTTGGAATATATTGAAAATGGAGCGGAAATGGAATGATAATTTGACCAGCAATAAGAGAGCAAAAACTCATTCAACTAGTAGTCCTGCTAAATAAACTCATATTGAATCCAGCTATTTAACTCCATATTTAGGGGACAATACTGAATCATCGTTCTCTCCCAATCTCAATAGGTCATTGGGCAAAAAAGATTCGAAGAAAAAACTTAAAAGTAAAGATAAACAAATTGATAATGAAAGGTCACTAGATTATCATCACTGGAATGAAAGAATGAATATAGAACGATAAAAAATTGAGCGACATAAAAAGATTTATGCACAATAGTAGATAGCATTGGATCAACATCGCAAATAGTTAGAAATTGAAGAAAATCACGTGCAAGAAATTCAAATACAAAATGAGATGAAAATTATGAAAATCGATACTACTAGCATGGATCAAATTTCTGCAACATATTGAAATAACTTGAAGATGGAAGCTATGAAAAAATGAGGTTTTATTTTTTGGTCGTTATTTAATATGTTTTAAATTGAAATTTAAAAGATTAATTTTAAAAAAAATATATTAAAGTATTAAATTGGCATCTCATTATGGCACCTACTATTGGAGCAAAAAAAAATTTTTGAGGTGCCAAAACACTATTCAAAGTGTCAAAATGATATTTGACACCCCATATTTGGCAACTCCAATTGGAGTTGCTCTAAAAATTTTAGTCCAGAAACTTTGCTTACCACTTCCTTTGTGCAAATTCTAGCCTTCCAAGGCATAATTCTTCTAAGATTAGGAAAAATTTTAGGGTTTTTAGAGGGATGTGGGGAGGAGAGAGGGAGGAGAGGGCCGCGGCTAGGGTTTGAATTTTAAAATTTGTGTTTTTTTAATTGAGTTTTAATGGCACAAAAGTAGTTAAGTTAGTTTTTTTAACTAAGGGCAATTTCGTATTAAAATAAAATAGTGCACCAAATAACAATTAGTTAAGAAGTTGACGTGATATTTTTTAAATATTAAAATTTGAGTTTTTTTTTTTCAATTAATTTTTAAATAGTGTGCCAAAACATAATTCTCCCAAAATTTTTTATCTTTTTAATTTTTTGAAGTATAATAATGATGACAATTATGTATTCATACTTGAAATTATAGTTTTCTTATATTTATCTACCAAAATGGATTGGATTGGGGTGAGGATTTGACTTGTTCGAGTTTTTCTTGTTTTGGTTTGAGCCTTTTTAGTTCATTATTCCGTTGCGTAGGCACAAAATTTTCAAAAAAAAAAAATTTGATTTCAAAATTCAAAAGCTAAAATAGTTTTATTATTTATTATTATTTATTATTATTTATTATTTATTATTTTATTTTATTATTTTTATTCTTTTCGAAAGCTAAAATAGTTATTATTTAAGTATCATAGATTTTTGTTTTAAAAAATATTACAGAAAACCAATATTATTTATATTTTTGCACACTATCTACTAAAATGACTATTATAACCGTAAAATTAAAAACATCCACATCATCATTTAAAGAATAATAAAATATAGTGAAAATAATTAAAAATATATTTTATAAAAAAAACTTTATATCAAGATATACAATATGTATATTACTATACATATTATGATATAAAAATATATGTATACATATCATAACATATAAACATCATATATATACATATGTATGTATGTATTAATGATATTGTGTATGTCAATTTATAAATATTTATAAACATATTTAATAAATAATTTTTTTAAACATATTTAATAAATAATTTTTTTAAATATATATTATATATAAATTTTTATATTAAGGCTGCAACTCTAGTTGGATTAACATGAATAACCTAAAGCCAACAGCCAACTTGAGACAAATTTGGGTTTGGTTTGGCAGGAACCAAAGCTAAAATATATTTATTTTCTTTTTATTTTATATTATTTAAATATTTTGGCCTTTGGCTGTCAATAATTTAAATTAGCTTTCAAAGTATTGGTTTATTTTTATATAACATTAAATATTTTTTTTTTTTACAAATTAGACAATTTGGGTAGAGTTGAAATTCAGGTTAGGGTTTGGGTTGAAGGCCAACTTGAATACAACCCTTTTACAATGAGTTCATAATATCAAATTGATATGTGTGTGTGTGTGTGTGTGTGTATATATATGTATGTATGTATATATAAAATCTAGACACATTTATATAGTATTAACTACACACACACACACACACACACACACACTTTATAAATGTCACACACACACACACTTTATAAATGTCACACACACACTACGTGTTTATACAATATGTATATTACACACACACACATATATATATCAATGCTTGTTTTATATAAATATTTATATATACATTGTGTGTGTGTACTCACGTAATGTTTTTATACATAATGTATATCACACACACACACATACATATATACATAAATAAATAAATAAATATATATATATATATATCATGCATGTATAATATATTCATTTATATATACAACATGTATATATAAACACATTGTGTGTGTGTGTGTGTACTCACAGAATGTGTTTATACATTAAGTATATTACACACACACATAAATGTTTATATATTATATTTATATATAATACATTTTAATAATATATATTTTATATTTAAATATAATTTTTTTAACTATATGTTATAATCATCTAGCCCTTCGATGGGAGCAGAAGAATTCCTATCCCCCACATTTAGAGTAGTCGATGAGAATATAATTGAACTCGTGCCCCCTGGGAATTACGAATCCAATCCAATATCCCACAAAATTTATGTAATATATATATATATGTGTGTGTGTGTGTGTGTGTGTAAACATTATGAACTAATATATATGACATTATAAATGTCGGAATCATTTCATACTGAAAATCATTCTTTATCGATTTTCTTTCTTATTATTATTTGGATTTATTTTTATTTTCTTTTAAATTGTAATGAATTAAGATTATATTTAAAATAAAAAAAAAACATGTCTTTTATTCTATGCATAGAGTTCAGCTTACATATAGAAGATCAGATCATCAGTTTTTGTAGAATATAATTTTATTGTTCACAATCTAGATTGGATTGAACACACTGTTTGTAAGATTATAATACAAGTTTTCAGTAGTTTTATCTTGATTATGATGAATAATAAAATTCTAATTTTTTATGCTAGTATACTTGTTTGCATTGAATGAGCCCAAAGCGATGTAATTATTTTATTCTGACCTATAAAATAAATACATATTTTGTTATTATAAATATTACTACTCCAAGTCTTGATATAATTAATAAACAAGTACAAATGTTAATAATTATTTTAACTCACGAAAGGGAATATTTATAGTCAAATCAGTATACTACATAAGTGGGATAATTTTATTAATTATATGGTAAATAATGATTATTGATAAAATTCATATCTTGTAAAATATATTGATGATACCCAATTGAGGATGCTTGCATATTTTAAAATGACCTAATCATGAAGATGAATTTTGATCCGACATATCAAACAAGATAATTGTAATGTCTCGAGGTAATATATAAGAGGATTGATTGGATTGAATTGTTAATAATTTAATTTAATTAATAAATATCTATCATCTTAACATGAGTAGTTAAAATAAGTATTGAATAACAAATAATATGAATATTTTAGAATAAATTAAGAAATATAATTATAATTCTATATTGGTATGAATTATATTAATATGAATTTTAATACATATAATTCACATTGAGAATCTGATATATTATTTGTGCCAAATTCTCTTCGATAGCTTGATCCAGTACCATAAGAAAAATAGTAATTATAATTAAAATATTTAATTTATTTATTTAGAATATGCGTATATATAAAATTGGGATAATTAATTTGGTTAACTTACATTAATTAATTTTGTTAATTAATGTAAATTGAGGTTAAATTAAGTGATTATTTATAAAAATACTTAAATTGAATTTTTAATATGATTTAAATAAAGATAATAAGGAAACATGTTTTTTATGTAACGTGATGTGATATAAAAATTAAAAAGATTGTGTGTGTGTGTGTGTGTATGTGATAACAGAGTAATCCCATGAATAAAAATGTACACTTAGCTATAAATAATAATATCAATTAGCATGTTCTTTATTTCTCCTCCTTATCGGACTGACTGTTTTGTAGTTCTATTTAGCATAAAACCACCATGAAACAACCCTATGGATTGTTAAAATAAATCATTTCTCTATCTGAAGAATTCATTTAAGAATAGTCAGTTTAAAATTATGTGATAATGTAAACTTAGTTGAAAATAATAATATCATTTCTATCTAAATCACTGCTATTTATTATAGGATTCAAAGCATAGTCATCAATAAATTTTGTTTGGCGTGACTTGTGTTTGGACAATAAGATTCACAGGAGCTGACATATCTGAACAAATGATGAATAATAGACTTCCTTCCATCAATGCATACTTTTCATGGTGTATCAGACCAATGATGAATTTACTCAAGAATTAGTAGAGAGAACCAATACTCGAAGCTGAATTTAAAGTTAACTGGCTCATTGTAAAATTTCAAGTTTTAAAGGAATAAAAATGACTTTCAATCCAATCACCACTATTTTCAAAGAAAATAAACTCGATGATACCAATTACATAGATTAGAAAAGAAACCTCAATATTATTTTGACTACTAAGGATTACAAGTTCGTACTCATGGATCTTTGCCCAGATAAACTTCATGAAGGACCAGCCAAATAAGAAACAAAACCTTAGGAGAAATGAGTAAAAGCCGATGAGATGTTAATGTGCTATATTTTGTCTCATATGATGTCTAATCTTAAAGAAATATTTGGGATTCAAATTCATTCTGTCAGACATAAAACCATGAGAAATTTGATGAATACTACAATAGTTAAAAATATCATAGTGAGGAATCAAGTCTTGAAGATGATTGGTCTTCTAAATGAACTAGAGATCCTTTGAGCTGAGATTGATGTGGATTCGAAAGTTGATATTATTCTCCACTTGTTGCCAAATTTCTATAGGCAATTCTGCCTAAACTATAATATGAACAAACTTAATTGGTCACTAGCATAATTAATTAAAGAATTGGTTTTGGATGAGAGTATCATCAGAAAAGTATTTCTAGTACGTATAGATGAAAAGACTTTTTTTAAAGCAAAAGAAAAGATAATTGAGAAATTTTAGAAAGATGCTCATATTTCATAGTCAGCTCCTAAGTTACAAGTGGGAGAAAAAAAAAATCTAAGGATAAATATTTCCATTACAAGCAGTCAGATTACTGGAAAAAGCAATATCTAATTTATCTCACCAAAGTAAACAATCAAAATAAATCTCATTTACTAGTAGTTATGATATATCTAGTGGTAGTATCTACCGACACCAGGTGCGTATATATATGAGCCACTAGTCATATTTATAATTCTTTGTAGTGGTTCTAAGAAGCCACACAATTAAGTGATGGTTAGACTAATCTTCATATCGACAATATTACAATGGTTCTGCCAATTACAATGAGACATTATTATATTCAGTTTGAGAGATATTTTTATTTGATTTTGAAAGATTATTTTTATTTTTCTTCCATCAGAAAAAAATTGATTTCTGTATTTAGTTTGGTTTAAGAAAGATACTCTTTTTTATTCAATAATTATGTAATAATCTATTTGAATAAAAAATGTATATGTTCTAATATAATAAAAGATAATCTTTATATTATTAATCATATCTCTCCATCACTACAATGGTCCGAATTCAATAATATAAAGGTCTTACTATGTAAGAAAAAATAATATTCTCGAATGAATCAGACTTAACTCTGACACTTGCACCTGAGTCATATAAATCTAAAATAGATATCCAGTCTTGTTGAAGACAGACCTTTGGATTCATTGAAAGTAGAATTACTTCCAGCCTATGAATCCTTCTCGGGAGGAAAAAATTACAAAACATCTTTTTTAGACCAAGGGTAATATAGTCAAAGAACAACTGACGCTAGTTCATTCTGGTCAGTGTGGACCCATAACTATCTAAGCAAAATATGAGTTTGAATAATTTGTCACAATTATTATTGATTACTCAAGATACAGACACATTTATTTAATATGACGAAAATCCAAAATTTTTGAGAAATATAAAGAGTATTGGGTAGAAACAAAAAATTATCTTAATAAATATCTTAAGACACAATGATTTGATCATTGTAGTGAGTACCTCTTGGAAGAGATTAAAGACTACTTATTAGATCATGAGAATATATCTCAATTGTATGTAGCTGATATTCCATGGTAGAATAGTGTGGCAAAAAAAAGGAATAAGACTCTTTTGGACATGGTAAGATCAATGAAATTAGACATGTCTAATTTCTTCTATGAACATATGTCAGAAACAACAACTAATATTATAAACTCAGTTCCATCTAAGTCAACTCATACTATTCTAACTGAATTGTGGATTGAATGTAAATCTAGTCTGAAACATATTCATTTGTGGGGTTGTCCAACACATATATTAAAAGAGAAAACAAATAAGTTAGAACCAAGAATACATATTTGTTTCTTCATGGGATACTTTAAAGGAACTAAATATATTTTGTTTTATAGTCCAAAGGATCATAATGTCATTATTAATATCAAAGCATGATTCTTAGAAGAAGATTATATAACAAACTATAAGCTCAGAAGTAAGATTGTTTTAAAAGATTTGAGATGTTATAAATCAATCCAAACTTATTTAATACCAATAATACAAAAAGAAATACCATGAGATTCATTCTAGTTATCTCATAGCCTCATCGTAATGGGAGGACTATTGATGATGATGTTGATATTGAACATTAAGAACCTATTATTGATATGTCAGTTGCATAACTAGAATTTAATGATCATAATGATTCACAAGGATTAATATCTATATAGTGTGTTACTAAAAGTATACAACCAAAAAGAATATCTCATTGTAGTGAGAGAATTATTCATCAACATATAGGGTATATACTCTTGTGAGTCTTATAATAGAATCCTTGATAAGTTAGATACTGATCCCATAAATTATAACAAAGCATTGAAAGATAAAGATACAAAACATTGATAAAAGGTTGTGAAATCAGAGATATAATCCATGCATTCCAATCATATATGGGATCTAAAACTACCTAAAGAGATAAAGTCCATCAAGAACAGGTGAATCTATAAGAAAAAAAGGAGGAACAAATGTTAACACTTAGACTTATAAGATTATGTTTGTTGTAAAAGGTTTAACCCAGAAAGAAAAAATTAATTATGAAAAAGATTTTCACAAAAAATTATGCTGATGTCAATCTAGATTCTCTTGTTCATTGTAATTAATTATGACTTTGAAATTTAGCAGATGAATATAAAAACTATATTCTTGAATGGACATCTGGAAAAATATAACTATATGATACGACCTAATGGTGTCATATAAAATAAGCAAGAGCATAAATTGTGTAAATTTTAAAAATTTATATATGGACTGAAATAAGCATATAGATATTGGAATACTTGTTTTGATCAAGTCATTAAATCTTATGATTTTGATCAATGTCTAGATAAATATTGTGTGTTTATGAAGCAGAGTAGTAGCATAGTGATATTCTTTATATTATATGTTGATGACATATAGTCATTGGTAATGATGTGAATTTATTATCTTTGGTTAAAATCTAGTTTTCTAGTCAATTTGATATGACAAACTTAAGAGAATACTACTAAAATTCATGGAATTACCGACTAATTTTTTGGTCACTAGTTCCATGTTTTTTGGTCGGCAAACCAAATAGCGACCATTTACCGACCAAAATCATTGGTAATAATTTTGCTGGTGGCTAAATTTTTTACCGACAAAAAATCAATCGGTGGGTAAATTACCGATCATTTACCAATCATATGCCGACAAACATTTAACGACTATATATCAACAATTTTCCGACCAAATAAATAAGATCGGTACATGGTGTCTAAATGATCGGTAAATAATGACCAATTACATATTATTCACCGACAAATAATTACCAACTAGGTTCTGACCATTTTTCGACAAAAAGTACTTGGTCGTATTATTACCGACAATTTTTGAGACTAATTACCGACAACCAATATCCAATGATATTTTGACCATTTTCTGACCCAAAATATTAGGTCGATAAATAGTCTCCAAATGGTCGGCAATTATCGACAATTTACAGATAATTTACCAACAAAAATTTTTCGACTATATTCCAACTATTTTCCGACCAAAAGTATTTAGTCGGAAATTTGCCACAAAATTATCGATAATAATCTAAAAAATTACCACAAAAAACCGACTAAAATCTTTCAAAATCATTGGTCGGTAATTAATCTCCAAAAGAATTACCGACCATTTGGTGACTTTTTACAGACCATTAATATTATAAAATTTTGGTCGGTTTTGGTAGCAATTCAATCGGTAATTACGAACCAAAATTTTTTTTTGTAGTTGCTATAGAAACTAGTAGAGAACACAAAAAAAATATCCAATTTGCTTCCAATTTTGATGTAGTTGCATAAACATTTACAGATAAAATAACAAAATAAAAATCCAATTAATTCTAGAAAACAATTATATATATTGCATATATATATTAAAAACATCAAGATAAAATAAAAAAATAAAATCCAAAATCAATGTTTAAGGCATTGAAAAAAAATGTGTAATACACTCAATCATCCAACCTAGTTTCATAATCATTATGTTGAGACGTTTCTGGTCTACACATTGAGATGTCGGATATTGGGATAGAGCTGTCTGCTGCTGCTAATCCTAAGGTAGTTCCTGTAGGTTTCTTGTAGGTGATGGAGTAGATGCAGTAGCTGGAGCATTATGCCGAACAATCCGAGGTAGATAATCAGGGTTGAACTACAGTCCTCCTTCCTAAATCTTCTTTATAAGCTAGTCAAAATGCATACGCAACTCATCCCTATCATCCTCATAGTCGATCATGCGTCGCTCGGTATCGGCCAACTGAAACTGTATTGAATTTCACATCGCATCCTGAAATTCCTCCATTTTCGAGAACAAAATCAAAACTAGTCCTAAAAATTCAGCTTCATAGTCTGGTCATCTATGCGAGTAGAATGATAATGTCGACGAACCAACACCATAAACGGGCATCTTCTTCTTGCCATCAATAGCTGCATACTAAATCTGATTCGTATCAACTGGTGGAGCTGATGAATGAGAACTACCTGTTACACCATAACATGAACCTGAAATAGACTGTGAATATACTTGAGTCACAGCAGCTAACATTTCCTCATATCTCACCTAATAAAAATATACGAAAAGTATTTCAATTTATATTCAAACAAAAAAAAAATTAATTTTTTAATTTAAACTAATATTTGCTAAACGAGATCTCTGATTAATGAAAATCTGATCAACATGAGCCTTCATGTGTGTGTATCTGAATAAGCAAGGAGTACTGGGCTCCTTACCCTCCTTGCGTGTCTATAATTACACACAATACATACGTTAATTATATTGAAAAAAAATTTTTTATGAGAAATGAAATTTAGGCATAATTGAACACAATTCACAGTGTAATAAACATAAAAAGTATAAATTAGAAATAATATCAATGCTCGTTCATGCTCACACATAGAGTGAGATCCACAAGTGTGTGTAGACATGCCACTACCCTCCCCAACCCACTCTGAGCGGCGATTGCTGCTCTGTTTATCACACCTTTTCCTATAATCTGGGTCTTCCCATTTGCTCTGCCACTCCTTGAAAACATGATCCAAGATACTTGAATTTTTTTATTTCTTATTCAGCCATTTATCTTTGATCTCATAGATGATGTCTTTATACCGACAGGAAGCATGTATGTAGAACACACTTTTGACTGACTCCTTTGGCTGTGTCCACCTGTAAACTTTCTGTAATTATAAATAAATAATTTTTAATCAGTGAACAAAAGAATAAATAAAAGATGTAAAAATCTATAGGTAGTAATATTTACTTTAAATTTTTTTCAAATCATCTATTAGTCTCTATGTGTGATTGACTTTCAATTATATCCATTAGGTTTAAAGGACTTCCTGAAAATTATCCTCAAACCACTAGAAATGAAACCATATAGCTCTAACTTCGTCCTGTAATAAAAAATTTATTAGCAAGTAAGAAATAAATTAATAAATTGATAAATAATTTGTTAAGTTTTATATCATACGGATTATCAATTGTTGGATCAAAATAAGTAATATGAAGAGTCTCATCTGTAGGGTGCTATGAGAAAGACTTTCCAACATCTCCATCCTCTCCCTCTCACGTCTCTTGATCATTCATCAAAATCTCAAGATCATTATGTGGATCAGTCAGCAAATGCTACTGCTGAGGTATTTCACAACCTTTTTTGTCTGATGTGGCGTCTCATCTACCCATGAACGTCTACCAGTTTTGGGCATACATGAGGCCATGTTGCCTATACCATAACTCGTACGACCTTGCAATGTGCTGCCTCTACCTTGTCCACGTGCCATACCTGTAAAAAATATATTAGACAATAAAAATAAACAAAAATAATTAACAATTAAAATAATTTAAAACTCACTGTCTACTCATTCTCATCAGAATCATCCAAATTTGGATCTTCTTCTTTAGATGTAGTAACATCATTTTCAAACTTCTCTTCATCACTCATTTCTTCCTCATAATTAATTAAATTTTCATCAACATATACATCGCCACTTGTATCCATCTCAAAAGATGCGACTAAAAGAATGTCTTCTTCTCCACCACAACTTCGATTATCACATCATTGTTATCATTTTGAAAAGATAGTTCAATGAAATCAGTACTTGGTGAGGTGAGAATGTCAATTTGAGCCATTGCTTTTATATTGCACACAGCTTTCCAATTCTTTCTAGGACCAGATTGACCCGGTTATTCACAATAATAAACTTGTGATACTTGTAATGCTAAGACAAAAGATTCATACTTATTGAATTATTTTTTATCGTGCACATCGACAAGTTTATATCGAGGATGGAAATAATACCAACATGTGGTGTTGGATCGAACCATTCACATTTGAATAACATAGTTTTTTTAACCGGGAGGAGTTCAAATTCTAACTCGATCACTTCGTCAAGAATCCCGTAATAGTCATATTCGATTTTATTGTATACTGATCCTTTAATGCATACCTCTGTATTATCTGTTGCCCGGTAGCTACCTTATGATTTAGAAAAAAATATAAAATCATTCACAGAGTAACCATTATACATTTTAACCTCTCTTAGGGGACCTCGTGTATACTTCGAAGATAATGATTGGAAATTTTATTTGGATGATTATGAACTTGTAATCAAAATCAAGTGGATTGTTTAGATTACAAATTATAAATTTTTATAAGAATAATACAATTATTTTGTGATTTTCATTATAAGTAAACATATGTATTTTTCAAAAAATGATGGAAATTCTTTCTCCATCATGTTATTGATTGCTTCTTCATTAATGTTTGGAAACTCTTTACTTTTATCTGTTACAAAATTACTAGTAAAAATAAATTAAAAACAATTGATACATTGATAGAAAATAATAAATTATAATGCGTAATAGATGTTATTTGACTATTAGAAAATACTTACTCAAAGAATGCTTGAACATCTAAATAATTTATTAGGACATATAAATGAGATGTAGTATATTCATAGTCTGCTAGATACCTTTTCCCTTATGCACCAATTGCTTTATCCGGAGGCTTGAAAATTTCAAAAATATCATTATCCACATTGTCATGGAGATAAACCTCATTCTGCTTTTCCTTAAGTGGAAGAGTTTAATCTCTTTCTTTGAAATAGAATGATTCAAATTTTGCAACATCATCCATAATATAACCTATTGATATAGAGCCCTCAACATGAGCCTTATTCATTATTGTATGCTTTATTTTCTTCAAGTATCTACAAAAAGATTATTAAAAATTACAAGCCATTTTTGTGTATATATAAATATATAAAGGAAAATAATTGGTTTAGTAAATTAATATTATGTTTCTGAAGGATACATCCAATGATAATGAACAAGACCATCAACCCTAGCTTTGTAAGCCAAGTGCATTGGAAGATATTCCATTGAGTGAAAAAAACTAGGAGGAAAGATTTTCTCAAGATTGTATAAGATAACTGGAATTTGTTCATCCAGATTCCTCAACTCCTCATCAGTCAATGAAGATGAAGTCATTTGCTTAAAGAATAAAGAAATCTCAGTTATTAGTTCCCATATTCTATTAAGTATGAATTCTCGAAGAATAATTGGTAAAAACCTTTGCATGAATATATGACAATCATGACACTTCATGTCAAACAACTTAAGTTTTTTTGCAATCACACATCTCTCCAGATTAGAAGCATACCCATCTGGAAATATAAGTTTTTTTACCCACTCCAATTCAACATTCTTCTATGTTTTATTTAGAACAAATGGCACATCAGGGTATTTATTGGTGACACGATTTTTTACAAATTGAGGACGACGATAATATATATTCAACTCATTTCTTGACTTGTAAGTGTCATTAGTTTTCTCTTGAATGTTAGATACTATATTGAAAATATTGTCAAACATATTCTTCTCGATATGTATAATATCAAGATTATGCCTGAGCAAGTATTCACGCCAGTAGGAAAAATCCCATAAAACACTTCTCTTATTACACCCACAAGTCTTAGATATAGCTGCATTCACTACCTCAGCATCAACATCTATCACCTTCCTCAAGCCTATGTTATTCAATTCATGTAGAATATTATCCCCACATCTAACCCCCGAGAATTGTTTAGTAACCTTTCTATTCTTGATGAAATCTTTGATGTTACGTCGATACAGATGATTAATGGGAAAAAACTTCTGATGATTATCGATCCATGACTATTTTCCACTCTTAATTAATCTAAAAGCATCAGAATCTTCCATACAATATGGACATGCCAATATACAAGTTGTACTCCACTCAGACATCATATAATATGCTGGAAAGTCATTTATGGTCCACATGAGGGCAGTGCGCATCTGAACATTTTGCCGTTTGAAATATCATAAGTTTAAACCCCAACATCTCAAAGAATTTTCAACTCCGCTATCAATGGCTGCAAGAAAATATATATTTTTCCCTTTGGATTCGTAGGCCCCTGCACTAACACAGGCAAAACCATAAATTCATTCTTTATACAAAATTCTGGAGGTAAATTATATGGTGTCACCACCACAGGCCACAAAGAATATTGCTGTACAGATTGACCAAATGACTGAAAACGATCAGGAAATAAACCTAGCCCTAATATTTCAAACTTTAGAATAAAAATCAGGAAAATACCCATCAAAATATTTCCAAGCAGGGGCATCAGAAGGGTAACACATCTTACCGTCTTCCATATGATGCTCTAAATGCCACATCATTTCATTATCTATTACGGTTAATTCATACAATCTCTGCAACCTAAGTGTTATTGGAAAATAGTGCATAATCTTATATGACACCTTCAACTTACGTATATACAATCTATTTCTAGAACTCTTAACCTTTTGCTTGTACCTAGCATGCCCACATATTTTACAATTGGTAAGGTCACTATCATCACCCTAGTATATTATATAGTTGTTCACACAATAATGAATGACCTGTACGGTTAATCCCAAACCTATAACTAACTTCTTCATGCTGTAGAAATCCAATGGCAATAATTCTTGAATAAATTTAGACATATCATCAAACAATACCTAAGAACATCTATGTCTACACTTTATTTCTAACATCCTCACGGCTGTAGAAAGTTCAGTATGCTTAGAATTTCTCATATACATGTTTGTCTCCAGCTCGAATCATGTCATAGAAATTCTTTACCTCGGCATTGGGTTCCTCATTCGGGTTGCATTTAGGACCTGCAGCATCAAAAACTATTTTATGATATATAGTGTGATTAATATTTTCCGAGACCATCATATCAGTTTCACTTATTGACACCCATACTAAATTTGAACACCACTGGTGGACTTGCTTCTCACCATGGTATATCCAAACATAGTAATCCACCACAAAATCATTTCTATATAAATACATCTTCACAGTCTCAACATTTAAAAACTTTTTATTTTGATTATAACTAAAGTGCAAGGACACCTTATATCTGTACCACAATTCAAACACTCAGAATGTCTCAGAGCAAACTCAATAAATTTATCAAATTTATCCCCCCATTCATTAGAGAATATTACATTCACTATTCGACCATTGTACATCCATTCACGATCTTCTTCTATAACTAGTTAAAAAATCATTTTTTAACAAATACAATTGTCTCTAATTATAGTTATATAATATTATATAGATATTTATTTAGATATACAAATATTTATATATAGTTATACACATATAGTTTAAAATAATGTTGTATGTTGCTATACATGTAATTATAAATAGAGTTACATGTGGTTAGACATATAGTTACACATATAGTTAAACGTATATTTATACATGAAGGTTTATATATTTTTTCATTTAATTTTATATATTTATACATATAGTAATGCATAGGCATATGTATAATAAAATACTTTTTTATATACTACTATATACAAGTACGTAGCTATAAAATTAATCTCTAAATATAATTATGCACAAAACTTTTAAAGTTATACACATAATAAAGATATAATTATTTATAGTTATATATTATTTTATATATAATATATATAGTTATAAATAGCTATATATAATTAAACATATAGTTATATATAGAATTAGTTAAAAGTAGTTACATAAATATAAACAATGTTATAAAAAAATATTTTGCTTTGATTATATTAATACATATATGTATATATAGTTACAAATATAGTTATATATAATTATATAAAAATTTATTTAGTTATACAAATATTTATATATAGTTATACACATATAGTTTAACATAATGTTGTATGTTGTTATACATGTAATTATAAATACAGTTACATGATGTTATACATATAGTTACACATATAGTTAAACATATATTTATACATGTAGGTTTATATATTTGTTCATTTAATTTTATATATTTATGCATATAGTTATGTATAGGTATAGATATAGTAAAATAATTTTTTATATACTAATACATACAAATATATAATAATTATAAGTTGTAAAATATAGATATAAAAATTATTATGTATAAAGCTTTTATAGTTATACATATAGTAAGATACAATTATTTATAGTTATATATTATTATTCATATAATATATATAGTTATAAATAGTTATATATAATTAAATAAATAGTTATATTATAGATATATTTATACAAGTAGTGATAAGTAGTTATACATAAATATA
Source organism: Sapria himalayana (assembly GCA_029783825.1). Classification (NCBI taxonomy): domain Eukaryota; kingdom Viridiplantae; phylum Streptophyta; class Magnoliopsida; order Malpighiales; family Rafflesiaceae; genus Sapria; species Sapria himalayana. The sequence continues at coordinate 565,700 of JAREIK010001333.1, read as the reverse complement.
TACAACGTTATAAACAAATCTTTCAATTGAATTATATGAATACATATATGTATATATAGTTATAGATATAGTTATATTTAATTATATAAAGTGTTACATATTTATACAAACATTTATATATAGTTATACACATATAGTTATAAATATGTATGTAGTTAAAGTTATAACTATAATTAACATTTATATAGGTATATCTAGTAAAATATAATAATATATAGTTATACATTAGTATACATATAGTATATTTTTTTAAAAATATAGTTATATAGAATTATACATTATACATATACTTATATATTATTAAATAGTTACAAATTAGTTATGTAAAGTTATAAATATAGTTACAAATTAGTTATGTAAAGTAGTGATAAGTACTTTATTATAAATATAGTTATAAATACCTTTATATAAAATGACATAAGATTTTATAATTAAACACGTGTATCTATGTAATATTTGTGAATAAAATATTTTTACAAATGTTATTTAAATATTATTATATTTATATGCACCACTTTTATAAATAATATATAGTATATATATATCACATTTATATAAACATTATAAATATTCAATATTTATATAAAAAATAATATGTAATATAAATATTTACAAAATTGTATAATAATTTAATATTACATAATTGTTATATAAAAAAAATATATATATGGAGAGTTTAATGTAAATTTTGTATAGATATTTATAAACATTAATACTTATGTATAAATATTTATATATAACATTATATGTTTATATAAACATATCAATGTGTATTTATAATGTAATACGTTTATATAAATATAAAGTATAGACATTTATACATAATATCATATGATTATATAAATGTATACATGTTTATATATACTGTTATAGACATTTAAGATTAACATTAAATAAAAGTTTGATTTAACATAAATCATTATATATATTAAAGTATAGACATTAACATTAACATTAAATAAAAGTTTAATTTATGCATAATATTCATATGATTATATAAATATAAACTATTAATATTAAGATTATTCGGATACAAATATCATGTAATTGAAATCAAAATCACTAAAACCCTAAAAATTTAAACAATAGATGAACAAATTTTAAAAAATGAAAAATTATAGTTTAATTAATTGTGCCGAGTCAAAATTATGTCAAGTTAAATGAAATTAAAGCAAAAATTAAGAAATTCGGAGGATAAAAAAACCCTAAAACCCGAATATTTCGAAAAAACGAAATTCAGATTGTCTATATATAATTCAGAGAGACGGAGATGTGTATAAGCAATTTGAAAGAGAAGAACAAAGAAAAACTTACTTAAATTCAGAAGAAAGATCAAATTTTTTGATTTCGTGCTTACAGTTGGCTATGATTCGAAAAAATTACAGGGCTTCCATGATTTTAGGTTTTAATGACTTAGCAAATGATTTCAAATCAAAAAATTAAAACAATGAATTACCGACCAAAATTATAGTCGGTAAACGGTCGGTGAGAAAAAATCTATAAGTATCTGGATGTCAACTTTACCGACTAATTTTAATGATAATATATTTTTGGTCATTAAATGGTCGATAAATTGTCAGTAATTTTTATTCGCTATTTTCATCCTAATTTACTGACCAATTTCTAACCAAAAACATTTTGTCAGGAGGTATGGTCGGTATTCAGTCGTGAAAAGGTCAGTAATTACCGACCTAAAAATTTGGTCAGTAATTACGATGTTATAAATATATTGGATAACCGCTTTACCGATTATTTTTTATGGTAATGTATTTTTGGTCGTTAAATGGTCTATAATCTTTTGAGAATATTTTTTGCTAATTCCCTCTTAATTTATAGGCCATATTCTCGACCAAATATATTTGGTTAGTAATATATGGTCGGTAGTTGGCGAGAATTTGGTCGAAAGTATTTTTCTCTGATATGTCTCTTTGAATCTCTAAATTGGTTGTAAATTTGTCAGTAATTACTGACCTATATATTTAATTGGTAAATGGTTTATAACTACGAAGCTATAAATAATTTGAAAAAATACTGTACCGACCAATTATTATGATAGGTTGTTAAATAATCGGTAATATATTCGATAATCACTCTACATGCTGATTCCCAACAAAAAAAATATTTAGTCAGTAATTATGGTTGATCTTTGGTCGGAAATAATTTTTTTTTCAATACCCTTTTTTTGGCTACTAATTGGTCGTGTTTTGGATAGCAATTATCGACCAAATTTTTTGGTCGGTATTTTGGTTCATATTATCGTAATTTGTAGTAGTGGAAGATATTCACATTATTGTGATTAAGTTTTTGTGAGATTATAAGCAAAAAATTTAGGGCTTGACATAAAATGTTTATATTGATGATTTTATCATGTAAGATTTTAAAAAAAGTTTTCGTCCTTCCAAATATGAAATTGCTCTATTATATCCTAAAAAAACTTAATAAGATATATAAAATAAAGGTAATTTCTTATAAATATATAGTATAAAGCCTGTTGTATATAATACTTTGCACTATATATGGTATCTATTTTGCTATAGGCATAGTTAACACATATCAATCTAATCAATGATAAAAAAAAAAATTGCATAATAGTAAAACCTGTAATCAAAGATATGAAAAAGACTAAAAATTATATATTGGTATATCAAGCAGACAATCTTGAACCTACTAGATATGTAGACTCAAATTTCCAATTATATGAGAATTTGAGAAATTCCATCTCAAACTATGAGTTTATCTAGAGAAGTTTGAGCAATAAGTGAGAGTAATGTCAAGTAATCATGTATTACTGATTCCACTAAGGAGGTCGAATATATGGTAGCCTCATAGATAGCCAAAGAGACTATATGTATCATCTTGACTAATCTATGAATCATTCTTTCTGTGAAATTACCAATTATACTTAATTGTGATAATAGTAGGGTAGCGCTACTAACTAAAAGAAACCTATAACCCATAAGAAGGCAACATACAGTGAGCACAAATACCACTTGATAAGAGAGATAATGAAAAAATGAGATATAGTAGTGATCAATGTAGCACTAAAGGGTAATCTGGTGGATCCTTTTATGAAAAGCCCACCAGTAAGGACTTATGAAAGACGTGTGAAAAAGATGTTAGTAAGACATGTGAAATCATGACTTAAGTCTAAATGAGAGATTATTGAAACTATTTTATACTGAAAGTCATTCTTTATTTATTTTTTGTTCTCTTATTGTTATTTAGATTCATTTTAATTTTCTTTTGAATTACAATGAACTAAAATTATATTTAAAATAAAAAAAAAGTTATTATTTATTTTACATAGAGTTCAATTTATGTACAAAAGATCAAATTACCGATTATTATAAAATATAAATTTGGTATTCACAATCTAAATAGGAATGAATACCTTATTAGTAAGATTATAACACAAGATTTTAGTAGAGATATCTTGACTATGAGAAAAGAAAAAATCATAATTTCTTGTACTAGTGCATTTGAGTACATTAAACAATACCAAAGTGGTATAATTATTTTATATTAAAGTGTAAAATAAATATACATCATCATAATTATAAACACTATTATTCTCAATCTTGATATAATTGATAAGCATGTACAATTATTAAATTAATATGTTTCATTAGTGGGATAATTTTATTAATTACATGGTAATTGTTGATTATTGATGAAATTCATGTACTTTAAAATAAATTGATGATGCCCCCTTAAAAATGCTCTTGATATTGTCAATTCCTAAAGGTAAATTTTGATCCTGCATATCAAATAAGTGAAAATCTAAAGATAAAATAAAAAAAATTATAAAATTAAATTATCAATAATTTAATTCAATCAATGAGTATCGATAATCTTAACACAGAGTTAAATAATTTAGAATAAGTAAAGAAATAAATAATAATATTATAGTGATATAAATTATAATTAACATAAATTATGATAGATATAATTCATATTAATAGCCTAAAAACTTATTTGTGTCAAGAGTCTCTTTCACACCTTGATCCAATGCCATAAGTAACATAATAATTATAATTAAAGATTTAATTTATTTATTCAGAATATGTCTATATATAAAATCATGATAATTAAATTGATTAGATACTATTAATTAATTTTATTAATTAATATAATTTAAATAAAGATAATAAGGGAACTTATCTCATTACTTTTTGTAAAATGATGTGACACATATTTTTTATATTATTATTTTTATTTATTATGTTTTGATAAATATAACAAATTAATAAAATTAAATGCTCCCCAATAAACACACACACACACACACACACACAACATTTATATATCACAATAGTGTTCACATTTACTCATGTATCATGAAATAAGACAATACCCATTTTTTAAAATATAGTTTTATAATTTTTTTTAAGTGTTGATTTTGATTTTATTTAATTTTTATGCTCAAAAAATATTTTTATAATTTTTTAAAGCAACAATTTTGAATACTCAAAATCAAATAATCTTTATTTTGAATCTGACAAACCAAAACCTAGTTTTTCTAATTCTCCGCTGATGAAATGACACTTTTATCAACTATTTTATTTCTTTATTAATAAAAACTATTCTATAAGTGGATTTTGAAACATAAAGTTTAGTAATTTAAATTCAATTAATTCTCAAAAACATATTAAAAAAAAAAAAAAGAATGGAAATGGAAATGGAACATATACAGAGAAAGCAACAGACGTGAGGGGAACAAAACAGTAAGAATCATTGAATCAATGGGAATCAGAAGAATACCATGCAAGATTCTAGTTTTGCGCGAAACATAGAATCGATAAACTGGTTCCTGGAACAGAGCAACAGCTATGTTATGAAGCGATAGTGCTGCGTTAAAACTGTCCACGGTATCAAAAACGAAGAAAGACATTAAATTATGAAAAATTGCGCGAAACATAGAACACCTAGGGAATCAAATCATAGGATGTTTTGTTAGCAGAAATACAAAAAAAAAAAAAAGAAAAAGAAAAAGAAATGTGTTCTTGATTGTCGTTTAACAGACATGGTGATGAAGCATGAATGACGACGGCGAGATAATCAACAGCGAGTGGAGGAAACGGGATAATGAACAGGGAGGAAGAGGTCGAGGAGGATGCTAACCATTTGAGAGTCAATTGTTGTCCAAAATTATGAATGCGGGGGATGAATGATCGGAAGCAACGGGATCAGAATAATCACGACGAGCAAAGCACCGACGAAAATTGCAACGAAAGTCCATTTCCTGGAGCTCTTCTGATACTGCTTAGCGTCGTGAAGAGTCTCCACGCCTCTGCCCACAAACGAGGTGGCTCGCGCAACATGACTTTCTATGTCATTCAGCTGATATCCCTGTGATTCAACAACAACCGCCATGTCCAAAAATACCTGGTGAAGTTCGGTGAGATTCTTCTCAATTTCCTTAACAGCATCGTGCCGATCATTGATCTCAGATACGATATCCTTGATCGGACCTTTTCCTTGATCCTGAATAGCTTTCTGTAAGAAACTCTCGCTTTGCCCGCTCGATATCAAGCTCTCGATCGTCTCCTCGTTCGATGCCGCTCCCGTGATCGTCAGATATCTTCTTACAGTATCCTGGTGATCAGTTGCAATTTTGCCTCGTAATTTCTGGAATTCATCCATCATCTCCTTCAATTTCTGACGCAATCCATTTAAGACCGCAGATCTGGTCTGATCCGTGTACGATCCTGGACCGCATCCAGGAATGGCTCGTTGCGCTGCGTTAGAACGTTCCAGAGCTTCTAGTTTCTGTTTTACGTTCTTCACGAGCCTGACAACTTGCACCACATCCTCCTCCATCTTCTCGCGGAGGCCTTTCATCTTTCTTGCATCGTGGATCGTTTTACTATTTTCGTTTAATTCCTGCAGATTTCTGTACAAGTTTTCAGAAGCTGTTATCTCGGCTTTTACGTTTTCTACTTCCTGGAAGAATTTATCCAGATTTGCTCTCTCGTTTCTGGATTCTATTTCGTCGTCGACTACTTGCTGCTTCAGATCCGTGTATCTCTTAAATGAACTTGACAACACATCGTTCATTTTGTAGAAAAACGAAAATGGCTTCTCCTCCGCAGATATGATGTTCGATTCAGGCAGTTATCCGAGATCTCATATCTGCAACCCAACGAAGAAGAACAGAGACGGGTTCCAGGCCTCCCGCTCAATTCATGCAGTTTTTTGATGGCCAGGATAAGCTTTTTGCTGATGTATGTTTTTCATGCTGGAATTATGGGAGTGATTTTTGGTCTACAAATTTAGAACAAAACTATTTATAACTTTACAAAGTAGTAAAACTTAAGCAAAATTATGTAGGGATAATTATGTTTTGGGTGTTTCCCAATAAATTTTTAAGATTTATAAACTAAAAATTTTATTTTTTTAAAAAATTCACAAAGCTAAAAATAAATTAAAAATAATTGCAACTAAATTCGTAAATAACAAACTACCCTCGCTAATGCCTTGGCCCCTCGCCCACGCCCTCACCCTCTCCCGCGCCATCGCCGACGTCCTCGCCGACTCCCTCGCCCTAGCTCGACGCCGAGCTCCAGGAGCTCGAAGGAGCTCGTCAACGACCTCTATGGAGCTTTCGGTCAAGCTCCAGGAGTTCGGTGTCTAGCTCCAACGAGATCCAGGAGCTCGGCGTCGAGTTCCATTGAGCCCCAGGAGCTCGACGACAAGTTCGATGGAGCTCTTGGTATAGCTCCAGTAGCTCGACGACAAGCTAATTGTAGTTCTTGGTATAGCTCCAGGAGCTCGGCGCGGAGCTCCTTTCGAGCTCCAGGAGCTCGGCGCGGAGCTCCTTTCGAGCTCCAGGAGCTCGGCGCGGAGCTCCTTTCGAGCTCCAGGAGCTCGGCACGGAGCTCCTTTCGAGCTCCAGGAGCTAAGCGCGGATCTCCTTTCGAGCTCTAGGAGCTCGACGTCGAGCAAGGGCGAGGGGTGAGGGCCTGGGCTAGGGTAGCTTGGTACTTACGAATTTGGATGCACTTATTTTTAATTTATTTTTAGTTTTGTGAATTTTTTAAAAATATAAAAATTTTCGTTTCTAAATCTTAAAAATTTCTTGGAAAACACTCCAAAACATAATTCTCCCAATTATGTATGCATGCTAAAAATTAAAATGCAGACATTTTATTGTCAATTTTTTTTAAATATTTTGGTACACAACAACTAAAATTATTTATATTTTTATGTGCTCAAATACTAAAAATATTTATGTTTTGTTAAAAATTAAAATTATTTATATTTTTATGTACCCAAATAAATACATAATTTTGATGTTATCCTTAGCTCTCTCATGGTAGCATTACACATTAGCATCCATATAATATATAAGAAAAATTATGCTTGGGTGATCTAAATTGAATTTAGATGTCTTAGGACTTTTATTTTTTATTTTTTACATTTTATTTATATTTTGTTACCCTAAAAAAATAACATTTATATAAATAACATTTACATATGAATACATGTTAATATATGCATAATATTATGCATAGAAAAAGTGTGTGTGTGTGTGTGTGTGTGTTAATGTTAAATATATTTATAAACATTTACATATATATAAACAATATGTTTAAACTTGTATGTATATATTATAACATTTATATAAATAATATTAACACACGAATAAATAAAGTTTACTATATATATAATATAACACACACACACACACACACACACATTATTTCGAAAACAAAATACATTACATATAAATTTATACTTGAAGACTTATTTTTAATGCAAACATATAGATTTGAGTAAGTATATTTTTTAGTATATTTTTTCAGTATGCCAAAATATAAATATTATTGATTTTGATATCCTAAACATGCACAAAAAAAAGTCTCAAAATATAGATATTTTTATTATGAGATGGCCAACATAATTTTCACTAATATATATATATATATATATATTATTTTCCAACATATATATATTTTTTATTTTTAAAATTAATATTAGTTTTAGACTTTTAGTGAAAGTTTAATTAGTAACCATGACATATTTTAAATTTCAGCTCAAATTAAGTTTCAAAAAACTGAAAATTTAAAATTCAAATTTGCCCAAATAAACATAGCTTAAAATTAAAAATTCTATTTTTTCACACACACACGCATAAATAAATAAATAAATAAATAAAAAATATAAATAAATAAATAAACACACACACGTGCGCGGGCATGAATAGTGATTTTAAAATAAAAAATCCAAAATTTAAGTATGGATTCAAAAATATGCCCAAACTAGTGATTTTAAAATAAACTTGGCAATGATCGTTGTTGTGAATGACAACCATTGACACCATGTTTAAGGGTTTTTAATTTTAAAATGTTGGTTTTAAAGGGTGGCTATTGAATTTTAAAATGCTGGTTTTAAAGGGTGGCTATTGAATTTTAAAATGCTAGTTTTAAAGGTAGGTTATTGAATTTTTATAATTTTCAAATGCTTATTTCTCTCATGGTGATGACAGAAAATATAACTATTTTTAAGGTTCTTGAATTCGGGCGCCATTTCCACTGTTCACATCATATAACAACAAGTCTAGATTCTATACCCGAGACAACACCATTTGCTCTCCTCCATTGAAACCCATATGTATTCATGTTCTTAAGTTTCTCATCGAGGGTTGCACCCCATCTTATTTTTATGCTGATTCTGCTTTGAAAGGCATATGAATTCATTGTGTCTTTTCGTAGTGGTGATGTTCTTTCTAGTTTGGAGCTCACGCTTAAAAAAGTAAATATAAAAGAAGATATGATGAGCATTAATGGATTCGTGTTTCATTCTTCAGAAATTTGGGAGTCAGGTAGTTGGTGTTGTTTAATAACAACAATTCCTTGTTAAAACAAGGATTTCTTAAGAACAATAAGCACAAAAGAGATGAGTAGAAGAGAAGAAGAAGAGAGAGTCGTGCAACAGAAGGAAACCAAGTATCAATCAACAAAGAAAAATGTTCAGCACTTAGGTCAAAAAGAAAAATTAGAGTTTATATATTACTCTAATAATTGAAGTAAAAATAAAAAAATAAAATACTTTACAGCTGCATGTTTAATAAATATCCATTAAGGGCATAAGAGTCAATTCACTATAAGCCCGCTCAACTAATCGAATAGCCCATCAACAGTCCCCCCCATTTGATGTAGTTGAGATCAGTCCAAGCTTTTCTCTCAAATAAACCAGCTTTTCACAAGGCAATGACTTTGTAAATATATCGGCCACTTATTCCTCGGTTCTGCAAAAAACTAATTTAACTTCTTTAGATTCAATCGCATCCTTAATGAAGTGATATTTTAAGCCTATGTGTTTAGTTCGACTATGCATTACCACATTACTCACAATAGATATAGTCGATTGATTATCACACTGAATTTTAATTGGATATTTTTGAGGTTTATCTAAATCACCCAAAAGTTTTCTAAGCTATAAGGCTTAGGAAGTTGCAACTGAAGCTGAAACATATTCAGCTTCAGTAGTAGACAGGGAAACTGTGGATTGTTTCTTGGACTGCCAAGAAATAGCCGCAGTTCCTAAGTTAAATACATATCCAGAGGTACTTTTGTAATCCTCTGGATTTCCTCCCTAATCACTATCACGGTAACTAGTAATTTCTGTATGGTTAATTTTATTGTATTTCAGACCTAAATTAATTGTGCCTTTAAGATACCTCAATATCCTTTTGGCAATACTTAAATGTATGTGATTTGGAGCATGCATAAATCGTGACAACAAGTGAATAGAATACACAATATCAGGTCTAGTTGCTGATGCATACAATAAGCTTCCAATTAAGCTTCTGTATGTCTTTCCATTTATTGGTTTTCCTTGAGCAGAAAGTAACATTTGATTTACTTCTAAGGGGGTAGAGATAGGGTTGCAGTCACTCATTCCAAAACTTTTCAGCAATTGTTTAATGTTTGTAATTTGAGAAATGGACACACCACTTGTGTCTTGAATTATTTCAAGTCCTAAGAATTATCTTAGATTTCCTAGGTTTGACATTTCATCCCTAGTTTTCATTTCTCTCATAAAGTTATTAATTAACTCAATTTTATTGCTTGCAAAAATAATATCATCTACATATAGAGAAACAATTAAAATTCCAGAATGCTTATCTCTTTTAATATAGAGTGTAGGCTCACTCTTACTTCTACTGAATCCTTGATTCAGAAAGTAGGAATTAATTTGTTGATACCAAGCACGAGGAGCTTCTTTCAACCCATACAAAGCCTTATTTAATCTATAAACACAGTGTTCACTCCCTTTTTTTTTCAAACCCAGGGGGTTGCTCTACATAGATTTCTTCCTTTAGTTTTCCATTTAGGAAGGCTGACTTTATGTCTAATTGGAATAAATTCCAACCCTTTTGTCCAGCGAAGGCTATTAAAAGCCTTATGGTTTCTAACCTTGCTATTGGAGCAAAGGTTTCATTGTAATCTGTTTCGGGTTTTTGTGAGTAGCCTTTAGCTACTAATTGTGCCTTATATACAGGCTGATTTGAATTTGATTTAGTCTTAATCCTATAGATCCACTTAACACCTATACTGTGTTTATTTGGGGTTAAGTCTACTAGAGTCCAAGTGTCATTTTTTTTCAATGACAGACATTTCTATCTGCATTGCTTTGATCTAGAATTAATGTTTTACAGCCTCTTCATAGTTGAGTGACTCAACTGAGGCATAATTACAACTCTGGTAAATATCCGACAAGTCTTTATATTTAACAGGAGTTATTTTATTTTGTTCAATCATAGATTCAGAATTTGGCAAAGATTTACAACTATATTCAGAAATAGATTTTGACTTGCATGCAGAACTTCATTCAGAAGAAAAATCAACAGAAAATTCAGAAGAAAAGTTAGAGAGTGAACTGAAATCATACCTTGGAGTGCTTATTAATTTATTGCTAGCTACAGCAGCTTCTGTATAGCCATTTTTGGTTCTAGAATTTGCTTCATCTAAATATTCACCCCATTTGTTGTTTTCATCAATCAATATATCTCTACTCACCAGAAATGACTTAGTTTCTGATGAATACAATCTGTAACCCTTGGATTGCAGACTGTATCCAACTAAGATGCATTTTAGACTCTTTGAGTCTAATTTGGTCCTTTGTGCACTTGGTATATAGAAGTAACACACACTCCCGGATACCCTTAGATATTTGACATTTGGTTTTCTTCTAGTCCAGGCATGCACTGGAGTAAGGTTGTCTAGTGCTTTAGTAGGGCACCTATTGAGCAGATACACTGATGTGTTCACTGCTTCTGCCCACAAAGTTTTTGGTAAAGATTTCTCATTTAGTAATGATCTGGCCATTTCCATTACTATTCTATTTTTTTCTCTCCACAACTCCATATTATTGTGGTGAGTAGGCAGTGGTCAGTTGCCTAGCTATACCTTTAAGTTCACAAAAATTTGCAAATTTTTGAGAGAGGAATTCACCTCCTCTATCTGTTCTAAGTGTTTTTACACTTAGTCCAGATTGTCTTTCGACAAGGGATAGGAGCTTCTTGAAGCATTCAAGTACCTCAGACTTGTGCTTCAAGAAGAACACCCATATATGTCTTGTGCAATCATCAATAAATAGTAGAAAATAACTATTGTTACCTAATGATTTCACTGACATTGGACCACATATGTCAGCATGCAGTAGTTTCTAATGGTTCAGAGGCTTTCCAGGTAGAGTGCTTCGGGAAGCTCTTCCTAGTTTGTTTTCCTAGTGAGCACTCCTCACAAACAGAAGTTGGTATAATAAGGTTTGAAGGCACTCCTTTTACAAAATTATTTTGAAAAATATTTTTTAGTTTTAAATAATTTAAGTGCCCAAACCTTCTGTGCCAAAGATAAGCTACAGACTGGACATTCATTGATAATTCCCTGTCTGTTCTCTCAGCAAATGTCAGTGGAAAGCTTCTTCCACTTGACATTTTTACTGTCAATGAGGGTTGATCACTTCCATGATCAAATATTTCACAAGTGTTATTCTCAAATGATAGTTTATAATATTTTTCAATTAACTGGCCAACACTTAATAAATTATGGTCCAAGGCAGAAACCAGAAGCACATCTTTTATGAATTTTGTTCTAGTGCAGGTGGGTACTAGCCACTCTGCCCTTGGCTTACACCTGAACTAATTCACCATTGCCTAATTTAACTTGTGAATTTACTACTGGAAGTAAATCCACAAGTATTTCCTTATTTTCAAATATGTGGTTTGAGCAGCCACTGTCCAGAAACCAGGTATTTGTTGAAGGTATATTTTCTGTTTCATTTGCATAAAACAGATGCTCTATAGAGGATACTCGTTCTGTAAAGCCAACATTCTATTTGGAGATACTTTTATAGTTCTTTGAATTATGCCCAAACCTTTTACAGTTTTGACATTGATTCTGTTTTTGAAACCAACACTCAGTCGCAGTGTGGTTTGATCTCTTGCATATATTGCAAGAGACATGTTGGTCCTTAAGTGAGTCATTAGAGAGAGTAGAAGAAGAGCCGGGATTTATTTTATTTTTATTTTTATTTTTAAACCCATACCTTTGACTGCTTCTTTTACTCTTCATGTCTCTAGATTGAGCTTCATCCTTGTTAGAATTATCCTCCCACATTGACTGCATTGCAGTTTCTCCAAAAACTTCTACCCTCTTCAATAATCATCTTTCATATGATTTTAATGAACTCAGAACTTGCTGGATTGTCAGCTTTGATAAATCTTTGGTTTCCTCTATCACTGCCACAATGACATCAAATTTATCAGGCATACAGATTAGTAATTTTTCAAATAATCGAGTCTCAGAGATGTCTTCTCCATGAATCTTAAGTTGATTAACTATATCAAGGAACTGAGTTGAAAACTCAGTAAGAGAATCTGAGTTTTTCATACTCAGATTTTTGAAATCTTTTCTCAAGGATTGCAGAAGAGCTCCTCGAGCCTTCTTATCTCCTTGGTATTCCTCGATTAGGAGGTCCCAAGTCTCATTGGCTTGAGTACAGCCAAGTAATCGGGGGAATATAGGATTATTTACACCATGTTGGATGAAAAGTAATACTTTAGCATTTAATTTTCTTAATTCCTTCACTTGCAAAAATTCTTTACCTTCCAGAATAGAGAAATTTGGGGCTTCTAAATATCTAGAAACCACAATTTCCCATATATATTGGGAGATAAATAATGTTCGCATTTTAACAAGCCAGTAATCAAAACTTTCACCATCAAACAATGGAATAGGAATCGATCCCGATTTTGATGAGATTTGACCTTTTGAAAACATATTTATTTTTAAGAATAACTTGAAAAAACTTAGAACAGAATGTTAAATTTTTGTAAAAAATAAGTTTTAAAAACCAAAAAACCTTTAGATCTTAGTAGATCTAGTCATATCTATGCTAGATCTTAAGAAATTTGTAAAAATAATTAGGGTTTTCAGAGATCGCCTAATCTGGAGAAATTAAATTTGAATGGTCAAAGATAATCTCAATCTCAGCTAGGAAATGATGCTCTGATACTAGAATATTGTTTAATAACAACAATTCCTTGTTAAAACAAGGATTTCTTAAGAACAATAAGCACAGAAGAGATGAGTAGAAGAGAAGAAGAAGAGAGAGTCGCATAGCAGAAGGAAACCAAGTATCAATCAACAAAGAAAAATGTTCAGCACTTAGGTCAAAAAGAAAAATTAGAGTTTATATATTACTCTAATAATTGAAGTAAAAATAAATAAATAAAATACTTTATAGCTGCATGTTTAATAAATATCCATTAAGGGCATAAGAGTCAATTCACTCTAAGCCCGCTCAACTAATTGAATAGCCCATCAACAGTTGGAAATCGTCGAGAAGGGAAGAGCGTGCATGTGGCTGAAAGTCTTGTCTGTGATTAAGAAGAAAAATAGAGAGGGATCGTCGGGGATAATGTGGAAGCGACGAGATCCATGTCGGGAGACAACAGGAAGGAGAAAAAGAAATGAGGTTTTGGGAAATTGACTAGAAATTAATAGGGCTCTGAGAGAGATAATTATTGGCTCAGATCTTACCTTGGCAGAGTTGAAGCGAGAACAAAACAAGGATGCAATTAGTAAGTGGCCTTCTAAGTTTTCTTTAATAATTATTAGAATAAATAAAAAAAAATTTAAAAAAAACACACACACACACAGCTACGAAAACGCCACGCCACGACGTCAACGCGTGGTCGCGCATGCACGGTCCAAGTGTTTGAAAAAAAATAAAAAAAATTATTATAATAATAATTAAAAAAACACGACATGAATCCGGAAAACAGATGACACCTGATGAAGAATGAAAAAAATAAACTTGGAGAGAGAGAGAGAGAGTTATTGTGTAGACGAAAAAATATAAATACTACGTTAATTTTTTTTCCATTGTAACGTATTATTCTGGAGTCAGAATAGAATAGTTTAAGAACTAAAGTTGCTTTAAATGAGATCTTCAGTTTTATATTAAATTTATAAAGTATCCATGAAATTTTCTAAAAGGTAGTGATTTTCTCCCATTAGAATTAATTTCTGTTTTAAGGTCATAAATGATCATATTTTATATTTCAATTCGAATTATTAGAAATGTCATTGTAAATTATTAATTGGTAAAAAGTTTTTGGGTTTCGATAGTAAAAGTTAGTGCAGGTGAGTTGAGTTTGGATTATTATAGTTGTGTTTGAAACATCAACTTCTAAAAAATTTGATAATACCGACCAAAATACGGACCAAAATACCGACCAAAATACCGACCAAAAAATTCGGTCAGTAATTGCTGACCAAAAAAAGACAAGTTAATGACCAAAAAAGGGCATCGAAAAAAAAAATTCTACCGACATAATTTACGACAAAATACCGACCATAATTACCAAACAAATATTCTTGGTCAGAAATCAATATGTAGAGTAGTTATCGAATATATTATCGTCCATTTAATGACTTATCACTATAATTGGTCGGTACACCAAATGATGTATTTGTCCTAGTGGCTAAGGCTGAGGTACTCCAGGTGAGGGGAAGAGGACACAGGTTCAAATCCTACACTCTGCGTATGTGGAACTGTGCCTCCCAAAAAACTCTCAAGGGGCTGGGCCAATTGAGAGTTTCTAGGGTATGGGGCCGCGCAAGCGGTGGGGCCAGTCACTATAAAAAGCTTTCACAAAACCTTAGTTTTAAGGTTATGACATATGAATGTGCTCAACCAATCATGAATACTACACTAGAACACATGATGTATTAGATCTCGTATGAACCTAACTTATGGTCTTTATGAACTTGCATCTTTGTCACAAACCACACGGTCCTCTCTCAATCATCCTTCCCCTTCCCCTGCCTCTGCCCTAATCTTGCTCGAATTCCTGGAATCTCTGCATGAATTCCCAAAAATATAGCTTATTTGGCTTGGATATGTGTAATGGTGTGAAGGATTCTCAACTAGGGCCAATTCTACTGGTTTTCCCATTATATATATAAGTGTGTCGGGACTGCCCGACACACTTAATAACCACAAGGAGGCCGAGCGAAACCTAAGTGCTACTGGAGTTCTCCGCGATGCTACATCGACTGGCCAAGCGAAATCCCCCCCCCCCCGAGGAGGACCCGAAGGCATTTAATCCTTTGTTCCGAGAGTGATGTTTCTGCAACTGAGCTTGTAGTCGAAGATGGCGACCGTCTGCGTGTCATTTACGGTAAGCTCTCGACTGAAATCTCTACTCTCCCGATTGATGAAGTTAAAATACTCTCTCCCTCGACATATCAGAATGAAGATACACTGGAATTGTTAAATGAAAATGCCTTAAATTTCGAACCTGTGTTGTCGAATCTAAACCTAAGTCTAAATAGTAATGACGAGATGTTCCAAGCCAAAAATAGCTCAAGTTCTTCTTGCGATTCTAGTGAAAATGTGATGTTTCCAAACTCCTCTAATGATTTAAATGCGGAATGTAAGAACTCGGGTAGGCAAAAGTTAGGACAGTTAATTTCCAGTAGCAAGCTGGATTCAACTAGTATTATAGGTATGGTAGAGTCTCCTCCCCTTGCAGAAATGGCTCTGGATGTTAGTAAAGCTCCTGCCGACTTGAATGTCTCACTGGAAAAGATGCAGCTTGCATCACTGAATAACCAGCCCCCTAACCACAACAAGGAGGGTAAAACCCATAGAACCTTCGGCAAAAACAAGGCTCCGTGGAGTAGTTTGTTCGCCGGAAATAGAGATCTTGCTAATTATGCGAAGCTTCAATATATTCCCCCAGCACAACAAGGTAAAGCCGTCTTTGTTGAAAATGATTTGCTTCTTGAACATTGGGATAATTGTTTAGTTGGGTATTTCATTACTAGAAGCCCCGGCCTACTCATGCTTAGAAAATTTATGGAAGAACACTAGAAGATATCTCCACAAATAATCCAGCACCCTAGTGGATGGCTGGTATTCCACTTTGGTAACATAACTGATAGGGACCGTATTTTAAATTCAGGCCCCTACATGGTCTTCGGCCGACCTCTTTACGTAAAGCAACTTCCCGTTGGGTTCCATTATGGCCTAAAAGAAATGGCCAATATCCCTATTTGGGTTAAACTACCCGATTTTCCCTTGCATCTATGGAACCCGGTGGGCCTAAGCAAGGCTGCAAGTTGCATCGGGAGCCCGCTTCATATGGACAAACTTACAACGAATATATCCAAAATTGCATTCACAAGGGTACTAGTGGAAATTGATCTAGGAAGTAACCTGGTGGATGAGTTCGAGCTGGTGTTTCCGGATGGGTCTAATATTAGGCAATCAGTAATTTATGAAAATTTACCGTTGTACTGTCATAACTGTTGTATTTTTGGTCACACCTCTAACTCCTGTCGCAAAGCTGCCCAAGAAGGGAAGTTCATGGAAAATCCATCAAATGGGAGTGGTAACCCCATTGGAGATAGTCCAGAAAATTCTCAAGGTGCAGAAAAGACTCAAATGACAATTCCAGCTATTGTTTCCCCTTCAAGAGTGAGCACTGCTGAGGGCTCAAGGAAATCTTGTTCGTCTGAAGAAGGGCAAATCCCAATTGCTGTTTTTACTAACTGTGATATTTCAAAAGATGTTTCTGTAAATACAGATAAAGATGCGGATGGCTTTACAACAGTTAGAGCTAAAGCAAGAAAGAGGGATCCAGGGATAAAGGAAGGCCCCTCCCACAATCTCAGGAACAAAGCTAGGCATAAGGAGCAGATGAGTAAGGGGGTTCTCCCCTATGGCCCGACCTTGAAGTAATTTAGAGGCTCTACTGATGCATGGAGCCTCTTGCTTTTGCTTTTCTTTTATTTCCATTGATGTTGCTTCTATTTTTTGGGGGACTTCTTGTTGGAGTTTTGGTGGCTGGGGAAGGAGGGACTTTGGTCCCTCCTTGGTATTGTTATTAAAAGGACCTTGGGGAGAGGTGGGGGCACCTCTAGGAATGGCATGGCGTGCGTCAAAGAGTAATGTGTGCAGCAAAAACCCAGATCAGGCTCTCTCTATCTGGAATTTTCAAAATCATAAAAATTCAGGCCTAGATCTAGACCATGATCACGATGGCTACGCAAAGGCTGAAGCTGATTGCTGTCTGGGTAGAGAATTCTTTCTATGCCTTGCTGGACTCACTTGGGTTTTTATTAAAGATGCTTGCTGTATTAATATATGCATACGGCTTTACCTGGCTCGGTTGGTGATCTCCTTAGAAATGATATGGCGTATGTCAAAGAGTAAGGAATGCAACCAAAACACAGAACAGATTCTTTCTTTCTGGAACTTTCACCAAATTTATAAGACTTCAAGCCTAGAATTAGGCCAGGCCCATGATGTCTCCGCGAAGGCAGATGTTTACTACTGGCAGGGTAGAGAACTTTCTCTTTGCCTTGCTGGACTCACTTCTTATTTTGATCTGAGATGTATATGGCTTAAACCTGCTCATTGGATGAAATTACTATGCTGGATCAGTGAGATGGGTTTACAATATGTAAGGGTAGAATGCCTTTGTAAGGGTAGGGGAAATAATGTAAGTAAGCAAGATGTAATTGGGGTGATGAGAGGATCCAGCATAATGAATCTCCTTCTGGGCAATTGTGTTGCGCTACATCAATACTGGATGGGTTGTTTCTCGGGCTATTCTTGGAATCTAGTTGTAAGGGTGGTTATAAGGGCTTCGGAGGATACCCGGAAGCTGGTTAGCCACTGGACCGATAGACTATTCATGGATGCTTTCCCTGGCCCAGTTCGCCATTGAGGATTGCATATTGGAACTTGAGAGGGTTCAATTGCCCTCTCAAACATAAAGAGGTTTAAAGGCTTTTCCAAGCCTACTTTATTGATATATTTGCTATCTCAGAAGCCAAACTTAGTGGAAGCAAACTTGCCTGGCTCATGCGGATGAAGTTTAAAAAATTTAAGGTGATGGATAACTTCGCACATTATAAATATGGAAGGATTATGGTGCTATGGGATCCTCTAACTACTGACATCAATGTGCTATCTTGCACAGCCCAACTCATTACAGCACAAGTAATGGACAAGGAAAAACACATAGCATTCAGACTATCGATCATATACAGTCTCCACTCCGTGGTTACCAGAAGAAGTCTATGGGAGGAACTTCTGAATGAAGGTCTATCTTCGACCCCTTGGGTCCTTATAGGGAACCTCAATTCTCCTCTATCTGGACTGGATAGAGTTGGAGGCGGGATTGTCTCCAACTACGAATGTCAAGATGCATTAGAATGTCTTACTCGCTTAGGCATGAAAGATCTCCCCTCCTCCGGTAACTATTTTACTTGGACGAATGGGAAAGTTTCTAGTAAACTTGATAGAGCGTTGGCGAATAATGAATGGTCTAGCCTTCAACTTGATAGTCATGTTAGGTTTCTAGCCCCCGGGGCATATTCAGATCACTGCATGATCCTACTGTCCACGAAACACGCAGATAAGGGTAGAATAATACCATTCAAATTTTGCAATATGTGGGCTTCACATGAGGAATTTGGCCCGTTAATACAGAACTTTTGGAGTGTTAAAGTGGCTGGAACCACTATGTTTCAAATTGCTATAAAATTAAAATCTTGGAAGGATCCTCTTAGGAAGCTTAATGATAGACACTTCAGCCATATCTGTTCTAGAGTTAGTAGGGCGAAAGAAGCTCTCAAGGCTGTTCAAGAAGAAATGCTACTACAGCCTCGGCCAGATCTAAAAATCAGTGAGATTCAGCAGAAAATCTGTCTAAGAAAGTTGGAGGAATGTGAACTCTCCTTCCTCAGACAGAAGGCCAAGATCAAATACCTTAAAGAGGCGGATAGGTGCACCAGATTCTTCTATGCACTTTCTAATTCCAAACTACAAAAGAATAAAATTGTAACGATCACCAATGATAAGGGCCTCTACTCAACGTCAAAGAATGAAATAGCAGATACCTTCATTTCTTACTTCAAAGATTTGCTTGGCAAGTCAATAGTCAGAAACCGAATTGATGAGAGCATTATGCGATATGGGCCAATATTAAAAAATGAAGATCACGCCCTGCTAGATCTCTCCTTTTCTTCTAAGGAGATTAAAGATGCGGTATTCTCCATGGGCTCTTCTAAGTCACCTGGGCTTGATGGCTTTACGGCCGAATTCTTTAGAGCATCGTGGCAGTACATTGGGCGCGATATCTCTAAAGCGATTAAGAGTTTTTTTCTCTCCAAGAAAATGTTAAGGCAAATAAATCATGCATATATTGCCTTAATCCCGAAGTCATCTCATGTAACCTCTGTTAAAGACTATCGCCCGATCTCTTACTGCAACGTCTTATATAAAATTATCTCCAAATTAATTGCATCTCGTCTGAAACGAATCTTGGATGTCATTATCAGCCCTGCCCAAAGTGCCTTCATTAAAAATTGACTCATCTCAGATAATTTTCTCTTAGCCCAAGGGCTGATAAGGAGATACACCCGAAAAAGAATCTCCCCCCGTTGCTTCTTTAAAATTGACATTCAGAAGGCTTTTGATACGGTAGAATGGAGTTTCTTGGTTGAGGTCCTAAATAGCCTTAATTTCCCAAAGCAATTCGTCCAGATTGTACATGAATATATTAGCTCCACTTCTTACTCGGTGGCAATTAATGGATAATTGCATGACTTCTTTAAGGGACAGCGTGGCCTAAGACAAGGAGACCCAATCTCACCCTATTTATTCGCTATTTGTATGGAATACTTGTTCAGGCAATTCGCCTCTATGGATAGGTTTTCGTATCATCTTGGGTGTGACTCGCTTAAGATCACACACCTAATGTATGCGGATGATTTGATCATTTTCTCCAAAGGTGATGTGATTTCTGCTTCAAAAATTTTGGAAAACTTGCATGAATTCTCAAAAGTCTCTGGGCTTAACATTAACTCCTCCAAATTGAATATCTTCTTTGGAGGAGTAAAGGAAAAGGTCAAGAAAAAAATTATTGAAATTTCCGGCATTCCTGAAGGTACATTACCCTTCATTTTTCTAGGCATCCCATTATCTTCAAGTCGCCTCATATCATCACAGTTTTTCGTCCTTCTAGCTAAAATAACTTCAGCTATCCATCAATGGGCTAGGAAACTACTTTCAATTTCCGGCAGACTGGAACTCCTCCGTACAGTGGTCCAAGGAATTGAGGGCTATTGGTTCTCTGTTTTTTTACTTCCTACATATATTGTCAAATCTATCGAAGGAGCTTGTAGAAGATTTTTTTGGGGTGCCCAACCACAGGGTAGATATAGACCTAAAGCCTCCTGGGAGAAAGTGTGCCTTCCTACCCATCTTGGAGGCCTTGGGCTTTTAAATATATCTACATGGAATAGAGCCTTCTTTATAAAAACTTTGTGGAGGATTAACAACAAAGAAGACTCTCTTTGGGTTAAGTGGATACACCATATCTACTTAAAGGGTGCAAATATCTGGGAGGTGCGATGCTCAAGGGAGGATTCCCCCTTCTTGAAGAGTTTGATTTATGTTAGAGACACTATGGTGCTTAAAGCCGGCTCCACTGAAGCTGCTGGATCCTTATTAAGAATATGGGGTGAAAAAGGCAGAATCGTATGTAATGCTTACCATTTTCTTGCTAATTCTCACTCCAAAACAAGGAAATCATGGGCGAACCTCATATGGACAAAGAAGCGTATCCCCAAGCATGCTGTCAATCTTTGGATTGCCAAGCAGGGCAAATTCTATACCAAAGACATAATGTTCACGCCCTCTAACGGCAGCTGCGAATTCTGTGGAATGGCTGAATCGTTCAAGCACCTCTTTTTTAATTGTGTGTTCTCAAAATTCATCCTTGAAGTATTACAATCATGGGC
This sequence comes from Sapria himalayana, assembly GCA_029783825.1. NCBI lineage: Eukaryota > Viridiplantae > Streptophyta > Magnoliopsida > Malpighiales > Rafflesiaceae > Sapria > Sapria himalayana. Next base: position 544,365 of record JAREIK010001333.1, on the reverse strand, counting down.
TACGATCGAAGGCGACATCCTTACCCTACCAATGGGGTTCCGAATCCTAAAAAAGATGTATAAAGCCAACACAGTGGAGAATAATCTTCGGAAAGCCACATTTGCTGCAGTTGTTTATCACATATGGAAAGAGAGGAACATGTGATATTATGAAGCAAAAGCCACGAATGCAGATTCTTTAGTTAAGGAAATCAAAACGGAGATGTATATTATTTTTCACAGGGAGCACAAGTTGCTGCCTATGCCATAGATTGTAAAGATTTTTGATAGTGCAGTTTTTACTTATCAAAAAAAAAAATAATATGTAAGCACGTAGAATGAGAGTGTCCGTTGATCAGGCTCATATATGGTATAATACAAATAAGGGTCGTACTCTTACCTAATCCCAGCCCTTGTGCCTTAGGCTCAAATACGAACTTATATATGACAAAAGATGTAATATTTGATAGGTTTATATTGAAGAAATTTTATTTTCCTTTATATAATTTATCATTCTAACACTGCACTCTCTGTCTCTCTCTCTCTCTCTCTCTCTCTCCCTCTCTTCCTTCAAACATTAAATGTCTTTTTTTTGCTTTCATTTCTTGTGCACTATCGTACTTAGCACCCTTTCTAGTAAACCTGTGATATCTATTAATCTTTATCGTGCTAAAATTTATGTTATCTATTAATGGAGATTCTGCAAACGCATTGCCTCGATATTCACGATATTTAAATTTTAAATATTCATTTGTAAGTAATTTTATTTTATTATTTGTATATTTTGAAGTAATAGAATGTTTTATTTATAATAATGATTGGCCATTATTTTTTGTAAATAAAACAGGGCAAAATTATCTTAGATTGTAAGTGGATGTATAGAAGGGTTTTTAATAGATTTTTGAATGAAGATTTTTTGACTGGGCTTGAAACTTTCATCAATTTTGCACGTAGTCATCAAGATTGATTGATGGAAAAAAAATTAAGTGTCCATGTAATCATCGAAAGTGTCAGAATATCCATTTTCATGATTCAAACACTATAAGATATCATTTGTCAAAAAATGGCTTTGTGCCAAATTATTTTGTTTGGATTTATCATGGGGAAAGTACAATGGCGCTGAATATTGACCAAAATGAGGGTATTGAATCGTTTGCTTGATACCATAGAATGATCATGTAAGCTGCTGGTGCTGACTTCAATATAGATTACATGGATGAACCACCTAATCCTGAAGCTCAGAAACTTTATGAAATGCTTAAAGCTCCATATAAAGAGTTGTGGCCTGGTTGTAAAATACATTCACAATTGTCACTTGTGGCTTGACTAATGAGCATTAAGTTAGAAAATCATATGTCTGAGAAATTATTTGATTAGGTGACAGAACTGATGAAAAAGATTATTCCAGATAATAATTTGATCACTAATAACTTTTACAACACTAAGAAGTTACTACGAGGAATGGGTATACCAGTGAAAAAAATGATTGTTGTTTAAATAGATGCATGTTATATTGGAGCAGTGCTAGTGATTTAATTAGCTGTAAATTTGTGATCATCCTCGATTTAGGAAGACACCTCGTGTTGTAGATATGCGAAAAAAATTGAAGGTTGTCTTTAAGAAGATGTATTATTTTTCATTAATTTCTCGATTATAGAAACTATATGCATCAAATGCTACAGCAAATGATATGAGGTGGCATTCTGAGCATGAGGTTGAAGAAGGGGTAATGCGTCATCCATCAGATTCACCTGCTTGGAAGTATTTTAATTATATACATCAAGATTTTGCAGCAGAAAGTTAAAATGTGTGATTGAGTCTCTACACTGATAGATTTCAGCCATTTGGGCAATCTGGACAATAGTATTCAACATGGCCAGTGATAGTGATACCTTATAACTTGCTTCCGTGGTTGTGTATGAAGGAGTAATATATGTTTTTGTCAATATTAGTTTCATGGCCAAAAAATCCAAAAGACATGCTGTATGTTTTTTTACAGCCTCTTATTACAGAGTTAAATCATTTATGGGATGTTAGCATGAATACATATGATATCTCAAAGAAGCAAAATTTCATTATGCAGGCAGCCTTTATGTGGATGGTAAGTGATTTTCTGCATATTCAATGTGGTTTGGCTAGAGTACTGCAGGACGATTCACATGCCTGTATTGCATGACAAAATTTGATGCATCTACCCTCAAATTTAGTGGTAAATAGTCATGGTTTGATAACCATCGTAAGTTTCTACCTACGAATCATCCATTTCGAAGAAATAAAACTGCATTTTGAAAAAATAAAAATGTGATTATAGTTGCACCAGTAGTTTGTTCATTCATAGTTTGGGCTTGAAGAAGGTAACATAAATGGAGGCTACTGGAAGTAATGGACCAATAGGCAAATTATTTGGTTGGAGGAAACATAATATATTTTGGGACTTGCCCTATTGGAAGTCCAATTTAATTCTTCATAACGTAGATGTAATGCATATTGAAAAAAATGTTTTTGACAATATTTTCAACACTGTCCTTAAAGTAGACAAAAAGACAAAAGACACTTTAAAATCAAGACGAGCTGAATGATTACTGTCGGCATCTTGAATTAAAACTGAATGAGGAAATAAGAAAATTCTCTAAAGCTTGCTACACACTTGATAAGAAGAAAAGATAGATATCGTGTGAATGGGATAAAAATTTGAAATTCCCTGATGGATATGTGTCAAATATGGGTAGATGTGTGGATATGATAAATCTTAAGTTATTTGAAATGAAAAGTCATGACTATCATGTATTTATGCAGAGATTAATACCAATTGCATTCCATGAATTACTTCCGCAAAGTATTTGGAAGGCCCATACATAACTAAGTTTGTTTTTCTAACAGCTAACTGCAATCACAATCAAAATAGATGAGTTTGGAGAATGACATTCCACTTATTATTTGTAAGCTTGAACGGATATTCCCACCGAGCTTTTTTGACTCAATGGAGTATTTGTCGGTCCATTTGGCATATGAATCAAGGATTACAGGGTCAATGCAATTCAGGTGGATGTATCCTTTTGAGAGGTAAATACATATAATTTGCTGTGTTTTATCATTTTGTACTTTAAGTAATATTGTAATTTAATCAAATTGAAACCTAACATTGTGGTTGTAGGTATCTTCATAAGTTAAAAATGAATGTTAGAAATATGACAAAAGTCGAAGGTTCAATTTGCAATGCATATTTAGTAGAAGAAGCATCATCAATTTGTTCTTATTATTATGATGATCATGTTAATGCAAATTATAAAAATGTGTCGTGGAATTATGAAGGTCATGTGATGGTAGAAGATGATTCTGTGGATAAATTATCTATCTTCAAGCACCCTGGAAGAGCAATGAAAAGATGTATGACAGATGAAGAGTACAAAGGAACATGGAGCTACGTTTTGCTTAATTATGAAGAGGTTGCACATTACATTGAGTGTGTATACACAAAATAGTTGCAGGTTTAATCATAGTTTAATTTTATCTTTAATAGGAATTATTAAAAATTTATTTACATTTTTATTTCTCTTTTTATTTTTGTGCAGTATTTATATTGAGCAGTTAAAATATAGGCTACCAGTAATTTCCAGCATTGATGTCGAGTATATGCTAGAAACTGAATTTACGAATTGGTTCAAAAATTATGTGAGAATTATTAAGTTTTAAATTTTGAATTATCTAATTTATTATTATCTTTTATTTGTTAATATCAATTTTTTAATTTATGTTATAGGGAATTGATCCTTCAAATGGAGATTCAAATAAATTTATTCAGAATCTAAGTAAAGGCCCATTTGGATATATGACAACCTATCTTAGGTATGCTGTTAATGAATATAAATTTCACACAATCAGGCACTGTTCTTCTAAAATAACATTGAATAGTGGTGTATGCATTAAAGGCGTAGAATATAGTGTATACGAGATTAATTATTATGGTCAACTCAAAGAAGTTAATGAGTTGGAGTATCCTGGACTCAAAAATAATAGGATTGTATTATTTAAGTGCGAGTGGTTTGATCCTATACCAAATGCGGGCACAAAGATTCATTCAGATTATAAGCTAGTAATTGCTAACCATAAACGTAGATATAATTGATATGAGCAATTTATTATGGTAGTTCAAGCTGCTCAGGTATATTATTATACATATCCGAGTTTATCTCGTGAAAAGAGAGATTGGTGGGCAATTTGCAAGATCAAAGCATGATAAAAATTTGAAGTATCAACATCGCAACAAAGAAGTTCAGACTTAGAAATCGCACAGGCATTCCAAGAAGATGACATAAATAATATTGAGCCTTTGAATGTAGATGAAGATCCATAAATTTTATGTGACTCAAATGGTGGCACAATAGAAATCAATTTCTATCTGAAGATGATTTTGAACTTCTATCGGAATCAGACGAAATATCAGAAGTTCCATTAAAGGATGACAGTGATGCCGATAATTAAATTGTTATAATTTTATTATAAATTTAAACTATCAAAGATGTTTTATATTTTGTGGAAATCTATCGGTGTGTTTTATTCGAAAATGCATGCTTGTTCATCATATTTCTATTTTTTGTTCTTTGTTTTATTTTGTACAGCAGATGTTGCCTAAAGGACGTGGACATAAAAATAAACCAAATTCATATAGTATGTTACATCATGTTGCAGAATCAGTACCATCTCATAACCACCATATCTTGACTTCAACATCACCATCTCCATTTCTATTACCATAACTATCATTGAGGCCTCTACAATTACCTTTATCAAATGTAAGCCCACCACCGATTGTGCTTCCTGCTCATACTTTTAATATATCTCTATCTTCTAAACCATAATTTATACTGATTGTTCCTCCATTTATAATACCGACGACATCATCAAATACCGTTTCTTCCTCTGTAGTCAGTGCAAAGTTAGAAATTGATATTGTGGATGAGTGGTAAAAGAAATATATATAAATGACTTGAACTTATTTTTTGTTACTGTCAGTGGTTTATTTTATATTGTTATGATTTGCTTGTTTTCTATGTTTTATATTTATTTGTACAATTTTATTCCATATCACAAGTGTTCGACTATAATTATAAAGGATTTCAAGTAAATGGCTGATGCTAAAGCTTTCTCCTAGAAAAAAGTTTTTGAATCGACAAAGAATTCATATTTTAATGACTTTCAGGTTAAAATAACAAAATAAAAGAATTGAAAAATAATTATCTAATTACTTAACTTTTATATTTGTTATTATTCAAGCAGTAAATAATTATGTTCGTGTTGTTAATATAAATTTTTTGTCATTTTTCTATTTTTAGAATCAGTGCACATGACCACCCAAATTTGATGAAAGATAAAGTCATTATGAGAGATCAAAGCTGCTCAACGGTATTTTGATTTTGTCCATAAATTAAAGAAAATGAAAGAAAAGCATGATTTCATATCCAAGGAAGACTGGCTCGAGTGGCTTAATTATTGGGAGGAGCCAGACATGAAGAAAATAATCAAATATTGCCAGCAAAAATCGACGAAGTGAGGTTGCTGGACTAGGTACAAGAATCTGTTGACACACCAGAGGTTCAAAGTCGAGCATTGAGCACGCTCGAGATTTGGTACAAATTTAAAATTCTAAACATATCTATATATTTGTGGTTGTCCTAATAGTCCAATAACTATAATCTCTACATGATTTTATTATTAATGTTAAATTTTTTGATCATTTTTTTATGAATTAATAAATATATATTCTAGGCGGGAGAATTGAGTCGAGATCCAAATTTTTATGAGATTTTCAAAAAGATGCATGTGAAGAAAGTAGATGGTCAGTATGTTGATAACAAGTCTCAGGTGATTACAGTAAAAATTGGTATATTAATTAGACTTTATAAAACTACAGTACATTATAAAAATTATTTTGAATGCAAAATATTTATTTTATTTTTGTAAATCTAGAATAGTTTTTATCTTTATTTTATCTCAGGACCTAATGGAGGAACGTGTGACAGCTGCTCATCAACAAATTGAGGGTTATATCGATCTTCAACCAATTGACTATGATCCTATTTATTTGGAGACAATAGGAGGTCGAAAGAAGCAGTGAGTGTACGGAATCAGCTCAAAGGTCGTGACATTTTGTTATAGAAGTTGTGCTTCTAATTCATCTGTCTCAGCAATGGTGGATGAGGCAGTTGAACAACAAGCATTGGAAACAAATGAATGTATTGTAGATATAGAGACCGAAATGAAAAAGAAGGATGAGTAGATAATAAATTTGATGGAATAATTATAAGAAATTAAAGAAATTAAAAAAACAATGCAATAGCAAATGTCCTATATGGAGTCACAGTAGCGTCATTGGCATATCAGAGAGCATTTCGAGATCTAGCTGTGAATTCTCGCAGGAGAGGCTAGCATTCCCTACAAATTATGAGGGTGATTGAGTATGAGAATTAAATCTGAACTATTATTTATTTTTATATATGTGTAGCAAATAATTATGATATTTTTTTGCAGGTTTCCATTTTTTTTTCTAATTTTGTTCTTTGCTTTTTCGATAACCAAATTAAAAATCTTTGCAAGACACATTATGTGAAAAAAAAAATCACGATTCAATGCATTTGGACATTACCATGGTCCTTCAAATGCTTGGGTCTCATATTTACCGATTTCAGCTTTATCAAAAAGAGGGCTAGCTTATCTTATCTTTATTATTCTAAAATCATTATATTTTTGTACTCTCTTTATCTCTAAACATAATTGCTGGATATCTTTTGGATTTTTTTGAACATGTATGACAATCAACTTTAATTTGTGTTTGTTCATGTCTATAATATTTGTTTTTATATATATGTGAACATGTTTTTATGTCTATGAATTTTTTGGGTAGAGTTTTAGCCTATTAAAGGTATGTAAAAGCCTAAATTCAGCAGTGACAAAAATGGCAATGATGGCTGTGGCGGCAGCGGAAGTGGGATCGGTGGCAGCCACGACAGCGGTGGCTACAGTGGCAGCAGCGGCATCAGAGGCAGCTACGGCATCAGTAGCAGTAGCGGCGATGACATGGGTAGCTGCAACAGGAGTGGCAACGGAAGCGGGAGCAGCAACAACGGCAACAAATGCGGTATATATGTACGTATATAGTTAGTATATATTTACATATAATACTAAAGTTCTTTATGTACATATATACTGAGTATATATATGTACTCAGTATATATGCACACATAATACTACAGTTTATATGTACATATACCGCAGTAATATATATATGAGTGAAATGCTAGTATATATGTAGATATTAACTGCAGCAATATATATTTATCAAAACATAGTTTTTTTTATTTATTTTGATTTGATTTGATGGTTTAAATTTTTTACAGATATGGTACCACATTGTTTCCTATACGAAGCTTGTATAAGTGAAGACATATTTCAACAAACATGAAGCACTGTGACTCGGACAACATCATCACAGCGGAAAGTTGGTGATCGGAGGATCAGTGGGAGAGAAAGTAACGTCAATGCATTGATAGATTATACTTTGCCTAAGCGGTAGATATATTGATTAATAAGATGTAATATAATTTTATTATTTAGTTTTTTAAATATTGTATTATAATAAGTTATTGAATGAATTTTTTTAATTTAAAATTTTCATTTATAATTTCTATTTTTATTAAATTTAATTTTAAAATATTAAATTATTTATCTAAATTTTTGTTGAAACTGTATGACATTCAATTGTAATTTTTTTAGTTCATGTCTATAATAATTGTTTTTATATATCGGTGAAAATGTTTGTGTTTCTCTAAAATTTTAGGGTAGAGTTTTAGCTTATTATAGGTATGTAAATCCTATTATCATCAGCAGAAGCCGCGATAGTGGTGGCAGTGACGGTGGTGGTGGCAGTGGCGCTAGAAGCGGCAGCAGTAGCAACGGCAATGACAGCAGCGGCAGCATCATCGGCTGCTGCAGCGGCGGCAGCAATGGCAGCGGCTGCAGTTGAGGTAGTAGAGGAAGCGGCAGCATCAGCGACAATGGTGGCTGTGGGGGCATCAATGGCAGCAACAGCAGCAATGGCAGCGGCTGCAGCGGTGGATGCGGTGGCAACATCAGTGGCTGCAGCGGCTGCAGCGGCTGCAGTGGCAGCAATGGCAGCGGCAGTAGCGGAGGCAGCAGTAGTAGTGGTAGCAGAGGCTGCACTGGTAGCAGCTGTAGCGGCAGAGGCAGGGGCGGCAACGACAGCATGAGCAGCATGAACTGCAACAAATGTGATATATACGTACGTATATAGTCGGTATATACGTACATATAATTTTGTAGTATTTTATGTACATATATACTTAGTATAAATATATTCGGTATATATGTACGCATAATACTACAATTTATATGTACAAATACTAGAGTAATATATGTACGAGTGAAATGCTTGTATATATGTATATTTTTTCTGCAGTAATATATATTAAAAAAAATATTGTTTACAGATGTGGTACCGCATTGTTTTCCATACGAAGTTTGTATAAGTGAAGAAATTTTTCAACGGACATGAAGCAGTGTGACCCGGACAGCTTTTTCATAGTGGAAAGTTGGTGATCGGAGGAATTGAGGGTGAGAAAGTAACGTTAATGTATTGATAGATTATATTTTATGCACAGTCGGTAGATACATTGATTACTAAGATGTAATATAATTTTTGTTATTTTTTTAGTTATTTAAAATATTGTATTAGAATAAGTTATTAAATGAATTTTTTTGTTTAATTTAATATTTTCATTTATAGTTTCTATTTTTATTAAATTTTATATATTAATATTAAATTATTTAATTAAATTTTTGTTTAAGCTAAATGACAATAAACTTTAATTTGTGGTTGTTCATGTCTATAATAATTGTTTTTTATATATCTATAAAAATGTTTGTGTGTCTCTGAATTTTTTGGGTAGAGTTTTAGCTTATTATAGGTATGTAAAAGCCTATTATCAGTAGCAGTAGCTGCGGCAGCGATGGCAAATGTGGTAGCGATGACAAAGGCGGCAGTAGAAGTGGCAGAGGTGGTAGAGGTGGTGGCGGCAATAGCGGGGGCTGCATCAGTAGTGGCTGCGGTAGGAGTGACAGCAGAAGGAGTGGCGGCGACAAGAGCGGCGACATAGGAGGCAGAGGTAGCAGCTGTAGCAGCGGCTACACCGGAAGCAGTGGCTGCACCTGGAAGTAGCGGCGGTAGCAGCGGTAGCAGCAGCTGCATGGGAAGAAGCAGCAGCATCGGAAGTAGTGGCAACAGCTGTAGAGGTGGCAACGGCAGCAAGGGCGGTGGCAATAGCAGTGGTGGCAGCAGCTGCAGCAGCTACGGCATGCAGCGGTAACACCAGCGACTGCGACAATTGTGCCAGCATCGGCAGCGGTGGCAGTGGCGACACCATTAGTGGTATTGGGAGCGACAACGGCAACGACAGTAGTGGCAGCGGGAGAAGTAGCAACAACACCAAATGAGATATATACGTACGAATAAAGTCAGTATATACGTACATTTAATAATGCAATATTTTATGTACGTATATACTGAGCATATTTGTACTTAGTTTATATGTACACATAATATTGCTGTTTATATGTATATATACTACAGTAATATATGTACAAGTGAAATGCTAGTATATATTTACATATATACTACAAAATTATATATGTATCAATACATAACTTTTTTTGTTAATTTGACTAAGTTGTTTAATTTTCTTACAAATATAATACCGCATTGTTCCTCATACAAAGCTTCTATAACTAATGAAAATTTCACTAGACATTACGTGCCGTGATTCAGACAGCTTTGTCGCAGTAGAAAAATGATGATCGAAGGAGCTGAGAGAGAGAATGAATCGTCAAATAATAGATATATTATACTTTATATACTGGTGGTAGATACAATGATGAATAAGATCAAACAAATATTTGTTATTTTTTTGTTTCAATTATGTAGAATATTCATAAATATTTTAAATGATTTTATTTTTTGTTTATTATAAATTATTTATCGTTTCAATTTGTACTCAATTTGATATAAAAATATTAAATTATTTAATTAAAAATTTTAAATATTTTTAAATGCTTAAATTATTTTTGAAATTAAAATGGTTAGGAAAAATTCTCTTGATAAATTAGCAAGGGAAAAATCCATTTCTAAATTAGCTAGGGAAATTTCTCTAGCTCATCTAGCTAGGGAAATATTAAAATTAGCGACGGATATTCCGTTGCTAAAGTTTTTTAGCCAGTGACTATATCCGTCGCTAAAATTTATATACTAGTACTTTAGCTAGGGAATCATCTGTCGTTATTTTTGTTTAGCAATGGAATATCTCATTTATCTTGCTAATTCAGCTTCAGAATTTTTCTTTTTTAGCAAGAAATTTTTCTGTCGCTATCTTTTTAGCTAGGGACAATTTTGTAGCTAAAATTTAGCAAAAGACACTTTAGATAGGGAATTGATCTATCATTAATCCGTCGCTATATCCCGTTTAGCGATGAAAAATGCCCATTTAGCTAGGGAAATATCCCTAGCTATATGAGATATTTTTTGTAGTGAAATAAAATTGAATAAATATCAAAAAATTTCAATTCTAAATTTATATAGTTTTTTTGGATAAAAACTATGTATTATATATATATATATATATATATATATGGCAAAATTTTGACAGCTATCAGATTTATACCCAAAAGTCATTGCAAGCAAATTCAAGGCTATAAAATAATTCTTTTTTTAATATTAATAACAATAATGATAGCGATATGATAATGCTTATCATTGTCATTGTTTGGGCAATGAATTTGACTCGTTACATTTAGCATTATGGGTGAGGGGAGGAGTTTTTTAAAAAAACTAGTTCATGCATGTATCATTCCAACATGTCACACACATGTTGTGCCTGGTCTGGCTCAAGTCACGGTTGGATTCGGCTCAGTATCCATGACTGTCTTCAGTTTTTACTTAAAAATGATCCTAGGTACTATTAACACCTAATTTTACATGCCAAATAGAACTCTAGCCATAAAATACTTATTTTCAGCTCTAAAACCATAGAAAAAATTTCCAAGACTAGTTGACCTCAAATTAGGTAGTTTCGACCTATTTTCAAGCTAATTAGGTTTTAGCTGTATTTTGCCATTTTCTAGCAATTCCATGCCGACCCATAACTCACTCTTTCCATTTTTGGACCATTTAAACTCATTTTCATCGTCTTTTTCATTATATTCCTCAATATTTGTAAGATACAACAAAAACAAGTTTGGCCGAAGGTTGGATCAAGTTTTTGAATACCATAGAAACTTTTGGACCAAGGTAAGAATACTGAGATATTCCTTGTCTCTTGGGCTTTCTGTTGATATAAAATTTATAAATTTTGGACGTCGTTTGGTTAGTTTTCTATTTTTAGGTTATTTAAGGTAATCACTGAAATGATTTGGACATACCAATTGGTCAAATTAGGTGTAATTGAAATTGGATTTGTGAAATTCGACATTTTTGTGATTTATTGAAAGGTTCAATTTCAAAAAATTATCCTTCGAGTAAAAAATCCCAATTTTGGGTATGACGTCTTTTGGGAACACTATATAATTGGACCTTTCAGAATCCAATTTGGATAGTTTTATAATTTTAAAAATTATTCTAAGATATTTAGCACATTACAATGTTTTTGGTTTAGTTATTTGAGTCTAAATAATATTTTTATTATATTATAAGCACTCATGCTGAGCATGTAGATGATCATGCTTGAGAGTAGGACTAAGCATATGTAATCTGTGAGTGATTGATATGTTTTAAATATTTTGGTATATAGATTGAGGTTCTAAACCACTTTAAAAATTTATTGATTTACGAAATGGAATTAGTGATTTTTTTTATGATTTTAAACATGTTGCAGTTTTTAAAATTTTTAGGTACTTAAAATTAGTTATGATGAATATTTTCATTGTGAAATTTCTCGATTTCGGCATGAATTGATGAATTAAAATTTATCAATATATTTGATTGAGTTGTTGAATTTAAATTTATCAATATATTTAATTGAGCTGTTGAATTTAAATTCATAAATTCTTAATTTATAATATAGTATCGTTGAAAAAGTATGTAAGTAAGGATAATGTGTGAGTTATTATAAATTGATGTACCATATGGAACTAGTGGTTCAATTCATTATTTATATTATAGTGAACTAGGTATGCCACGGTGTCGTGAGGTTTGTTTCAACCAACAGCTATATGTAATTTACACGGTGTCATGAGGTTAGTTTCATCCAACATTTATATATTATTTTCATGGTGTCGTGAGGTTGATTTCATCCAACAATTATATATTATTTTTATGGTCGTGAGGTCAGGTTTACGCGATGGTTTATTATTATTATTATTATTATTATTATTACCACGACCCCTTTGGATATTGAAAGTCATGAGGTGGGGTATCCCACAATTTCTAATTGGTATATGGTATGGTACCTTGTTGGCTTCTAAGTAAGTTATATCCATTTCAATATTTATGATTATTGTATTTTTATAGTTATTTAATGCTCAATTTTTATGTTGTGAATAAATCAAGGTCATAATTTTCTTAATATTAATTTCGGTAATGTTTTTGAGCATGACTTTAATATTATTGATCTGAGGATGAGTTTGTGTTTTTTGAAATGATTTTAAACTAAGAACCTTGCAAAAGAGTGGATGCGAGGTCTTGGCGGAAGAAATTTTAGAAAATAAAAATATTATTTTTTTCTTTTAATTTATGCCACTCACGGATATTTATTATCTCATATTTTATTATTTTAAATCTATTCCCTAAGTCCAGGTAGTTCATAGATACCTACCTTCTATCAGCTTCTACATCACTCTTTCTACGATAGTTGAAATATTCTATCTTATCTATCTGTATTAATTTTATAAGACTTTTTTTATTTCCATTTGTACCCCTTAATTCATAAACACTCTTAGAATGCCTTGATCTTAGTATTGAATTCATATGAGTCTTAATTATGTATGTTTCTGGTTATGACCTACAATAAGATAAGTCAGTTGTGGATTTGAGTTGTTGTAGTCTTTTTTTTTTTTAATGCATGTATTTACACTATTTTTTTTAAAGTGTGATTCCATTGGATATTTCCTTGAGATTGTACGGTAGGACTTCAGGCAAGACTACCAGGGTAACCTGGGAGGGTATCCATGTTGGGTCTTTTCAGAATAATCTTCTAGATTGTGCTCTACTAGATATTTCTACTAAGTTAGATACTAATTTATTCTGTGATATGATTCATTCAGTTGATTAAATTATGTATAATATAATCTGATAGTGATCAAACTAAATTTCATATATGTTATTAATATATTTAGTTATTTATTAGATTTTTTTAGGTACTCATATAGATATAATTATGATGATTATTAGGTAAAAGAGTTGCAGAGAGTTCTAGAATGTGAGATTTCAGAGATCGGGGTGATAATTCGATAGATATATATTTAGATTTTAGTTGAGCTTCAAAGATCAAATATATGAGATCAACTATATGTTCTTGTATTGTTTAGTGACATTATCATTTCCTAAAATAGTAGGAGTCAAATAGTTTTTTTGAGGTATAATGTATAGGCAGAGTATAAAGTTATGATGTTGACTATACAAGTGAGGTTTATAGGATCAATTATTTATTGTGGAAGTTTTTTGTTTTAGTTAAAAAAATGTTGTTTTGCTATTATAACAATACAACGCAACATATTACAGATAACTTGGTATTATACGAGCGAACATAATATTTTGAGATTGATTACTTTTTTATATAACATAAAATTTATGATTATTTGACGCCTAATACCTACTTTCTTATTATTGAATACATTATAAATATTTTCAAGATAGGTCTTAGAGGATTACATATTATTTTCTCAGTTTCAAGTTGAGTCTTTGAGACATGTATGTATCAACTTGAGAGAAAAATGTCGAGATTTGGTTTTAATTTCTTTTTTTGTGTATATAATTATTTTTTATTATTTGGGATCACTCAACATGTTAACTGCCTAATATTATATGCATAGTTAATGTTTGAAAAATACTTTGAGAAATTTCATAGAAGGTATGAAAAACATTGTTTGGTTCTACTATATGTAAACACTTAGAGAAAGAGTGGCAACACCCTAAATTGCTTAAAAATCATGAATACAAGATTATTAAAATACTATGATTGTGATTGGGGAGGATGTACTACATGTATGAAAAATACTTTTTAGATATCTTATTCTTTGACTCTCCTGTAATATATTGGGTTTCAAAGATGTGATCTTCAATAGCTTGGATATATCTTGAAATATATGGGTCTCAAACACTATTTAATTCTACTAGCTGAAGCATAAATATATCTCAACATAACTATTTGCTTCCCAAGCTATATGGTAAAAAATAAACTTGAAAATTATCAAAGAAAAGCAAGCCGAGACAACCCAATTTTTGTTAGAACTAATCATATTACCAATGCCAAAGAAAATTGTGTATTCCACAGCATAGCAAGACACATTACTGTGAAATGCCACTTCATCGAAGAAAGTCATTGTGGATAAATGAATATGTTTGGAGTACTTCAACATTGAATCTCAATTGACATTATCTTTATTTATAACTTTACCAGTGAAGAAATACTTCCATTACTCAACAAATATGTTGAGTAATGTGACTTATTTTTAAAATGTGCGACATTAGCACAATTATTTTATTAATGCACATGCTTGCAAGAGTAAAAATATATACATTTGATATATTTTCTCAATATCATGATTTTCTTGTTCTTTTGTGTTCCACAAGCTTCTCTCTAAAGAAGATGAACACTAAAGTTATGTGACAAAAAAAAATGTTTTTGGTTTGTTTTGGTTTTGATTTGGTTATATTTCATGTTTTTTTTTTTGATCTAGTTGAGTTGAACACTTAGTGAATGTGTTATGTTCTGCCAATTGTTTGATGCAATTGGCAAATTTTGCAAGTGCTAGTCTATGATATATTTGCCTGCCATGTTTATGATATATACCATTTGCCGTGTTCTATGAATTTTACTTTTTGGAAGACATGTTTAACAAACTATAATGATATGTCTCTCAACTAGATTATATTTATGTACCATATAGAAGAAAGAATGGAAATGGGGGAAAGAATACACTACATAAAAAAAAAAGTGTGACATTTTTCAGACCTAAACACCAATCATCAAATACAACTTAAAGATCAAATCATTAGACACTGTGTTTCATCGAGATCATGTCCATTCTAAAGTGGAAGAACATGGCAACAACCACAACTTTGAGAAGCTGGATCAACATAATGGCCAACACAATTGCTTTCATAATCAAGAGGCTTCAGCAGTGAAAGAGGCACTTGAAGGTATGAAACAGAGAAAATTTCTTCGACACAAGTAAGAAGATCATCTAAAGGAAGGGGTTTGAAATAAATGGGTTTTGCAAGAAATTCTACATGATGAAATAGTCGGCGAGCTTTGCTTTCCTGCCATTAAAAATGAATAAATGATATAAGTTAAATAAGTTGAAGTACGATGGTGAAGAAGTTAAAATGGTGCAGAGATGGTGACGAACATGTCTTTGTTTACTCAATCGATACGCGCGCCGTTTCTCTTTCATTGCAGCATCTACCCCCTTGTAAGATTTTTGGGTTCTATTAGCTATCCTCCATTGACGAGGTAGTAATGAAGGATCTCGACGAGGCAACATGAATTTCCATATGGATATCCAATCATTCTTGTAAATATTCAATCCCTGCAAATGGTCACTTATATTATTAATTTTGCACATTTTTTCAAAACTTGCGTACTATCGATGTTTCCTAATAAAACATGTACCTCATTGACAAGTGCTATCTCTTCTGACGTTAATGGAGATGATTTCATTTGCCTCGCTGCCTCCAACCGCGCCAATACTTAAAGGTCAAGAGTTTATTTAAACAGTCAGCAGAAGCATATGCTGAACTCACAAGATATCTCTTGGTAGATATCAACAAAAGAATAAACAGAAAAATATATCGCTAGCCTACCTTAACCGGGTTGTCGGGGGCTCTGGAGCAACAACGGTTTTTCTGCCTAATTAAAATCTGACGCGCAGTTTTCGTTGGAAGAAACAGCTGTTGAATTTTATTCCAGTCTGTGTTGTACTGCATGATTCCTCGCGCTAACAATCTGCGTGGGAATTATTATCAAAAAGCTGAAACTCGTAGATAAAATGGCGATCACAAGCGAGAGGTCTATATCAAACAGGTGTACAAAACATAAATAAATAAATATAATTAATAACATAGAAAAGGGCACATACTCGTCGTCTTCTTCCGTGAACTGCACCCGATGTACAGAAGAAGACTCCTCGTCGGATATGTGTGGATCCAGCGATGGCAATGTAGGGGGTGCGATAACAAAAAGGCAAGGAGGAGGCTCCATTTCGTAAGGTTCTTGAGAAGCAGAAGGAATACTACGTCAGTATGATTTCCCAAAAAAAAAAAAGCTTCGGAAGAATAATGATTGAACGAGGAGATTTGAGTATTCAGGCTGGGAGAAGTGCGATTAGGGTTTTCAGAAAATTGCGAAATGCGTCTCAGATGGGAGCGACAGACACTCGGAGACAAGTTCAGAGGCTCAACTCTGGCAACCGTTTATATAGAGGTGTGTTACCCGTCAGTTACAACTTACAACTACCGTTTGGTATTTCTCACTGTCACTGGCCTATGGCGCCGGTTACCAGGGGAGCAGTTAGTAGTTGCTGCGGCAATCATCCAGCCTTCATCAACATTTCTCAGTCTCCAGATGCGCGCGCTACACAACACGCGTCCCTATAATTGGTCAAATTAATTTTATTTTTTGAAAAATTATTATTTTAAAAATAATTAATAAAACTTATCTAATCATTTAATATATAAAAAATATATATACATTCCGTTTAAATGCCTGGAATGGTCAAATTATTCTTTTTTTTTTTTGAAAACTATTAATTTAAAATAAGTAACAAAAACTACCTAATCATTTAATATTTAACAAATTTAAATATATTTCATTTAAATGCCAAGAAATGGTCAAATTACTTATTTTTAGAAAATTATTAATTTTAAAATAATTAATAAAAATCAGCTAATCATTTAATATATAGAAAAAATACATAATTTTGTTTAAATGTATATGCTATATATATATAGCATACATACCCACACACATCCAATACCCACGCACACATACACATAATTCTGTTTAATATATAGAAATTATGCTATATATATAGCATAATTTCTTAGTCCCCACATACACATACACACATTCACACCCACACACACAAACACACACCCAAGCCCACATACCCACAATCACATACCAACACGCCCAACACCGACTCACACCCATAGACACACACCCACGCACACACACACACATGCACACAAACACACACACACACACACACACACACACACACACACACACAGTGTATGCATTTGGAAAACCTTATTCTTCATAAATAACTTGAGAATCAATAAAATACATAATATTATTATAGATGATAAAAATTTTAAAATAACATAATTATAATATTATTGAGCTTCACGGATATGAAGATGAGTTGTGTGATATATTATATCAACATTCTAATTAAAGCTCATCAAAAGAAACTAATTTTATGATTTATAATTAATTATCAAGAAAAATAAATAACAAATAATTTATTTTAATTGAAATAGCCTCACACTTACTCATTAACAAAGATTTTTAACAAGATAATAAAAATGAATAATAAACATCGACCCTTAAGTTTAGAAAAACAAAATCCAGAGGCATATCCTGAATTTAAGATATTAAAATTTTAAGTAATACACATATTTAGATTCAATCATAACCATCTTTGTTTTTAATATATATATATATATTATTTATTTATTTATTTATATTTTTTACTTCTTTGATTTCTCATTTTTCTTTAACTACTTATAACATGGCATCATGATTTAAATATTATTATATAATTCATGCTATTGAGAATCTAGTTTATTTAATGGATACTAGCACACTAACTTAGTTTGTCACTTGGTAAGGCTATAATTTTGTTTTACTAATAAAAAGTATGTTTTTAAATTTAAGAATCAAATATATTATGCATAATATTCAAGACAATAAACTATAATAGATGCATTAGTAACTATCTATTGGTCATCAATTACTAATCTGACAAAGTTTGAGGTGGCTCATCCAATAAGTTTTTCATGTATACTTAGCCCAATGCACCAAATTCTCATCGAAATAGCCTACAATACAATTAATATGGCTCTACATATAATTTACATTGTATTATTATTAGTAATCATACACTAATTTTGACCATCATATTATTAGTATTCATACATCACCACAATATTGAATTGGGGCCATCATACCAACTATCATGGTAACTACCTTCCAAATTATCATAATATTTTTGGACTACTACAAAATTGCCATCATACATTTGATGATCACAATAAAATCAATCACATGCATAAAAATGTCGAGAAAAATTATATTTATATTCATAGTAACTACACCACAATTATTATTATCAAATTATAGCACATTTTGTCCTTGACACATTTGGAAGTGCATCACCACGAATGTTACCAAGCACTACCCCTCACTCATCTACAAAGCTTTGAAATCAAGATAATTTTTGGAAATTAAGGTTAAACTAATAGAGAGAGTGAGAGAAGGGAGAAGTAGAAGAGAAAAAGTAAAAAAAAAATTGATTAATTTCTACATAGTATCAATCAATTTTTGATAACTGAAAGGTTGTACATTGTGATGTGCTTCGAGGCACTTTGTGTAATAGTGTCAACAACGATGTATCCCAGCATTGGGTGTCAATAATGTCAACGCCAAACATACTATGGTGCAAACCTAACACTTTTTTTTATGTTCTTGCTTTTTTGATGGCATGGACAGTGACAACATGGGTGTGATGATGGTTTCGTGATGATTCACAAAGTACACAACTAATTCCATGGTGGTTCTTGCAGTGGAGTTCACATAGTATCATGGTGGAACATAAATAAAAATTTATCAATAGGAAAATGGTTTTTATGGCACGTTTCTGGTGATTTATTGTGTGGAAGTTTCGATTACATGCTATATAGTCGTTGGTGCATTGACATTAATACAATGTTGTGTTGGTGCTGTGCTGGTATCAAAACATGATTTGAAATTATTATTGTTTTATTTTATTTATTTTAATCTTTTTTTCTTTGTTTGAGATCATTCTAAATGTTGGCTATCCCAAAGCATATCTATGGCTGATGTATCCTTTCAAAATTAGTTTTCAAATAATTAATACAATTTTTATTTCTTTTTTTTCATTTTTACTATTTCTCTTATCTCTTCCTCTTCCCTTTCCTCAAATGAATAATGTTTGAAAACTTAAAATTGGTCAGAATAAAGTATTAGTTATAGGGATATTCAGGGACATGAGTGGGGGGCAATGAGTTGTTGAGATAACGACACATCTCTCATCGTGCAAATGACAATATATTTCAATGTGTGATGGTAGCAATGGTAACACCATCATATTTTGAGAAAAATTCCAATATACCGTAAGTATTTTTTAAAATTCTTTTAGTTTATCAAGATCATTGCATCTGCGAAAACATGATTCCAGTAGTCTAGAATCCATTTATGGTGGATGATGGTGCTCTATGTGGTGGTTGGGATGATGATGCTAATACAAAATCAGTACAATAAGTGTGTTCAAATTTAAAGTATTAAGGACTTTTATTTTCAAATGTTTTGTATATATGCATAGTAGTCTGTGCATGTTTGTTTCCATTTTATATTATTATGGAATTTATTATGCAGTGAATTTTTTTTAAAGGAAAATAATTGGAATCAATGTGAAACAACTAGGAATAAATCACTAGAAATTGAGGGTAGATATGTGCTCCTTGTGGGGGTATGTTGATTGACAAGGATCTAGTTAGTGGCCTAAGGTTATCCTTGATCACTTATTGGAAAAATTATCTTATTCGAAGATGATAAGTAAATGTTGATTGATTAACAGCTAAAAGGACATCTTTGATAGTCAATATATCTTATTCTGTCCAATGTATTTGGTTGTTATGATATATGTAAAGGAATTTGGGACATAGTTTAATCGATGTATTATTCTAGAATATTTTCTTTATATGATCGTAATGGTATTAATAAACTACTAGCATGAATATTGACTAATTTGGATGAGATAATTTATTGTGTGACTTTCACACAACTATATAAAAGAGTTGTTGGTGTTATGCATGTGTTGGTAGATCATACTATACTAAGGAGATTTATCAATCATATATATATATATATATATATGTTCTTTACATACTTTTATTAGGAGAAGGATGTGCAATTTTTCACACATATTTTCTTGGTAAAACATTACTACCACTTTTTTGACAAATATATCGAAAGGTGACTTGCATCTACAAGTGCACCTATATCAAATAGAGTTGGTATAATATGTAGCACTATGACATCTTCATCTCATAATAGAAATGAGATAGTTGACAAAGATACTCTAAGAGGGAGAACGATAGTAATGACCCATTCATTTTATGATAGATTAAGACATCCTCAATAGAGGTGCCGGACATTATAGCTTGAGTTATGAGAATCTTTTTGAGGCAAAGAGGCTATACAAGATTATACTTGGCCTACTCAAATTTGTTTTTTTATGACCATAACTATTTGTCTTGTTGCACATATATTTCATAAAGAGGAGTATACCAGAATTTTTCTATCAATGTTATTGGCTTATGGCAAGAAAGGTATGTCTCCACTTCCCATGTTGTTCACCACATCACTCCATATTCTTGGGTCAAACATTCTAGACTAAATACCAATACCATAGATAAGCTTAGTCTTTTTATGTTTCTTATAGATTATATAAGATCTAGAATTCTTGTGCCTAATGGAATCGTTATATAAAACATGAGATATGAAAATATCAATATTGAGCTTTTTTTTGACACATTTTTTATATGTAGCACAACTCTTACACCCCATTTGTTGGGTGCTCCTAAAAAATGAAAAGTACAAAAATAATAACAAAAAAGAAAATAAACTAAACCTATATATATATATATATATATATTATTTTAATTTAAAAAGTTGTATTCATGAGTTAGTTCAATTGGTAAAAGCATGCCTTAGCATTTCTCTTGCTTGGATATGAGTCGAAATAAAATGAATATCTATTTTTCAATAGGATTAGTTGAACATCACATAAATTATTCTCGACATGCATGAGTTAATGTCTACAAGACATATATTAATTCTATTTTTATCACTTTTATTTGTTTATTGAGTATTGTGGCATAGTATTTGACATAACGAACAAATTAATCTATTAAATAATTACTCATCTCTGTGCTATTATTCATTTATCCTACATAAATATTTTTTTTGGTTAGGTTTCACTATAATTTTAGAGGTGTCATGTGGGATGAGAAACCGAGTATGATATGAGGCATGACACAAAAAAGCCATGCCAGCTCCGACGTACAATGACCTAGAACCATGCATGAACCATGGTCATGTTGATCCACGGCATGGCTCATTAAAAATTTGGTTAAATGTTTTAAAAATTTTGTATTATTTGGTACAGATCATTACATTCTACCCCCCTTAAAGAAAATTTTTCGTCAACAAGATTCGTACTTATATCATGGAAGAGATGCGGGTGTTAGCTTCACATTTGGTCCTCCCACTGCCAAGTTACCTACTCGACTGGGTGGTTTCTTCAAAGGACCTTCACTAAAAATAGTCTTGTTATGAAGCTCATTCTCTTTTCTACCCAGAATCTGCATTAGCTGCTCCTTGATACGTAGGAAATGTGTGGACTTGGTGAGTCGATCAACTACTAACCAAATGACATTATATCTCTGAAATATGAGAGGGATTTTGAATAAAAAAAATATTGTAATATTCTCTCATTTCCATTCTGAGATGGCGAAGGGCTGGAGAAGTCTAGAAGGCTTTTGTCTCTCTGTCTTCACTTGTTGACAGATGAAGCACTTGGATACATACTCGAAAACATCTCTTTTAATCCCTGACCACCAATAAAAATCCTTCAGTGTATGGTACATCTTGGTACTATTGAGGTGCATAGCATAAGCATAACTATGTATGGGCTTCCTCCAATATTTGCCTTTTTTAACTTTTTAGTTGCGGAACACAAAGCCTAGAAACAATGCTCCATTATCTCTAATAGTAAAATCTAACTGTTCCCCTTCCTCGATTTTCTTTCTCATGCTCATTAAATAGGGATCTTCTAGTTGTGCGTCGAGAATTTATCTACAAGTATCGGCCATAGTTGGAAACTAGCAAAAAGTGCTACAAAAGCATGTATCCTCAACTCAACATCCAACTCTCATAACTCGACCATTAATGGAAGTTGTATTGTCATGATATAAGCAAAAGAGCCTGTAGACTTCCAGCTCAAAGCATTCACTACTACATTTGCTTTACATGGATGGTAATCAATAATACAATCATAATCCTTAATTAATTACAAATATCTCCTTTTCATTAAATTTAACACCTATTGGGTAAACAAATATTTAAGGCTCCCATGGTCGACAAATATCTGAAAAGTCGCTCTATACAAGTAATGCCTCCAGGTTTTCAATGCAAAATTACCATAGCAAGTTCCAAGTCATGAGTAGGATAATTTAGCTTGTGTTTCTTTAACTATCTTGAATCATATACCAAACTCTCTTATGTTGTATCAACATGCACCCTAAATCTTGGCATAAATCATCACTGTAAACCTCGAACCTTTGCTGCCCTCTAGCAATGTCAAAAAAAAAAGCTGACGTAAACTTTTCCTTCAGTGTTTGGTAGCTTTCCTCACACATGCCAATCCACTCAAACTTAACTTCTTTCCTAGTCAACCAATGAAGTGGTCCTGAAATCATTGAGAACCCTTCTATGAATCTGGAGTAATACCTTTCTAATCCTAGGAAACTCCGCACTTATGTCAGCATAGTTGGTTGTTCCCAATTTTCCACTGCTTCTACTTTTTGAAAATCCATATAAATGCATTCAGCAAAAACCACAAGACCGAGAAATCCCACTCGGTTCAGCCAACACTTATATTTGTTGAACTTAGCATACAACTAGTGTTGCCTTAAAGTCTACAACACTCAATCCAAATGTAACTCATGCTCCAACTCGCTTCTCGAGTACACCATGATATCTTCGATTAAGACAATGAAAAACTGATCTAATTATGGACGAATGATCTGGTTCATCAAATCCATGAAAGCTGTTGGGGTATTGGTGAGTCTGAAAGACTTCACTAGAAACTCATAATGCCCATATCTCGTATTGACTGCTATCTTTGGAATGTCCCATTTTCTAATCCTTAATTGATAGTACAATGACCTCAAGTCAATCTTAGAGAACACGTTCGCACCCTGGAGCTGATCAAATAGATCATCAATCCTAGAAAAAGGATATTTGTTATGAATGCGACCTTATTCAACTATGTAGTCTATACACAACTTCCAAGTACCATCCTTCTTCTTCACACATAACACCGGTGCTCCCTAAGGTGCAATATTGGGCCTAATAAATCCTCTATCCACCAACTATTGTAGTTAAGTCTTCAACCCTTTCAATTCAGTCTGTGCCATTCTATAAGGTAGTAAAGAAATAGGAGCTGTTCAAGGGACTAACTTAATTGGAAAATTTATATCTCATTTTGGAGGTAAACCTGGAAGATATTCAGGAAACACATCCAGAAAATTCCTCACCACTAGTACATCCTCTAATCTCACTTCACTACTAGAAGTGTCAACTACATGAGCTAGATACCCCTTACAACCTTTTTGAAGTAAACCTATAGCAGAAATGGTAGAAATCAAACCTGAAGGTGTTTATCGCTGCTCTCCATAGAAGACTACTACTAGTAGTCCTGGTCATCTAAATATCACCTCCTTGCATAAATAATCTATTAAAGTATAAATTGAAGTAAGCCAATCCATTCAAATAATCACATCAAACCCTCTTGAGATCTAATAATATCAAATATGCTTCCATAACTTAGCCATCAATAAAAAATAAGCTACCCTTAAACATCTGACTGGGCCATAGAGACTCTTGTGGGTGTGGCAATCTCTAAACCACATCCCAAAGGAATTAAATTTATCCCGACTCGTGCAACATACTCACGTGAAATAAAAGTGTGTGTAGCCCTTAGGTCAATGAGTAGACGTGCATCATTACCAAAAATAGATAATGTATCTATCACAATGTCGGGGTGGCTTGTGCCTCCTATCTGGTCATAGTATAAATTTGCCTCTAGCAGGTGGTCATCCTCTCTGTCCTCTGCCTCTAGCCACAGCTGCAGATTGTTATCCCATGCATGCTAAAGGAACCACCCGATGTATGCCCTATCAGTGTATCCAGTCCTTCATGCCCACTAGCCTACTATAATCGAGTACATGACCCCGAGACTTTAGTTTTGCTAGATCCTTGATAGGGGCAGTCCCTCCTGAAATGTTATGTCTGCCCACTCTAAAAAAATACATTATCCCACTAGCTTGGTCCAACATTAATTTTGCCACAAATGCTACAAGTCGAATGGGAACTGCCTCCGCCTATAGATTTCTGAAAATGACTACTACCACTACTCACTGATCGAAATATAGAACCATGTGTATGTCCACCTCTCTGAAACCTGCTACCGCTGGCACCACGTCAATCACCACTGGATCGTCTACTGCCTAAAAATCTAGAAATTAAATTACTCTTCTTAGATGATCTCTGACTAGGGCTCACCGAAGATAATTAATCGAATGATCGATGCTTAATCTGGCGTATCAGGCTCCATCTTTCCACCTCTAGAGCTACGTCTTTCATCGCCTGTTATGTGGGATGATCAAAATCTGAAAGCTCTCTGAACCTATGATCATACTCAAAAACTATCATGCTACCTTAAATGAGCATCTCAAACTCTAACCTCTTAGTCTCAACAAAGGCTACGGGGTAAAATTCAGGATAAAAAGTAGTCTTGAATTGTTCCCAAGTGTGACGTCTCCAAGTCCTCTCATACGCCCACCACTTCCTTCTAACTCTATCCTCAACGGACACTACATACATTTGTCCAAAATATTCTTTGTCATCTATAACCAGGATAAAACCATCATGGGATCCGTGGAGTCATCTAAACTAACTGCTCCAAGTCTACCAGCCTGATCAACAGTAACACCAGTAAACTCACTCCTCCCGAGTGATCGAGCTAGGCACTCGACAAGATTCTCCTCACAAGTAGGTGCATCTGAACATTCTACCGAATCTTGCCGGGACTTATGTCTACCTCTGTGCGCCATCAAGAAGAAAAACTTTTCCAAGAATAAATAAAATAGAATCAATTTCATGGATAAGGTTAGGAAGGGAAAAAAATACTAGAATAGTTGCATAGCAATGTACAACCCCAAGAGATTTAGAAACTTAGATGTCTGATGCAAAGCTGACAAGACCTGACCTGGATACCCTCCCGAGATTCCTCTAGGTGGTTCCGCCTAGTGAAGTCCCACTATACAATCTCTAGAGAATATTCAATGGAACCACACTTTAAAAAAGAAAGTAAATACATGCATTAAAAAAAAAGACCACGGGGCTCAAATCTACAACTGACCTATCTTACGGTAGGGCATAACCACAAACATACATAATAAAGACTCAAATGAGTTCAATACAAAAATCAGGGCATTCTAAGCATGTTTATAAATTAAGGGGTACAAATGGAAATAAATAAGTATAAAAATTAAAGACAAATAGGTAAGATAGAATGCTGTAGCGATCGTAGAAAGAGTGATGTAGAAGCTGGCAAAGCTAGGTCTCTACGAACAGTGTGGACATATGGAACAAATTTAAAATAATAAAATATTTAGATAATAAATCTGAGCGGCATAAATTATAAGTAAAATTAATATTTTTATTTTTGAAATTTTTTTCCCCTAAGACCTCACGTTACCTCTTTTGCAAGATTTTCCGTTTAAAATCATTTCACCAAACCCAAATTTATATCCAAATCAATAATATGAAAATAATGCTCAAAAATTTAGCAAATATTAATATTAAGAAAATTATAACCTGAATTTATTCATAATATAAAAATTAAGCATAAAATAATCATGAAAATATAATAATCAGAGAAATTGAAATGGTTATAGCTTACTCTGAAAGCAATAATATACCATATCATATACCGATCATAAACTATGGGATATCCCACCTCATGATCTTCAAAATCGAAAGGTGTCGTGGTAATAATAATAATAATAATAATAATAATAATAATAATAATAATAATACCATCAAGTAAACCTGACCTCACAACCATTAAAATAATATATAACCATTAGATAAAACCAATCTCATGATACCATGAAAATAATATATAATTGTTGGATGAATCTAACCTCTTGACACCGTGAAAAAAATATAAAACCGTAGGATGAAACCAACCTCACTACACCATGGAAAAACTAGTGTACTATAATATAAATACTAAATTGAACATTTGATATTATATGGTACATCAATTTATAACAACCCACATAGTATCCTTACTCACATACTTTTCTAACGATACTATACTAATAATTAAGAATTTATGAATTTAATTTCAACATCTCTATCAAATATATTGATAAATTTCAATTAATTAATTCATGCCAAAACCGAGAAATATAATAATGAAAATATTTAGCACACCAATTTTAACCACCTAAAACTTTAAAAATATTTAACATATTTAAAATCATAAAAAAAATCTCAAAATCTATTTTATAAATCAATAAATTTTCAAAGTTGTTTAAAACCTCAATCCTTGTACCAAAATAATTAAATTATATAAACTACTCACAGACTAAAGATGCTTAGTTCTGCTCCGCCACATGATCATCTCTATGCTCAGCATGAGTGCATGTAATATAATAAAAATATTATTTTGATTATAATAACTAAACCAAAGATACAGCAATGCCCCAAATCTCTTAGAATAAATTTTAAAACTATGAAACTATCTAAATTGGACTTCGACATGTCTAATTATATAGTGTGCCCAATAGATCTGATACCCAAAATTGGGGGTTTTCACTCGGAGTCAAATTTTTTGAAATTGAACCTTTTAATAAATTACAAAAATGTCCAATTTCTCTAATCTAATTTCAAATTTGCCAAATTTAACCAATTAGTATCAAATTTAAGTCCAAATAATTTTTGTAATTGCCCTAAATGACATAAAAATGGAAAACTAACCAAATAACGACTAAAATTTACAAAATTTATATCAATAGAAAGCCCAAGAGACAAGGAACACCTTAGTATCCTTATCTTGGTCTAATGTTACTATAGTGGCTGAAAAACTCGATCCAATCATCGGCCAAATTTGTTTTCGTCTTACTTTCAAACATGGAGGAATGTGAAGAAAAACACCAAGGAAATAAGTATTTATAGGATCCAAAAATGTGGGGATGAAGATATGGATCGGCATGGAATAGCCGGAAAACAACAAAATTCTGCTAAAACCTAATTGATCTAAAAATGGTTCGAAACGACTCAATTCGGGGTCCAAGGATCTTGGAGAATTTTTCTAAGGTTTTAAAGCTGAAAATAAGTGTTTTGGGGTTAGGCTTCTATTTGGCAAGTAAAACTAGATTTATATAGAGCTTATGAACATTTTCAGTTTAAAACTGAGTACATTCACGGATAGTAATAAAATACTGTTGTTTGAATTTTCCAAGGCAATAACTTTTTATCTGTATATCAGATTTTGACGTTCAACTCATCTATGAACTTGTAACAATGAGGCCTACGAAATTGTATTTTATTCTACCCAAAATTATTCATCCTTAAAAAAGTCAATTTATCCTAACCTTTTAATTATTAGTCAAACTTGGTTAAATGTATTAAAATTTTATATTATTTGGTATGAGTTATTACTAATCTCTATGTAAATATTAGTTATATATCTTATCAATTATATATCTTGTCTAGTAGAGCACAATCCACATCTACACTCTTTGTGGTTACCATGGTGAAGGAATATGGAAGAAGTTCTTAGCTTTGGATATTAGATCAATTAGAGTTATGGTATGTAAACAAAACTTGTCTCATAATATCATTACCTTAGGTAAAAATGTGTATGCAAAATCATAGTGATCTTTGGACTTATGATCCAACAAATGAAGCATATTAATTATCTTCTATTTCCAAATCAACAAAATCCATGGTAAAAATAAATGTATAAATCTTAATCAATACATCTTCAATAATAACTTTTGGATGCTTAGTTGATCAATCCACCATTTGGAGTAAGAGAAAGGTTTAAGTGATTTTATTAAGATTCAATCCTCGTGCTATCAAGTTGACATATCAGATCTTGAGTCTGAAAAGTTGACACTTGTATAGTAAAATATGTGCTCTCAAATCATACACGATATAGTCAAACTTATCAATTCCTTGATTTTTTACAAAAGGGTTCATTTAATGATTGAACTACATTTCTCTAACAGATCTATGGTTCTATACATATCTTAACTTCTTCGTACTACTCATATTATTTTTTATGAACTTTACATAGTTGGACATTTGGTATAAAACTTCAGCAAATAGAATGTGAACTTTGTAGCTTCTAAAAAATATCAAAAAATCTCTAAAATTATTTATATATTTTCTCCTTAAATCTTTGTGGGAAATGAAAACTAAGTGGAAGTGTATCTTTGATATCAATCTCTATCATATACTTCTTTCCATGACTTTGGGTAGTCTGTATTTGCTCCTCCACTTCACACTCTCCATCAATCATAGTTAGAGATACAAGCTAGATATTTTGTCCAGTGGATATTGCCACTTTAGAAAATAATATGGCATTGGGCTACTTGGATTTTGAATCAGCCATAGAGGTAAGAAATACTTTTCAAAAAGGTATGATACTATCAATAATAGCTCCCTATATTTTAGCTTGCACCTCATGTTGCCTCTCTATCGGTTTTCTGCTTCTAAGTACTATCGAGAAGCCTTTCTTCGGGTTGGCCTTCTTAACACTAGGTAGCTCATTCATGCTCTTCTCTTTAAATGATATTGTTAGTTATCTAATTTGTTCTTCTATATTTCATATTGCCATGTTCACATTTTTCAAATTAGTCTTGAGCTTCTCTTTTCTATTATCTAGCAAATAATCTTTTTCCTTCATCTCTATTTGTAGTGCCATCAACTTGTTAACCCCGGGATAGCGGAACCAAGACTCTTTTTCACATATGTCATAATTTGTTCACATATTTCATAATTTGTTCTTCTTAACCTCGGGATAGCGGAACCAAGACTCCTTTACCAGTTAGGGTTGCGCCCTTTTGTGCTAACTGAGATACAAAAGAATGGAGCTCCTGGCTAGGAATTCAATGCATGATCCGAGAAAAGGATCCAAGAAAAAAGAGGCTTTGATCAAGGGATCGTGTCACCGCAGCATTTATTTTGCTAACCACTAATGAGTAAATGGCTGTACCATCTAAATATGTATGGACAACTTCTCTTTATGTTTTGGTGTTGGAAATTTAAGCTTCACTATTTAGTATATTAAATACCAAATTCAACAATGATAATTTTGTACATTATAAAAATATTATTTTTTTGATAAATGGATATATAACATTAAAATCCATAAACTTGTCATTCCTTTCATAGTCCATTCAAACGCATAAAAATCCATAAATTTTTAACGTCATTACATTTTTTTCTCACTTTTAAAAAATTGTCCATTAAGTTATTTCTAAAATAATGATTTATTCATTACATCTTTATCAATGGTACCATTGATTTTTTTTCTTAGTTTTATTATTTTGGAATCCAAGGCTTTAATTGTCAATTCTTTGATAGGATATACCATTTTTTATTTATATGCAAATTCTATATAAACTAGGCAAAAAGTAAGGTGGTAAGATCTAACACTCATGCTTGCCAAAATTTCAATTATACCAATAAACATGGAGAAGTTTTTTTTTTCTTCCCAAATTATATTACTCTCCCCAATTAGAGCTATTTTAGAGAAATCAATCTCCCACTAAAATCTCTACAAGTTTCGTCTACATATATGCACAAAGATTTTGCCTTTCCTAGGTTAATTTCTTTGCTTTTTCACATCATATGATTTAAAGCATGGACTTTCTTTCTTATAATATTTCATAAGTTGCATCCATCTTTATGATTGATATTGTTTATATTATGTGAATTCTATTGATGCTATCATGTTATCCATGCTACCTTGGAGATCAATAATACCTAGGGTGGGACTTTTCATATTTGTGTAACTTTATTTTTCTCTAACCATCAGGGTGATGTATGTGATTATATAAATATTAACAAACTAGATATCTTTCGAACTACAAAATTTAAAAGTTTTTAGTATGAATAGTATTGAGATATTTGATAGCCTTAAAATTCTCATATTAGAATTCATGTCTGGATAGACTAGTTAAATATTAATATCCCTAGAAAGATCTCTTCATAACTATACACTATGAGTATCAACTTTGTACTTAGATGATTTATATATATTTATGACCCTTTGAATCTCCCCTCAAAAACAATTCTTAAAATAAATAATAACATTTTCATTGTTGCTGTGCATCACATATGATACAAATCTATATCAATTTATAAATCTTATTGTATGCTTTTTGATATATATTGCACCCCTAAAGAAATGACGTATTTGCCTAAGATGGATAGACCAATTCAGATCTATTCAATTAGTTTATTTTATTTTATTAAAATAGTATATTTTATTTACTACATGGTTTACTTTTTGTTATATATTAAACACACACACACACACACACACACACACACACTTTCTCTCAGTGGTGGGAATATGGGTCGAGCCCGATGGGTTAGAGTGGGCTGGCCCGAAATTTTAGAGGGCCGGGCTCAAAAAATAAAGGCCCAAATAAAATTCGGGCTGCTTGGCCCTGTGCAAATAGGCCCGCAGGCCAATCGGGTTCGGGCCGGGCTAGCCCACCTGGCCCGTTTTTTTTTATATCATTATTTTTTCTATCATATAAATAGAATATTTAGATAAAATTATACAAACCCTAAATCATTTCTTCTGTTCTGTTCTTCCCCTTTTCGTCTACGGCGCTACGCCCTCAGCCCTATCTCTCTCAAATTTTCATTTTTTCTCACCGATCTCTCTCGCCAACCGTCGATCATCTAAGAATCTCGTCGGCCGTCAAAGAAACTTGAATCTGCTCTGCTGATTGTTGAAGAATCACCGAGCTGAACAAATCGTCGCAGTTTCCGACTCAAATACTTGAATCTCTCGCCACGTGTAAGTCACTCTCTCAAGAACCCTTTCCTTTTGGTTTGGTTATTAGCTTTTAATGGGGTTTCCGACTTTACTGGAAATGATTCATGTTATTTTCCATTCTCCTTTTTTTCCTTCTTCCTACTATTATTTAAAAATCTATATATTTAAAGACATGACGTTAAGGCTGATTTTATTCTAGAAGGAGCAAATAATCCAAGGCCAAAATTGTACATCACTCTCACTATTATTTTGGGTGGTCCATTGTTACCTTTAATGGGCATGCTTATGTATAGATATGCTTCCATGAGCAAGTTGTCATTACACAAAAATATAATAAACCTGTCTAAGATAATTAGGGTTATAGCCTTACTTAAATGATAAAAATATAAGACGGGGATTACAGTAGAACCGAAAATCGAATCATTGATAAAACAAAATACTATAATATATAATGTAACATGCAAATTAAAGAGATGTAAAGAAAAAAAAACAAAAAAATCTTCAAGTTGTAGTTTTCCTGTCAAGGACACAATCACACAACTTTATCATTTATGTCTTATATCACTTTTCTATACAATATATATATATATATATATATATATATATATATATATATTTACAAAATAAATTTATAAACTAAATCTAAGTTTTTTTCTAATATTATGTATCTAATATTTTTCTAATTCTTTCTCTTTTATATCAATGCTTTATCTTATTTTACTGGCCTTATTTCGTCTTGCAGGCCTGAATCATTGGGTATTGCTATTGGGGTAATGGGGTTGTCTTCTTGGACTATTGGCAATTATATTTCAGTATTTTAATTTCACATCAGATTCAAATGTAAGTGTATTGTCTTATAAAAGTTTCCAGCTCATGGTTTATTTTGATTGTTTTTCCGTATAATTTTAATATTTGAAATGTAAATTGTCAACCATTAAATTTCTAATTGTATTTCTACAGCATGCATATATTCAAATAGATGTAATTTTTATATTAATTTTTTTATCAAAATTTTCTTTTGTTTTTTTAAATCAATAACAGATTTACATTATGGCATCCTCTAGTGTTGGAAATGAACCAACTTGCGTTAGTTGTGATGATGAAGATTGTGAAATATTGCCAAATGCTAGTTTTGTGAATAACTCTAATGTTGATAAGTGTCATGAGACTATAGAACCACAGACCAAAAGGGCTAAGACTTTGACCTCTGATGTGTGGAATTGTTTTGTGAAAATTGGGGTTGGTAAAGATGGTAAGGAAAAATGCAAATGTAAGGCTTGTGGGAAGGAATACACTTGTGCAAGTAAATCAGGAACTTCTCACCTTGCACGTCACATTCCTAAATGTCACATGGTACCTCAATTTCATAATATAGGAGGGATGCTAATTGATTATGAAGGGAAGTTGAGAAAGAGAAAATTTGACTCCAAGATAAATCAAGAGATATTGTCTGAATTGATTATTGCACATGATCTGCCTTTCAGTATTGTTGAGTGGAGGGTGTTTAGAAAGTACCAGAAATTTTTGAATGAAGATTGTAGAAGTATTTCCAGAAGAACAGCTAAATGTGATGTGATGAAGAAATATGAGATTGAAAAAGAAAAATTGAAGCAACAATTAGGCCAAATTCCGGGTAGAGTGTGCTTGACTTCTGATTGTTGGACTGCATGCACTAATATTGGGTATATCTCTTTGACTGCACATTATGTTGATAAAGATTGGAAGCTTAAGAGTAAAATTTTATCATTTACTCACATGCAACCTCCACACACTGGTCATGATTTGGCATTGAAGGTACTTGAATTTTTAAAAGATTGGGGAATAGAGAAAAATATATTTTCCATTACTTTGGATAATGCATCTTCAAATGATAACATGCAAAACATGTTGAAAGAACATCTATGCTTGTCAAATAGCTTGTTACTTAATGGAGAGTTCTTTCATATTAGATGTTCTGCACATATCTTGAACCTTATTGTTCAAGATGGTTTGAAGGTTGCTAGTGATGCATTGCTTAAAATTAGGCAAAGTGTGCACTATGTAAGGGCATCAGAGAGTAGGAAGAAACAATTCTTTCAATGTGTTGAACAAGTTGGTGGGATTGATACATCAATTGGATTGAGATCAGATTGTGTTACTAGATGGAACTCTACTTATACAATGCTTGAGAGTGCAATCAATTATCGTCGGGCTTTTCATAGTTTGAGTTTGATTGATAAAAATTATAAGTGGTGTCCATCTAATGATGAATGGTTTAGATCAATTTCAATGTGTGAATTCTTGAAGCCATTTTATATAATGACCAACTTGATTTCCGGATCATCCTATCCTACTTCTAATTTGTATTTTGGGGAAATTTGGAGGATAGAACTTCTCTTGACATCCAACTTGGCAAATGAGGATTTGTTGATTCAAAGTATGTGTAGTAGGATGAAGGAAAAATTTGATAAGTACTGGAGTGAATATAGTGTTGTTCTTGCATTTGGGGCTATTCTTGATCCAACCAAGAAGCTTAATTTCTTAAAGTATACTTATTCAAAACTTGACCCACATGGCTATGAAGAAAGATTAGAAAGGGTTAAGAAGACTTTGTATGCACTTTTTGAGGAGTACAGAAACAAATGTGCATCAACTAACTCGACTCATTTTTCTTCTAATGTAAGTCAACCACCAATTGTTGTTAGAGGAGAAAGGGAGAAAGAGAAGTTGCCTACATATGACGTAAGTTTCCTTTAACGAAATCCATTTTCTTTTTTAAATGAAATATTTATTTGTTTAATGTAATATTTATTTGTCATTTGATAGGATTTTGAAGAATTTGATTGTCAAGAAACTAACAATTATGGAAAGTCTCAACTTGATCTCTACTTAGAAGAGACAAGAATTTCCTTCTCTGGAAATTTTGATGTGCTTGGTTATTGGAAAGACAAAAGCAATAGATTTAATGATCTTGCAAGGATGGCATGTGATGTTTTGAGCATTCCTATAACTACTGTAGCATCAGAATCCGCTTTTAGTATTGGCTCCCGTGTTTTGAACAAGTATAGGAGTTCTATGCTTGATGAAACAGTCCAAGCTCTCATATGCACCCGTAATTGGTTACTTGGTTTTGTTGGTAAGTTTAAATTTTTTATTGAGGATTCATAATAAGTATTTCCTTTATGCAATTACTTATTATTTATTAACTTATGTTTGTTTTATTTTTAGATGATGATGATGACTCAACCGACATTGATGATGTACATCTTTCTAATGTGGACTCAAATGTTGCTGTTGGAGGTGATGATGATGAAGATTAGGGGAATATGGATTTTATTTGAAAATTTGGATTTGTATTTTTATAGATATTATTTAGTTGTTCTACTGTTTATTAGTTAGTTTGTTAACTTTGTTGAATATGACTGCATGCAATTTGGTTGCTATATATATATATATATATATATATATATATATATATATATTAAAATATGCTTTATGTGTAATTGAAGAGTATGCAGTTTTTTAGCTTGCTTTAGCCTTGCCATGTTGATGAGAATGAGTTTTTACATAAAAATATGACCGCATTCAGTTTTCGCCTATTTTAGGCTTTTAGCCCATTTGGCCCGTTTTGGCCCACAACCCATGTAGGGCCGGGCTGGGTTTGCTAATTGCTGGCCCGAATAAAAATGGGCTGAAGTGGCCCGACCCATTTTGGCCCACGGCCTGAATGGGCTCAGCCCGAATGGGCTGGGCTAGCCCATTTCCCAGCTCTACTTTCTCTCTTGGACCTAATGAACAATCAATGGATTTTAAGCATGCACTCCTCAAGATAATCACCATCCAACTATTTTTTGTTGTTGTAATTGATGTCATTTTTATTGTAATCTAACAATTTTTTTCCTTTTTTTTTGCCATTTTTTTTGTTGTATTGTGGTTGGTTATATGATGTAATTGATGTCTAATATGTTGTAATTGATATCTGCTATCTACTAGTTGTGTACGTGTAAACACTATTTTTATTGTTGTTGTTATGCCAATTCTTACTACTATCATTACACAATCATGTGCTTTTGGTTACTTATAAGTAAAAAATAACAATATAATAGTGATAGAAATCAAGTTATCTATGTATGTTTTTTAGTGAGTTTTTGTCAAGAATCTTGTATTTTGGAAAGTATTTTAAACTTGGTGTATAATATGTTAATTTTGCGTAAATTTTTATCGTATGAATCAATTGAGTGACGAAAAATTATTAGTTAGGGATAACTTTTTTGGTGTTCAAGTCTATTTTGTTTTTTTTTTTCTCTTAATATTTTAGTTTTTATTTTTAAAATTTGTGATTTATTTAATTAAATTTTTAAAATATATAATGGGAAAATTCACATCTGGTAAATTCTAAAATTTTAAATATAGAATAGTTTTAAAACATTAAAGTAAAATTTTATAATGTTTATACAAACTATTTTCATTAGGGACAAATATAATGATATATAATAAACTAGTATGATAAGAACATATGAATAGTAGAGGTTCGAAATTATTTTTTTGAGCTTTTTTATCAATATTTGGTTGAGCGTAACTTCCCATCATAATAATTAAATTAAATCTAACTAATTATTTTATCTAGTAGAGTATAGTACATTATTTTTTTTTCTTTGTAAAGTAGTTATATGACATTGCCATTAATATGCTGAAACCCAAAATTATAAGTAACCTAGATTGAAAGATTTTTATTTTATAGATTCTTCCACTATTATATTGTGGATTGATATTGACACTTATCTTCATTTCTCTAAGGAGATAAGATCAAATGAATTTTGAAAGAAACTAAAGTTTGTATATGTGTTGTGTGCGCGTGGGTATAATCAACAATAATTTCTTATTCTAGTTATTTGGAATTGACAAAAAAGAATATATTTAGGAAATAAACTTTAATTATTAAGCATATATTGAACATGAAATATAAGGGTGTGAGTTTGAAGGCGACAAACATTGAATACCTTTTTAAGGATGATAAATTAACTAGCATCTATGAAGATGTTTTTAGTATCTCTTAGAATGTCAGTCTATAAAGGTGTCATAAGAATGGAATATGTTAAGAAAAACTTGTTGTCTGAAGACAATATAAGCAAAAAGAAAGAAGATAATATTTTCCTTTAGTCCTCATCTCAAAGAGTTGGATAAAAAGTACTACTAGACATACACAAGGTGTTAGAAGGATTTATCCTTAAGGACAAGTCTAGAAATAGAAAGATAGTGAGGTATTATCATTGTAATAAAGTAAGATACATAAAAATGGATTGTCATGCTTGGAAGAAGCTCTGGCAAGAGCATACAAGAGAAATAAACACATGAGAGAAAAAAATACTATTGTCGTCAAAGGTAATGTCATGTCAATTAGTGATAATAATTATAGTAACTAGGTAAGTCACAAATGTGATTGATTGATTGATTCAATTGTGTCTATTCATATTATTCATCATATTTACTACTTTCTATGTATGCACATGAAGATTGACATAACCAAGATATGTAATAGTGATACTTTTATGATTATGCGCATAAAAGACATATGTCTATAGATGTTGACTTGACATCAAATGGTACTAAAAGATGTTACTTATGATCTAAATATTGATCTTAACTTGATCTCTGTATGCATGCTTGATGATGTGTGACGTGGAGTCATTTTGTTAGTTTCCAGTAAAAATT
Organism: Sapria himalayana; assembly: GCA_029783825.1. Taxonomy (NCBI): domain Eukaryota; kingdom Viridiplantae; phylum Streptophyta; class Magnoliopsida; order Malpighiales; family Rafflesiaceae; genus Sapria; species Sapria himalayana. The sequence goes on along the minus strand of JAREIK010001333.1, from coordinate 507,288 downwards.
AGTAAATGGTTCTTTAGTCATTACAAGGTGTTGGAAGGCCAATTTACTATATGCTCTTAGATAAGGGTATCTATAAATAAGATAAATACTATTAATCAAATAGATAACATTGATCTCTAACTAAGTGACTAGAAGGAAGATCTTGTCTATTGATTAAAAAAGAATTTTGTACGGAACTAATTTATTTAAAATAAAAAATATAGAATTTAGGTTGGGATTCAAAAATATACCCAAACTAGTGTGTATGGAAACAACGTGTTAAAGACATCATTGAGAATGACAGCTATTGCCATGCTGTTAATTATTTAAAATCATAGGCTAGCATTGTGAATCCCAGTAATTGAAAACATTGTAAAGTTCTCATAGCCCCAAGCCCCTACTCCTTGCCCATGTCCCCTCGCTCCTCGCTCCTTTGTGGAGCTCGAGGGGCTCCACAAAGGAGCTCGCTACAGCTCGACGGAGCTCCTCGAGCTCTACGAATGAGCTCACTGGAGCTCCGTCGAGCTCCATGATAGAGCTGCAATGATCTCCTCCGTAGATCTCCATTGAGCTCAAGCAAGCTTGAAGTGGAGTTAGCTAGAGATTGACGTGGAGCTCGATGGAGCTCCTCGAGTCCTAGCAAGCCACACTTCGATCTCGATGGAGCACCACGAAGGAGCTCACTAAGCTCCATCGTGGAGCTTGACGGAGCTCCCCGAGCTCCAGCTAGCTCGAAGTGGAGCTCCAATGAGCTCCTTCGTGGAGCTCCATTGAGCTCCTTCGTGGAGCTACGTCGAGCTCGACGGAGCTCCACGAAGGAGCTCTGTTGTGGAGCTCGAGTAGCTCCGTTGAGCTCCAGCGAGATCCACTTCGAGCAGTTTGGAGCTCCATCATGGAGCTCATCAAGCTCCACTTCGAGCTAGCTGGAGCTTGACGGAGCTCCAGGGACCTCGACGAAGGAGGGATTGGCAAAAAGTAAGAAGCATCAGTTAGGAGTAGGGGTGTGGGCGAGGGGTAGGGGCGTGGGCGAGGGGTAGGGGCTTGGGGCTTAATGGGATCCGTACAATATTTTCAATAGTCACCATTTACAATGTCGGACAATGATTTTTAAAAATTAGTTGCATGGCAATGACCACCATTCTCAACGAAGGTTTTGCAATGTTGTTTCTATACGCACTAGTTTGGGCATATTTTTGAAATCCGACCTAAATTTTAGATTTTTTTTTAAATAAATTAGTTATTTACAAAACATTATTAACAATCCTATCTTGAATATTATATGGAATTTATGATCATAAAGAGCCATAAAGTTATTTTTCATTCTTATTTCTCTTCTTGAAGAGAAACTATCTATTATTTGATGGATAGTAATATATTTGATGGATTTGTCTATTCTATTATTTTTATTGAAGATTGCTCTTTATAAGTTTCGGCAACTATTTTGAAGGCAAAATACTAAATCTTTTAGGTCTTTTGTTATTTTGTTCAACAATTTAGAAAAACTAGTAGAAACTTAATCTCTAGTTTTAGAGCTAGTTTAGAGTTATTTCATATCATATTGGATTAGATTCAATAGGGCTCCAACTAAAATGAGAAAGGTAAATCACATATTTGAGATGATGAACTAGACTAATGATGAGCGAGTATGATGTTTGTTTTCTCATACATGGCTTCCTTAAGATTTTGGGAATAAGTTGTGCATATAGCTGTTTATTTGTTCAATACGTGTCATTGTATCACTCATGATGGTGACATTCCCATTTGGGTTTGAATTGAAAATATTATTTTTTATAATTATTTGAAAATTGTTGACTGTAAAATCATAAATCATATTTTGAGAGTTGAGAGATCATAAAAAGATGATATTGTAATTCATTGTATTTTTCATGGCTATTGATATTAAAAGTTTATATACAAATTATGAGACACAATGATTAGAAAGTATTGGGAGAAGAAATGTTATTTTTCTTGTGGCTTATGGATGTTAATCATAAGAGTATTGAAGAATGGAATCCATGATGATCCTTATTCATATGGATTATGTACTACGTCCCCCCATCGAATAGTATTCAATATGTCAAATATCGAATAATATAAATTATTTTGATGATTATGAATGATGTATTTATAAATGGTAAGTAGTAGTAAAATTTGGTGATTTTTGTATGAAATATATGACTTGGTGGAATTGTTAAGAATAAGAGGGGATAAAAACTATTTAAAATCATAATATTATTTATATTTCACCTCGTTGAGCTTATAGGATACTTTTGATATTTATTCTTGGTCAAAATTTTATATAAATAATCATGATAATTTTTCTACATTATGATTCTATTACCTCGTTGGAATAATCATTTCACAGTGTAATATATTCTTTTTGACTATGAACTTTTCTTGGAGTTATAGTCATGCTAACTCATAATAATTTTATAGTTGTGATGTTAATTTTATCTCCGAGTAACTAAGTGCTTCACACATGCTAAAAATCATTGTATCCTCTAGTGTTTGACTTTTTCATTATAGAGCCACCATGAATAAGACAAAAACTATGATGCTTCTTCAACATCATTCTTTTAGTTATAGAGAATTCCAAAAAAAAATATTTAATCAAGTTGTGATTATTTCTAGTGTTGTTATTTTTTGGTATTAAGAAATGAGCAAAGTCATAACTCATTCTTAGTGTCATAATTTTAGGTTACAAAGATGAAATGTATAAATCATAGTTATTCATGATATCACGACTTAGTGTTACAAAGATGAAATATATAATCATGGACATTCCTAGTGCCACGACTATTTAATGTAAGAGAAAGAATAAAGTAGTAGCTTATTTCTACCACTATTACAAAGATAAAATACACATTTATGATCATTCCCAGCATCATGATAATCTAAAGCAAGAAAGTTATAAAATTTATGGATTATTTTCAGCATCATAACTTTGTGTTATAAATACAAAATGCCAAAGCTACAATTTTCCTCAATATCATAACATTCTACTTAAAAACTACGCATAACCATTCGAGTATAAAAATACAAAAAAAGAAAATTTTAATGAGGAAGAAATTGATAGCATGAGAAAAGACCAATAGCGTTAGGATTTATTGATTTAGGGAGCAAAAATTTGCTCAAGCCTAGGGAAGATCCACAAGTAAATATGAAATTTATGATCTAATCATAAACTCAAGGGTGGATTTGAACTTTGAGTCCACCTATGAGAAAATCCAAGGCACATGAATGACAAATGTGAGTTTAAAATTTGATTCTTAGAATCTTTTGACGACTATATTGGGAATCCAAAATTTTATGAGATATATTTTAAAATATCTCATTTGAATTTCTTTCCAAATGTCAGACTTAATTGAGGCCTATGATTGGTATATTTGATTTCATGTGATATATGCTTAGTTAATGACTTTTATATTTAGATTGTATTGTGGTTTTGTTATTGATAAATATGATGTTTATGTATAATTGAAATTAAGATTTTATTTTTGATGGATTTGTGTATGCTATCATGTTGAATGATATAATAAATGATACTTACTCATAATGATCGGAAGAAAGTAATAGCCTTTTTGATTGTGATATGCAAGACAAACTTATAGGTTAAAATCCAATGTTGAGGTGAGATGACTCATAAAGTGATGACAATTTTGCAAGTTACTTTTTTTTTGTATGAATACAACCAATAAATCTGAAAGAAAATATATGTTAATTGTGTGAATATGATACTTCCGAAGTAGAATATATCAATTTATATTTTTATGATGCTTGAGGTTGGAGAATTAAAATATCATACAAAAAGTAATCATCAATGATTAAGTTATTAAAAGTTATTGTCTTGTAAATTATTCTCAAGCAAGGATAATTTATCATTGAGACAAATACTAGGGACATCTACATTGAGACCAACACTAGGTAGGATCCAATGGTTAATATACACTTTTTACGCTAATAGGGAATTAAGATATTTTCATAATAATCCTACAATTTTTTTTAATTAAGCATAATTATAACTAGACCATTTAGACATGTTTGATTAATAATTTGTTGGTGATACCAAGTTGACTTTTTCAAGGATGAATAATTTTGGGTTATTTAAGAAACTATTTCATAGGCCTCATCGATATGAGTTCATGTATGAGTTGAACCTCAAAATTTGACTTGCAGAAAAAAAAGGTATCACCACGTGAAGTTCAAATAGTAATATTTTATCAGTATCTATGATTGTCCTTAGTTTTAACTTGAAAATGATCCTAGGGACTATATACACATAATTTTACATGCCAAATAGAATCTTAGCCACGAAACACTTATTTTCATCTTCAAAACCCTATAAAAATTTTCCAGGACTAGTCGACTACAAATTGGGTAATTTCAACCCGTTTATAAGCTAATTAGGTTTTAGCTATATTTTGCCATTTTTCGGCCATTCTAGGCCGACCCATACCTCCCTCTCTCCATTTTTGGACCCTATGAACTCATTTCCAAGGTTCTTTTCTTTAGATTCCTCAATGTTTAAAAGATACAAAGAAAATAAGTTTGACAAAGGTTGGATTGAGTTTTCGGCTACCTCAACAACCTTTGGACCAATGTAAGGATGCAGAGGTGTTCCTTGTCTCTTGTGTTTTCTATTGATATAATGTTAATAAATTTTGGACATCTTTTAGTTAGTTTTCCATTTTAAAGTCTTTTAGGGTAATTACCGAAATAATTTGGACATACCAATTGGTCAAATTAGGCTTAAGTGAAATTGGAGTAGTGAAATTAGATATTTATGTGATTTATTGAAAAGTTCAATTTCAAAAAATTAGCCTTCGAGTGAAAACCCTCAATTTTGTGTACGGAGTCTTTTGGGCACACTATATAATTGGACCTTTCGGAATCCAATTTGGATAGTTTCATAGTTTTAAAAATTATTCAAAGATATTTAAGGTATCCCAATGTCTTTGGTTTAGTTATTTGAGACTAAATAATATTTTTATTATATTATAAGCACTCATGCTGAGCCTAGAGATGATCATATAGGGGAGCATGACTAAGCATCTGTAGTTTATGAGTGATTTATATGTTTTAAATATTTTGGTATATGAATTGAGGTTTCAAACCACTTTAAAAACTTGTTAATTTATGTAATGGAATTAGAGAATTTTTTTTATGATTTTAAACATGTTACAAATTTTTAAATTTTTAGGTACTTAAAATTGGGTATTGTGAATATTTTCATTATGGTATTTCTTGATTTTGGCATGAATTGATAAATTAAAATTCATCATTATCTTTGATTGAGTTGTTGAATTTAAATTCATAAATTCTTAATTTATAATATAGTATCGTTAGAAAAGTATGTAAGTAAGAATAATGTTAAAAATCAATGTCAACCCAACTTCAAGACAAACCCAAGTTGAAGCCCAACCCAATTCAAGCCCATTTTGTTTTGGTAAATGTTTAATGTGTTTTTTAGTAAAAGTTTAAATTGTGTTAGTGGAAGGTAGGTAGAAGATTGGTAGAAGTTTGGTGGAAGTTAGGTAAGAGTTAGGCAAAATTAGGTAGCTGTTTTTTTTTATTTAATGGTTTGGATTAGTTTACTACTATTTAATCGTGTGGTTGATATTGAATCTTGTAACCTATAAATACCCTCCTTGTATTTGTGTTTTTTAATTCATCAAAAATAAAGCTTGAAAGCTTTCCTTTAGTGTTCTTCTTTGAGAGAGTGTGGAGTGCTCTTTTTTTTTTGTAGAGAATAGTTTTCTTCTTCTTGATAAATTAGAGTTTTGTTCTCTAATTTTCTCAACATTTGGTATCAGAGGGAGGTTGTGAGATCTCTAGGATATTCTTGAGTATGCTCTGTGGTTGCAGCATTGTCAGATCTTCCACATCAAAAAAAAATATTTCTTGAGATTGGTTTTTGGTTAGAAACATCCAGTTGTTCTTGTGGTTGCTGGAAAAGGTTTGTGGTGTGGAGGTGCATGTCAAGGATAAGTTTTGGCTAAAGACATGGTGATTTAAGCGTGTCCATTGTGACCCACCTCTCTTTCCTGGGAACTTACTTGGTATACTATTCACGACTACGTATTATTCCAGTATATGATACTATTCACGTATACGGTACTGTTCATACAGTTCCCGTGAAATAGTGTGACCCTTTCCAAGTGAGAAGCAAATCGTTGTAAACAAAATGGCTGATCTTCAAGTCGTTGGAGGGATCAAGAAGCTCAACAACCAAAACTACAATATATAGTCAACATGTATGGAGTCTTACCTACAAGGTCAAGATTTGTGGGAAGTTGTTGGTGGTGATGAAGTTACACAACCGGCAGAAGAGGATGCAAATGGCATCTTGCGGAAGTGGAAAATTAAAACAAGCAAAGCAATGTTTGCCTTAAAAATCACAGTTGAAGAAGAAATCCTGGAGCACATTCGGGATGCCAAAACACAAAAGGAAGCATGAGATACTTTTGCTACACTCTTTTCAAAGAAGAATGATGCAAGACTGCAGCTTCTCGAGAATGAGCTGTTATCGATGACGCAACGCGACAGGATGATTGGTCAGTACTTTCACAAGATGAAGTCACTATGCCACGAAATTTCGGAGTTAGATCCGAAAGCTCCTATTGGAGAAACCAGGATAAAGAGAATAATTATCCATGGTTTGAGACCCGAGTATCGAGGGTTTGTTGCTTCTGTACAAGGATGGCCGACACAACCATCTCTTGTTGAGTTTGAAAATTTGCTAGCCAGTCAAGAAGCAATGGCTAAGCAAATAAGTGGTGTCTCGCTGAAGAGTGAAGAAGAAGCACTCTACACCAACAAAAGCAAAGATAGTTTCAAGCGGAACGATGGTAGCAGATCAAAAGCAAATGGTGACAAGATGAAAGGAAAGAATGACTCTCATCAAAGGGGAGATTCAAAGAATCAAGACAATAGCAGAAAGTTTGGTGGCAAGTGTTACAACTGCGGGAAGATGAGCCACATGGCAAAAGATTGTTGGAGCAAGAAAAAGCACATTGAAAGTAATGATGCTACTTCAAGTTCTAACGAATATGATTGGGATGGCTTATCGTTGTTCGCTAAGGAGGAAGAAGAATTAGCTCTTACTGCAACAACACCCGAAAAGATTGACTACGAGAATGATTGGATCGTAGACTCGGGATGCTCAAATCACATGACGGGTGATAGAGAAAAGTTGCAGAACCTGTCAGAGTACAAGGGAAATCGTGTGGTGGTGACGGCCGACAATTCGAGGTTACCAATAACTCACATTGGTAAAACAATAATTACACCTCGATATAATCCTAACCAAGTGCCACTTGAAGATGTTTACCATGTTCCAGGAATGAAGAAGAATTTACTATCTGTGTTTCAACTAACATCATTGGGCCACTATGTCCTCTTCGGTCCACAAGATGTGAAGGTGTTTCGAGACTTCAAGATCTCAGAAAAGCCAACAATGGAGGGAAGACGATTAGAGTCTGTGTACGTGATGTTAGCGGAGTCTGCATACGTAGACAAGACAAGAAGAAATGAGACAACATATTTGTGGCACATGCGGTTAGGTCACGTTAGCTATTCAAAGCTAAGTGTGATGGTGAAAAAGTCAATGCTGAAAGGGCTTCCTCAACTTGACGTATGAGTAGACACGGTATGTGCAGGATGTCAGTATGGTAAAGCGCACCATTACCATACAAGGAATCAGAATTCAAAGCAAAGGAACCATTGGAGTTGGTTCACTCTGATGTGTTTGGTCCCATTAAGGAACCATCAATTGGAGGTATGCGATATATGGTAACATTTATCGATGACTTCTCAAGGTATGTGTGGGTTTTCTTCATGAAAGAAAAATCTGACACATTCTCAAAGTTTAAAGAGTTTAGAGAGTCAGTTGAAGCAAAAGTGGGGAAGAAGATCCATTGCCTGCGCACAGACAATGGGGGAGAATTCAGCTCAAGGGAGTTTTCACAATACCTAAAGGAATGTGGCATACGTCATCAGTATACTTGTGCCAATACACCACAACAAAATGGTGTAGCCGAGAGAAAGAACCGCCATCTTGCAGAAATTTGTCGAAGTATGTTACATGCAAAGAATGTACAAGAAGGTTTTGGGCTGAAGCAATGAGGACTGCAGCCATTGTGATCAACAAACTTCCTCAGCCAAAGTTGGAATTTATCTCACCCTTCGAGAAACTGTGGAACATGAAACCTACAGTTAACTACTTTCGAGTATTTGGCAGTGTATGCTATGTCTTTGTTCCTGATCATTTGCGGAGTATGTTTGACAAGAAAGCTATTAGATGTATCTTTGTGGGATATAATGACCAGAGAAAGGGATGGAGATGTTGTGATCCAACAAATGGAAAATGCTACACTTCACGGAATGTGGTGTTTGATGAAGCATCTTCTTGGTGGTCCTTGAAAAAGGAGGAGCTACCAGACTCAAAAGAATTCGAAGACAAGTTGCAACAAAAGATAGAGAAGGATACTGTTCAACTTCTACCAAATTCAGAAGAATCAGAAGATTCAAATGGTGATGAAGCTGAACAAAAAGTGACTCAAAGTCCTTGGCAAATTGGTGTGTATGTGCAACCAAGTGAAGAAGGTGGGCCTAGTGAAGCTGAAGAGTCGATTCCAACATCTCAACTTCGAAGGTCAACAAGAACACAGAGGCCGAATCCCAAATATGCCAATGTAGCCATAGGTGAAGAAGCAACTGTGGTAGAACCTGAGTCGTTTGAAGAAGCATCGGAGGATTCTCAATGGATAGCAGCTATGAAAGAAGAGATCGATGTACTTGAACGGAATCAGACTTGGGATCTCGTGGGTTTACAAGTTAAAGCGTCGTTCAGATGGGTCAATTGAAAGGTACAAGGCACGATTGGTAGCTCGTGGTTTCTCTCAACAGTACGGACTAGAGAATGATGAAACATTTAGTCCAGTGGCTAAACTCACAACTGTACGAGTTCTACTTGCACTTGCAGCCAACAAGATTGGAATTTGTGGCAAATGGATGTGAAGAATGCTTTTCTTCATGGAGAGCTGGATCGAGAGATTTATATGATCCAACCAATGGGTTTTCAAAGTCGAGATCATCCTGAATATGTTTGTAAGCTACGGAAAGCACTCTATGGATTGAAACAAGCACCTAGAGCGTGGTATGGTAAGATTGCTGAATTTTTGACACATAGTGGTTATTCAGTAACACATGCAGATTATAGCCTATTTGTCAAAGCAAATGGAGGAAAGATAGCTATTGTGCTAGTGTACATAGATGATTTAAGCATAACCGGTGATGACGAGGAAGAAATTCTTCGGACCAAGGAGAATTTATCAGTTTGTTTCCAAATGAAGGAACTTGGGCAGTTGAAGCACTTTCTTGGTCTAGAGATTGATCGTACACATACAAGAATATTTCTTTGTCAACAAAAATATTCCAAAGATTTGTTAAAGAGGTTTGGAATGCTCGAATGCAAGATGATTTCAACTCCGATGGAACCAAATGCCAAAATGTGCGCACATGAAGGAAAAGACTTGGAAGATGCAACAATGTATCGACAATTGGAGGTCAATAACTGGGTATGTATTTAAACTTGGTTCCGGAACAATTTCCTGGTGTAGCAAGAGGCAGCCGACAGTATCGTTGTCAACAACTGAAGCAGAGTATCGAGCAGCAGCAATGGCAGCTCAAGAGATTACCTGGTTAGTACAGTTGATGAATGATCTACATCAATCAGTAGATCATTCAGTTCCACTGTATTGTGACAACCAATCGGCAATTCGTTTGGCAGAAAATCCAGTCTTTCATGCAAGAACTAAACATGTGGAAGTGCATTATCACTTTGTTAGAGAGAAAGTTCTGCTAGAAGAAATTAAGATGCGACAAATCAAGACAGATGATCAAGTTGCAGACTTGTTCACCAAAAGTTTGAGTATAGATAAACTCGAAATGTTTTGCCATCAGCTTGATATAGTGCGGAGAATGGGAGCTGACATTGAGGGGGAGTGTTAAAAATCAATGTCAACCCAACTTCAAGACAAACCCAAGTTGAAGCCCAACTCAATTCAAGCCCATTTTGTTTTGGTAAATGTTTAATGTGTTTTTTAGTAAAAGTTTAAATTGTGTTAGTGAAAGGTAGGTAGAAGGTTGGTAGAAGTTTGGTGGAAGTTAGGTAAGAGTTAGGCAAAATTAGGTAGATGTTTTTTTTTATTCAATGGTTTGGATTAGTTTACTACTATTTAATCGTGTGGTTGATATTGAATCTTGTAACCTATAAATACCCCCCTTGTATTTGTGTTTTTTAATTCATCAAAAAAAAAGCTTGAAAGCTTTCCTTTAGTGTTCTTCTTTGAGAGAGCGTGGAGTGCTCTTTTTTTTTGTAGAGAGTAGTTTTTTTCTTCTTGATAAATTAGAGTTTTGTTTTCTAATTTTCTCAACAAATAATGTGTGAGTTATTATAAATTAATGTACCATATGAAACTATATGTTCAATTCAGTATTTATATTACATTGAACTAGGTATGCTACGGTGTCGTGAGGTTTGTTTCAGCCAACGGTTATATATTATTTGCATGGTGTCATAAGGTTTGTTTCATCCATCATTTATATATTTTTTTTCATTGAGTCATGATGTTGGTTTCATCTAACAATTATATGTTATTTTCATGGTCGTGAGGTCAAGTTTACGTGTTGGATTATTATTATTATTATTATTATTATTATTATTATTATTATTATTATGACACCTTTGGATATTGCAAGTCGTGAGGTGGGGTATCCCATGGTTTCTAATTGGTATATGGTATTGTACATTGTTAGTTTCGGAGTAAGCTATAACCATTTCAATATTTATGGTTATTGTATTTTTATAATTTTTTTATGCTCAATATTTATGTTGTGAATAAATCCATGTCATAATTTTCTTAATATTAATTTCGGTAAAGTTTTTGAGCATGACTTTCATATTATTGATTTGGGGATAAGTTTGTGTTTTGTGAAATGATTTTAAACGGAAAATCTTGCAGAAGAGTGGACGTGAGGTCTTGGTGGAAAAAAATTTTAAAAATATAAATATTATTTTTCTTATAATTTATGTCACTCACTGATATTTATTATCTCACAATTTATTATTATAAATCTATTTCCTAAGTCTAGGTAGTTCGTAGAGACCTAACTCGTGACAGCTTCTACATTACTCTTTCTACGACAGCTATAGAATTCTATCTTATCTATATGTCTTTATTTTATTATACTTTTTTATTTCCATTTGTACCCCTTAATTCAAAAACAATCTTAGAATACCCTGATCTTAGTATTAAACTCATATGATTCTTAATTATGTATGTTTCTGGTTATGACCAATAATAAGATGAATTAGTTGTGGATTTGAGCTGTTGTAGTCTTTTTTTAAAGCATGTGTTTACTTTATTTTTTAAAGTGTGGTTCCATTAGATATTCCTTTAGGATTGTAAAGTGTGATTTGACTATGCGAGACTACCCGGGGAATCCTAGGAGGGTATTTAGGTCGGGTCTTTTCAGATTAATTTTCTAGATTGTGCTCTACTATATATTTCTACTATGTTAGATACTAATTTATTCTGTGATATGGTTCATTCAGTTGATTAATAGTGATATTTCTACTATGTATAATATAATCTAATAGTGATCAAACTAAATTTCATATATGTTATTGATATATTTAGTTATTTCTTAGTTTTTTTAGGCACTCATATAGACATAATTATCAGGATTCGTAGGTAAAAGTATTGCAGAGAGTTCCAGAATATGAGATTTCAGAGATCGGGGTCATAATTCTATAGACGCATATTTAAATTTTAGTTGGGCTTATAAGATCAAATATATGAGATCAACTATATGTTCTTGTATTGTTTAGTGACATTCTCATTTCCTAAAATTGTTGGAGTCAATTAGTTTTTTTGAGGTATAATGTAGGGGCAGAGTGTAAAGTCATGATGTTGACTATACAAGTGAGTTTTAGAGGATCAATTATTTCTTGTGATACTTATTCATTTTAGTTAAAAAAATACTTTTGAGGAAATTGCATAGAAGGTATGAAAAATATTGTTTGGTTCTACTATATGTAAACACTTTGAGAAAGAGTGGCGACACCCTAAATTGCTTAAAAATCATGAATACAAGATTATTAAAATACTATGGTTGTGATTGGGGAGGATGTACTACATGTATGAAAAATACTTTTTAGATGTCTTCTTCTTTGGCTCTACTGTAATATAATGGGTTTCGAAGGTGTAATCATTAATAGCTTGGATATATATTGAAATATATGGGTCTCAAACACTATTTGATTCTACTAGCTGAAGCATAAATATATCACAACATTACTAATTGCTTCCCAAGCTATATGGTAAAAAATAAACTTGAAAATTATCAAAGAAAAGCAGGCCGATAAAACCCAATTTTTTGTTACAACAAATCATATTACCATTGCCAAAGACCATCGTGTATTCCACAACAGAACAAGACACATTACTGTGAAATACCACTTCATCCAAGAAAGTCATTGTGGATAAATAAATATGTTTAGAATTCTTCAAATTGAATTTCAATTGACATTATCTTTACCATAACTTTACCAGTGAATAAATACTTCCATTACTCAACAAATATGTTGAGTAATGTGATTTATTTTTAAAATGTGTGACATTAGCACCATTATTTTATAAATGCACATGCTTGAAAGAGTACAAAAATATATATTTGATATTTTTTCTGAATATCATGATTTTCATGTTCTTTTGTGTTCCACAAGCTTCTCTCTAAATAAATGGTTTAATTTAAAGTGGAGTTGAAAGAAGATGAACACTTAAGTTATGTGACAAAAAACAAACGAACGAAACATATAACATTAGATCTTGTTTTTGGTTTCTTTTGGTTTTGAATTATGATAGTTTCATGTTTTTTTTTTTGATATAGTTGAATTGAACACTTAGTGAATGTGTTATGTTCTGCCAATTGTTTGCTGCAATTGGGAAATTTTGCAAGTGCTTGTTTATGATATATTTGCCTGCCATGTTTATGATATGTTTGCCTGCCATGTTTATGATATGTTTGCCTGCCATGTTTATGATATGTTTGCCTGCCATGTTTATGATATGCTTGCCTGCCATGTTTATGATATGTTTGCCTGCCATGTTTATGATATATACCATATGCCGTGTTCTATGAATTTTGCTTTCTGGAATACATGTTTATCAAACTATAATGATATGTAACTCAGCTAGATTATATTTATATACCATATACAAGAAAGAATGGAAATGTGGGAAAGAATACACTACATTTAAAAAAAAGTGTGACATTTTTCAACCCTAAACACCAATCATCAAATATAACTTAAAAGATCAAATCATTAGACACTCTGTTTCATCGAGATCATGTCCATTCTAAAGTGGAAGAACATGGAAACAACCACAACTTTGAGAAGCTGGATCAACATAATGGCCAACACAATTGCTTTCATAATCAGAAGGCTTCAGCAGTGAAGGAGGCACTTGCAGGTTTGAAACAGAGAAAATTTCTTCGACACAATCAATAAGATCATCTAAAGGAATGGGTTTGAAATAATGGGGTTCTACAAGAAAATCTACACGTTGAAATAGTCGGCGAGCCTCCCTTTCCTTCAACCAAAAATGAATAAATGAACTGAGTTAAATAAGTTGAAGTACGATGGTGAAGAAGTTAAAATGGTGCAGAGATGGTGACGCACATACTTAAGGTCAAAAGTTTATTTAAACAGCCAACAGAAGCATATGCTGAACTCACAATAGATCTCTTGGTAGCTATCAACAAAAGAATAAACAGAAAAATAAATCGCTAGCCTACCTTTACCGGGTTGTCGGGGGCTCTGGTCTCTGGAGCAACAATGGTTTTTTTGCCTAATAAAATTTGATGCGTTGTTTTCGTTGGGAGAAACAACTGTTGAATTTCATTCCAGTCTGTGTCGTGCTGCATGATTCCTCGCGCTAACAATCTGCGTGGGAATTATTATCAAAAAGCTGAAACTCGTAGATAAAATGGCGATCACAAGCGATAGGTCTATATCAAACAGATGTGTAGGACATAAATAAATAAATAGAATTAATAGCGGATGTTTATTAACAACAAATCCTTGTTTTAACAAGGATTTCTAATATCATAGAAAAACAAATGAAGATAAGTAGAAGAAAAGAAGAGAGTGCCGCGCAGAAAGAAAACCAAGCATGATCATTAATGAAAATATCAAGCATACTTAGGTAAAAAAAATTAGAGTTTATATATTGGCTCTGATAATTGATAAAATAAAAATAAAGAAAAATACTTTACAGTTATTTACACGTGGATTTAATAAATGTTCATTAAGGATATATGAGTAAATTCACATGAGGCACAATCAACTATCTTGAACATCCTAGTCAACAATCCTCCCCATTTGATGTAGTTGGAAATAGTTAAATCTTTTCTCTTAAATAATCCAGCTTTTATCTACGCAGTGTTTTGTAAATATATCATCAACTTGCCCTTTGGTCATGTAAATAATCAACTTAACTTCATTAATTTTAAAAGCATCCTTGATGAAGTGGTATTTTAAGCCTATAAGTTTAGTTCGACTATGCATAATAACATCACTCGCAATATTTATAGTCGATTGATTATCATACAAAATTTTTAGTTGGACAATTTAATGGTTTATCTAGATCGCCCAAAAGTTTTCTTAACCATAGTGCTTGAGAAGTCACCACTGAAGCTGAAACATATTCAGCTTCAGTGGTAGAAAGAGTGATTGTGGATTATTTCTTGGACTACAAAGAAATAGCCGTAGTTCCCAAACTAAAAATGTATCCAGAGGTACTCTTGTAATCCTCTGGACATTCTACCCAGTCACTATCATAATAACTAGAAATTTCAATGTGATTAATTTTAGTGTATTTCAGGCCTAAGTTAATTGTTCATTTTAGATATTTTAATATTCTTTTAGCAGCACTTAAATCTATGTAATTTGGTGCATGCAAAAACCTGTGACAGTAAATAGACAGAATACACTATATCGGGTCTAGTTGCAGATGCATACAGCAAGCTTCCAATTAAACTTCTGTATGTTTTTCCATTTACTAATCTTACTTGAGCAGAAAGTAATTTTTGATTTACTTCTAAGGGGGTAGAGTCAGGCTTACAAGCTCTCATTCCAAAGATTTTCAATATTGACTTTATATATGTGATTTGAGAGATAGCCACACCACTTGTATCTTGAGTTATTTCAAGTCCTAAGAATTATCTTAAGTTTCCTAGGTCCGACATTTCATACCTAGTCTTCATTTCTCTTTTAAAATTATTTATTTATTTAGTTTTATTACTTGTGAAAAGAATATCATCAACATATATGGAAACAATTAAAATTCCAGATTTTTTATCTTTCTAAATGTAGAGTGTAGGCTCACTCTTACTTTTCTTGAATTCTTGATTCAATAAGTAAGAATTTATTTGTTAATACCAAGCACGAGGAGCTTGTTTCAAGCCATATAAAGTAATTGAGGCTACTAAGTATTAATGCAAAACTATACTCCACAAATTTATGATTTTGTGTGACAATTTCTTGGGTGACGAAATTTTATTGGGAAATTTGTGGTTTAGTGTATTAAAACACAATATATGAAAAAAAAATACATTAATATTTCATAATTAATAATTGAAAATAATCAACCTAATTTTTTCCTTTAAAAATTGGATTTTTTTTTGATTTAATTAATTTAGAAACTGTTATTGCAAATTAACAAATCAGATTTCTAAAATTTGAAATCATATCTACTAAGGTTGTATTAAAAGTATAGTTAATGTTGTAAGTGATGAGATGTGAATTGAACTCATGTCATTCACATTGCCAAAATGGCAGTATACAATGTGGTCACAAAGTTAATAATTATTGAAGATCAAATCAAATAAATAAATACACACACACACACACACACACACACACACACACACACACACACACACAAATATAAATGGAAATGTGTAATTATATGTATGTATGTGTGCGTGTGTGTTTGTATATGTTTATATATACATTCATACACACACACACACACACTTATATAGACCTATATATATCTATATATACCTACACACACACACACACACTTATATATATATACATATATATATATATACATATATATATATATATATATATACATACATACATATATATATATGTGTGTGTGTGTGTGTCTGTGCATATATATGTATACATATACATACATATATATATATATATAACATTTTAAAAATATTATTTTCTTTATAAAAGGATAGATAACATTAAAAATAAAATTTCTTTCATTGTCCATTCAAACACAAAATCAAAATCCATAAATTTTTAAAGACATTACATTTTGCCCCACTTTTAAAAAATTGTCCAATAGGTTCTTTCTAAAAATAATGATCTATTCATTGCATCTTTATCAGTGCAACCATGATTTTTTTTCTTAGTTTTATAACTTTTGAATCCAATGCTTTAATTGTCAATGGTTTTATAGGATAAATCCTTTTTGATTTCTTTTCAAATTCTATATAAACTAGGTAAAAACATGCCAAAATTTCAATCAATTCAAGAAACTTGGACAAGTTTTTTTTTGTTCTTCCCAAATTATATTACTCCTCCCAATTATAGTGATTTAAAAGAACACTATTGCCCATTAAAATCTCTACAAGTCTCTACATATCGGCACAAAGATTTTGCCTCTCCTAGGTTAATTTCTTTGCTTTTTTACATCATATGATTTGAAGCATACACTTTCTTCCTTATAATATTTCATAAGTTGTCATCTAATTATGATTGATATTGTTTATATTATGTGAATTCTATTAAAGCTATCATGTTATCCCTTCTACCTTGAAGATAAAATTATTGGGGTGGGACTTTTAATATTTGTGTATTTTTTTTCTCAAACCATATGATAAGGGTGATGTATGTGATTATATAATTATTACCACACTAGATCTCTTTATAACTACAAAATTTAAAAGTTTTTAGTAAGACTAGTACTGAGATATTTGATAGCCTTGAAATTCTAATATTGCTTATATGTATTAGAATTCTGTCTTGATAGGCTAGTTATATATTATTATCCCTAGAAAGATCTATTTAGAACTATGAACTTTGAGTATCAACTTTGTACATCGATGATTTAAATATATTTATGTCCATTAGAATCTCTCCTCAAAAACCTTTCTTTAAATTATAAACTTTTTCAATGTTGTTGTGCTTCACATATGATATAAATCTAACTCAATTTATAAATCTTATTGTATCCTTTTTGATATATATATATATATAACACCCCTCAAGAAATAATGTATCTGCTTGAGATGGATAGACAAATTTAGACCGATTCAATTAGATGTGTCAAACAAGCCGTGCCGAGCCGGCCATACACAGTTTTATGCCGCCCAACCGTGCTTACGTGCCAGGACATGCATGGTTTCTTCAGGCTAGGCCGAGCACAGCCCGCCAGCACGACCAATTTTTTACCGTGTCAAGCCCGTAAGGGCCAGAATAGGCCCGTACGGGCCGGTTTAAAAAAATAATTTTTTTTATAATATTTATGTAATTATAAAATATAAATTCGATTAGATAATGTTTAAAAATATTTAAATTGAAAATTGGAAATTTTTGAATAGTTATAAAGTTTAATTTTTTTATGTTATTTGTTTTAATTATGTTTAATTAGATTTATAGATTTAGATTATAATTTATTAGAATTAAATTTTATAATTTTTAATAAAATTCTTAAACACAAAAATAAAATAAACATAACATTTTTTTAACAAAAATTACGAAGTCACAAAGTCAAACCAAATGCCCAAATCAAAGTAAATACAATGTAAATAAAAATGAGTACAAAATATTGGAATCAAAAATCAAAATCAAGTAGAACTCAAAACTCATAAATATAAGCATAAATGTAACATAAGTGTCGCCATCACCGTGTCGCAATCACGCAATCATCAACTGTCATGCATCGAGTGACAATCTCATCAATCATCCATCGGTGTATCATTATCATCCTCAACCTCAACATCAAAATCAGTATCATATGGATCATCATTAGCAATCAACTCTTCCTCTTTCGATGTAGTCCCTGTCCCAGCATGATCCTGGATGCTAAACCTTGAATCCTACCAATCATCCATGCATGCTAAAGCCTCAACAATATCTGGATGTAATCTCGATCTCTTATTTGAAATCACATTCACTGCAACAGAAAAAGCAGATTCCAATGCTATGCTCGACACTAGATGAGTCAGTAGATCTCGTGTCATCTTAAGATAGCACGGGAAAGGTGGACTCATATGATTTCAACCACTGTAATATATCAAGATTCTTAGTATCAAAATATGATAAGATTGAGCTGTTATCAGTATCTAAGTACCGAGAAAGTTTGCTCCTATTCGATGGTCCACCCCATCGTTTCTCCCTCGCTAACTGAATGTAAAAATTATTATCTCCGAATATGATATCCATGTCCATACTCACAATCACACTATTACTATCATCATACCTAGTATCATAGTATGTGAAAAGGTCAGTCAACTTCTCATGAATGAATCATTCAAGTGGATCTTCCAGGTTCATGCACAAGGAAATGTAAGACAAAATATTATCTATCACTTCCACCTTAGCCCTAGGGTCCATGCATGCAGTGAGACAATAAAGAGATGGAATGGTGGACCAGTACTTTAAGTACTTGGTTTCTATCTCTGTAACCATATGGCTAAGTGTCGAGTTAGCTTGATACTTCCTTAACATGCTACTAATGTTGCATATGAACCTGAGTGCAAAACAAGATGTAGGAGTATAAACCGACGAACACATATTCGCTGTGTCATAAAAAATCTTTAAGAATTTCTTAAATGAAATTACTGTAGTCTAGTCAGTGTCGTCAATAAAAAGTTCTTCACTCTTACTATTGACGTAGTCTGATATCATGTGTTCGTATCCAACATATGACTCCAACATCATGTACGTGTAATTCCAATGGTGTCTCACATCCGATTGGAATTTCTTTTTCTTAAGTTTCGTAGACAAACAGAGACTATCGAATTTTGTTGTCTGTAAGGCATGCGAATGTATTTTAGTGAGTTACGTATATTATCCAAAGTGGGGGAACACACCTTCACACCCGCTTGTACAATCAAGTTAATTACGTGACACATGCATCTGACGTGGAAAATCTCTCCTAATAGTGCTCTCTAATTTTCCTAACAAACATTGTTAATCTCTACTCCATTATTAGATGTGTTATTAAATGTGATACTAAAAATTTTATTTTGAATTTTATATTCTCTAAAGATCTTCATCATACGTTCAAAAATAGTCGGGTCATCATGAAGATAAAGAATCTCAAATAATCCTAAAATATTTTTATTCATTGTTCATTTTGAATCTATATAGTGTGCGGTGAGATATACATAAGATGAATCATCGTGACTAGTCCAGATATTAGACGTCACGGAAACCACTCTACTATATGCCAAAAATGTATTAATTATTATTTATTTTTCTAACTTATAAAATTTTAGTATGTCGTCCCCAGATGTGGACCTAGGAATCCTACGATAAACATGTTGAAAATATGTCTACATGATGCTCACTACACTTGGATCTTTCTTACCGAACACATTGCGGTATATGAATGAGGTAAACTTTGAGATTGAACTCGATCCAGCCTCAAAAAATATACTGCAAAGTTAGGTTTATCTAGGATCTAATGCACCATATGTTTTGGTGTATATTTTGGCATGT
This sequence comes from Sapria himalayana, assembly GCA_029783825.1. Lineage (NCBI taxonomy): Eukaryota > Viridiplantae > Streptophyta > Magnoliopsida > Malpighiales > Rafflesiaceae > Sapria > Sapria himalayana. Next base: position 487,487 of record JAREIK010001333.1, on the reverse strand, counting down.
CTCTTTAGGTGTCCAATCCTGAATGCACTCTTATAAGTAAAAATTTTCTTACAATATTTACCTAGTCTCGTTTCTTCTTCCTCACCCCTAATATATATATTTTTTGTTTTATTATATTAAAATGAGACCAAACTACAGAAGTCCTACTTTTTTGTTTTTTAGATGTTTGAGTTAAGACGACCAGAGAAACAAAAGTTTCAGCAACCTCGGACATTATGTAAGATTTTTATTTTCTAAATTTAAATTATTTTCATTAGTATTAGTAATTTTTTTTAGTTTTTTTAGATAAAAGGATAGATTAAAGAGTAGAAAGAGAGAGAGAGAGAGAGAGAGAGAGAGAGAGTAAAAAACTAATTATTTTTAAATATTAATTATTATGTTACTAGTTTTAGTTAAATAATTAATAAAAATAAAAATATCCATTAAGTAGTGTAATGGTAAAGCATGTGCACCATACCAAGATTTCAACTTCCAAAGCCGAGCCAAAGTTACGAGTCCCGAAAAGCCAAGTCAAAATCCCGAGAGAGAGAATATTAGGAGAAAAATTTGAGAGAGAGTGAGAATTAATGTTTTTGATATTTTTTAAAAAGTATTTTTTATATTTTATTTAATTTTTTATTGATTTTTTGGCGCAGAATCATGTGGACCGTCGTATTTTGCCTTATAGCCATTTGAGGCAAAATCCAATGGCTAAATTCAAAAATTTTTATTTTTTTAAAAATTTCGAACCATTAGGAATTGGGAGAGGGCTGGCGAGACGGGTTGGGGGGGGGGGGGGGTGGTGGAATCAGAGCCCGGGCAGTTTACGAAACCGTAGGGCTCAGCTTTTGCCACTGGGGTGGTTTCTTAGGTCGTGCCAAGGTACTGTGCCAACGGGTCAGGCATGGCATGAGGCCCGGTTGGCCTCGGTACGTCACGTCATAGTTCGTGCCGTGGACATGCACGACACGGGCACAGACACTGGAAATTCCCATGCCGTGTCAAGCTAGGAACGAGCAAATCGTGCCATGCCTCGTGGTGGACCGGCTCAGCCCGGCCCGATTGGCACCTCTAGATTCAATTTGTATTTGTTGGACATGATTTCTCTTTTGGACACACACACACACACACACAAATTCTCTCTTGGACACACACCCACACACACAAAATTTCTCTATTGGACATGATGAACAATCAATAGATTTAGAGCATGCACTCCTCAACATCTTCTCCATCCAACTATTTTTTGTTGTAATTGATGTCATTTTTATTGTGTTCAAATAATTTTTTTCTAAATTTTAACCATTTGGTTTGGTGTAATGTGGCTAGTTATATGATGTAATTGATGTCTAATATGAAGTAATTGATATTATTTACCTAATAGTTGTGTATGTGTGAACACTATTTTTATTGTTGTTGCTACTATCATTACAAAATCATGTGCTTTTGGTTACTCATAAGTCATAATATAACAATATAACATTTAAAGAAATCAAGTTATCTACGTATGTTTTTTGTGAGTTTTTGTCAAGAATCTTGTATCTTGGAATGTATTTTAATCTTGGCGTATAATATGATCATTTTGTGTAAATTTTTATTTTATGAATCTATTGAGTGAGTAAGAATTGTTAGTTTTGGGATATATTTTTTGATTACTACTTTAAATTTTCGGGTGTTCAAGTCTATTTTCTTTTTTTTTCTCTTAATGTTGTGGTTTTTATTTAAAAATTTTGTGATTTATATTAATTATATTTTTGTAAAAATATTATGGAAAAATTAACATATGGTAAATTCACAAATTAAACATAAAGAAGTTTTTAAACATAAAAGTAAAATTAAATAATGGTTATGCAAACTATTTTAATTGGACCCAAATATAATGATACAAGTATGATAGCAGCATTATTGTATCAATGGTTCGAGATCATCTAGTTGAGCTTTTTTATCAATATTTGGTTGAGCTTAACTTCCCATCATCGTGAATAATTAATCCAAAATAATTAAATTAAATCTAACTACTTATATTATCTAGACGAGTATGATACATTATTTTTTCAGTGTTAAGTATTTATATGACATTGCTATTAATATGCTGAAACCCAAAATCATAAGTAACCTAGATTGAGAAAATCTAGTGGATTGATATCGACACTTATCTTCATGGTTCTAAGGGGATAAGATCAAATAAATTATGAAAGAATCTAAAGTGTGTGTGTGTGTGTGTGTGTATTATCAACAATAAAGTCTAATTGTAGTTATTTGGGATTGACAAAAAAGAACATAATTAAGAAATAAACTTTAATTATTACACCTATATAGAACATAAAATATAAGGGTGTGAGTGTGAAGTTGACAAACATTGAATACCTTTGAAAGGATGATAAATTAACTAGCATCATTGAAGCCGTTTTTATAAAATGAGTTACTTCTCTCTTTACTTCTTTGTCAACTTCTTGATAATTCATACAATTTAGTAGTATCTCTTAGACTTTCAGTCTTTAAAGTCTTCTTGATAATTCAGCCATTTTTATATACTTAATATTGTTAAGAAAAACTTGTTGGATGAAGACAATATAAGCATAAAGAGAGAATATAATAGTTTTTTTTAGTCCTCATTTCAAAGAGTTGCAGAAGAAGTACTACTAGACAGTAGACATACACAAGGTGTTAGAAGGATTTATCCTTAAGGATAAGTCTAGAAATAGAAAGATAGTGAGGTATTATCATTGCAATAAAGTTTGATACATAAAAATGGATTGTCATGCTTGGAAGAAGCTCTAGCAAGAGCATACAAGAGAGATAATCACATGAGAGAGGAAAATACTATTGTCGTCAAAGGTAATGTCATGTCAATTAGTGATAATAATTATATTAACTAGTTAAGTCACAAATGAGATTGATTGATTGATTCAATTGTGTCTATTCATATTATTCATCATATTTACTACTTTTCTATGTATGCACTTGAAGACTGACATAACAAAGATATGTAATAGTGATACTTTTATGATTATGGGCATAAAATAGATATGTCTATAGATGTCAACTTGACATCAAATGGTACTAAAAGATGTTACTTATGATCTAAATATTGATCTTAACTTGATCTTTGTATGCATGCTTGATGATGTGTGACATGTGAGTCATTTTGTTAGTGGCCAGTAAAAATTTGTAAATGGTTCTTTAATCATTTTTGAGGTGGTGGAAGGCCAATTTACTATATGCTTTTTAGATAAGGGTATCTAGAGATCAGATAAATACTATTCATCAAATAGATAACATTGATCTCTAACTACGTGACTAGAAGGAAGATCTTGTCTATTGATTAAAAATCCTATCTTGAATATTATATGGATTTTATGACCAAAAAGAGCCATTAAGTTATTTTTCATTCTTATTTCTCGCCTAGAAGAGCAAATATTCTTGATCTCATGTATTATAATTTTACTTATATGTATAGTAAAATATTTGATGGATTTATCTATTTTATTATTTTTATTGAAGATTACTCTTTATAAGTTTGGGACACTACTTTGAAGGCAAAATACTAAGTCTTTTAGGTCTTTTGAAATTTTGTTTCTACAGTTGAGACAAACTAGTAGAAACTTAATCTCTAGTTTTAGAGCTAGTTTTAAATTTATTTCATATCATATTAGATTTGACTCAAGAGTACACCAACTAAAATGATTTAGTTAAATTACATTTTTGAGAGAACAAAATTAGTTTTACATATAGTTGTTTATTTGTTCAATACGTGTCATTGTATCAATCATGATGGTGACATTCCCATTTTGGTTGGTATTGAAAATATTATTTTTTATAATTATTTGGAAGCTTTTGACTGTAAAGTCATAAATCATATTTTGAGTGTTGAGAGAACAAAATTAGATGATATTGTGAATCATTGTATTTTTCTTGGCTATTGATATGATAAGTTTATATACAAATTATGAGACCCAATGGTTAGAAATTATTGGGAGAAGAAATGTTATTTTTCTTGTGGCTTATGGATGTTAATCATAACAGTATTGAGGAATGGAATCCATGATGATCATTATTTATATGGATTAAATACTTTGTCCCCCCATAGACTATTATTCAATATGTCAAATATCGAATAATATTAATTATTTTGATGATTATGAATGATGTATTTATAAAGGAAATGACTTTAAATATAACTATTTTATGGAATTATAGTTTTGATAGTTTATGATAAATAGTAGTAAAATTAGGTAATTTTTGTATGAAATATATGACTTGGTGGATTTGTTAAGAATAAGAGAGGTAAAAAATGATGTAAGATCATAGTATTCTTTATACTACACCTCGTTGAGCTTATAGGATAGTTTTGATGTTTATTCTTGGTCAAAGTTTTACATGAATAATCATGATGATTTTCATACATTATGATTTTATAATTTCGTTTACACAATCATTTCAATGTATAATATATTCTTTTTGATTGAGAACTTTTTTCAAGTAATAATCATACTAAGTCATAATAAGTTTTATAGTTGTAATATTAATTTTATGAATTTTTGTATGGAAATAATGCATTTAAAAAAAATCTAAAATTTAAGGCCAGTTTCAAAAATATGTCAAAACTAGTGCATCCGGAAACAGCATAATAATGCCCGTTGTTGTGAAAGGTGGCCATTACCACGTTGTTGATAACTTAAAATTAGATGCCGGCATTGTGAATGCCAACTATTGAAAATAATGTGAAGATCCTATTATGCACCTCGCATCTCGCCCCTCGGCCCTCACCGCTCGCCACTCGCTACTCGCCTCTCGCCACTCAGCCCTCACCCCTCACCACTCGCCACTTGCCCCTCGCCCCTCGCCCCTATCCCCTCGCCCCTCGCCCCTATCCCCTCGCTCCTCGCCTCTCACCCCTCTACCCTCGCATGTCTTCCCTCGCCTATCTGCCCACACCTTTTCCCCCTCTCTTCCCACCCCTCTCCCCCCCGCCCATCTCCTTGAGCTCCAGCGAGCTCAACGCGGAGATCCAATGTGGAGCTCGACGAAATTCCATGAATGGAGCTCGTCAAGCTCCCGCTAGCCCGAAGTGGAGCTCATGGAGCTCCACGATGGCGCTCTAGTGAGCTCCTTCGTGGAGCTCCGTCGAGCTCCAGTGAGCTCCTTCGTGGAGCTCCGTCGAGCTCCAGTGAGCTCCTTCATGGAGCTCCGTCGAGCTCCAGTGAGCTCCTTCGTGGAGCTCTACCGAGCTCTAGTGAGCTTGACAATAGAACTCCTAGAGCACACTGGAGCTCCACATCGAGCTTGTTGGAGTTTCTCGAGCTCCATTGTGAAGCTCAATGGAACTCCAGAAGGGAGCTCCAGCGAGCTCGTCGTGGAGATCACAGAATTCCGTTGAGCTCAAGTGAGCTCCATTTTGAGCTCAATGGAACTCCATGAAGTATCTTACTGGAGCTCCATCGTGGAGCTCGAGAGAGCTCCTTCCCAGGGCTCCGTCGAGCCCCACAAAGGAGCTCCGTCGAGCTCAAAGTGGAGCTCGATGAAGGAGCTCCTGGAGCTCCATCCTGGAGCTTGACATAGCTTCTCGAGCTCCACGTCGAGCTCGCTGGAGCTCGATGAGCTCTAGTGGATCACGTGGAGCTCGATTGAGCTCCACGATGGAGCTCGCCATTAAAAAGCTCACTGGAACTCCATCGTGGAGCTTGAGAATTTCTAATGAGCTTCTTCGTGAACCTCGAGGAGCTCTATCGAGCTCCACGATGGAGCTCCCATCATCAAGCTCCAACGAGCTCCACGTCGAGCTCGCTGGAGCTCATCGAGCTCCTTTGTAGAGCTCATGGAGTTCCGTTTAGCTCCACAATGGAGCTCATCGTCGAGCTAGCCGAAGCTCGATGGAGCTCCTCGAAAAAGCTTCTGGAGATGAGTGGGGGAAAGGGGTGGTAAGAGAGGGGGGAGAGGTGAGAGCAGATGGGTGAGGGAAAACGAGCGAGGGTAGAGGGGTGGGGGGGGAAGGTAGAGGGGTGAAGGTAGAGGGGCGAAGATAGTGGGGCGAGGGGCATATGGCCGGCATTCACAATGCATGCCTTTGATTTTTAAAATTCAACAGCGTGGTAACGACCACCGTTCACAACGATGGCCATTGTCTTATTGTTTCCAAATGAACTAGTTTGGGCATATTTTTGAGACTAATATTATTTTTTGGTTTATTATTTATAATGCATCATTTTTGTACAAAACTCAATTTTATGTCAGAGTAATTAAGCAATCAACACATTTTAAAAATCATAGTATCCTCTAGTAGTGCTCAACTTTTTCATTACATAGCCATCTAGAATAAGGAAAAAAACATGATGGTTCTTCAACATCATGTTTTTTAGATATAAAGAATTCCAAAAAAAAATATTTAATCAAGCTGTGATTATTTCTAGTGTTGTGATTTTTTGGTCTTGAGAAATTACCAAAGTAATCATTCATTCTTAGCATCATGACTCTGTGTTGCAAAGATGAAATGTATAAATCATAGCTATTCATGATATCATGACTTAGTGTTACAGAGATGAAATATTTAGTCATGGACAGTCCTATTGCCACGACTATCTAATGTAAGAGAAAGAATAAAGTAGTAGCTTATTTGCTACCACTTTACAATGATAAAGTACACAATTAAGATCATTCTCAGTATCATGATAATATAAAGCAAGAAAGATATCAAATTTATGGCTTATTTTCAGCATCATAAATTTGTATAATAAAGACAAAATGCCAAAGCTGCAATTTTCTTTAATAGCGTGACTTTCTACTTAAAAACTACACATAACCATTCGAGTATAAATTACAAAAAAGAGAATTTTAATGAGAAAGAATTTGATAGAACGAGAAAATACCCAAAAGTTAGGATTTACTGGTTTAGGGAGCAAGAATTTACCCAAACCTAGGGAATATCCACAAGCAAATATGAAATTTAAGACCTAAGCATAAACCCTAGGGTGGATTTGAACTTTGAGTCCACCTATGAAAAAATCCATGGCACATGAATGAAAATTGTGAGTTTAGAGTTTGATTCCTAGAACCTTTTAACAGCTATTATTGGGAATCCAAAATTTTATGATATATATTTTAAAATATCTCGTTTGAATTTCTCCCCAAATGGCAGACTAAATTGAAGCCTATGGTTGGTATATTTGAATTCATGTGATATAAGCTTAATTAATGATTTTTATGTTTAGATTGTTTTGTGGTTTTGTTATTGATAAATATGGTGTTTATGTATAATTGAAATTAAAATTTTAATTTTAATTGATTTGTGTATGCTATTATGGTGAATGATAATAAGTAGATAATAAATCATTCTTACTCATAATGATAGGAAAAAAGTAATAACCTTTTTGATTGTGATATACAAGACAAACTTATATGTTAAAATCCTATGTTGAGGTAAGTTAATCATGCGTGTATAATGCTTACGAAATCAAAAGAATGAAACTTTTTATAAGTTAATTAATTGTATATATCTTAGATGGATTGATACTGGATTGATGTGAGTTTTATAAAATGTTATTATTAGAATTTTACCTTTAGTGTGTGAGTCACATATCATCGTGGTAGATGGTGATATCTTAGTCACGAGAAATGTGTGAGTGAATGTGCTCATAAAGTGATAATAATCTTGCAAGTTACTTTTTGTTGTTTGACTACTACCAATAAGATATGGAACAAAATATATGTTAATTATGTGATTATGCTACTTACGAAGTTGAATATATAAATATTTTTAATATCATATCAATTTATATTTTTATGATGCAAGAGGTGGGAGAATTAGAAAGCATATACAAAATAACCATCAATAGTAGTTGAAGAGTTATCTAAAAGATATAGAATTATGAATCACTCTCAAACAAGGATAATTTATCATTGATACCAACACTAGGGACATCTACGTTGAGACCAACACTAGGGAGGATCCAATGGCCAATATTCACTTTTTATGCTAATAGGGACTTAGGGTATTTTCATAATAATCTGACAATTATTTTGTAATTAAGCACAATAATAATTAGACCATTTTAATATTATGTATTACAATTTAAAATAATTAAAAGTTTTCAAATTGGCCTGACTTAGGCCTAAACCCGGCCCAAACATGGCCCAATGGGAAAAAACCAGCCTCCTACCCGGCCTAGATGAGCCCGCGCGAGACGGACCAGTGGCATGGTTGGACCACCTAAAACTACGCCAGCTCATTTGACACATTTTTTTTTATTATTTTTTATTTTTTTATTTTTTTATTTTATAAATTTTTTATTTTTTTATTATTTTTTAAAATTTTTTAAATTTTTTAAATTTTTATTGTTTTTTATTGTCTTGTATTGTCTTGTATTGTCTTGTATTGTCTTGTATTGTATTGTTTTATATTGTTTTTCATTGTTTTTCATTGTTTTTCATTGTTTTTCATTGTTTTCCATTGTTTTCCATTGTTTTCCATTTCTTTCATTTTCTTTCATTTTCTTTCATTTTCTTTCATTTTCTTTCATCGTCCTTCATCGTCTTTCATCGTCTTTCATCGTCTTTCATCGTCTTTCATCGTCTTTCATCGTCTTTCATCGTCTTTCATCGTCTTTCATCGTCTTTCATCGTCTTTCATCGTCTTTCATCGTCTTTCATCGTCTTTCATTGTTTTTCATTGCTTTTCATTGCTTTACATCGCTTTTCATCACTTTTCATCGTTTTTCATCGTTTTTCATCGGTTCTCATCGGTTTTCATCGGGTTTCATCTGTTTTCATCGGGTTTTCATTGGGTTTTCATCAGTTTTTCATCGGTTTTTCATTGTTTTTTATTGTTTTTCATTGTTTTTTATATTGTTTTTCATTGTTTTTTATTGTTTTTTTTATTATTTTTTTATTATTTTTTATTTTTTTATTGTTTTTTATTTTTTTTTCTCGTTTATTGCCTATGGAATTCTTCCGCCCAAGCCCCATCCCTGACACTATACAAGCCATGCTGAAATCAAAGGCATTTAACGTAGGCTCGTAGAGGGATTGATTTGTTTGATTTATTTTTCCTACATGAAATGTGATTAAATCAAATATATGTTATACTAGAATCAATCTTCTTTGATACAAAAAGTATTACAGTAGAGAATAATTTTTAAAAAGAAGAGAAAATTGTGAGAAGAAGAAGGTGATCACAATGAGAGAGAGAGAGAGAGAGTAAGCACAAAAACAACAAAATTAAAAATGATATTCCAGTAAAAAAAAACATCTGATAAAAGAGTGCTTATATATTATTGATAAAATAAAATTGTGGAGTCAAAAGTAGCTTTATTAAAAATATAAACCCAATGCACTTTCATTTATTAAATGACAAGTTGACCCGATAATTTCTAGTCCATTATATGCATACTGTAGCCTTAAGTAATGTGAGCCCAAATTCATCAAACCGTGAGGCCGAGACCCAATATCAACATTCTCTCACATTTGATGTATTTGGTTCAATTCTTAGCTTTTCTTTTAAGTAGACTAGTTTTTCTTTAGGCAATGACTTAGTGAAGATATCATCCAGATATTCTTCAGTTCTGCAAAAGACAAACTTTATCTCATTAGTTTCAATCGCATCTTCAATAAAATGATATTTAAGCCATATGTGTTTTGATCTGCTATGCATTACAACATCACTAGCTATGGATATTGTGGACTAATTATCACATAATATATCAGTCATGTCTTTTAAAGGCTCATCCAGATCAGTCAACAACTTCTTCATCCATAAAGCATGTGATGTTGCTACTGAAGTAGAAACATATTCAACTTTAGTAGTAGATAGTATAACTATGAATTATTTCTTGGATGACCAAGATACTACCATAATTACTAGAGTAAAGATGTATCCAGAAGTACTTAGATAATCTTTTGGACATCCCCCCCAGTCACTATCATAATAACCAACTATTTTTATGTGTATAGTTATAGAATACTTTTGTCCTAAGTCTAAAGTCCCTTTAAGATACATTAAAACTCGTTTAGTAGCATTAAGATGTAAATGGTTAGGTGCATGCATAAATCTAGACAAGAGGTGTGATGCATACACTATATCAGGTAGTGTGGTAGATACATATAGCAGACTACCAATTAGAAACTGGTTAAAAATTACTTCTGGTAGATACATACTCGTAATTACTTCTGTATGATTTACCATAAATTATTCTGCCTTGGATAAAAATTAATTTCTAGTTTACAACTAGTGGTGTAGAAACTGGTTTATAGTCATTCATGCCATAGTTCTTCAATATTGACCGAATATATCTTATTTGGCATACTGATACACCACTTGAGTCTTGAAAGATTTCAAGTCTCGAGAAGTGGTTCAGAAAGCATAGGTCTAACATTTCATATTTATTTTACATGTCATGTCTAAAGGCTTCTACCAATTTTGATTTATTACTTGTACAGATTATGTTGTATAGATAGATTGACACAATCAATATTACAGAATTTTTCACCTTTTTAATTTAGAGTGTTGGCTCACTCATACTTCATTTGAATCATTGATTCAACAAGTATGAGTTTATTTGTTGTTACCAAGCACGGGGAGCTTGTTTTAACCCATAAGAGTATTGTTTAATTTAAAAACATAGTGATGAACCCATTATTTTACAAATCCAAGGAATTATTCTACATAAATCTCTTCCTTGAGATTACTATTCAAGAAATTAGATTTTATGTCTAGTTGGAAGAGAGTCCAACTTTTTTGTCCAGCTAAGGCTATTAAGAATCTCACAATTTCTAACCTTGCTATAGAAGTAAATATTTTGAAATAGTCTGTGTCAGCCTTTTGGGAATAACCCTTGGCCACTAATCTGGCCATATATAAGGGTTGATTAGTGTTTGGTTGATTTTTAATCTTAAATAACCATTTAACTCTAATCTTGTGTTTATTATTGGGTAAGTCTAATAATGTCTAAGTATGATGTTTTTCTATGAGAGACATTTTTGTCTTCATATTATCAGCTCATACTTGATGCTTTATTATCTCTACACAGTTGAGTGACTCAATTGAGGAGAAGTTGCATCATTTATATATTTCATTTAAAGAGTTATACTTGACAGGTGTAACAATCTTATCATGTTCTTCTATGTTTGACTCAGACTCAGAAGGAGAACTCGAAACATACCTTGGTTTGCTTTCTGTGCTATCACTTGCTAAAGATTCTAAATTCCAGCCTTGTGTGCCATTATTTTGCACACTAGAATTTTGCATATTTATTTTTTCATTAAGCACTTTCATCAATGATTACATCTCTGCTTACCAAAAATATTTTTGTTTCTGGTAAATACAGTCTGTAACTTTTGGATTGCAGACTGTATCCAACTAGAACACATTTTAGACTCTTGGAGTCTAATTTTGTTCTAGTAGGTTTCAGTTTGTGAGAGTAACAAATACTCCCAAATAATCTTAAATATTTTATATTGGGTTTCCTCTCACTCCAAGCCTATAATGGAGTGAGATTGTGCAATGCTCTAGTGGGGTAACTATTGAGAAAATAAACTACTATATTTCCATCTTTTGCCTAATAGTGTTTGGGCATTTGTTTTTTATTTAAAAGAGTTCTGGTCATTTCCACTATACTCCTATTTCTCCTCTCCACAATATCATTATATTGTGATTAGTAGATGGTGGTTAGGTGTCTCTGAATTTCTTTTTGTTTACAGAAATTATTGAATTTCTGTGAGAGAAACTTACCATCTCTATATGTCCTAATTGTTTTCATACTTAGATCAAATTGTCTCTCTATCAGGGATAAAAACTTCTTGAAATAGTTAAAGGCTTCAGTCTTGTGTTTCAAGAAGTACACCCACATCATCCGAGTATAATCATCAACAAACAATAAAAAATAGTTGCTGTTTGCCAAGGATTGAACTGACATAGGTCCACAAACATCTGCATGAACTAACTCTAAAGGTTAGGATGCTCTCTAGGTAGTGCTTTTGGGAAAGCTCTGCCTGGGCTGCTTACCCAGTGCACATTCCTCACAAACAAAAGTGAGAGTGATTAGGTTAGAAGGTATTCCTCTAGCAAGTTGGTTTTGAGAAAGTGTTTTTAAACTTGTGTAGTTAAGGTGCCCAAACATTCTATACCACATAGTTGCCTCTTGTTCAGCATTCATGATTGATGCTATGTCTAATTTATGATCAATGGTCAGTGGAAAATTTCTTCCACTAGACATTTTCACTCTCCATAGAGATTTTTTTGACTCTAGATCAAATATATGACAAGAATTATTTTTGAATACCAAACTAAATCATTTCTCCATTAATTGCCCCACACTAAGAAGATTCTGGTCATATGCTAGAACTAGCAGAACATTACTTATGACTTTATCTTTCGTGGGTATGGAGATAGTGACTTTGCCCTTTGCTTTTGCTTGGACAAGGTCACCATTTCCTTGTTTGACTTGTGAATTTACTAATCGATGTAAATTCACGAATATAATATGATTTCCAGACATGTGGTTTGAACAACCACTGTCCAGAAACCATACATTTGGAGAGGAAGTGTTTTTGGTTTCAGACACATAGAATAAGTGTTTTGCAGAGGGTACTTCCTCTGCACAACTTGCACACTGAATGTACCTCGATCTACAATCCTTAAAAAAGGTGCCCAAACTTTTTATAGTTTAGGCATTGATTATGTTTTTTAAACCAACACTCTTTCTCAGTGTGGTCAGTTCTCTTGCGTATATTGCAAGATATATGTGAACCCTTTAGAGGGATATTTGATGATACAAAAGATGTATGACTTTTATTATTATTCCAAGCCTTATTCTTAGAAACATACATGGGTAGCCCTTTTTTATTTTGTGCTTCTGTTGCTTGATTATCTTCCTTCACACTTTGTGTCTCCCACTTGATTGTATGGCTGATTCAGCAGTTGATTCTGCCCTCTTGAGTATTCTGTTCTCATAAGATATTAGAGAGCTGAGGACTTGTTGAGTAGTCAAGGTAAACAAGTTATTCGTTTCCTCTATTACTATCACAATATTATAGAATTTGTCAAGCATACATATGATTAATTTCTCAACTAATCAAGTTTATGTAATGATATCACTATGTATTTACCAGATCCAGAAACTGTATGGAGAACTCAATAAGAGAATCTGAGTTATTCATTCTCAGATTCTCAAAGTCTTTTCTTAATGAATGAAGAAGAGCTCCTAGGGATTTTATTCCTCCCTAGAACACTTCCTTAAGAAGATCCCAAGCCTCTTTGCTTGAGTATATCTCAATAATCATGAGAAAATAACATTAATGACTCATTGTTGGATGAATAGTAGTGTCTTGGCATTAGATTTCCTTAATTCTCATTCCTTTTAACACTATTTTATCTTCTAGAGAATAGCTGTTTATTTGTTCTACGTCACCAGAATTGAAAAGGTCTCATATATCTTATGATATAAATAATATTTTCATTTTAACAAACCAATAATCGAAGTTATCTCCATCAAACAAGGGTATAAGAATAGACCCTGAGCTTGATGAACTCAAATATTTTGTTATTATTCTATTCAAAAATCTTAAAGAAATTTGAGCAAAAAGTTTGGGAATCTAATAGAAATCAGTGTTTATTTAACACAAAACCTTTAGATCTAAATAGATATACACTAGATCTAATGGATTCATGAATATATGTTTAGGTCATAACATGAACTTTGAGAATCATTTAATATGAAAAAGATTTTGAACAATCATTTCAAAATAATTTCGATCTCAGATTAACACAAGGCTCTGATACCAAGTGTTGTATTATAATCAAAGTTCCTTGATACAACAAGGATCATAATTGAGAAGAATTTTTAAGAAGAGAAAATCACAAGAAGAAGAAGAAGGAGATCCCGGGAAGAGAGAGAGAGAGCAAGCACAGAAACAACAAAATTTAAAAATGATATTCCATTTTAAAAAAAATATCCGACAAAAGATTGCTTATATATTATTAATAAATGGTGGAGTTAAAAGCAGCTTTATTAAAAATATAAATCCGACATACTTTCATTTTTTGAATGAGTGGACCTGGTAATTTCAAGTCCATTGTATGCATACTGTAGCCTTAAGTAATGTGAGCCCAAATTCATTAAATCATGAGGCCGAGACCCGATATCAACAATATATTATATATATAACCTACAATTAGCAATTTATTCATTAATGTATTCTTCTTCTTCATACCAATTTAATCATGGTTAATTTGTAAAAACATATGTACAGACAAACATAAACACTTTTACATTTAACCTTCACGGCTTCTTCGCAAACACATTTTAATGAAAATGAAGAAAAGAATCTTCTTTGTAAAGTACATGCGCGCATGTGTGAGTTTGTGTGTGCGCATGCGATCCTTGCATGGTTCCCACGTAATGTAAGGGAACCTATACTTGCATGGATGCTATCCAATCCAATGTTGGTATTTAATGATTTCCATTAAAATGAATCCAATCATTTTAGATATTTGTTGAAACACATGAATATATATACAATACACACACGCGCACACACGCACACACACGCACACACACACACATACACGCACATACGTATAAACATATATAATATTTACATTTATTCCATATATATGTTTATTTTCTAAAACAATGTTTTCATTTTGATTTTTTTAAGCATATATGTGGGTAGGTTATACGTATAATTATATATACATTATTTATTTTTTTTTAAACAGAGATATACGTTGACATATAAATATATATATACAATATGTGTGTGTGTGTGTGTGTGTGTGTGTGTGTGTTTATTCATATAAACATATACAGTATGTATATGTCTTAATAATTTTGACTGAGATATTTTTTAATTTCAAAATCTGTCTGTTAATACATAGAAACAATGTGTACAGACATATACAGTATGTATATGTTTTAATACTTATGAACATATATAGTACGTATATGTTTTAACTTTTAATACATATAAACAATATGGATAAACATATAAACATTCCTATACATATTTGTTTTCTAAATTCTTTTATTTTTAAGGATACTAAAATATAAACATTTTTACTAAAAATTAGAAAAAATATATAAAAAATATAAAAAAATATAAAAAATATAAAAAGTTATAAAAAAATATAAAACAATATAAAACAATATAAAAATAAATATAAAAAATATAAAAAATTTAAAAAAAATTTAAAAAAATAAATAAAAATTTAAAAAAAATTAAAAAAAAATTAAAAAAAATTAAAAAAAAATTAAAAAAACATTAAAAAAATTAAAAAAAATAAAAAAAAAACAAAAATTAAAAAAGAATCATAAATAATTTTTATTTTAATAAATTTTTACTTTAATATTTTCTATTTTAGTAGCATTATGGGTTCTTAAATCACTTTTTTTTTTCCAAGAAACTAATAAATTGAAGTTTATTAAGAAACAAATTCTTACAAAATCACTAACGACTCACAGATTAAGAAACAAAATAAAATAAAAACTTATGTACATAATTAGTGGTGTTAGCGTTGATGGAGGGCAGCAGTGAGCTTAAAAAAAGGAACAGGCCAAATGGCTTCGGCTGACTCTCCAAACAATATTTCTCACCCACATAACAGCCATACATATACACACATAAATATACACACAAATGTATGTACATATATGTATGGATCGATGGTCCTGGCAGACTTGAGCTTCCCCAGTTCAACTACCGTTCTTCAAAATTTGTTGTTCGTGTGGGGCAGGGCAGATTAAAGATGGCTGCTCCTCGTCCCTCTTCGGTTTCCTGTTTAGATCAATCTTGAACTTGAGAGGGACGGTCACGGATTTCAAATTCAACTTGTCGGGATTAATGCCACCGCCTTCGTCATCGTTCCCCGTTTTTATCACCGGCCCACAGCCGCCGGTGGGCGGCGGCGTGTCTTTCTCTTGTGGCCCCTCCGGCGTCGTTCTGGCCGCGGCTTCAGCTTCTGTTTGTGGTCGCTTATTCACCACGACCAACACCTGGCACATCCTGCACCGGCACGCTGATCCTCGACAGCATTGTTCACTTGACGGAGCATGGTCTGACGACGGCTGCACCCCTTCACCTGCGTCCTGTTTCTTGGCCTTCGTTTTCTCGGACGAATCTTGTTTAGAAAAAAAAAAAAAAACCAACAGAACATCAACATGTAGGAAATGTTTTCTTGACT
Organism: Sapria himalayana; assembly: GCA_029783825.1. Classification (NCBI taxonomy): domain Eukaryota; kingdom Viridiplantae; phylum Streptophyta; class Magnoliopsida; order Malpighiales; family Rafflesiaceae; genus Sapria; species Sapria himalayana. The sequence goes on along the minus strand of JAREIK010001333.1, from coordinate 471,337 downwards.
GTGTGGGTGTGTGTGTGTGTGTGTGTGAGAGAGTGTGTGTATGTGTGTGTGGGTGTGTGTGTGTGTGTACCTAACTCTAGCTGTTTGGGTTGGCAGAGAAGATTAAGCTCAGCTCCTGAATATTCTTGAGCAGCAGAACACGACGATCTGAGAGAAATTACAAAAAAACCGAGCCATTATATAATTTCATAACCAAAAAATAAATAAACATAAACAATAAGCATGAAAAATATAGCACGTGAAATTTATTATAATAATATATAATTGTATATATAATACTCATATATTACAAATACAAAATATTTATCTCAATTTTATATTTTATAAATATTTCACAATATTATAGATATTATTAGCAGTTTTATATTTTTATAATTACTTATATAATTAATGCTTATTTATCAAAAAAAATTAAATTAAATCATTATATATGCGTGTAGTCATGAGAATTCACAAGTTAGGTGGTGTTTATTTTTTGGATTTTTGCTGAAATTTAATTATATTTTAGACTTTATTTTGTGTGTTTTTTTTATTTTATATTAATTTAGAGTTCAAAAAAATTAGTTAAGAACAAAAAGTCAAAATAATTGCATTTTTCTAAAAAAAAAAAAAAATCAAATTCTAAAATTGTCAGACAACTAATATTAAATAGTCCAATACCCCGTGATTTAATTCCAAATATGAGATGTTACATTTAATAGGGCTAATATTGATTTTTTTGTGTACAAAAAAGAACCAAACTTCATACCTAATAGAAATAAATAAATAAAAAAATTTAATGCTTAAGGACTTTTTTTTTATTTTATTTTTATTTTATTTTTTTTATTTTATTTTTTTATTTTATTTTTTTAATACTCTAAAGACTATTTATATTCTATTTAGTTTTCATTATCTATTTAAAATTAATTAAAAAAACACACACATACCACCTTAATCAGGTTAGCATTATCGCATCTCAATTGTTCATATCAAAATTAGTCAAGTTACCTAATATCAAAATTAGGATGAAAAAATATCTCAGTAAATCATTGGCCCAAGTTTATTTTTAAAAATTATAAAAATTTAGATAAATTCAACAACTAAATAATTAATAATAAATATATTTTTTTTAACAAAATTAATTAAAATAAAAAACAAGATCTATACAATCTACCTAAGTCAACTCCTTCTCCCTACAGAAAGAAGATACAAACTTCTAACTAGTCAAAAAATACACTCGAATGGATTCTACTAATAAACATGATAAAAAGTATTTATAAACATGAATATAATAATATATTTATATTTTATGAATATATCAAAAAATATTAATCAATTATTAATTATTAATGGTAAGATTATTGATATATTAACTTATTTTGAAAATCAGACCAAGCTAGGAGCCTTAATTTTCTCCAAGCCCACCCCCATGGCTCTAATGAAACCTATACAATATCCTACGTATGGGTTGGGTACCACTAGGCCAAATTCAATTTATTATTTGATTAATATAGCAAGGTAGACAAATAAAACATGCATAGTACATACAACATACATTTTTCTAAGAGTCCAATCATAATTTTTCGAAATTACAAAAATGTATGTTGTATACATTTTTGAAATTTCTAAAAACAAATATTGTATATACTATATATGTTTTATTTTATTTTTTTATGTGGTAAAGATATTTTTGGGTTTTCCTATTTAAGAGTACCAAATTTTTACAAAAGGTAAAATTTTATTAAAATTTTTCAGAATAATAGAGAAAAGGCATACCTAGCCTAATGCATTATACTCAAGCTAAGCAAAATCATACCAAAACATAAATATCTCTATTTTTTTTTATTTCAAAAAACATATATTGTATATACTCGATATGTTTTATTTTATTTTTTTTTATGCGGTAAGGATATTTTTGGATTTTACCTATTTAAGAATACCATAACGTAAATATTTTTTATTTTAATTTTTTTTTAATTTTTAAAAAAACATAAATTTTTATTAAATATCTTCAAAATAATAGATAAAAATCATACCTGATGCACAAGACGCATACTTAGCAAAGCACATCAAGCCTGTGAGATAATGATATCTCAATAATCTTATCATCAAAAATCAGAGAGACCAAGTCTAATTAGTCTCAAATCTGAGACCTACTGCCCTTGGCCGAAGACTATCACCATCACACTATGACATGACTTAAATATATTATTGCCCAAACATATTTTTTTATTTAAGATTTTTATGAGATATGATATGTCAGTATTTGCGTAATTGTATATTTTTTGAAAATTATAATATTGCCTTAAAAATTATTAATTATGATATTATTGATTTTACGATAGTTGAGCAATATTTCACGGGGGAAAAGAATAAAAGAACAAAAAAAAAAACGGCAGACCTTTCTTGGTCCCATGAATTATCCGAGCATGTCCATTTAGATGGAAGAAGAGCATCAACCGGCAACTTGCGCCACTTGGAACAGTCATCGCATTGGATCCACTGAGTATTTTTGCTGAAGAACAAATGGGAATTTCTAAGATTAAAAGGACAAAACGAAATTCTTGTCAAATTTGTTACCATTTTAAAAAAGAAAAGGAAAAATATGCAATAAAAGGCAAAATTGAACAATTATAGAGAACCACAGATTCTGGAACGAGCAAAAACAACTCACCCAGCAATATCAGCAGCAAAAATTACGGGCTTACCAACTACTGGTGCATCCTGTTATATGAAATGCAATAATTAAAAAAGAGTAAGAATCAATTGCCATGTAGATCACAAATTCATCATTCAATAATGTTTTACAATCTATATCACCATTCAAGGTACACATATGTACATGTGTGTGTGTGTTTACACACACCCACGCACGCACGCACACAAAAGATAGATATATGCATATGTGTATGTATATGAAAATATGTTGCATATGAATATTGTTATAGTTTTTATTATTTTTATTTTTATTTTATGTTTTTTATAATAACTCATGTACATGTGTATTTGCGTGTGTGTGTGTTTGTCCACACACACACACACCCACACCCACACAAAAGTTATGTATAGTTCTGATAATTAATAAATATGTTGCATATTAATAAGTTGAATACAAGATAGTTTGTGTGTGAGTGTGTGACACACACACACACACACACACACACACATATATATATGAAAATATGTTGCATACAAATATTGTAATAATTTATAATATTTTTATTTTTATTTATTGATTTTGATGGGAGCATCTGATATGTGTGGGTGTGTATATACCTGATATGCAAGTATTCTCATATATATATATATATATATATATATATATATATATATATATATATATGTATGAGAATATGGTGCATATAAAGATTGTAATAATTTATAATATTTTTATTTTTATTTGATGCATGATTATTACTATTAAATATTATTATATCATTATTATTTATGATCTTAAAATGTGCCGAACCTTGTTGTAGCACACTTGTTGCATGTGACATGATCACGTGTGGGCTAGGAACACTGAACATCCTTAAACTTTGACGATGGCAAAGAGTAGGCATGGCAGTTGGCAATGTGGTTGTCATGGTGGCTGGCACGACACATGTATAGTATTTTTCCGATTCACTATGTTAAAAATCACGTCTACTTTTAAATCTTAATTCTTTAGTTATTAAATTCTTATTTACGACTCATATAGAATTCCTCTTAAAAAGATCTAAAGGTGTCAGACGGGCCAATTGGCCGAGACAAGGCCCATGGCCCGAATCAGCAGTTCCTGGCATGGCATGGCATGGCACAGTCCAGAACAGTACCTCGGGCTGGGCTGGGCCGGTACAACCCATGTGACTGGCCCGGAGGCATGGTGAACCGGCCACGTGGCCTTTTTTAATTGTCCGGCCCTTAAGCCGGCTACCCGCAGGCTTAATGCATGATGATAGGCCACCCACACACATGAACGCATGTGATTTGCTCACACACATATTACACATGCTGAATTTATCTAATAAGTTCTCTTTGCAACAGACAAACCAATAGTAAATAGAAAGCAACATACCTCGTACTCCTCAAATTCATATCCTTCAATTGCCACGACACTGTGAACATGGTCACGAGGAGGTCGGAGCAGTACCTGTGCTTCTTCCCAAGTCAGCATCAGTTTCAGTGCATCTTCATTCTCAATCCTCAGGCGCTTGCTCTTTGATCCTAATGTGCTGGTTTTTCTCTTTTTCAAATAATATTTGGATTCACAGTGTTCCTTGGGAACATATTTTGACTTTCTAAGTTCAGAAAAAGGATGGCCATTTCCATTCTTTCTCACTTTATTCCCCTGGAAATAAGAAAAAAAAAATGAAGTTAATTCTACGGCAAAGTGTTGATTGTACAAACACCAGATCACCAGGGACAATCAAAACAATAAATCAAAAGCAACTTAGCCACAGTTACTAAATCGAGATTCGAATCAAAAATCAGAATGCGTTATTAATGAATCAAGAATCAAATCGAATCGTTAATCAAATTTTTTGTAAATTTTTTTCATTTTAATTAATTCATATTTTCTACAATTAATTTTTTTTTTTTTGGTATTTTAGTTTTTAATTTTGTGATTTTTTTTGGTATTTTATTGTTTTTTTCACGTTATATTCGTAATATAAAGTGTTAAGTTTTTTTTTCACGTTAATTAATTCCTACAGTTGATACTTTTTTTTTGTATTTTAGTTTTTCTTTTTTTGACTTTTTAAAAATCTTGATCTCTAGCGAATCAGTATTAAATTGATTCGTATGAATCGATTTGCAATTCAGTAATTCAGTCTTCGATTCATACATATTTTTAATTTTTTTAAAAAATTAAATCATTTACCATCTAAATCATGAATTAAATCGTGAATCATATGATTTTGATAATAGTAAACATAATTAATAATTTGAATCTAATTTTTATTTCTATATGAAAAATACAAATAACATTTTATTTATTATAAATTGTATAATCATGATACTTTGCATCCAAATCAAATTAAAATACTCATCTAATTAATAATATTAATGATTACCATAAAAATATCATTACATAAACACTAAAATATCAAATCTCTCAAATTCTGAAATTAAATGTGTTTATATAGAAATAAAATTAAAATAACTAATCACCTCTACAATCTTTGAGTTGCATGCATGCATTAGAGATCATATATTAGTGTGATAACAAGTACTCTGATACAAGAATGACATGTTTCAAATTTGAGATTTATAAAATTTAGCCTCTCTAATTTTTGAGAATAAGACTTTCAAGATATTATTCTTTCATAATAATAATATAATAATAATAATAATCTCTCATAAAATCTTGCGCTAGAGTAGGAGCCATGTACACTGGGTACGATACAGCCTCCTCCATTGCTAAAAAAAGTCTAGTGTTTGAATGTGTTATTCAGATGTTTGGCTATGAGAAGAACTATATTCATGTGAATTTGTGTAGAAAAATATATGAAATTACAAAATACACTAGTAGAATATATAACTAGAAATTTAAACTATCAAATAATTGTATTTTCACATAATTTTCTCATAACTAAGTGTAGTCAAATACACTACTTCAAAAATAAAATTTATATTCAAATAAAAAAAAAACTCTAGCTCTACTAGTACACAACTTTGTATAGTACTCTGACCTAGAGAAATAATTTCAATACAAAGAAAATATCTAGTATAACACAAGACTTCTACCTGAAATACTATACTTTAGAAACTTAATTGAGTTGAGAAACTTTTAACCCATCACCCATAATATTGATACCTCATAATTCTCAAACAAATATTCTACTAATTATGGGTTTGATAGATCAAATGAAAAGATCTGAGGTATCTCGTGAAAACAAACTCCAATAGGTTTGCATATAATAAGGGTGTTCTAAGAATAAAAGGCACAAGGAACGTCCAATGAAAAACAAGAATGAAGCAACATGTTGCAAAACCAAAATACAGAGAAAAAAATAGTGAGGGATTGAAACAAAAAAAAAAAGAAGTAATTATGCACAATACAATTGTGTTAGATTTAGAAATAATAAACTTACAATTACTCTTTCAAAAAGCAAGATTATCTCCTTATAAAATAAATTTGTTTTTAAGAAATATAATACAATAAAATAAAATATTATGAAACTATATAAGAAGATAAAAAAAAACTAAAAGAGTAGTAAGTAAAATTAAGTTTAAGATATTATAAATTTTATGATAAATTATAAAATAAAGAAAAAGATAATATTTATAGAATAGCTAAGATAAGCGAGAATAAGAACAAATATATTAGTCAGATAACATATATTTTAAAAAGACACAGAATACTAATAAAAATTGAAAAAATCAAAGAAAGAAAAAAATATATTTTTATTATTTTTTAAATAAATTAACAAATTCAGATTTAAATATCAATGGTGATAAAGAACTAAATAGGCTTAGAAATATAGTCAAGGTAAAACTCATAATGATTAAAGAAGCTTTCAAAAAAATAAATACCTAAAAACCCCCAAGGCCGAACAATATTCTTATTAAAGTTTGAAGGATCGTGAAAAAAAAAGAGTGATGTGGCTGCCTATATTATTTAATAATATCATAAGGACCAAAAAAATATCATATAAATGATAATAAAATATTATAATTCCTATTTATAAGAAACAAAGAAAATATTCAAAATTTTAATAACCATCAAGATATTAAATTCATAAGACGCATTAAACAAAGACTAAGAAAAGAAACATTAATATCAAAAATTCAATTTGGATTTATGTCATGTAAGTCCACTATGAAGACTATCAAGAATATATATATATATATATAAAGACTTACACATAATATTTATTATATTAAAAAAACTTATAATAAAACTTTAAGAGATTTAATTTTATAAATATTATATAACAAAGAGATATCAAGTAATATTTAAAGTTAAATTGATTCAATATGTCACTCACAATTTTCTAATAACTACGAGACTACAGCAAATAACATCACTTAGTCATTATATTTTATGTTAATTATAAATGAATTGACAAAAAAATTTAAAAAATATTTTCTTTAATATATATTATTTGTAGATGCCACATGATTGATTGAGGAGATAAAATAAAGATTAGTAGAAAACTAAAAGCATAGAGAGTTGCACTTAGTCCAAGAAATTTAGAATTAGTCATAGCAATACATAATACTTTAATATAAGTTTAGGAAAATTAAGACTATTTAAGAAAAGGGAGAAAAAAAAATTAAAGATAGACAAAAAAAATTGGGATGAAATTATAAATAAAAATTTGACAATTACAAAATTAAGTGTAGACATAATTTTTAATAAAATTAATCTAAAATACAAAAACAATATAGCCAACATCAAAATATTGAGATAAAATTTGGTTAATGATGATAATATTCAATAATCACAAGCAATAATATAAATCACTATTAAGTGTAATGGTATTTTCAATATCATTTTTCTGTTAGGAAGATTTTAAATATCATCTAATATCAAGTTGAAACAATATCATTTTGCATATAGATGTGGTCGAATAAGCATGATTTGAATAATTAGTTGTAATGACTTAAATTAGCTTCTCCTTTTCAATATAGAGATAGAGATATAAGACAAAATTATAATATTGATTACCAATGAGATTTAATGAATCAGTCACTTCATGAAAGAGTTCTACTTATTAGTTCAGAGACCGATAATATTTTACTATAATAGTCAAACAGCTTGGCACATTAGTTCCAACTTGGTGATCTACAAGTAAACTAAATATATTAAAACTGATTACCACTTTACACTAGAAAAAATTCAAGATAATTTGATAGTTACTACCTGCGTACCTATTAAAGAGCAAATTACAGATATCTTTACAAAATTTCTTAGAGATTTATAATTTTTTTTTATTTCTTTCAAGCTAGATGTTAATGATAGACACACAACTCAAAGTGAGGTGTTAAGTTTTAATTTAAGGTGTAAGTTTATTATGTTTTGTTTATTTATTTTTTCTTTTTTATTATTATATTATTTGGAGCACCCAATATATATTTTAATGGGGTTTGATTTATTTTTTATTATTTAAGAGCATCCGACATGTGAACTGTCCCAAATCATATATGTATGGTTTATGCGTGCTATAGAGGTTTGAAAATATTGTAGCCAAAACCCTAATTCAACCACAACAACATGGGTTGCCTCAAACCATATATCTATATATATGTGATTGTATTTTCAGTTTATAGTTTAATAAAAAATAGATTTCTATCTCTCCCTCTTCTCTCTCTCTCCCCCCCTCCCAAAAAATCAAAGGAACGAAACCCTAAATCAATGATTAGAAGGCATATATTATGGCCCATCATAAAACTATATTCTTTGGTATTTGTTTGTAAAATCACATTTGTATTTTATGTAAAATTATTGCAAGTCCATTGCATATAAGAAAAAATTTGATTGCACAAATTTTCATAAGTGTGGAAACTTCATTATAATACTATTTCAAGATTAAGTCTTAGCGATGGTCATTACTTCAAAAGTAGTCTTGTAGAATTAGCATACAAAGTTGAAGAGTGAATAAGGAGACTCGCACACAACCATCCTTGCAATAGTCAACCTCTTCAAGTGTCAGTCAAATCTAGTGTTCAAACTTTGGCAATATCATGTCAGAGAAGGAAACAAGAATGACACTTAGAATTGTTCTACGATCATCACAGCCTCAAATATTCCTATTTTTTTAGATAATATGAGAACAAGATACCTCGAGGGTGCAAACTGACATACCTGACAGGATGATTGAGTGATGGAGGCCTTTTTAAAATCCATGATCAATTTGCCTTCTGGCTCTAGACGACTAAATGTTACTGAAAACAGAAACTAAATATCAAAATAAATGGCACTTATATAATGAATTATGATGGTGGAAAAGATTTGAGCCAGAAGAACATGAGACAAGACAAATAACACGTGAGTACAACTGCTGTCGACAAGAAACATCATGCAAATGATGTGGCAAGCAAGAATATCCAGACAAATTAATGGCATCATTTTAATTATGAGACAAGAAACCATCATCAATGGTCATTACCTACATCACCAGCTTGTAGTCGCAGGTTTTTCATGCAGGTAGAAACTCCTTCCAACACATACATTCTGCTATTACTGTTGGGCCAAAATCGGAATTGGAATATCCATTCTTTTCCTTTAGAATCTTGGATATGAAGAGGCAGCCCTTCTGGATGTGAGATTGGTGGAAAGCAAGCCTGCAACAGTGACAGAATACCTTCTTAAACTAGACAGACTGTAAGTACATAAAACATATTATCACACATGCACAAAGAAATCGCCAACATTATCGACTTTTATAGCATGCATTAGTATGGATCCAATGCCAATTTTGTTAGTACTAGTAGTCAATCAACATTAATCCTCCATCCATTGATTGAACTTTTTTCCTACCAGGTGGGACCCCTAGACCCAAATGGGCCCCAAAGCCAATCACTTGGGCCATGGGCCTAGGAGGCGTGTTTTCACGTCACTACAGATTTTCAGTAGCTCATGAAGATCGAACTCGTAACGTCCAAGAAGGCAGGCATCCACCTCACCAATCAAAATTGAAAAATATCGCATCTTGATACAATAACAAGCTCGTTCGTTCAAAGGCAGTATGTCTCAGATTTGAGATAGTCAGTCAGGGACAAACTCTCCGATTTATCAAGCGTGAGACTTGCGGTGATATATATCTCACACAGACCCTAACCCTATGTTAGGAAGAAGCCTTGTGCATTGGGTATGTATACGTGCACGTAGCAAACATCATTATCTATTTGTGATGCACTAATATAACAATCACATGCAAAAACATTATACACACCCATAAAAAAATTATAAGCATAAAAAAAGTCATACCCAGTGCACAAAGCTCCTACTTAGCACAATGCTTGAGAGAAATTAATATCTCGACAGTCTCATCTTTCAAAATCAAAAGGGCTATGTTTGATGAGTCTCGAACCTGAGACATATCACCCTTGGAAGAAGGCACTTGCCATTATACCAAGGCAAGGCCTTGATAGCCATCAGGAATCTTAGTTAAAAATCAATCTTAATGATAAAACAAATAATTAACAGCATGCATGTATAGAGCCTACATTGTGTGAGATTTTCTAAAAGGTACCCCAGAACTACATTAAAGAAAAAACAACAGCATGAGGACTACTTACCTCTGCCAATTTTTTTGGTAGCACCAAACGTCCAATTTTCCCAGTGTCACTGACACTCAACATTTTCTCAAACAAAGGAGTGATCAATAAATTTGAACTATGAAAAGCTAAGGTTTGCATTAAAAAAAAAAAAAGAAATTTTGCTCTGAAAATAAGCTCATCCCCAAGAACCTTTTCCCATCCCAATTCCCACCTAGAGGCCGAATTCCCAAGATTACAAATATCAAGACTCATGAAATTTCACATTACATCAAGGATACTTTACGGAAGCCTTCGGTGGCTTTTCAGGAGACTTGGGCAATTTCCAAGAAGGTGACTGGCTTTTTTCACAGTTATCTGCATGAGGCGTTTCAACAGGGGCCTGTGCAAGAGCTGATGAATCCATTTCAGTATTGAAGTTATTGCGACACTTTTTTGGGAGCAAAGGCAAAGACAGCAGAGGAGTAGATGAGTCCTCCATAAAAGAAGAATGACTATTGGAAATACTTAGACACGTGCTGGGGTGTTGTTTGGTATTGATTCCTGCGACAGAAACAAAAAAAGATATCAGATTCAGACCCATCAACTACAGCAATGGCTTCGAAAAGTTTTCTAGGTCACAGCTTTGCCACTAACAAGCTTGCTCTTGCATATAGGTAGTAATATCAGCCCCTTTAAGAAGAAAAGACACCTGGCAATTCTCAAATGGGAGATTTGAGATATTTCTCCCACCCAATTTTGAAATGTGCTCATTATATCAGGTCTCTTACTAGAATGGAGGAGAAACCATATTACGGTAGAACCTTTCAAAATTAGATGAAATGGAACCAAGGGGAGGCTTTTACTCAAAAAATAAATAAATAAATTAAGATAGATTTAATTTTGAGTAGTAATATTCAATTTAGGCAGGTTTGTATATGATTACATAAATATTAACATACTAAATCTCATGAGAACTCCAAAATTAAATAATATTTGATCGACAATAATACTTAAATAGTCGATCACATAGAAAGTCTTCGTATTACATGCACGTATTAGTAGAGATGTCTACCAGGCCGGACATCCCGAGCACGATTCAAAACCATTCTGGTTCTAGAATGTGTCGTCCCATGACACAGTTTGTGCTGTGTTGGGCTTGTGTGAGTGATGCCTCGTGTTGGGCTAGTCACAACCCATGTTGCACGGTGCACTAGCTCAGAGATCCAGGAGCGGCTTTGAGTCACAAGTCAAGTCCCGTCGAGTGACAGCTTGATGGAGCAAATTATTTTTTTTTTAAAATCGGGCCACGTAAGCTGAATCTTGCTTATGTGGCCAATTGCAATTGGCCCACCACTTAAGTCAGCCACCCATTACATTTTTCACCCAACGAATTCTGACAAGGATAGTCCAGCACAATTCGGCATGGCCCTACACTCGACTGTGTCATCGTGACGAGTTGTGCCAGCCAACTAGCTCCCATGCCATACACTGTGCTGTGTCTGGCATGACATGGTGGCAGAGTCGAGTGCAGGGCCGTACTAGTACGGCACGACTCATTTAACACCTCTACGTATTAGAAGTTGCCTTGGTGTATTGAGGAGTATCTTGGTCCAAGAGCAATAGGTCTCAAATTCGATGCTCATCAAATATAATTCATTTAATTTTTTAAAAATAAGACTGCCAAGATATTAACATCTTCAAAAACCATGCTAGCTGCTAAGCAGGGATGCCTTGTACATTGGATATGACCTCCATTGATTTAGGTAGGTAATATACGCAGGTTTCATTGTAGCGTGAGAGAGAAATGTCCTAATATCACTTTTAATGAGTGAGGTCTCCTACCCAAGGTCCTATAATGGCACCTACATGAATCTTACCCGCATTAACATTCCCAAATATCTCCATTAGACTGGGATTCACCCTTTCATTCTTTGGTCTTTCAGAAAGAGCCCCAATTTTTCCATTCTCTAGAGAACAAGCAAATAATTTGTCATTGCCATTAGGCTCGTCAGCTTCAGAAAGCATTTTTAGATGAGGAAAATATGAATCTGAGAACAGCGGTGTTTTTTTGCATGGCAGGGGACCCAATCCAGCCAATGGACTCGACTTTTTGGAGGAAATGAGTTTATGCTTCCCAGAAAAAGGTTCATGATTAGATAAAGGTGACAATGGTGGCATTGATGTCTGCAGAAAAAAGAAATACAAGATAAATTATTGCCCATGAAGAAAATATACCATTCAGAGACATTCCCACAAAAGGATTACTTTTCTATATATTTAGAAAAATAAAAAAAAAATAAATTAATAAATACTCCAAAAGATGAAATTAACATTTATTTTCTTTTTTTTTTAAGTCTGGAGATTATTTGTACTCTAAAGTATTCAAATTGAACTTAATGTGTTCAATACATATATAAATTAAGAAATGCTTGTAATATAAGAGTCTTCCAAGTAACTCTATACTACATAATTTCATGCAAACATAAATTATTATAATATAATCTTTTCTACAATATTTTAATATTAAATAGTAAATTTATACTATATATATAGTGCATCACTACCACCATACCCACCAAAAAAATAATTGTCATTGGCTGCCATTTACCACTGGCATTGAAAATGAATACAAAAAAATTAAGTGTTTTAATTGTTTAAACCATCTTGCTCAAAAAGATGATATTCTAGCCACGTTCAAGGTCCCGACTTTGTTAGTAGTGACATCTAAAACTCAGTTTGGATCAAATTAGATTAATTCAATATTTCAAATAGTTATTATAAATATTTTAGAGAAAGATCTAATATACTATATAATATTGAGAAAGATATTCTGACTACCAGAATTATCAATTAATTTTCATAAAATTTATCAATCACAATACTTACCAGAGAGAAGTATACAAAACTTCTCTCTAAGACTAATTGATACTTCCCTTTCTTCAAGTACAATTGGATTTATTATTCTTTTTTTCATTTCAAGTTCTTTGATTATCAACATAAGAGTCAATACTCATATTACTAATAATTATTATATTTTTATTATTCTTTTTTCTTGTTTCTTAAATATTAAGATAATCAAACAGATGTATTTAAATCATCACTAATGCACTAGATCTCATAAAACTCCAAATTAAATGTGCTTAGTCACGATCACTACCGAAACAATTAAACAGTATAAAAGTTTATCGTAAACATCTACCATAAGATTGATAAAGAGAAATTAAAGGGAGGGTGAACTTAAGTTATCACTCGCTTTACATATTTTACTCAAATGAATACATAAATTTTAGAGATTTTTTTAGTCAAGATTGATATTACAAATAGAGCAAGACAAATGTAGAGGCTTCTGAGAATAATTTTCATATATTCAATATCAAACAAGTCTTCAATTTTCGAATTTTAAGTGATAGAACCACAGTTATGAAAGGCGTGCATGAGACGCGCCTAAAGCTCAGGCACCACCACTCCCGGGAAAAATGCCTCGCTTCAGGCGAGGCGCAGGCGGGTGAGGTGCAGCAGGCGTCGACTTCTAGTTTCGGTGGCGGCAGGCGTCGACTTCTAGTTTCGGCGGCGGCAGGCGTCGACTTCTAGTTTCGGCGGCGACAGGCGTCGACTTCTAGTTTCGGCGGCGGCAGGCGTCGAGCCAGGTACGCCCTTCTTCTCCTCTTCCTCTTCTTCTCCTCTCTCCTTTTTTTTGCCGGATTCGCCGTCGAAAATTGAAAATTTCATCGGAGAAGAAGAGCAAAACAACAGCGGGAAAAGCGGCGAGAGGCAGGACCAGACGAAACACAGGAGGAACGAATCGGGGAAGACGACGTATTCGGCTGATCCAACCCAAAACAACATCGTTTTGGGTAGGATTATATTTTTTTAAAAATCAAAACAACCCAAAACGACGTCGTTTTGGATTGATTTTGATTTTTTTTAAAAAACAAAACTCTCAAAACGACGTCGTTTTGAGGTTCTGATTTAAAATAAAAAAAATATCACCTCCAAAACAAAGTCGTTTTGGTCTTCCAGGAATCAAAACGACGCCATTTTGGAGTTTTGTGATTTTAAGCTCTATAAAACACCCTCTTTCTCAGGTTACACCCTAAAACCCTCAAAACAACCCTCCCAAAACACTCTTAAGACTTGATTGAAGAGGAGAGAAGAAGAAGAAGAAAAGGTTCAAAAGATATTTTTGTTTTAGAACTTTTAATGTTTGTTATTTTGTTTTGAAACTTTGAATATTTGGATGATGGGAGCACTATTAATATTTGATTTTTATCTTTGATATTTTTTAATTTAGTATTAGATAAAAATTAAAGACTATATTTAGTAAAATATATAATTTTTGTGTATTAGGCTGGGTGCGCCTCAATAACAAAGCCCATGCCTCAAGTGCGCATGCGCCTTAAGGCCCCAAAAGGCTTTTGCGCCTCAGTGCGCCTTGCGCCTTAAATAACTATGGATAGAACAACATATAAGGCAAAACATAGTCTCAACATTTTTTTCCCAAATCTGAGTGTAAAGATACCATACACTAGCTTAAACAAGGTTATGATATTATATTTAATTTTTAAATTTTTCATTTTTTAGCTTAAACATTGATTATACTCATTATGTATTGATTATATATTTTATGCGATTAGTCATTAGTGCACATAGAAATGCTAATGATCAAGTGTACAAGTAATTTTTTATTATTTATTTTCATGTAATATAATAATAATGCAATGTGATTTTTTCATTATTATTTTAATATTATACATGTTACATCTTTCAACGTTGAATATAATGGATAATAATAATAAATAAAAATTATAATTAGAGATCCCACTACAAAAATATTTGCATTTTTGGTTTCCTTTTTAATACTTTTTAAACAAACATACCCAAAAGCATTAAAAATATTTATGCTTTGGACAGCCAAAATCGGAAAACCAATGATTTTCCAATTTCAAACTCTTTAAAAAAATAAAAACAATAGTGTCCAAAATAAAAAAAAACCAAAAAATTTTCAATTTCAAAACCACTTAAAAAAATAATTTTTGAATTCAAAAACATTTGCAATTTATTTTTTTAAAGAGTAATTTTGATACTAGTCTTTGCTTTCAAAAATTGGGATCATTATTTTTTTTTTAATTTAAACTTATATATAAACATATATATACCAATAAAGCATATATTTCAACACATATATATATATATATATATATATATATATCAATATATCTAAATAATCTTATACACACACACACACACACACATATATATATATATATGTAAATGTATATACAATTCTATATATATAAATATGTGTGAGTGTTATATATATATAAACTTTTTTATATAAAGACATATATATATATATATATATATATCTATATATGTGGTTTTTCAAATTAAATTTGAACTTATAATGTGTATGTATATATATATACATGTTGATATATGTTATATAGATTTATATACATATATATATATTTATTTATTTATTTATTTATATATTAAGTATATATATATATAAGTATAGATATAAAAAAACATTATATTGCTTTTCAAAAACAAAAAGTGATTTCAAACCCACTCTTTAAAAAATGAAAAGCAATAATTTTCAAATTCGAAAACAAAAGTTTATCTTTTTTAAAACAGTTTCAAAACTGAAATGCAATAATTTTCCAATTTTAAAACCCGATATTTTTATTTTTTTTAACTGTTTGAAATCAGAAAACTATTGGTTTTCTGATTTTAGGTGACCTAAACATAAATATTTTTATGTTTTAAGTATATATATTTTTTTAAGTTCATTAAAAAGAAAACCAAAAAATAAATATTTTTAATTTGAGATTCCTAAATATAATATTTCCTAATAAAAAAAATATGTAATCTTTAATAAAGTTCTCTTTTTTTTAATAATATTATATATCTAAAAAAATTATATTAAAAAAATATAGAAAAAACCTTTATAAAAAGCATACAGCCAAGTGTGCCAAGCATGCCGCATGCACCATCAAGCATTAGAGCCTAATGCATGCTGCACCTTTTGCAATCATGTGTGAGATAACTGTTACAATAATGCACCAAAGAAAATCATCTAATAATAAAAAAAAAACTTTCAATAATTATACATTTGAAATCAAAGTCTAGAGATAAAAACAATTTCAACTTATGCTATCGCCAATAAGTTGTGTTGTTCCATCAAAAATATTAAAAAAATAATAGATAAAATAGTACAATAACCTCATCAAGCTAAAACAAAAATATCATGTACATCAAACTTGGAAAAAATAAAATTAGGTTATAGCATCTTTAAGTCATTTATAAACATATATGTTAGTTACCTTACAAAAAGAATATAAATTGTAATAATAAAATTTAATTTGAACTTTTATTTTCTCTGCTAAATACTAACTTAGAGAGTATACACAATAAAAAATAATATAAAAAGTAAATAGATAATCTGCACACAAAAAAATCTAATTCAATCTATCTCACAAGTAATTATCTTTATTTTCCTATATTCTATTTATGTATTAGATCTTGAGATTATAATTTTTCTTATTTTTTTGGAGATATGATTATCCATGATAAAATTAAAATATTCTATAATAGATCCAATATTTGTACAAATTGTTACTATCTAATAGGAATTTTGAAAAATAACTAGTTGAAAATGCTCGTGATCACTAAAAGTAAAAGAAATATCAACGCCTAAAGATTTCAGCATATACCTAGGATGTCCAACAAGCCTGATGATCTAGGCATGTCCCACATGGCCAACAAAAGTTGGCTTGCAGCATGACCTAGAATGGTCAAAACCGTGCTAGGAACAAGCATAGGCCAGCCTATGGCATAATTTAGGCCTTGTCAGGCCAAAAGTTATATCATGCATGCCACAAAAAGTTGCAGCATTGCATTGCATGGCCCAACACATCGATCCATAAAGATTAGTATCAACTCGGCTAGCCAATGCAAACTAGCCTCAACGAAACCAAGCTAGCTTGAATAAGACCCAAACTAGCCTTGGGTCTGCCCTTTTTTGGAGTCATGGCAGCACAACAAAAAACATGCAAATTTCTACAAAGACTGGCTCAATTGGGCCGTACTAACCCATCACAACCTATTGCATACCTCTACATATTTAGATAAATGTCATGAAAAATTTTAAAAATAACTAATTATATAGACTACATAAATTATATATGATCTAATAATAATTAGATAATTAATCTTCTCTATAATTATTTTATATTTAATCAAATCAACTGAAAATTTCATTTTATATAAGAAATTGATACTTGATTAAATAGGAATATCTATCAGAACATCACTAAAAATATTAACTTCTATGAGAATATCAACTATATATATTCTCCATAACAATATAATATCTTTTATGTTATAAATTATTTATATTGCAAAAATTATATATTAATCTCTCGAAATTATTTAATTAAAATTATGATTGAAAATACTTTTTGAGTTTAATAATTCTCAACTTCTCACCTCTTATAATAAGTATATATTATCTACATACACAATAAATAACATACCTTTAATATTTTAACTCCTATAAAACAAAGAGTAACATGTAACATACTTATACAAACCAAACTATTATGTACTAGCTGAAAACCTTACAAATAAAGTTATTGGTACTGCTTCTAACCATATAATATATTTCATAGTTTATAAATTAGATATAATACTTTGTCACTATTCTAAAGGCACATGATTGTTTCATATGTAATTCTTCAATATTTTTATAAAAAAAATATTATTCATTTCGAATTATGAAAAATTGCAAGTGTCATAAATATTCATATCAATATAAACTTAAGTGTTGAAGATAATGTATCTTAGTAATTCAATTCAAATATCTAAA
Organism: Sapria himalayana; assembly: GCA_029783825.1. NCBI lineage: Eukaryota > Viridiplantae > Streptophyta > Magnoliopsida > Malpighiales > Rafflesiaceae > Sapria > Sapria himalayana. The sequence continues at coordinate 453,300 of JAREIK010001333.1, read as the reverse complement.
TAAACTAACTCATAACCAGTCTCGTCTTTAGATTATCTACCTTTTATCTAGATATATCTTCCCATTAAATATTCATTTATTGCCAACAATAGACTTTTCCGAAGAGCAAGTAACTAATTCTTACGTTTTATTAGAATATAAATTATTTAACTCATCCACTATGATTTGATGTTATCCTGAATAAAATAATACCTCAAATGAAGATTTAAACATTTTAATACTATCAAATAAAATAAAAAATAAGATATGAGTTTGATAATACATATAAAATATGATATTAAATATAACTTCAATATTTCTTTCAAATAGCAATCTTAAAATCAAGATCAATAAGTCCAACTACAATAATTTGTGGTTTCTTTGGAGACTCATTCTCTTAGAACAAATTGTATATGTTCATTTCTCATAGAATAAATTTGAAGTCTTTTATGGTCAGGTCTCTTAACTCCCATCCCATTCTGAGTTGCAGCTCGAATCGACTAGGGAGCTACCATCTTGATAGACGCAAGGTAAATTCATTTTCTAAGTCAATATTATCCTCAATAAATGATTTATTTTATACTTATTAGTATATATGATGATTAAATATTAAAGTTTTCAAGGTGTGAACTAACAAGTTTTGTAGAAGCTAAGGGGTGACTCATCGAGACCTACTTAGGACTCTAGAGAAGCAAAGAAGAATAAGAGATCCATATATATCCCCTATATTATTATTCTACCTAAACTCGTTAAAGAATAAATCAGATTCAAAAGATAATAACATTACCAATGAATAGTAATCTATCAATTTTTAATGAATAATATTTGTTTTTTTTTAAACTAGATTAATTAAAGAGATGAATTATTATCATATATATCATCTTGTTATATCTTTGAGAGACCTTGAATAAAATAATTATTCCCAAAAATCAAGATAATAAATTAAATAAGCTCTCATCAAAGTACATGATCTAAAGAATATATACAATAAAAAATATGAGAAATATATTTAGTTGATATGGTAGCTCAGTTAAAACTAGAAGTTTCAACCGGGCCGGGCCGGGCAGGCCTGGCACGAGGCACGGCACGGTTCGGCCGTGCCTGGGCCGGCCCAGCATGGAAAAATACCGTACCCGGGTTAGGCATGAACCGTGTCGTGCCGTGCCTAGCCCGAGCCATGCCGTGCCGTGCCTAGCCCGAGTCGTGCCGTGCCTGACCAGGCACGGTTCGGCCCATGGCACGGCACACCAGCACGGGTTCGTCCCGTGCCGAGTGTCCCTCTAGCCCGACCCCACGATAGCCCCACACCCCTCCCGCAAAAAAGAACGCAGGTCGGGTCTGATTGGACCCGACCCACGGTCCCACTCCCACGAGGCCCGAACCGATCCAGATCCCCCCAGCGGGAAAAAAAATTAATATAAAATTATATTTTTAGCCGTTAGATCTCGCCTCCAATGGCTAGGGGGCAAAATCCAACAGCCCTCATGATTCTACCGCCTAAAAAATTCAAAAAAATTAAAAAAAAAAAATCTTTTTTTATAAAAAATTATCTTTAATCTATAAATTTTACCCCCCTCTCTTTAACATTTATGTTTTTCATAAACATAAATTCTCTCAAATCGTTCTATTTCTCTCTCAAAAATCTTGCTTCTCTCTCTTGGGCATCGGGATTTTGACATTCGGCTTGGATTTTCGGGAATCTCGACTTGAGTTTTGAACATTAGAATTTGACTGTGATGCACCGTACACGTGACCGACCTCACTGCTTTTACAGAGTAATTTATTGTACGTTTTTTTAACTCTCTCTCTCTATAGTTTCTCTCTCTAGACCAAAATTATAAAAATTAAAATCAATCTTCTAGTCTTTATTAAACTATTCTTAAAAACAAAAATCATAAAAAATGACAAATACAACTAAAACATATTTAAATTTAGAAAATAAAAATATTACACAGAGGTCTGAGACTGCTGAAACTTTGATTTCTCCAGTCGTCTCAGCCCAAACTTTTAAAAAATAAAAAACTAGGATTTCTGTCGTTTGGACTCATTTTAATATAATAAAATAAAAAAAAAATATTATGGGTAAAGAATAAGAAATGGCACAGTGCAAATATTATATGAGACTTTTAACATGTAAGAGTTTGTTTGGGACTGGGCGTCTTAAGAGGCATGTCGAATTATGCACCAAAAAACATGAACCATTAGATCCTAGGCAAACCCAACTTGGCACTGCATTTTTTGAGACTGGATCGAGTTCAGTCTCAAAGTTTACTCCATTCATATACTCCAGTGAGTTGTGTAGGGACGGCATGGTCAGACTTATCACATTGATGAGTCTTCCGATCAGATTTTCGAAAGATCCAAGAGTAGTGCGCATCATGCAGACATATTTTCATCCTGCCTATCATAGGATTCCTAAGTCCACATCTAGTAATGACATACTAAAGATATATAAGTTAGAAAAACAAAAAATAATTAATAAATTGATGACATATAGTGGAGTTGTGTCCGTGACATCCGATATCTGGACAAGTCACGATGAATCTTCTTATGCATGTCTCATCATCCACTATGTAGATTCAAACTGGACAATCAATAAAAAAATTTTAGGATTCTCTGATATTCTTCATCCTCATGATGGCCCGACTATTTTTGAGTATATGATGAAAATCTTTAGGGAATATAAAATTTAAAATAAAATTTTTAGTATCACCTTCGATAACACATCTAATAATAGAGTAGCGATCAACGTGTTTATTAGGAATATTAGATACGCACCATTAGGAGAGATCTTTCATGTCAGATGCATGTGTCACATGATTAACCTGATTGTTCAAGCAGGTATGAAGATGTGTTCTCCCGCATTGGATAATATACATAATGCACTAAAATATATTCGCACTCCTCGCAGACAACAAGAGTTTGATAGTCTCTGTTTGTCTGCGAATCTTAAGAAGAAGAAATTTCAATCGGATGTGAGACATCGTTGGAATTACACGTACCTGATGTTAGAATCATGTGTTCGATATGAATACGTGATATCCGATTACGTCAATAGTAATAGTGACGAATTTATTATTGACGATACTGACTGGGCTACAGGAATTTCATTTATAAAATTCCTGAAAATTTTTTATGACATGACGAATATGTGTTCATCGGTTTATACGCTCACCACTTGCATTGCACTCCGGTGCATATGCAACATTAGTAGCATGTTTAGGAAGTATCGAGCTGACCCGACACTTAGCCATATAGGTTGCAGAGATGGAAACCAAGTACTTGAAATACTGGTCCACCATTCTATCTCTTTATTGTCTCGCTGCATCCATGGACCCTATGGTTAAGGTGGAAGGGATAGAAAATACCCTGACTTATATTTTCTCATGCATGAACCTGGAAGACTCACATGAAGAATTCATTCACGAAAACTTGACTGACATGTTCACATACTACGATACTAGGTATGGTGATGGTAGTAGTGAGACCGTGATTACGGATATTGATACCTTATTCGAAAATGACAAATTTTCCATTCAGCTAGCGAGAGGGAAACATAGGGGTGGACTATCACATAGGAGAGAGCTTTCTCGGTACTTAGATACCGATTACTGCTCAATCCTATCACATTCTGATACTAAGAATCTTAATTTATTACAGTGGTAAAAATCATATGAGCTCACCTTTCCCGTGGTATCTAGGATGACACGAAATCTACTGACTCCTCCGGTGTCAAGCATAGCATCGGAGTCTGCTTTTTCTGTTGCAGTGAACATGATTTCGAATAGGATATCGAGATTACGTCCAGATATTGTTGAGACCTTTGATTGTTTGAAGGATTGGGAGGATTCGAGATTTAGCATCCATGATCGTGCTGAAGCTTAGACTGGGACTGGGACTGCAGTCGCATCCACTGTGATGGCGGAGAAGTTGATTGCAGATGATGATGATCCATATGATACTGATCTTGATGTTGTGGATGATGATGCTAATGATATGCCGATTGACGATTGATAATGATCTACTATTTTTTGATTTCGATGTTTTTTTTTGATTGTATGTTTTGTTTGTACGTTGTGTTAAAACTGTAATTTATTTGGTTTGGACTTTCAATTTCAAATGGCTAATTGGTCATTTTTCATTTGAGTTGCTTATGTTTTTTTAATTTTTATTTTTATTAACAAAATGTATTGATTTATTTATTTTTTTGTTTTAATTTTTCATTTAAAAATTTATAACTTTATTATATAATTATAATAAATTTTAAACTAATTTTATATTACATAAAAAAAATGTAAAGTTTGTTATTTTAATAAATTTTAACATTTTTCATATTATAAATATATAATACTATACATTATCTAAAATTTTATATATATTTTAATTATTTATATAAATAAAAAAAATAAAAAAAAAAAAAAATTTCTGGCCCGAACGGCCTGGCCTAGCCTGGCCCCACGGGCCAGGCCATGCCCAAGCGGGCCCGGCCTGGCACGGCACGGCCTGCAGTGCCGGGCTCGACTTTTTTAAGCCGTGCCGGGGAGGGCACGGCACGGTACAATAACCGTGTCGTGTCAGGCCCGGCACGTAGGCACGCTCGTGCTCAAAAAAATAGGCTGGGCCGGCCGTTTTGACACCTCTAGTTAAAACTACATATTCTAAAAAAACTTTAAAACACTTCTATCATATAAAATAGTTATCGTCATTTCACCCAAATAGATTTTTTTTTAAGTAATCATATTTTGAGCGTACTAATACAAAACATTTGATATATAATCATATGATTAGTATAGTAATTATAAACTATCAAACATGTACTCTAAGATATTATCACATTTGATAAATTTTGTATTTTTATTAGATAAATTTTTTATTATTTTATGAAATAATAAAAAATAAAAAAATATATATATAAATAAAAAAAATCAAATGAAATATATATAATAATAAAATAAATATAATAAAATACATTTATAAATCTCATGTCTCAACTCAACTATACCCACATATTTGAATATATTAGATTATATTAATCCTTAACTAACAGGCAGTAAAAAAAACTTAAATATATTTTCTTAACTAATGAACCTCATAATTTAAAATAAAAATATATCAAAGACGTGGATCTAAAATTCTAATCTTGGCCTAAGATGAGTAACAAAGTCAACAATATATAAACAATAGAAATAAAAACATATAATTCATTTTGTTCGATCTCAAAAAAAAATTTCTTCGAAATCTTTCAATCATACAAAATAATATTAGTAAAAAAAAATAATATCAAAATTATATTGTCTACAAAAATATGATGATTGATCTTCTATATATGTTATATGAGATGTTCCAATAAACCTCATCTTCCTCACATATATTGAAATGTCCAATGATATATCTTCAATTTAGATGAGAACAATCAACTAGAGTCTGGCTATGAAACTCCATATAACTATCAAGTATAAATTATAAAAATTTCTTGTCAAGAAGCTACTTTATCTATCTCAATTTTTTAATCACTTCTATTTTTACTGAGAATACATTAAAAATTATATTGTTAACTATGTGAAACAAGTAAAATAAATGATGATCTACTCCAACTCTCTGGGCTACTTTAAACACAATCTCATAGTCACATGCTAAGAAATAACATTATATATGTACATAGTATATGATGAGTATCATGATATTGCGAGCTCTCATAATACATTATTTGTCATTCATCACTATGAGGCACATTTGTCAGGCGATCAAGCTTTCGTTCACTAAAAAATTATATTCAAATTTCATTAGCTCCCTAAATATTCAATTGTCAATACATAATAATAATCAAAATTTTAATTCTTTTCATTAGCAAAAAATAAATTACACTCACCCATGCTGCACATTTTTAATGTGAACATTACACACACATTAATACACTGCACAATTCACAACACACTACAATACACTTTCCACATGTTTCACACATTGCACACCACAACCATCTACAACCCTTGTGTCGACACTATAGTAACTTAGACACATGTTGCTCACTATGTATGTGTGATAGCCACCAACATAAACACATTGTACCACCATTATCAATGCCAAAGGTAGGTTGGTGTCATTACTCTCACTGTCTCTACAATTTTATGAAGACGTCACTGTATGCACACACTTACTCTATATGCACTTTGTTGCATTAATAACTAACAAACATTTTTCGGGTTTGCATGCCCTCTTCTATGATATCATTTTAGAATAATACATCAAAAATAAAAAAATTATCCAATAATGAAAAAAATATTAGTGATCATTCAATAAAAACCTATGTATATAAATATAAATAAAAAATAATGGCATCCCATGAATTGAGTGATTCCATCAAAAACAAAAAAAAAATAAATAAAATATGACAACACTAACCAAAACTAACAAGCCAACCCAAAACAACTGAAAATTTATACTAAAACATAAGTTTTTTAGGCACCTACAATTCTTTTAGAGGAACTTAATAGAACAAATAAGTAGAAAATTTTAAATATATATATTATTTTTAGTCCAGAACAAAAAGCACTCCAATCAACCCACAATCCCACAAATGATCTCGAATCATCTTACTCCTTTTAAAAAAATGAGAAAAAATAATAGGACCCTATAACTTAAAAATCAAATAATAATCATAGGTGAAGATGGTAAATAAAAATAAGGATGACAACTTTTACATCATGTTAATACATACATACACATACATATATATGTATATATGTATGTATATGTATAAAAAAAACAATCTTATAGTGATCATACAGACCAACTTCTGTAAACAAAATTACAATAAATCCTAAGTTTGACATAGGAATATTAATATACATCATGATTGTCGGTTTACAAAAAATCCCAAGTTCCTACTAAAGAAATAATAATCAATACATAGAAATCATACAGACCAAATATAATCACATTAACAATACCATTAAAAGCATTATAACCAGATACAAACAAAGTTAAACAATGACGATTTTGAAGAAAAAAGGAAAATTTTATTAGTACCACGACAGCAATTTTTGTTCCACAGGCCGTGCACTCAACTCCACCACCATCCAGCAGTGAGTAGTCATGAATAGAAACAATACAGCCACAATGAACCCGCTGTAATTGAGTAAGGAATATCAAAAGAGTTACTGAAGAAAACAAACAAATGTTTAGAGGAAGAAATGATATATGCCAGGAAAAATCATGCTTGGATGTGTGCTTCCCTAACTAAGATCAAAGGTGGTGATCAGGCCAAAGATTTCTACTAACCTTCCCACATGAATCACAACACCTCCAACCAGGGGCACTAACATGGAAAGCCTCGCAGAATCTCCCTTCATCATAAGCAGAACTAGCTTGCAGAAAATACACATTAATATGGAAAAACCTCACATTAATTATGAAATAGAGTTTCAAACTGATGAACGAGAAAAAAAAAACAAATAATAAATTATCCGGCTCAAAATTGACAGGTAAGAAAAATAGAATGCAACATGAGTAGATCAAACACGATGAGTAGATGAGCAATACCAGTACAAAGAACGATCCGCTCATTAAAAACTAAGTACACGGGCCAAAGAACTTACTAGAATACCTCTCGAAATTCAAAACGAGAACGTTAAACACAGATTACTAAAAACTCACAAACATCTATCGCATAGCTCTGCGAAATCTCCGGAGCGGAGTCTCCATCCCTTCCTCGATGTCGACGGTTCCGCACAATCAAAATTGAAACATTTCTTCGACGTTGAAGCAGGAGGATAAGCAAAATCGGACATGGCACCTAAACAAAGAACGCGACGCTTCGAACTCGAAGCTTGGGACGACAGGACAGGGCTTACTCTCGGATGGAGATCATGCCAAGTAAGGTATCGAGAAGATACAGCCAATGAAGAGAATGCATTGGTAGCAGACGATCAAGAATAGATAGAGATACGTTTTTCTTTGCTTCTGCATCTTTCACGGGGCTCAAATCTGAAACAGATATCCACAATCCACACCGTTGGAACAATTAAAATCAATGGCCAATATCTGCTGTGTCTGTGGAGCAACGGAATCTAAAATCTCCTCCCTTTATTTAGGAATTTAGTTAACTGCCAAATGCCAATATAATTTCTGAATGTCTAAATAACAATATTGAGTGAGTCAAAGATTATAATACACATGTGCTATAGAAATATAACCATAAACCAAAACATATAATACTCGCGAATGAGTTATTTTGTTATTTCGAAGATATTTGAGTGAGAAAATACCTAGTTGTAGGAATACAGACAACTTTGGGTCATCTCCTGTGATACCTCCACCATCCCCATGTTGCAAAGATAATGATATTGCATTGGTGTAACATCATTGAGTAAATTTTTATATGTATATATAATCATAATTAATTTAATAAGAATCAATTAATTTGATAAAATTAAATTATTCAATTATAATTAAGCTAATTATTCCAATTATATATGCACATATATACTAAATAAATAAATAAAATCTTTAATATTTTTATGATATCCTGATATGGCAATGAAATGGACCCCAGCTTGAATAAGAGATCGGGATTTCAATGTAAATTATTTCGTATAATAATTTATATTAATTATAATTTATACCACTATAGAATTATAATTAGACTCATTCACTTATTCAAAATATTTTATGCTTTTTATTACTCAATACTAATTAAACTCATTGTGTTAAGATTACAAATATTTATTGATTAAATAAAATTAATGATAATCCAACTCAATTATATCTAATTATTTTATTTATATTTTATACTTAATTTATTTGAATTGCTAGATTAAAATTTATTTATATGATTTGACAATATTTAAAAACTTATAAGCTTCCTCAATTGGGTATCATCTATCCTTTTGATAGAATATGAATCTCATCAGCAATGAATATTCATTATTGATTGATAAAGTTATCCAATTCATCAAATTCTCAAATATATTTTTAGACCACACTCTTTATGAAACAAAATAACTATTAACAGGTATACATAAATAATAATTACTTCAAGAATAAGTATAATAATAGTTATAATAACTATGATATATTTTATTTTACAGGGTAGTACAAAATCATCTATAGTACATAATAAAAGACATGTAATTTTACAAATTCAATTCATTATAAAATCTTTTATTAAAATTATAAGAAGATATAAATCAAAAAAACAATCATAAATAGTTTTTAGTATAAATTAGTTTCAATAATCTCGCATTTAAACTATAGTAATGATGTCATATGTCTAACTCTCATCTCTTCCATATGTCTACCAAATACTTTAGTTGGAAGGCTTTTTGTAATAGGATATGCCAATTTGTCTGTCGATGCTACTTTTGTAATTGCCACATCTCTTTTTTTCACAATATTTCTTATTAGATGATATTTATGCTTGATATGTTTTATCTTCTTATGGGTTTTGGTTCTTTTGAACTTGCCACTACTCCACTATTATCACAATAAAATATAGTAGGTAATTACATAGAAAAAATGACCTCTGGATCCATTAAAAACTTTATAAACCATGCAATCATTTTGACTACCTTTAAAGTTGTCACATACAACTTCCATGGTGGAACTAATGATGCAAGATTATTGATACTTCTGTAACTTATGGCTCAACTTCCAAAGGGAAAACACATAACTCAAGGTGAATTTTCTCAAATCATCATCTAGTTGAAAATACGAGTCTATATACCCTATAGGCATAAGATTGTCTAATTAGGTCATTAAGTATATAATCTCTAATCAATTTCAGGTACTTGATTATATATTTTACTACTGTCCAATATTTTTGTTCTGAGGTAGATTGATATTTACTTATCATTGCCTATAATATAACAAATATCAAGGTTAGTGTAAAGTATTATATACATTAGGCTTCCTATTACGGATGCATAAGGAATTGCCATCATTTTTCTCTATCTCATTGGTGTTTTAGAACATTATTTTTTTTATTGAGTGATTCCATGTATAAAAGGAAGAAAATTTTCATAAAATATTGCATGCTAAATTGAGTTAATATCTAATCGATATAAACAACTTGAGATAAGCCCAATATTTTTTTGTCTATGATCTCAGAAAAACCATGGAAGCTATCGTATCAAATTGACTAGATAACCAGACCTTAACTAAAGACAATGAGCTCACATTATTACTAATGAGCAATACATCAACAATGTATAATACCAAGAATACCATATTATCATCACCTCTCTTTATATACATAGTATTTATTTTGACATTAATCAAAGTCATTAGACTTAATAGCTTGATCAAAGTAAGTATTCCAAGAGCTAGATGTTTATTTCAAGTCATAAATAGATTTAATCAACGTACAATACATATGCTCATGGTATTTTTATATAAAACCATCTAGCTACATCATATAGATATTTTCTTCAAGATATTCATTCAAAAATATAGTCTTTACGTCCATATTTCAAATCTCATAGTCATGATGAGTTATAATAGACAAATAAATTCAGATTGACTTCAACATGGCTACCAATGAATTCAGATTGACTTTTTGAGTAAAACCTTTTTCAATAAGTACGGCCTTGTATGTTTCAAAGTTACCATCTATTTCTCTCATTTTTAGATTTACTTGCACAGAATGGGTTTTATTCTTTCAGGTGATTCTATAAGATCCTAGACATAATTGAATTGCATTAATTGTATTTCTAATTTCATAGCCCTTTAAAACTATTCTGCATCTCTATTTTGAAGTCCATTATAATTTGTGAGATCATCTAGCTCACTTGGGATTCTATTATAAAACTTTCCCAAGAGTATATATCATGTAGGTTGATGAATAACCATCTCACTTAGATGAGATAATTTTCTTAGTTGCATACTTTTAGTGACATGCTACATAGATATCAAACCCTATGAACCATAATGATCATTGTCTTTTGGTTGTATAACCAGCATATCAATGATAGGCTCACAAGGTTTAGTATCAATATTGTCATGAATAGTTCTTTCATTATGATGAGACAATGAGATATGAGAGATTTCACCTTATGGTGTTCCTTTTGGTATTGAAGGAGCATGGACTAGCTTATCTCTTCTTAACATATCTAGAATAATTCTACTTCTAGGATTTTAGGTTGTTATATAGTCTTATTCTAGGAATCAAGCTTTGACACTAATATTGACTTTTTGATCTCTTGGACTATAAAATAAACTACTTTTAATCCCTCTAGGATATCTCATGAAAAAATAAAGTTTTGTTCTTATTTATTACTTATCTATCTCCCCCTTCAACACATGTGCTAGACAACCCCCACATATGAATATGTCTTAGATTGAGATTATGCCCAGTCCATAATTTGGTTGGAGTTGCAAGTACTAACTTAGATGAGACTAATTTTAAAATATAAGTTGTAGTTTCGAATGCATATCCTTAGAAAAAATTAGACATATTCTAATAACTCATCATTGATCTTATAATGTGCCATGTCCATAAAAGTCATATTTCTTTTTTTTTTTGCCACACCATTTTTCTAGGGAGTGACAGGTGTAGAAAATTAGGATGTAATCTCTTGATCCAACAAGTAGTCCCTAAACTATCCTAAAGAGGCAATGACTATAATGATCAAATCATAGTATTTTAAGATATTTATTATGATGTTTCTTCATTTCCATCTAGTACTCTTTGAATTTCTCAAAGGAATCAGACTTATGATGAAATATATCTATGTCTTGAGTAATCATCAATAAAAGTGATGAAATACTCAAAATCACATTTTTCTTGGATAGCCTAGGGACCATATAAATCTGAATGTTATAAGTGTTTTTCCTTCTAAGCCACAAAATGTCATTTGGTTATTTTTCCTTCTAAGCAGGACTCGCATGTTATAAGTGTTTTCACTTTCAATGAACTCAAAGATACATCTTTAATCAGTCTCAAAATCTATTTTCGATTTATATAATCCAAGAGTAAGTGCCAAAGATAAGTTTGGTTCATATAAGAAGGACAAATTTTTTATGTGGTAAGACATTGATGCTATTCAACTTGCATTGTTGTAGTAGAGCAGAAATAGTTTTAATAACGTAGAGGTTGTCTTTTAATGTACCAGAATAAATAATCTTTTTTTTCAAATAAATTATTACAAAAATAATTGAATAAAATTAAGAATTTATTTTTAACTAAACTACAAACTGAAATCAAGTTTCTCCAAACCAAAGATACATAAAGATAAACTTTTAAAATAAAAATAGTATTTCTCTTAAAATTTAGCATATAATCTTCCACTACAACAATCATTTCCTTGGTATTATTTCTCATGTGAAGATCAATTTCTCTATCACTTAGTAATCTAGTTACCAGGAAACACTACAAATAATGTAGATATGATTAGTGGTACTCATATCTACACACTATACATTTGTATATATCATCGTTAAACATGTTTCAACTACTAGTAATTAAGATTTACCTTAATTATTTACAATGCTAAGATTATTCAGACACTTCTTCTTCTAGTGTCTCAACTACATGCAATAAAAATATATATGTTTTGGTTTTTTAACTCCCACTTGTGGATTAGGAGCTGTCGATGAAACTTGAGTTCATTTCTAAAATTTCTTCTTCTTCTTTCCTTTCAGTGCGAATAAGTTTTTTCAGCCATGAATATTCTAGATAGTTTTCTGATAATACTTTCAGCGGATACTAATTCATTAAGTAATTGTACCAAAGTCCAATCAGGTCTATTCGTATTATAATTAAGCTACAAATGCATAATAACTAGGCATCACATATATATGAATGTTGAACACCTCAACTATTTAGGTCTTGGGACACTTTCAACCCAAGACTTTTCAAGGATTACCACCAAGTTAATCTGCCTAAACCAAGTTAATCTACCTAGTTTTACCATCATAGTTTTTTGGGGTAGTGTCCATAATAAAATAGATATGGAATCTATTATAGTTCAAAATATTGGTCGTGCAATCTTTCATTGTCCGCCATGAACTCTACCACCATCTGGGTCTACCATCATGAACTCTACCATCATCTACTTCAACCACCATGAATTCCACCATCTTCATCCGTTCTATCTTATGTGAACCATGATAACCTCCTTAGAAGATTCCACCAGCAATAATTACCACTTACAACACCATCACTCATTGAGAAAACCTACATAGGTGGTATCATTGGTAATAATACCTTCTCTGGCAATATAGATCACCGTGACATCCTCAATAGTTGGCATTAGTAGTAACAATCACATTCTCTAGCATTTGTTGATCGCCATGACAACCTCCACAAGTGGCGTTATCGGCAACAATCACCATCTCCAAAATTTCCAATCACTATGTCAATCTCCATAAATGGAGGTTGATAATATTAAAACTTATTTAGCTTCCTCAAGAGAGTATCATCAATCCTTATTATATGATATGAATTTCATAAATAATTAATATTCACCATACATTTAATAAAGTTAATCATTTCATATAGTTCTCAAATCTATTTTTGGACTACACTCTTAATGAATCAAAACAACTATTAATAAGTGTATGTAAATACTAACTACTTCAAGAATAAAAGTAATAATATTTATAATAACTATGATATTATTTATTTTCAAGTTAGTACAAAATAATTATATTGTGTTAGTCTCATTCAATACACTCAAGTGTATTTGCACTAAAAGTTAAAACTTCACCATTTACCATAGTCAAGATTTAATGTATTACAATTTGTATAAATTCAGTTCATTATAAAATTTTTTATTAAAATATCAAGATGTAAATCAATAAAATAATCATTAATAGCTTTTAATATAAACTAGTTCTAATAATCAGAAGATATGTGTTTTGTTATACAAAACACATTGTAATTAAAAAAACATTATTTTTCAAAATAAAAAAAAATTATATGAAACTCAAAATTATTAAGTTTTAATACACTAAAATGTATAATGCAAATTTAATCCCTGACTATCTAAAAAAAATTAAAACTTGATTTGGATTTTAAAACCACTATATTTTTAAACAAATATTTTTTTTGATTGTGAAGATATAAGATTTGAACCTAGAAACTCCATCGAGTTAACACAAGTATTTTAATGTGCAACATAATAATTGTAATGACTCATACCAAATAATACAAGATTTCTAACATGTTTGACTAAGTTTGACTAAGTTTGACCAAGGTTGACCAACACTTAGTATGTGGGTTTAAGTTGACTTTTTCAAGTGTGAGTAATTTTTGGTTGACCAAGACACTATTTTGTAGGTCTCATCGATATAAGTTCATAGACTAGTAGAATGTCAGAATCCGACTTACGGATAAAAATTTTTACCAAAAATGACCTTAGCCCCTTTATAAACACATCTTTGGGATGCCAAATTAAACCCTAGCCCTAAAACAACTTTTGAGCTCCAAAAAAAAACAAAACCATTGGCAAGAAGCTCTCTAAACCGGGAAAACAAGTGAGACATTTGGCAATATGCGCAGCGTGGTAGATCGGACCAGATAAGGTATCACCGGCCAGCCACTAGCAACACGCATCAGACCAATAGGGTGCGCCACTACTGGATGATTTAGACCATGAAGTTTCACAGCCAACCGCCAGCAGACACGCCGGGATCTAGCCGGCGAACCCGCCGGCGACTGCACCATTCTTCACTGGAAGTTTTTCACTTTTCTGGTCATTTTCGGCCACTTCTGGCCACCCCATATCTCCCCCCATTTTTGGACCTCCCGAACTCATTTTCGTGGTCACTGCAGATTTCTCACCATTTGATAATACGACAAAAATAAAGTTGGCCGACGGTTTGATCGAGTTTTCCAGCCACAACAGTGATTGTTTGACCAAGGTAATGATACTGATGAGTTCCTGGTCTTTTTGGCTTTCTATTGATATGTAGTTTATAAATTTTGGACGTCATTTGGTTAGGTTTCTATTTTTAGATAGTTTCGGGCAATTTCCAAGGAGTTCGGGTTAAAATTGGGTATCAGTTGGTCAAATTAGGCAAAATTAGAATTAGATCAATGAAATTGGATATTTTTAAAAATTACTAGATGATTTAATTCTGAAAAATGGGCTCCCGAGTGAAAAGCCACAATTGGGCTTGTTAGGGCCTAATTTAACAGGTTTTGTAGTTCCAAAAATTATTTTTAGGTATTCGGGACATTCCAACGTCATTAGTTTAGTTATTGAAACATAAGTGGTATTTTATTAGTATTACAGATATTCACGCTGAGCCAGGAAATGATCATGTAGGGGAGCAGGACTGGTCATCTGTAGTATGTGAGTAGTTTTTATACTTTTAAATGATTTAAGATATTATATTGATATATCTATTATGATTTAATACTTTACATATATAATATTTTGATCAGATAATTGGTTACATTCAAATATGGTTTTCAGGTTCATATAAAATAAGTTATCATTTCATGTAAATTTTATCAATATTTTAACTATTTAAAAGTTTTACTATGTTCATGGATGAGTCTATGGTATTTGGATGTTTGGGATACGCAGTTTGAGGTTTTAAACCACCTTGAAAATTTATTGTTTAAAAATTAGATTTCTTTGAGATTTGAGAACTGATTATGATATGGTAATGCTGGAAAAGCACATGTGAGTGGGGGAAAGATTATATGTGATTAGTGATCACGTGATGGATAGGTTTACCCAGAGGGTTATTATGTGTATTAAGTGTCATGTGATGGTCAGGTTTACCAAGAGGTTTATTAGGTGTCATGTGATGACCAAGTTTACCCGGAGGTTTATTAGGTGTCACGTGATGGCCTGGCTTGCCCGACCATTTGAAAGTTGCCACGTGATGGCCGGGTCTACTTAGAAATTTGTTAGATGCCACGTGATGGCAGGTTCTACCTGGAGATTTGTTAGTTTCCATGTGATAGATGAGTGTAACCACAGGTTTATTAGTGGCCACGGTGTCGTGGGGTCAGGCTTACCGACGGTTTATGATGGGTTTATGATATGGTACATAACCAATTTCTAAATAAGGTATAACCCTGTAATACTTATGATTATGATACTTTCAGTTGTTTTTGCGACATGGTGGGCATACATGCTTTATGCTAGATTTGTGTGTTGTGGACAATTCATATGTGTGTTATGAACAAGTTATACTATGATTTTTTTTCTTAGTAGTCATGTCAGTTAGATTTTGAGCATGAAATTTATTTGTTTGGGCTTGATAAAGTCGAGTTTTATGAAATATTTTAAACAAAGAACTTTACAAAAGAGTGGACGTGAGGTCTTGAATAAAGAAATATTTTAAAATAAATTGTATTTTGCTTATAACTATGCTACTCACTGAGTATTATATTCTCACGTTTATTGTTTTAAATCTATTCCCTAGGTCCAGACAGATCGTAGGGCCTACCTCATGCTAGATTCTACACCACTTTCTCTGCTAAAGATGCAATACTCTACTTCGTTCATTTGTCTTGTTTATTGGACTCGTTATTTTCATTTTACCCCTAAATTTCGCAAACACTCTTATAATGCTCTTGTATTGGTATTGAACTCATATGAGTCTTTATTATGTATGAATGTGGTTATGACCTATATTAATTTGGGTTGGTAATGGTATTGGGTTAATGTGGATTTTCTATATAATTGAGATATTTTGGTATTACATATGTTAATTTCACCATGCGGGACCATCCGGGAAATCCGAGAAGGATATTCAGGTCAGGTCTTGTCAGCTTGGTATCCGAGCTTAGGTTCTTGAATTCCTTGGTGTTGTACATTGTTGTGCAACTGATCCAGTGTTTTGTATACCTTCCTAACCTTATCCTTGGAATTGACTATGTTTCATTTATTCTTAGAATAGAGTTCGTAACAAATATCCTTGCCTCGGATTGATGACCTATTTAATCAGCTCTAGGGTACAAGTGTTCTTCAAGACTTACTTGAGGTCAGGGTATCATCAGTTAAGGATTAAGGAATCGGACATTTTCAAGATAGTATTCAGGATGAGATATGAGCATTATAAGTTTCTAGTGATGTCTTTTGGACTTACCAATGCCCCAGCAGCTTTCATGGATTTAATGAGCTGGGTCTTCCATCCATACTTAGGTTGGTTCGTCATTGTCTTCGTTGACGACATCTTGGTGTACTCGAGAAGTGAGTCGGAACATGAAAGACATATGGTTTGGTGTGGCAGATGTAAGGTAATACTTGTTGTATGCCAAGTTCAGCAAATGTGAATTTTTGGTTGAGCCAAGTGGGATTTCTCGGACATGCAGTTTATGTTGATGGTATTTACATGGATCCTCAGAAAATAGGAGCAGTAACAAATTGGGAGCAACCAACTATGGTGACAGAAGTGTAGAGTTTCCTAGGGGGTATTACCGTAGGTTCATAGAAAGGTTTTATAAAAATAGCAGGATCACTTCATTGTTTGACTAGGAAAGGAGTTTGAACCAAAAAGGTAAAGGTTTTTGGTCTGTTTCTTGTAAAATGGATCTTTTTCTAGGGTTTGGCTATAGAAACTTCTACTAACCCTAGATTTGAAGAATATGAGATGGTAAGACCCTAATCATTGGTTAATTGTGTAAGGATTTGAGGAGATTTTGCATATAGGGATATGATTTATGGATTTTGCTTTTTTTAAAAGTTAGTATTTCATCTTAACCTTAGAGTGGTTGAGTGATGAGTTGGCAAACCCTAGGTTCTTGTTAAGATGTGGTTTGGAAGATGTTTTGGGTTGAATAGAGTGGCATTGGGTGTGCTTGAGTGTTGGGGTTGATTTGCTTGGAAACTTATGGAAATAGTGGGGAAAGATCATAAATTCTGGGCATTTTCGTGGGCTTGATTTTTCTGTTATGGCCAGTGTTAGTATTTTGGCCATAACTTGATCATTTATACTCTGAATTGAGTGATTCAAGTGGCTGTGTAAACTAGACTTCAAGGATCACAAATATCTCTGAAATATGTGAGTCCAAATTCGTAATTCATTGGACCCCAAGATTCATTCAAAGTGCATGTATGTTTTTTGTTGAGCGCATTGTTTGTGTAACATAAATAATGGGTGTTAAATATTGATCCTAATAAGTGTAAGAGGGAGTGCACTTTGGAGATTAATGTTTATGTTGGAAGGTATAAGAATATATGTGAGTCATGTGGTGATAAGTAATAGACCATTTGAAAAAAAAAAATTTATGTGACATGGATTCTGAGATGCTAAGGAAATCTTATGACTTGTTATTTGCAAATCCTTGGGGTAGCCTCGGGTTTTGACTTCCTTGGGAGACTTGTGGATTTTTAAATCCAAGGAAGGTAGGGAATCTTGTAACCTTCTGCTTATACCATGATAGACATTTTGTGGAAATTATGTACCATTCCATGCTTGGACTGTGTGATTTTCTAATGATATATATACAAATGTGTATATTTTATACCTATGAAATTCTTGAATTAACTAGTACATGATGTTTTATTTAAATATCCATGTGGTTGAATGCTTTGTTAAATCATTTTAAAGCATGACATGAGTATGAGACTGTGTGAAAGTCTGGATTGATGTAGTGGACATGGTATAATGACTAGTCCTTGGGTTATAGTCCCAGAAAGGTGACAGATATACAGGATGTGGACATGTCCTTAGGTGGTAAGTCCCGATAGTTTGTCATTGTTCAGGGATGATCGGCTAGTCCCTAGGTGAAAGCCCAAAAGAGTCACCGAAGAGGAGTTAAGATGGCGGTAGTATTGTATTCATACGTTTTCATCATCAACCTATTATTTGTAAAATGCTCATCTTTTGCGATATCTTGAATTATGCATAAAGTAAAATGTTTTATGAGTATGGCTTGTTAGGGGATTCACTATTGAGTTGTTGAACTCACTCCCATTATTTATCTCCACCTTAGATGTATATATGAGACTAGCTGCGTGACATGAGAGTTGGACCTGTAGGGTTTTTGAAGATGGAAAGATTGTATGACAACCTTAGTTTGTTGGTGATTGAGGATAGATGTTGATGAATATTTAGTGTTATGTGGATATCCCACTGTATATTTGGACAGTCGATATCTTTTGTGGTTCATTATATATTTGGCTTGCACAGCCACTAGTTTTGAAATTTGTGGAAATATTATTTTAATCAAGTATAAGTGTATAGTTTGGGTACATTGAGGAATTAACTCTGTACTATTATGTGTGTATGTTTGGAGACCCGGAGAAGTTTTTATTTGCATTTCCAGGTGATTACTTCAAGTGGAGTTTAGACTCAAGGTGTAAAATAGTAATATAACCCACACCGGTGGGATTCGATGTGTGACAAGTTGGTATCGCTCAAGCATTGAGATGTCACCTTATGAGGCGTTGTATTGGGAATAACGTCGCACTCCATTATGTTGGAATGATACTGGCGAAAGGGAGTTACTAGGCCCTGAGATTGTACAAAAGACAGTGGGCAAGGTTAATATTACACGTGCGAGGTTAAAAGCAGCTCAGGATAGGCAAAAAAGCTATGCGGACAATCAAAGGAATGATCTTGAGTTTGAGGTTGAAGATCGAGTATTCTTGAAGCTCTCTCATTGGAAAGGCGTGGAACGCTTTGAGAAGTGAGGGATGTTAACTCCTTGCTACATTGGACCTTTTGAGATTGTTGAGAGGATAAGCCCAATGGTTTATAGATTAGATTTGTCGGAGGAGCTTTTTAGAGTCCATAATATTTCCACATCTCCATGCTATGCAAGTACATCTTAGATCCCTCACATGTGTTGGAGGCACCAGATATTGAGCTGAGGGATGACCTATTCTATTAAGAATAGCTAGTGCATATTATGAGTAGGGAAAAGAAGGAGCTTCGCAACAAGATAATATCCTTAGTGAAAGTCCCTTGGAGAAACCATCTAATCAATGAAGCGACTTGAGAGTGGGAGTACCAGATGCGGAGCTGGTACCCTCATCTCTTCCAGGACTCAGGAATGAATTTCGTGGATAAAATTTTTTATTAAGAGGGGTAGATTGTAATGAATTGTACCAAACAATACAAGTATTTTAACACGCTTGACTAAGTTTAACTAAGTTTGATCAAGTTTGACCAGGGTTGACCAAACTTAGTATGTGGGTTAAAGTTGACTTTTTCAAATGTGAGTACTTTTTGGTTGAACAAGACACCATTACGTAGGTCTCGTTGATATGAGTTCATATATTGGTTGAACGTCAGAATCCAACTTATGGATAAAAAGTTATGGCCCTGAGAAGTTCAAGCAGCAACATTTTAGCTGTGTTTAGATTTGTCTAAAATTTTTACCCGAAAATGACCCTAGTGCCCTATATAAACACATCTCTGGGATGCCAAATGAAACCCTAGCCCCAAAACACTTTTTGAGCTACAAAAAAAACCCTAGACATGAAGCTCTCCAAATCGGGAACACGAGTTAGTCGTTTGGCCATTTGCGCAGCATGGAAGATTGGACCAGACGAGGGATCACCGGCTAGCCATCAGCAACATGCACTGGACCAACGGGTGCACCACTACCAAATGATTCTGATCATGAAGTTTCCCAGCCAACCGCTAATGGAGGCGTCGGGATCTGGCCAGCCAACTCGCCGGCGACTACACCATTCTTCACTGAAAGTTTTCCACTTTTCCACCACATCCGGCCACCCCATACCTCTCTCCCCTCATTTTGGGCCCCCTAAACTAATTTCCGTGGTCCCTTTTTGAAGATTCCTCACCGTTTGATAGATACAGCAAAAACAAAGTTGGCCGATGGTCTGATCGAGTTTTTCGGGCACCATAGTGACTGTTTGACCAATGTAATAGTACTGATGAGTTCCTGGTCTCTTGGGATTTCCATTGATATGTGATTTGTAAATTTTGGATATTATTTGATTAGATTTCCATTTTTAAGTTGTTACGGGCAATTACAAAGAAGTTCGGGCTAAAATTGGGTATCAATTGGTCAAATTAAGTAAAATTAGAGTTGGATTAATGAAATTGGATGTTTTTAGGAATTCTTGAATGGTTCAATTTTGAAAAATGAGCTCCCAAGCAAAAAGTTCCAATTTTGAGTATCGGGTCTATATGGCACACTATATAATTGGGTCTGCCATGGGCCAATTTAGTAGGTTTCATAGTTCCAAAATTATTTTAAGGGCTTCGGGGTATCCCAATATCATTGATTTAGTTATTGGAACCTAAGTAATATTTTATTAGTATTACAGTTGCTCACGCCGAGCTGGGAGATGATCCTATAGAAAAGTAGGACTAATCATCTATAGTCTATGAGTAGTTTATATGATTTTAAATGATTAGGGATATGATATTAATATATCTATTATGATTTAATACTTTACATATATACTTTTTTGATCAAATGATTGGTTGCATTCAAATATGGTTTTCGGTTTCATATGAAATAAGTTATCATTTCATATGAATTTTGTCAATATTTTAACTATTTAAAAGTTTTACTGTGTTCATAGATGAGCCTGTGGTATTTGGATGTTTGGGGTACGTGGTTTGAGGTTTTAAACCACCTTGAAAAATTATCAATAAAAAAATAGATTTCTTTGAGATTTGGGTAATGATTATGATATGGTAATGCTGGAAAAACATATGAGTGAGGAAAAAAGTATATGTAATTAGTGGTCACATGATGGATAGGTTCACCCGGAGGTTTATCAGGTGCCATGTGATCACCAGGTTTACCCTGAGGTTTATTAGGTGCCACGTGATGGTCAGGATTACTCAGAAGTTTGTTAGGTGCCACGTGATAGCCTGGCTTGCCTGAATGTTTGATAGTTGCCACGTGAAAGCCGGGTCTACTTGGAGGTTTGTTAGATGCCACGTGATGGCAGGATCTACCTAGAGGTTTGTTAGTTGCCACGTGATAGTAGGATGCAACCACGGGTTTATTAGTGGCCACGGTGTCATGGGGTCAGGCTTACCGATAGTTTATGATGAGTTTGTGATATGGTACATGGTTGATATGGTACCTTCATGGTTGTTTTTGCAACATGGTGGTCATACATACTTTATGCTTGATTTGTGTGTTGTGGACAATTCATATGTGTATTGTGAACAATTTATACTATGGTTTTTTTTCTTAGTAGTCATGTCAGTTAGATTTTGAGCATGAAATTCATTTGTTTGGGCCTGATAAAGCCGAGTTTTGCGAAATATTTTAAACGGGAAACTTTACAAAAGAGTGAACGTGAGATCTTGAGAGAAGAAATAATTTAAAATAAAATAGTATAATCCTTATAACTATGCCACTCACTGAGATTTATATTCTCACGTTTAATGTTTTAAAACTATTCCCTAAGTACAAGTAGATCGTAAGGCCTACCTCGCGCTAGATTCTACACCGCTCTATCTGCTCTAAGTGCAGTACTCTACTTAATTCATTTGTCTTATTTATTGGACTCGTTATTTTCATTATACCCCTAAATTTCGCAAACACTCTTAGAATGCTTTGGTATTGGTATTGAACTCATATGAGTCTTTATTATGTATGCATGTGGTTATGACCTATATTAATTTGGGTTGGTAATAGTATTGGGTGGTTGTGGATTTTCTATATAATTGAGATATTTTGGTATTACATATGTTCATTTCACCAGGCGAGACCTTCCAGGAAATCTGGGAAGGGTATCCGAGTCGGGTCTTGTCAATAATCATAGCTATGATATTTTCTTGGAGTTGCAAATGCATTATCTATAAAATACTTAATGGTCATGACATTATTTTTTTATCAATTAGTCAAATACCCCACTATTTTAAATAGTTATGGTAATTTATAGAACCACAACTTATTTGATACTAAGTCAAAATATCAAGTATTTTAAGTTACGACATTAATTTTTATCATGACTTTTCATTTTAGAGAGCATTTACTCTAGAAAAGGTTTTTCAAATTCCATGACTTTGCTCTCCATAGAGAAAATACCAAAGTCATAGTCTTGTTCAGAACCCGACATCTTATTATAAAGAGTACTTGTCCCAATAATAATTCTAGTAATATGACACTTAGCTCATAAAGCCAAGACCAATCTAGAGGCCAATTTTAGTATCAT
Organism: Sapria himalayana; assembly: GCA_029783825.1. Classification (NCBI taxonomy): domain Eukaryota; kingdom Viridiplantae; phylum Streptophyta; class Magnoliopsida; order Malpighiales; family Rafflesiaceae; genus Sapria; species Sapria himalayana. The sequence continues at coordinate 430,261 of JAREIK010001333.1, read as the reverse complement.
CACTTTGTGTAACAAAGAGTAAAAAAAGTCACGATCATTCTCAGTGTTATACTTTGTGTTCATGAAAAGACTTTGAGTGGCGACATCTATTATTGTTGTGACATCAGTCCTCTATAAAAATGACACTTAGAAATATACATGAAAAGAAAGAAAATTAAACCAATAATGCCAATAACTATAGGCTATGCAATTCCGACCCCCCATTTAGGTAAAATCCAAGGCAAATGCAAGTTATCATTGATTTTGATTAAGATTTTATACTTAAATTTTTATTTGGGTATTCTTTAGAAACCCTCAAATCCATGTGGTGTCACTTAATATATCTCATGTGATTTTCTCTCTAATATCCAACTAAATTGAGATACAGGCTTGGTAACTTGTGATGGATTTAATGATTTTATGAGTTTATATTTATGTTTATATATTTATTTGAATGTTGATGGATTTTGATAAAAATTAGAATCAAAACTTAAAATTATCATGAATATGTAGATTTATGCATGTCGGCTATGGTGGATGGTAAAATATAAGTCATGAAGCACACTCATATCATATGGTAAGAAGGAAGTGATAGTCATTCTAATCTTAACACATGAGATAAACTCATCTTTGAATACTCAAAGTTGAGAAAAGTTTTATTATTGTAAGTATGATACTTATGAAGTTAAAAGCACGAACATATTTAAGACCAACCCATTATATATTTTCTAAAATAACAAAACTTTGAGTAATTTGGGGATTAAGTAGAATATCTAACCTAAGAGTTTTGTCATAGTGTGAGAGTTGTGTGTCAATCATGATAGATATTGAATTATGTTTCATAGGACATATGCAAGTGGGAAAGACTAATATGCTGGTGATGGACCTACAAGTTATTTTATCTTTTATGACTTTCATAGGTGAGATTCAAGGAAAAATATATTAATATTATTATGAGTATGATACTAATGAAGCTGAAAGCATAAATATATTTTTTAATATATTATCTCACATCTTAAGACAAGTATAGGTTGGGAAAAAGAAGTGCATATTTAATGAAATTATTAAGGGTAGGTGATGCATTGCCTAAATTAAGTAGTTATGTGAAAGACTCTTGTACAAAATAACATTTGGCTCAAATGTTGAAATACCAGGGGAAGAACTACAAGGACATCATCTTTGGTAGTAATAAGTCCAATGATGACAAATACCTTGTATACTAAAAGGACTAGAGGTGTCAACCGGGCCGGGCCGACCCGGCCGGCACGAGGCACGACACGAAAATTTCTTGTGCCCGTGCCCATGTCGTGTAGTGCCGAGGCCAACTAGGCCTCGTGCCATGCCTGGCCGGGCATGGTACCGTGGCCCGTTGGGACAGATCCTCGACACGAGCCAAGAAACCTTACATTTTTTAAAAATTAGGGTTTCGGCGGTGCGGTGGCACGATGGCACGTGCCGAACCCTACTTTTTTTAAAATTAGGGGTTCGGCTATGCTGTGGTGTGACTTTTGCGCGCTGAAACCCTACTTTTTTTAAATTAGGGGTTCAGCCCGACCAGGACGAACACAATGGATTCATGTCGCGGGCCCGTGCTAGGCTGACCTCCACAGAATCGTGTCGGGCCAGGCACAACAGGTACAATAACCATGTTGTGCCCGACCCGACACGAAAGCAAGGTCAGGCAAGCTAAAAATGAACTAGGCCGGACTGGTCCATCCCATTTGACACCTCTAAAAAGGACACATTGCCATTTTTATACTAATCAATCCTTCCTCCAACAACTAAATATAATATTGATCAAATACTCAATAAATATCATCAAGAACACGTGAACCAACCCTAGAATCTAAGCATCATTCTGAAGATCAAGTATATCTATTCAACTCAAGAAGTAATTAGTTTACTATTGGTTGATCAAATTGTTTACATATTTCCTATAAGAATAATATCTAGACTTATGTTTATTTTATTACTTATATGTTTTTTGTGACTTTATTATGCTGCCTACTCTTTTAGGATTATATAATATCCCAAAAGCTCATTGGGCGATGACCTCTTATCCAACACAGTTCCACAAGTACATATGTCATACAAGTATTTAAAGTCAACTATATTCTAAATTTTATGGTTGTTATTGTAATTGGTTATATAATAAAAAAAGAATTATAAAAAAAATGCCCTAGTGATCTACCAACATACAAAGTGCTTATTACCTATTGGGCCCTCTCCAATGATAGTCCATTTATAGATGTCTCCTCATTACTTTACCACCGAACTAATAAATCATCTATACTTAAAGGTTATTCACAAGTCAACAACTTTTTAGAAACTCATAAATTGTTTTTAATGGATACTATATATATGTATTCTCATTCTTTGATGTCATATGTCATAAAGAAGTGAACTGATGTGATATTAAAATATTTGTACTTTTGGTTCATAAGTACTATACTCATGACAAATAACATATTTATTCTCTCAAATCTCATAAGTAGTAGTTATATGACATAACGTAGCTAGCATGGTTATCACCACCTTACAAGTTACCTTAATTTGTGTATGTCTTATAGGCTTATAGCTTACCTATCACCATCCATCATGATGATATGTAATTCCCATACTAAATGTGAAACCTTCAAAAAATACTATATAAAATTTTCACTTTAATTAAGGGTCAGTTCATCTAAGATATGCACGACATATTGGTTTTAAAAAATATTTGTGCTCTTGGCTTCATATGCATTATACTTATAATGAGTAAACTTACTTAAATTTCAAGTTTTGATATATATCTTTATGTTGTACATCATAATAAGGACTATCACTTCATTCCTACCATTATGCACGAATATTTCTCATAGCTTACTTATCATCATTAACCACTATAACACACACAAACTTACTAATATCCATCAATAACCCAAACAACATTACAAACCAAACAAAAAATTCATTTATTATATATCTATCATACAACATAAAATATATCAATATTGTACCTCAATTTAGCATGACACTAAGAAAAAATTTACATGAGATAATTTAAAATATATTTCAAAGAATTTTGGATTTTCAAAGATGGCTCTTAATAGAATATAGGATTCAAAATCCTAAACCCACAATTCTTGTTTAGTGCACCTCAGATCTACTCCTAAGTGGGGGTCACAATTCATTCCCACCTTAGAGTTTAAGCTTGTGTCTTGCATCACTTTTAGATTTCCAATGTAGTAGGATTTAATATGACTTATATATTTGTCCTCTGTAACATGAAGTCAGGTTGCAAGAAATGGATGTGGCTCATGTATTTCTTTTCTATAATAAAAAGTCATGACATTGGAAATAATTTTGGTTCATGCATTTCCTTTCTATAACATGAAGTTTCGGTGCTAGGAATGACCATGACTCATGCATTTCTTTTTTGTAACCCAAAATCATGACACTAGAAATGATTATGACTTAGACATTTTCTCTATAGCAAAAAGTCATAGCGCTGTTATTGTCATGAATTTTTTTAGTATTTATGCCTCTGAAAAAAGAAAGCTATGGTATTGAAGAATATCACATTTTTTAGCACTTGTATAGTACTTAGCTACTACAATATAAAATTAATATCATAGCTATTAAAGTATTAATATGTGAGTGTGACTCAGAGGCTGTAATTCCAAGAAAGTTCCACAACCAAAAGTAATGTTTTAATAGTAAAAAGATTATATTAATTAGATGGTAGATTGGCAACGTATGAAAATTTCCATGACTAATTATATAGAGTTTTGGTCAAAAAAAAAATTAAAACTATTTTATATACTTTTGAATGTATGATTAAATCGTAATATGACAAAAAATATGACCTTACATGGCTTTTTGCTCCCCTCCTAACAACAATTTAACCACATATTATATTTTATAAAGCTAATCAATTTCTTTACTATTTTTCATAATCCATAAAAATTATAATTTCATGAAATTATAATATTCGAAGCTCTTTTTTCATATAAACACATCAATAAATGATGCCAAAATAACTAAAAATATTCAACATTTGGCTTAATGAATAAACTCTCAAACATAAGTCATTGTTTATCCTTGAGCAATTAATTACCTTCATTAAAAAACTTTCTATCCATTCAACCTAAGTATATTATATGACTAGGTTTGAGTATCACAACATATTTATATGGTTAAGCTACTTAATTTTTGTGGATATGAAAATGTGTCGTGGTGAAATTTGAGTTCAATGACTAAATTCATGGATACATAATATGTGTACAATAATTTCTATGAATGAATATATAATCTTTTATTTCATCACACCATATAGAAAATAAAATTCTTAGGTTTCTTCCCTAGTAACACTATGTTTAACATTCATAGCTAGATCATTAATGAGTTATTAATTATTACCTCCATTGATGATTTCATCTATCCAAACTAGATTTTTTGTCTAGTCTTTCACTTCTTACTGTCTTCTAGAATTCTTTTTTAGCATAACCTCATATTCTCACTATTTTTTGGACTTTCATCCTTTGGATCTTTTTGATCACTATGGCTTTTTCCTTTTCTCCCTGGATCATCAAAGTCGTGGTGCCATGAGTTGCTATGACTTCCTCATTTAGCTTTTATATCTCCAAAGTTGTGGCACTAGTAAAAGCCATGGCTTTCATTAGTTTCTATGCTACTTTATCTCCTTCTTTTAAATCCTCTAGAATCTTTGTTTCAGTCATGCCTTCTATTTTTTCATCAATCACTAGTTGAGATTTTACATATCTGTGGCACTGGTATAAGCCATGACTCAAAATTTAAGTGTTTCATTTTTTTTTCTACCTATCTGAAATACTCTTCTTTGGAGTCTTTTGAAGTCGTGACTTTGAAGAATGTCATGACTTCATGACATAAACAATCATCCTCAACAATATATGCTTAGTTACTTTCATAACTTTAAGATTTTCTCTTCAATGTCATTTCAACTATAAACCACAATAGTTATGATGCTTCGAGAAGTGGCCGAATCTTCTACCCTTTATCTCTCATTACTTAGAGTTGTGATATTGCTAGATGATAGTGGCACATGTTCACAATGGCTCATGAAAATTATTATTCTTTATATTTTTATATAATTTATCATAATAATAAAATAGTTTTCATGAAAAACCTATTTGAAATAAAACAAATGTTTTTTCTATTATAGTTGATATACTCTTGGGTTTATTTTTCTTTGATTGTGGCCTCCAACTCTAGGGTTTAGTTTTGATCTTATATCTTTTTCTTACTCATAGATCTTCTATGAAGTGAAAAAATTAATCATAGCGTTGTTACTATGCTTGGTTCAATGTGAATAAGAAGGAAAATAGGCTTTCTCACTTTTTATGTCAATCTCTTCCTCTCCTCCCTTTTGCCTTATCTTTTATACTTCAAAAATTTTGGGCATCTTCCAAAAAGAAAGTCATTATTTTAATATACTTTTGCAACTTTGGCCTCTGGTCTCCCGAGCTCGAAGTAGTGTTGTGATGTGGTCATGACTTTGGAATACTCTCTAAACTTTATGTACCCCAAAATTTGTGGCACTAAGTGGTAGCTATGTCCTTTACCTTAGACTTATGTATCACAAGGTCACATTGCAGAAAAGTTTATGCAACTTATGCATTTCAACTCTAAACCACAAAAATCATGATGCTTCAAGAAGTGGCCGCATCTTCTACCTTTTATCTCTCATGACTCAGAGTTGTGATGTTGGTAACTAAAGTGGCACATGTTCATAGTGGCTCATGAAAATTATTATGTTATTATTTTTGTATAATTTATCTTAGTAATAAAATAATTTTTTTGAAAACCCTATTTGATATAAAACAAAATTTATTTTCTATTATAGTTGATATACTCTTGAGTCTATTATTCTTTGAATATGGTTCCCAACTCTAGGGTTTAATCTTGATCTTATATCTCTTTCATACTCTTGGATCTCCTATGGAGTGAATAAATTGCTCATAGAGTTGTTACTATGCTTGTTTCAAGGTGAATAAGTAGGAAAATAAGCTTTCTCACTTTCTATCTCTTTCTCTCCTCCCTTTTGCTTTATTTTTTATCCTTCATAAATTATGAGCATCTTTCAAGTAGAAAGTCATAGCTTTGGAATGCTTCTGCAACTTTGGCCTTTAGTCTCTAGAGCTCGAAGTAGTGTTGAGATGTAACCATGGCTTTGGAATACTTCCTAAACTTTAAGTGCCCCAAAATTGATGACACTGAGTTGTAGTCATGGCATTTACCTTAGACTTCTGTATCACAAGGTCACATTGCTGAAAAGTGGATGTGACGTATGCATTTCAACTCTAAACCACAAAAGTCATGATGCTTTGAGAAGTGGCTACATCATCTACCTTTATCTATCCTGACTTAGAGTTGTGATGCTGGTAGTTGACAAAGGCACATGTTCACAGTGGCTCATTAAAATTATTATGTTCTTTATATTTTTGTATAATTTATCTAGCAATAAAATAATCTTCATGAAAATCTTATTTGATATAAAACAAAGTTAATTTTTATTATAGTTGATATACTATCGAGTTTAATTTTCTTTGATTTTATTTCAAAACTTAATTATATAACTAATCAAAATAGATTTTTTTGTCCCCGATCCTTTTCGGCCCCTCCAAAAGCAACCAATTCTATCTCTCAACCCATATATGGGTCTTGAGGCCTTAGAGTTAGAGAAGGCAAGGCTCTCATCTCAATCAAGTGATAGGTGATCTAGTAGAGAAGTGTATCTAGCATTCTTAGATATTAAACTCATGTCCCTAAGGTTGAAGTATATATCCTCTTTTAATGATCAAACTATCATATGATTGCTTCAGCTAAATATGATTTAATGAAAAAAAAAGATGAATAATGGTAATAAGTTATATTTTTAATATGAAAATATAAAAAATATATCCAACCTCATTATAACTCTGAATTTAAATGTACAAGGGAGAGAATACTAATGGGATGATTGACCAGCGTGGAAGACTTTAGCTTGTATACATATATTTTAAATTATATAATTTGATATTAACTATCAATAATGATCTTACAAATACTAATATATTAGATCTCATTATATTTTTAGTTTATCAATTTTAAAATTTTATATTCAACATACTTTTAATTTTTACTATTTTATCTATTTTGACATTCTAGATTTGTTATGTTTATAAATTTAATAATTTTTTTATTTTACGATTTTTATAATTAGATGGTTTTTATAATTTCATAATTTTCAGCACTTTATAATTCTAAATTTTATTACTTTTATAACTTTATAATTTTATATTTAATTTTTATTTAAATTTATAAATTTTATAATTTTTTTATTATTTTTTTTATTTTGATATATTCAATTTTATAAAATTTGGCAATTTTTTTAATATTTACATTTCTTTTGTAATTTTCATAATTATTGATACTTGTAATTTTGATAAAGTTTAAAAAAATTGAAAATGATATAATAATTAATAATTAGAAATTATCATAACTGTTGGTTAAATAAAAAATAAATTTTAATGTTTTAGGGTGTTGAAATAATAAATAATTAGGGCAGGCAGAACAAAATTTGAACAATTAGTGGGATAAAATTTTAAATTTGGAAAATTAGTTAAAATGATAAACAAAATTGTAAACACCAAAAGTACCATTTAATGTGATTTAATTTAGTGATATTTTTAGGTAACCATCAATTTTCAACTCTTCCTCCCTTTTCTATCTCTCGTGCATGCTTTTTGCAAAAAATGAAGCTATTGTTCATATAGATATTATATAAATTTGGGTAGAAGAGACAACACAAAACAAAGCTAAGTTTTTATCATGTTTTTTGTTTAATCTCTTTGTGTTTTTCTACATTGTGTTATGTGTTATTTTTTAACAAAAAAAAAAAAAAAACAAAGAAGGAAAAGAAATGACAGTTTGAGTGTGTGTGTGTGTGTTCTAAAGTTGATAGAAAATATAATTTTCTCCCTATTCTATTTTCTGCACAGTTACTAAACATCCTTTAATTGCTAATGCTCTTTATATATTGATGAATGAAATTCCTAACATGAAGAATAATGTAGAATGACATTTATGTAATTCTTTTGGCCTTTACAATTTCTATAATTTTATATTCTAGAATATTTATCTAGGTTTAATACGTAATTTTTGGATAATTTATGCTTAGCAAATTTTTAGAATGTTTGAAAAAGTTTATTGTATACATTGTTTGTATAGATATTATATAAATTGAACTTTCAGCACTTTATTTTACATATTGGATTTTCTAGATAATGGAATTGTGGAATGAATTGAATTAATTCTAAAATTGTGTTTAAGTGGATTATACATTTAGAAATTCGAATTTGATTTATTTAGTTTTTAACAAAATATTTTTCGAATTTGTTAAAAGTTAACATTTTCAAAATAATAAAAATCTAATCTCATTTAGTTTTGAATTTAAAAGATTGTGCTATACCAACCAAACAAATATATTTTTCAATGTTAAGCAATTTTGGAACAACCACTAACTGGACCAACATCTCCCATGACTAGTAATAGAGACTTATTTTTTGATACCACCAAAAAAGTGTCATCAAACTTCTATTAAGGAAGTCATTCTTTGATACATATGTGCTATCTAGTTTATTTGGTATCATCAAATTCATATCAAATTATGTTAATACCAACATAGTGATGTTATATGTGATTTGAGATATTTTTATTTATGCGATTTATTTGTGATTACTTTTGACTTTTGCTATCATGGAGGAAATCTCCCTGAAAATAAAGTTAAACACAACTAACTATTCTAATTGAAAATATAGAATGCACGATTATCTAGCTATCAAGCAACTATATGACCATGTGAAGGGCAAATCAAAACTTGAAAACATGAGTGATGAAGAATGAGAAGATATGCACTTTAGGGCTACTTCCACCATTCGACAAAGGACAAGTGAAAATAATTATCAACATGTTACTGAAAAAATGAGGATAGGTAAGTTGTGGGAGAAACTAGAATATATGATTAAAAAAAAACACATTAAAAAATAAAACATGTTTCATTAGACATCTAGTTAATTTAATGTTCAAAGAAGGAAGGCAAATATAGGTCGACATTACACTTTTCCAATGGATGGTGACTAACTTGCTTCTATGAAAATTCTGGATAGTTAGGATATCTTTGTGATTTTCTAGTGTATGTCATCACAAAGAGGTGTTGTATCAATGCATAATATCTCGGAAAATATATTATCTAAAGAAGCAAGGAGAAATGAGAAATAAAGAGATTTTTATGGTATCCTTATTTCAGAGAGATGTAGTAGAAACATCATTAGGCAAACAAAAACTGATGAAAGACTATATTATTCCAAAGACAAATCAAGAAAAAGAAATACAATCAAATATTATCATTGAGATAAAATAAGACACTGGAAAAGGGACTAGTATTCTTGAAAAAAACAATAGCAAGAGTGCATGAAAATAGATCAACAACATATAGAAGCTAACATCACATTGAAATGTGATTTGGTATGAGTTAGTAATGATAGCTCTACTAATCTATTATCTCAAAAGGGTGATTGACTTATTGATGCAGGAGCTTTATTTCACTCTACCACACATATTGACTTATTTACAACATAGACACATGGTGATCATCACATAGTAAAGTTTATAAATAATAGGATATCAAAAATATTGGGTATGAAAGATATTTATATGTAGATGTAGATTGGTCATCAATTGTTGCTAAAAGATGTTCATTACATATTGGACATTCATGTTAACATGATATTCATAGGCATATTGCATGTTATGGGTATTATGAATCATTTCACTAATGGCAAGTGGAAACAAGAAAAAAGATTATTAATAATTGTAAGAGATAAGAATGAGAGTGCATTGTATGCCACTTAGGTAACAGTGCCTAGAGATCATGTATATATTATTCATCAAAAGAGTAACATTGGTCTTTAGCATAAGAGACTTGGTCATGTGAGTGATGAAGACTATTAGCTAATATATACTAAGTTAAAAGAACATTTTGATATTTAAGAATGGATTCTCACTTGATGAGTGTGTAAAATGTATGACTAGAAAAACCATATAACATATTTTCACTCTCTTCCCCATTTGAGGTGATTGAATAACCATATACATACTAATATCTACTCTATGCAAAATAGAATACTTAGTGGATCCCTTTATTTGTGATATTCATTGATGACCATTTGGAAGGTGTAGGCATTTATACTAAAAATGAAAGAAAAAGTTTACCATGCCTTTAAAGATTTCCACACCATTGTTTAGAGAGAGATTAAAAAAATTATCTCTGTATATTGTGATAATGTAAAAGAATATTGATGTTAGTTTGAAAGCTACTATGCATCCCATAGTATTAGACTTGAAAAGATACCAAAGAAGATGTCCCAATCAAATTGCATTGCCGAGATGATTAACCATACTATTGAGTAGAGAGTCTAGTGCAAATTCTTTCATATGCATCTTGCCAAAGAAGTTTGGGGACAAACTATAAATATAGTTATTAACTTAATCAATATGTTCCCTACCAACTACCCTAGATAAAGAAGTTCATAATAAAATATGGATTAGGAAAGATATTTTATATGATCTCTTAAATAGTATTTAGCTAAAAAGCTTTTGTTCATATCTCAAAATTTGAAAGATCAAAATTGGATGTTATTATATGTTCATGATTCTTTATTAGTTTTGGACATGAGAAATTCAGGTACAAACTATCATATTTGATAACTAATAAGTTTGTTTAGAGCATAGATGTGATATTTCTAGAGGAGCAATTATTAGATGATAGTCATCTAAGTTGGAGGAGAGTAAATCTATAGATATATTCCTATTTACATAGATATAGTATTAGTTACTTCCAAAGATTAGACATATCAAGGAGTAGGAATTGAGCAGCTACTTGATGATTTTAAGGTATAGGATTTACTTGATGATTTAGAACTCAAATATATGCTATTTGAGAAGGTGAGAGATCATATTCCTTCTATAAATGGGTAGAACCCAGTTGTTTTTAAAGATACATCTTAGTCAAAGAAGAGAAGATCATTCAAGCCTAACTAGTTATTGTGACTTTGTTAAGAAACCTAATTTTTAGAATTAGATAAAGTCCTAAATAGCATTGGGTGAAGGTCCCTCTTCCAACCACTTTTGCAAGTATACCACTCATAGAAATAGTAAAGTGGACTTTTCATCTAGATATCAAACTCATGAATTATATAGAAAGTTTGATCAACCAACTTTTAGTCAATAACTACTCAAGTTGAAAGAATAAGTTTGTATTTAAGATAAGATTCTTAAATTCTAGGGTTTGGTTCATGTGAAAATGTCCTAGTCTCCTATTAACATACAAGGTGGTTATCAACTATTGGGCCATCCCCAATGATGGTTACTTCATAGCTATCCTCTTGGTACTTTTCTATCAAAATGACAAATCATAACTACTCAATAATCATTCACAAGTCTATACATTTTAGGAAACCCATTAACTACTCTTGATGGTTGCTTCATATATACATTCATATTCTCTACCCTCTTGTGTCATATAGATGTAAACTAATGTGATAGTAAAAGTATTTATACTTTAAGCTTCTAAATATTATACTCATACAATTAATAAATGGTTTTCCTAAAATCTCACAGGTAGTTGTCATATGATATAAAGTAACTCACATGACTATTATAACCTTATGAATTACCTCTAATTGTGCATGTTTCATGTCTTACCTATCATTGTCTAACACGATGACACGTGACTATGATACTAAAGGAACAAATATTAGAAAAATATTATATAAAACAACCATATCAATTGAGGGTCAATTCTTCTAAGAAAAACATAATGGATTGACTTTTAAAAGCATACATGCTTACCATACTCACATGATTAATATACCTCAATATTGTGTTTTGACAAAAAGAATTCTTTCTCACATCATGATTAGAATGGCTATCACTTCCTTTCTTTCATTATGCGTGAGGATACTTTGTAGCTTACCTATCACCATCTACCATGAGAGTATGCACAAAGTCATTAATAGTAAAACCCTAATTTTAGTTTTACATAAATATTATATCTATTAATATCCAAACTACAATAAAACCCAAATATAAAATTCATCCATTAAGCATCCATAATATATCAACAAATACAAAAATCCTGGACCCTGATTTAGTCTAACATTAAGGATGAATTTACATGAGATAATTAAAGATACATCTCATTGAATTTTAAGTTCACGATGACATCTCTTAAGAATATCTAGGAATCAAATCTTAAATCTAAAATATTCAGTCACGTGGCTTTGCTTTTCTTATAGGCTAAGTCAAAATTTAAACCATCCCTCTTAGAGTATATGCTTGTGCATTGCATCACCCCTTTGCTTTTGAATCTTCTTTAGAGTTAGCAAAATTTTACTCCCAAAACCCAAACTTTGATTCTTTATTCTAGTCCCCTAAACTATTTTTTAAATTCATGTTTTTCTTTTTATACTTGAATGGATAGGTGTGAAATTTAAGTCGAAAGTAGTGAATTTTAGGAATGAGTCATGAATTTGATAATTTTCTAGATTTAGAATGCCATAGAATTGGGAATGACTAGGACTATATATTTCATCTCTGAAACACAAAGTTATGACACTGCAATAAGCTAGGATTTGTTCTCTCTTATATCAAATAGTCATGGTATTGGAAATAGCCATGAGGATATGTTTTGCTTCTATAACACGAAGTCATGGCACTGAGTGTAATTTTGGCTTGTATATTTCATCTATGTAATCCAAAGTCATGACATTATCTAAAAGTCATGGCATTGGGAATAGCACCATGACTATTACCTTAGACTTAAATGCTCTATAATGAGAAAGTTATAATGTTGAGGGCTAGTATGAATTTTAGTATTAGTGAGATATTTGGTTTGATTGACATAGAATTAATGTCACGACCATGAAAAATAATATAAGCTAGCATGGTTGTGATTCCAATAAAATTTTACAGTCGAAAAGAATATATTATATATAGTAAAATGAGTATGTCAACAAGGTGAAAGAGATGTGACATATAAAGATTACCATTACTAGTTATATAAATCTTCGACAAAAAATATATGTCAACTATCTTATAACTAAATGAGGTGTAACGAAGTCATAAAACAAAAAATGTTATGACTTTAAGGACTTTTCACTTCCCTTCTTCTAACTAATCCACCAAGTCTCAATTTCATATAAAAATTAATCAATTTCACTACTAATCATCACAATCCATTAAAAAATATAATTTAGTAAAATTATTATATTTAAAATCATTTTTTATACAAATACATCATGAATAATTATCAAAATTCTAGTATTATTTGATATTTGACATATTAAACAAACTCATACTAAAGTGATTACACATCTTTGAAAAATAATTTTTTCTTTATATAAAAATGTTTACATTCCATTTGTTCTCCATTAGTTTTAATATGACTATATTTATGTGTCATAGTTTGTATAAATAGGGTCTACTAAAGCAACTATTAATTATCATTAACTAATATAACTTTGAGTGTAATCCTTGTGAAATAATATTGGATGAGTGATCTCATTCAACTAGCTTTTGGTGTGTATCTATTCATAAAAATTAAATGTTATAACAAAGTTGCAATACTAGTCAAAGCCATGACTTTTGTTATTGCCTTCATTTCTTTTTCTTCTTATTTTAGATCTTCTATAATTATTGATAAAGCCATGTCTTCCTATGTCATTTCATTAGCCACTAGTTTGGGTTCTTTCTCTTTTTTCACTACCGATATTTCCTCCAAAATCACTACATCATTTTCTCTATGTAATTTTAAATAGAATTTAAATATTTTGATTTCTTTTTCCACCTCTTTAGAGTACTTTTCATTAGACCCTTCTGAAGTCAACTTTTAAGAAAACCATAACTTTGTATTAGTCATTCTCATATGTCTTAGCTTCACTTTTATAACTCTATAATTTCTTTTCTATTTCATCTTCCTCATCTTTTCTAGACTAGAAGTCTTCTACAAAATCCTTATACCTAAAGTCTATGTTTTATAACTTTGTAGTGTGGAAGAGGTTATTTATCCTCTAATAATCTTTTTTGTCATCATCTAAATTCTATACAATTTTATAAAGGTTGAACTTTTCTTGCTCCTCGCCTATGTGAAGCATGAACTATCCCTTCTTGACATCAATGAGAACTTGTCTACTAGATAAAAATGATAAACCAAAAATTAATGGAGCATGTCAATCTTCCTCCATATCCAATACCATAAAATCTATAAGAAACATAAATATACTAATCTTAACCAAAACATCTTCAAAATAATCATTGGCCACTTTGTCAACCAATTATCCATTTGTAGTGAGAAAGGTTTGAGTGATGTTACCAAGGTTCAATCTTTTCACTATTGACAAATGCATTAAGTTGATGCTTAATCCTAAATCACATAGTACCTTTTGGAATGTTTTCTCAATTATGCATGGCATCATTGAAACTTCCTGAATCTTACAATTTTGTCAAAATTTTTTGTTGAATAATTGTATTATATTTCTTTGTCATTATCACCATGCCAAACATCTCTAACATTCTCTTACCACTTATAATATCCTTCATAAATTTTATATAATTAAGCTTTTGAGATAATACTTCCGCAAATCTGATATTGACATCTAACTTATAAAAAAAATTAAAAAAATTCTCAAATTGTTCATCCAATTTTATTTTTGTAAAATATTAAATAAAATAAAAATTATTAGGAAAATTACCTTTAACATTATTGATTATTCTAATTCATATTTGTTTATATAATGTTTTGGCTAATCTACATTCATTCATCCAAAACTCCTTTTTCTTTTGTCATAGTTCGGTGGTTGAGTTGAGCATTCTGTTCTTCAATCACGATAGCTCTGAAAATTATCATGGCATTAATTGCCAATACTTTTGAAAATGTAATGTTAGGAGTCTCAACTTTTGGGAAAGTTATGATGCTATCAACTCCAACACCCTCTATTTTAGCATCCTCTATTTGTTGTCCCTTAATCTCTTTGTAATTTCTAAGCATTCTTGACATCTCTTCTTAGGATTTATTTCAGTATCACTCAGTAGTTCATTAATGATTGTTCTCTTCAACAATAATGCCAATTGTCTGATTTAATTTTCTATACTTCTCATTGTCTCATTCATTTCCTTCAACTTCAACTCAAATTTCTTCATATGATCCTCTTGAAAATCATTTCTTTGTTTTGTCTCGATCATCGATTCTATCAATTTGTCATTGATGAATGACTTTTCTTTATGTCTTGAATCTGGATAATATGAATTCAACCCCCCTTGAATATTGTGTTTCATAGAACTGTTCTAAAAAATCTTCGAGACTTATTTAATATTCCACGTATAGGTGTCAAATAAGTTGTGATGGGCTGGCACAACCCATTTAGTTTAGGCCCATAGGGGCTCCCATTGCTTGCCTAGCACGACATGGTTCATTGGAGGGCAAGCCTGGCATGGCCTGCAACCCAAAATCAACCCGGGTCAGTTCATGCTTGTTCTAGGTTAATGTAATTATTAACCTATAACATAAATTAGGGATGGTGCCATCGTGCCGCCATCGCCCATTGGACGTCACCATCTCGTTCCCCATAGGGCATCGCTGTGTCGGCCATCTTGCATCGCTCGTCATGTTGTCGCCTGTGCCGTGCCCACTTGCCAATCGCTCGAGTCATGCCTAGCATAGCACATGAG
Organism: Sapria himalayana; assembly: GCA_029783825.1. Classification (NCBI taxonomy): domain Eukaryota; kingdom Viridiplantae; phylum Streptophyta; class Magnoliopsida; order Malpighiales; family Rafflesiaceae; genus Sapria; species Sapria himalayana. The sequence continues at coordinate 414,493 of JAREIK010001333.1, read as the reverse complement.
CTGAAGACCCTAGGCATGGCACAACACGAATTGTGCCAAGGGTCCGCCCGGCACTGGCCCGGGCATGGTCCTAGACCTTGCTATGCTGGGCTTCGATCTGTACTTTATTGAAGTTTTGGCTTTCTCCAGTTGATAAATGGAATCAAAATTCACTATTTCTTATGATTTCAAAATGATGATTTCTCTCATTCTTTGTAAGGAAAACTTGCACAAGTTCATCCAAACTCTCAATCATACCTTAAGATAAGTACTAGAACCAACTCAGTGCCTTGTCTCTCAAAAAAAAAGTGAATAAACATAACATGATTGCAATTGGACTAACACCATTCATTTTAACTTTGTTGCATAACTCTAGAAACATCATGACATACTCATTTGAATTCTATGATATCTTCTCACTATACTAATATTACTAAACTATCACTACAAGACACGATTTCAACTCAAAATAACTAGTTTCCCCTAGTTATATTCGAATCCTAGAGTAGATATCCATTATAGTAGGCCACCACTCATCTTCCTAGGTGTAGTGATGGTTGGCATATTAAACAACATTTTCATTACCTTCTAGGTCTTCTATGATACTGTCAGTATCTTCCAAATGCTATTTCATGTGGCGCTTTATCTTAAAAGTACTTTTCTAGTTCTTTAAATCTCTAGGTTCATAGGTGTTACCTTAGTCCTAGAGTTGCTACTCATAATAGATGTGATTATAAAACAAATAAAAAAATACTAACAAAAAGATACAAATGTGTAACATAAGATAAGTAATGCAAATTAAGGCACAATTAAAATATTTATATTCAAACTACTAAAAATAAAGTTATCCCTTTTTAAGGATAGTTATGTTATCTAAAGTTGACTGTCCAAATTAAATAATTCTCAAAATTGATACCAAAAATTTATTGTAACTTAGTTATGATGTTGAATTTTTTGGATTAGGCAAATTCTCAAAATCTCAATGTGTAATGGTCTATCAACCAACTAGTCCTGCAAGTATACGGGTCATATAAGTAGTAAAGTAAACTTTTTATCCAAATATCAATCTTTAGGAAGTGTGTAGATAATTCAATCAACCAACTAACAACCAATTATTACTACAGTTGAAAGAATAAGACTAAGTTTAAGGTAAGAATTAGGAAGTGTGTAGATAATTCAATCAACCAACTAACAACCAATTATTACTATAGTTGAAAGAATAAGACTAGTTTAAGGTAATAATCTTAAATTTTAGGATTGATACATTCCATTATGTATCACATATATAACTAGTTTGAATTTTTTTATACTTTGTTATAGAACAAATATTGGATTATTGTGAAAATGCCCTAATGTCCTAATAACATATAACATGATTATCAACTATTAGGTCCTTAGCAATGATGATCCTCGCCAATGATGGTTCTTTTATAGTTGTTCTATCAAGTACTTTAACACTAAAATAATAAATTATCTCTACTCATGAGGCATTCACATGTCCATATCTTTTAGGTAACTCATCAATTACTCTTGATGGTTGCTTTATATTTTTATTTTAATTTTTTGTTCTCACATGTCATATAGACATAAATTAATGTGGTAATAAACGTATTTATACTTTTAGATTTATAAGTATCATACTCATAAAATTAATATATACTTTCTCTCAAATCATACTAGTAGTAATCATACAATATAGAGTAAGTTACAAGACTATCACTATTTTATGAGTCACCTTCAATTGCAAATGTCACATAGCTTACCTATCACTATTAAATATGATGACATGTAACTCCCACATGAAAGCTAAAACCATTAAAAAATATTCTATAAAATGATTATATTAATTGAGGGTTAGTTCTTCTAAGACATATAATAGACTAACTTATAAAAGCATTCTTACTTTTGGGCTTCATAATTATCATATTTTCATGATTAACATACCTCAATATTGGTTTTTGACATTTAAATGTATCTCCCATTTCATGATCAGAAGGGCTATTACTTTCTTCCTACCATTATGTGTGAATGTACTTTGTGGCTAACTTATTATGATTCACAGCAATAGTATGCAAAAACTCACCAATAGTAAAAAATTAATTTTAGTTTTACATAAATACCACATCTTTTAATATCCAAACCACAACAAAATACAAATATATAAACTTCATCCATTAATCATCCATTACATGTAATTAAATACAATAATCCGAAATCTCAATTTAGTCTGACATCGAGGAAAAATTTAAATGAAATAATTGAAGATATATCTCATATAATTCTATATTCCAAATGACTAAACTCAAGAGTGTGTAGGAATCAAACTCTAAATAAACAATTCTTGGTCGCGTGTCTTAGATTTTCTCCTAGAATATGTCAAAATTCACACCCCTTAGGGTTTATGCATGTTCCTTGCATCATCCATTTTCTCATGAAGCACTTTTATGATTAGGTGAAATTTTGTTCCAAAAATCCTAGCTTTGCATCTCTATTCTTGTGCCCAAGTTATTTTATACTCGAATAACTAAGTGCAAAATTAAAATAGAAAGTCATGACTTTTAGGAATGAGTCATAACATTGGTCTCTTTCTAGCTTTAAAATATAATGACATTATTATTGATCATGACTATATATTTTATCTCTAGAATACATAGTTATGACATTGAGAATAAGCAATAACTTTGGTGTATCGGATCATAATGAATGATTCATAATAGAAGAAAAAAAATATCTTATATGTAAATGAAAAAAGAGCTTATATACTTGTGCATGCTTCTAGTTAATGGTACAACAAATTTTATTTGTTCATTAAGACTTTTTCCTTTCACCATAGGTCATGTGATGATCAACTGATATATTTATTATATGTTGATGACATACTAATCAATGGTAATAATAGAACACAAATTGATAAACTTTAAGGGAAAATGAAAAAAGTATTTTCTAGAAAAGACTAGGTCCAATTAGATATATTCTAGGGATGAATATCATATAAGATAGGCCTTCTAGGCATATATGATTTTCTTAAGAATATTACATTAATAAATTTCTTGAAATTTTTGTTATGAGAAAGGCTAAGTAGGTCGCAAGCCACTTAACTAAATATTTTAAGTTGGGTTCATTTTCAGAAGAATAATGAGAAAAAGAGAAATATAAGTCATGTCTTTTATGGCATATATATTATCAATGTTATGTATGTTATGGTTTGTATGAAATTAGATATAAAATATGATATTAGTGTTGTTAATCTTTTTTTCTCAAACCTAGTAGATATCAATGGATTGTAGTCAAATCTATTCAGAGATATATATTAGAGATTTCTCAGCTATCATTTTACTTAGGTAGGAGAAAGCTCATACTTCTCAGATACACTAATTATGATAAAACTGATAATTTAGAATCATGTAGATCCATTTCATGTTAAGTAATAATTTATGGAGGTGTAGCATTATTCTGACAATCTAAGCTACAAACATGTATAAAACCATCTAATATTGAGGCTTAGTTCATTATAGCTACTAAAGCATGCAAAAAAACTTTATGAATAAAAATATTTTTGTAGACTTGAATGTTCGATATGATACATACACTACACTATGTAATAGTCAAAATACTATATATTTATCTAAAAATTCAATCTTCCATAATAAATCAAAGTATAATGATGTACAAAATTATTAGATATGAGATGTATTAAACAAAAAGTCATGGATACTTGAAAAAATATACATAAATAAAAATATCATTTATATATTAATTAAATCTTTATCAGTAAATATTTGTAATATTTTTTTGAGATGCATGTTAGTTTGTGTCATTCCATTTAGGACAAAGGAGATGATTTGCTGGGCGTGCCCGAGTTGGGTAAAGTGTGTGTGTGTGTAACATTTTTTAAATTTTGATAAAAAATAAAAAAATAATAAAAAAAATGGGTGGAAGTAAAAAATAAAAGTTATAGAGGATATAAAGAAAAAAGAAAAATAAAGGAACGAGGGGACATTTTTCACTTCTTGTATTACAAAGTAGTTACATAGCAAAAATGAAGTCCATTTCTAGAGTTATAGAAAATCTTTGTTGGGTAAACTTTCTCTCAGCATGTGTTTTTCAAAAACAAGGTGATGTTTTTCTTCTTTTTGTGGCAAAGAGAATAACATGTAGAGCCAAATTAGATTTCTATCCTATTTACTATTTAATTTATGTGTGTTTTCTACACTGTGTTGTGTGTTGTTTTTAATAGAATTTTCACTCATTCAATTTTCTGCATAATTACCACTTGCCTCTCTATTGCCAAAACCTCCCATCATATTAATAAAATAAAACTTCTAACCTAAAGAAACATTCATATAATTGTCCTCAAAATCCAAAATTTATAAAATTATTTTGGATTTTATATCTTTTAGAATTTTATATTCTAGAATATTTATTTTATCTCAATAAAAATTTTTTAGATATTTTATGTTTAATGATTTTTCAGTATGCATGAAGTAGTTAGTATATATTAGTATTATTTATTTATTCGTTGTATAAATTAATCTTTGAATACATTAGTATCCATAATATATTTTCTAGATTTTGGAATTATGAAATTAATTGAATTAAAATTTGATTTTGTGTTTAATAGGATTGTGCATTTAAAAATTCAGATTTAATTTAATTAGTTTTTTTTTAAAATAAATTTCAGACTGAATTTTATTTTATTAAAAGTTAACATTTTCAAGACAAGGAAAATCTAATCTCATTTAGTTTTAAATTTAAACTTTTATGCTACTATGTACAATCTACACTAAACAAAAAAAAATTATTTATGACTGTTTTGTGATTTCAAAATAACTACAAACATGACTAGCTTTCCCCAATAGGATGTTAAAAAAAGGAAGAATTGTATTTTGAGTTAGCTTCCCCAAAATATTTTAAAAAATTAACTAATCTTTTAATATGTGGAAAATGTCACAAAACTCATAAGAAATTTAAATTTATGGCACTCGATTGTGTTTATCCTAAATTACTCTTCATTAAATGTCATCCCCTTCGCCCTCTTCGATCAATCCTTGCCTTCTCCCATCACCAATCGTCCCTCAACCAGGAGCTCGACGGGCTCTTGTAAGCTCCATGAGAAAATCAGCTCCAGGAGCTCGAGGTAGAGCTCTCATCAGTTCCATGAGCTCATTGTCGAGCACCAAGAGCTAGTCGTCAAGCTGGATGGAGCTCGACGGGCTCCCGTTAGCTCCTGGTTGAGGGGCGATTGGTGATAGGAGAGGGTGAGGGTTGATGGGAGGGGATGAAGCCGATGGGATTTAATAAAGGGCACTTTTGAATAAACGGCACAGTTACTGTCCATGCCGGCCCGGGCCGGCCCAGTTTAAAAAAACCGGGCCCGACACGGCCCGCAGGCACGGCGGGCCGTGCCGTGCCTTGCCTGGCCTGCTCGGGCTTGCATGTCTCAGCAGTTCGGGATACGGGGGACCGCGGGTCGGGTCGAATCAGTCCCGACCTACGGTCTTTTTTTCCGGGAGGGGCATCGTGGGGTCGGGCTCACGTGACACCCGGCAAGAAATAAACCCGTGCCGGAGTGCCGTGACGCGGGCCGAACCGTGTCGGGCCAGGCACGGCACGGCACGGCTCGTGCCAAACCCGGGCACGGCTGAACCGTGTCGTGCCTTGTGCCGGGGCGGGTCGGGCTGAGCCGGTTGACACCTCTACCCCCCCTCAGAAAAATGTATTTCAAAACAAAAGGCAAAATTTTAATTTACTTGAAAAATATTCGCATTTTGATGTGATGTGAAAAAAATTCTTCACATACATTAAAACTGTAAGGTTAGATATTATATGTAAATCAATTTTAATTCCCACCAATTTTATATGTTTGATTCCCCAAACATTAATTATTTTTAATGTCACATCATGAAAATAATTGTCTCATAAAAAAAAGTTAATTTGTGCGTTAGTTGTCACTTTTTAACATTGTCATAAGATTCAATAATATTTTGGTTAATCATGAAAATAAAATAAATTTATATAATTTAAGTCAACATTAAAATGTATTTTGTAAAATTTAAAGTGGATATTGAACCGAAGTTAATAGCATCTACAGGATATAGTCAATTAGGTTCATCTTCCATCTTCTAGTACATCCAACTATGTTCTTTCGACAATACCATATAGTTCTCATACATAGCTTCTTGAGTCTACTTATTGCAATCATATGACTTCTTCTCCTCATGTTAACCCTTCACAAACCACCACTTTTCTCCCTACCATATATACTGCAAATAATTATACTATGCAAATATCTTATCTTGGTAATATCTTTACACCTGAATTATCTAGTTCATATGTTACAAAATTTCTCAACTTACTCATAATTTTGACTCTATATATTACAATCATATGACTTTTTCTCCTCATGTTATCTCATCACACACCTCTACTTATCTCCCTATCATATATACTGCAAATCATTCTCCTATGCAAGTATTTTATCTTGATAATATATTTACACCCAAATTGTCTATTTCAAATGTTTACTAGATTTGCCAACTTACTCATAATCTTTTATATGTTGGGAAACTTATTGACCTTAGTTTTTCTTTAGCCTTCTCTTTTGTTGGGGTTATTGTGGATAATTTTCAAATGAGACAAATCATTGGGATCACCCATAAGATCGAAAGTTGGTTGAGCTTGTCTCTCTTCATATACCATCCATTCGTATCTCTACTTCAGCAATGTCAGGAATGAGTACCTCTTCCTTTACTCTATGATATTCTCATTTTGATCATGCTTTTATCTCTAGGGTTAAATAACTAGTTTCCTGAGAATTATTGGGTTCTATTTCAAACGGATTTAATAACAATGCTTCTCATGCTCCTCTTTTTTTATTTAATTTATTCTGATGTATGGGGATTACCCATTCATACACAAGGTGTGTCATATTATTTTGTTATTTTTATTAACATATTTTCTCGATATACTTGTATTTATCTCTTCAAAAATTATTCTGAATTTTGTCAAATATATCACAACTTTACCAAAATGATTGAAAAATAATTTTCGAAACTAATCAATGTTTTCAGATCTGATAATGCTAAAGAATATAAAGATAATGAATTTATTGCTACCCTTATTAATTTGATATTATTTATCACTCTTATAGTAATGGAACTTCTCAGCAAAATGGCATGGTTGATCGTAAACTTTATCATATTCTTGATGTTGTTCATGTAATTACTATTACTGCTTCTATCTCTTCTTAATTTTGGAGGGAAGCAGCTCTTCCTGATGTATATACCATAAATTAGTGTCCTCTCACTATATAGAATCAAACTCTATATGATCTATTGTTTGGTTCTTCCCCCTTCTAAAGATATCAAATGGGCCATGTCGGATGTGACACAGTATGGGTATGATAGTCATGCCATGTCAGGCAGGACATGGCTCAATAATGGATAACTCGGCATAGCCCATTCGACTTGAGTTTGGCCAGATTCAGGCTTGGTCATACTGAGTCAGGTCAAGCTAGTAGAGGTGTCAAACAGGCCTGGTCCTGGTGGCCTGACATTGCACATGTTGTAATTGTGCCCAGATTGAACCAAGCTGCCACTTGGCATGGTTCGTGTTGTGTAGGGCTAGCAAAATTATGCCTCGTGCTGGGCTAGCAAAATCATGCCTCGTGATGGGCTAGGCATGACCTGTGTGACTGACTCAATGGGATCCCCATCTAAAGATTACCATGGCTATTTATTTTTTTTTGCAAATTCAACTTCCCCATCATGGGGTAATCCATTTTTATAAAAAATGCAACCACATGGTCGATTCTAATTGATCAGCCAAGTGGCTATTTTTTTACGCATGGCATGGTCGGCAAGGCCATGTCCACCATGTCATGCTAGATTGGTGGATTGTGCAGGGTACCATGCTTGGCAGGACATGGAATTTTAACAGTGTCATGCATGACACAACATTATGGCATGACCATGACAAGAAAAAGTGGGTCGTGCCAGTATGACATGACCCATTTGACACCTCAACATGCCGGGCTAGGCCATACTGAGTGAAGCTGGTTTGAGCTTGGATATTTCAACCTAACAGCCTAGCTAGGACTTTGAGACGGACTCACACTTGACTCACTGTCTCACTCCCATCTCCCATCGGTCGTGGAATTGTGGGTTTGGATTAATTATTTTATTTTTTTAATAAATTTCATATTTTAAGTTATCTTTTAACTTTGTGAGTTTCAACATTACATCATTTATTTATTTCACATAAATCACAAAAAATAAATTCATTAACACATATGACAAAATATAATAAATAATCAAGAATATCAAAAAACATATCTATCATTCATCATTCAATCCAAAAAAAAAACACAAAATAAAAACATACAACAATAGCATAAAATAAAAACATCAATCTCAATAATAATAATAATAATGCAAGCTCAATCTCAATATCAACTAGTATAAGTATGCAACTAATGATCAATGAATAAGGGTCTGATGATTTCACTAGTAGTGGACTCAATATCCTTAAATTCCCACAAGTCATCATCTGGTAGTAACTCTTCCGCCCTTGTTGCAGTATGATCCTGGATACACAATCTTGAATCATCTCAATCCTTCATGCATACTAGTACCACGATGATATCTTTTCGCAGTCTCAATCTCCTATCTAAAATCATAGTGACTACAATAAAAAAAGCATACTCTGATGCTATGCTCAACACCAGAGAAGTCAATAGATCCCATACCAACTTAGATAACAAGGGATAGGCGAAATCATATGATTCCTATCATTATAAAAGATCAAGGTTCTTATTATCATTATGTGATAGGATTGAGCAGTAATCAGTATCTAAGTACTGAGATAGCTCACTCCTATTTGATGATCCCCCTTGTCGTTTCTCTAACTAACTGAATGGAAAAGTCATCATCTTTGAATATGGTGTCTATGTCCGTACTCAGAGTTTGGCTACAACTACTACCACACTTAGTATCATATTATATAAATAACTCTATCAATATTTTGTGAATGAACCTTTCAAATTGGTATTCCTTGTTCATGCATGAGGATATGTATGTCAAAATATTCTCTACCCATTCGACCTTAACCCTAGGGTCCATGCATGCAACTAGACAATAAAAAGATAGACTGGTGGACTTGTACTTTAAGTACTTTCTTTTTATATCAAGAGCTATGTCACTAAATATAAGATTATATTTAAACTTCCTAAACATACCACTAATATTGCATATGCATCTGAGTGCAATGCAAGTAGTAGAAGTATAAACTGACAAATGCATATTCGTCGTGTCATAAAAAATCTTCAAAAATTTAATAAATGAAATTTTTGTATCCTAGTCTCTATTATCAATAATAAGTTTTTCACTCTTACTATTGACATAGTCGAATATCACGTGTTCGTATCTAACACATGACTCCAATATTAAGTATGTGTAATTCCAATGGTGTCTCATATCCATTTAGAATTTATTTTTTTAGACCTATAGATAAACAGAGACTACCAAACTCATGTTATCTGCAAGGTGTCCAAAGAGACTATCAAACAATCTTTATCCCCACGTATACTATCAGATTAATGATGTGACACATGTATCTAATGTAAAAAATCTCTCCTAATGACTCATCTTTAATGGTACTAACAACCATATTAATGGATACTCCATTGTTAGATGTATTATCAAATATGATATTATATATTTTATTTTAAATATTATATTCTATAAAGATTCTCATAATACGCTTATATATGGGTAGGCCATGATGAGGATGAAGAATCTTAAAAAATTTTAATAAATTTTTATTTAATGTCCATTTAAAATCTTTATAGTGGGTGGTGAAACATGCAAAAGATGCATCGTCATGACTAATCTAGATATCAGACATTACAAACACCATGATATTCTTATAATTCATTAATTATTGTTTGTTTTTCTAACTTATAATATTTTAGTATGTCGTTTCTATATGTGGACCTAAGAATCCTATGATATGCAGGTTGAAAATAGGTCTACATGAAACTGAATACCCTTTGATCCCTTTAAATTCTACCCAGATGACACATTATGGTGATTAGTTTAACCATGCCTTCCCTCCCTAACTCATCGCAGTATATGAATGAGGTCATTATAGAAGCTGAACTAGATTCAACCTCAAAGACTCCACTGCTCAGTTGGGGTTGCCTAAGATCTAATGTACTATTTTTTGGGTGCAATGTTCAGCATGCTTATTTAGGTGCATAGTTTCACTCGCACTCCTACACTTATATATTTTCTTATAATACTTGTATTGTACTAATTTTTCATCAACACCTCAATTATTTTTATTTTGTAAAATATTAAAGTGAGTTCACATTATAACTGTTCTTTTAATTTTTTGTAAAATGTTCACATTATATTTTAGATGTTTGAGTTTGGGTCGAGATCATGGAAGAAGACTTAGATTCGGCCTCAGACCTTTCCGTAGGGTTATCAATATTAAAATTATCGATATTTATATGAATGGTAATCTCGTTATCACTAAAGTCATTATTTGTCATTTTTAATTTGTTTTTATTAATTATATTCTAAATTTTAATTTCAAAATTAAAAATAATTTGATATTAAATTATCAATAATAATAATAAACTAAATAAAAATTTAAAAATAATACATATTTATGAATTACCAAATATGGATAAAATAGAAAAAGCCACACTACCTGCACCACAATTTGTTGTCTACTGTCACAAACGAGAGCAAATCCAAAGGAAAAGTAAATAGCAAAATACAAAAATGAGAGGAAAGAAAGAGACTAGCTTAGAGAGAGAGAGAGAGAGAGAGAGAGAGAAGAGAGAATTTAGATAGAGAGGAAAGTGAGAAATTGAGATAGAGAGGAGATTGAGTGTGAGAGTGAGAAATTGAGAATGTGAGATTGAGAAAGAGGAAAGAAGAGAAACATTATATAGATTAGAATAAAAAAATTTTAATATATATATATTTTTAAATTTTTTAATTTTTTGAATTTTTTTAAAGATTAATTAAGGCTGAAACCCAATAGCCATTGGATCTTCTGGCTCAGTCATTGGAAGTTAAAGGTGTCAACCACGACACGATTCTGTCGTGCCTGGGCCGACCCGGCACTATAATTTCTTGTGCCCGGGCTCGTGCCGTGCCCGACCACAGCACAATCGTGCCATGTCGTGCCGAGGCCAACCAGGCCTCATGTCGTGTCTGGCCCGGCACGGTACCGTGGCTCGTTGGCACGGTACCTCGGCACAAGCCGAGAAATCAATTTTTTTTAAATTAGAGTTGCATGGGTGCCGAAAAACTAATTTTTTTTAAAAATAGGGTTTCGGGCATGCAGAAACCCTATATTAGAGGTTCGGCCCGACCGGGCCGAACCCAACAGATTCGTGCCGCGGCCCCATACCAGGTTGACCTCCTCAGAACCGTGCCAGGCCAGACACCGCACGGTAACCATGTCGTGCCTAGCCCGGCACGAAAGCACGATCATGCCAGCTAAAAATGGGTTGAGCCGGCCGGGCACGTCCCGTTTGACACCTCTATTGGTAGTTCATCCAATAGCCTAGACCATGCCACTCTAACACCCTCAGCCAAACACCTGTTATTTTAAAAAAAAAACCTACAATGTGTAAAAGGTGGGAACTTTTATTTATAAAATATTATTTTTAATAAAAGAAACGGGCGGGTTGAACACGGTCCAATCGAACCTAACCCAAAACCCAGTCCGAACAAGTTAGCGTACCTTGCCACTAGACTGTGCTTATGGGTCAGGTAGTCGGGTCATGCCTGGTCCAACATGAGGCCCGACACCCTTGGTCCCAACATCGCATGAGCCTTGCCTCGAGACGACACGACACGACACGAGTCTAGGCATGGTTTTGGACCATGCAGTATCAGGCCAGACATGCTTAGTTGAGTCGTGCCCCGGGCTATGCACAGACCGCCCATCCTACTTGCCACCTCTACTCCTTCCTATGAGAATTTTGTATGAAACTAATTCCATAAAAATAAAAAATTTAAAAATTAATTAATATTTCAAAAATATGTCCAGACTAGTACGTCTGGAAATAACGTGGCAAAGCCTTCTTTATGAACGACGGCAATTACCACACTGTTAATTTATTAAAATAATAGGTCGGCATTGAGAATGCCGACTATTGAAAATAGTATAGGGATCCCTTTATGTCCCTTGCCCATAGCTCCTTTGTTGAGCTCCTCGAGCTCCACGAAGGAGCTCCAGTGAGCTCGAAGTGGAGCTTTCTAAAGCTCGACGGAGCTCCTCGTGCTCCACTTGGAGCTCAAAGTGAAGCTTGAGCAGCTCCGTCGAGCTCCACGATGGACCTCTAGTGAGCTCCTTCGTGGAGCTTGTCGAGCTCGAAGTGAAGCTCTAGCGAGCTCGAAGTGAAGCTCTAGCGAGCTCGAAGTGGAGCTCGCTGGAGGTCTACGTGGAGCTCAACTTGGAGCTCCACGAAGAAGCTCGTTGGGGCTCGACAGAGCTCCTCGAGCTCCACGAAGGAGCTTCCTGGAGCTCCAACGAGCTCCATTTCTAGCTCCCTGAAGGTCGACCTGAGCTCGAGGAACTTCGCCTAGCTGCACAATGGAGCTTAGTGAACTCCTTCGTGGAGCTTAATCGAGCTCGACGTGGAACTTGATGGAGCTCCACGGAGGGGCACGCTGGAGCTCCACGGAGGGGCTCCCTGGAGCTCCATGATGGAGCTCTAGCGAGCCCCTCCGTAGAGCTCCGTTGAGATCTAGTTTGCTCCTTCGTAGAGCTCCGTTGAGCTCCAGTTTGCTCCTTCGTAGAGCTCCGTTGAGCTCCAGTTTGATCCTTCGTTGAGCTCCGTTGAGCTCCAGTTTGCTCCTTCGTAGAGCTCCGTTGAGCTCCAGTTTGCTCCTTCGTAGAGCTCCGTTGAGCTCCAGTTTGCTCCTTCGTAGAGCTTGAGGAGCTCCGTTGAGCTCCACGTCGTTCTCTAGCGAGCTCCATGAAGTAGTGAAGGGCATAATGAGATCCCTACAATATTTTCAATAGCCAGTATTCACAACACCGACCTATGATTTTAAAAAATTAACAGCGTAGCAATGGCCGCCGTTCACAACAACGGCTTTGCCACGTTGTTTCCAGATGCACTAGTTTCGGCATATTTTTGAAACTCGAATTAATTTTTAAATTTTTTATTTCAAACAAATTAGTTCCGTACAAAACTCCTCCTAAGACTTACTTAGAGTCTTTTGATATATATGCTTTATTCTTCTTCAGGATCATAACAAAAACAAACACAAACTCCAACTACAATTTTTCTTTTGTTATTTTATTTAATATGGAATTGGTAAAAATTGTTATATGTGTTATGATCCAATTAACAAACATTTTTATGTTTCTTATTATTTGGTCTTTTGAGAACACCAAATATTGTATAAACTATCACAAGTTCCTACTTCCTATGTCTCCTCCATCGATCATCTTTATGAACTTTTTCTTGAAGTGTCTTTTTATTTTATTAATGTTGTATATTCTCATGCTGCTGATGAGCCTCCAACATCAATCATCAATGTGCCCATTGATACTGCTCTAGTCGTAGATCCTACTGGTATTCCTGACTCTCATATACACTTCATCATTCACATTGGATAACTATTCTTCTTTCTCATCTTCATGACTTCCAATGCTTTCCCGCCCTTGCGTCACTTCAAGAATATTAAATTTTCATGAGGTTTTCTCTCACCCACTATGGCAGCAAGCCCAAGCTATGAAAGAAAAGTAACATGCATTACATAAGATTGAAACATGGAATCTGGTTGACTTCCATATAGAAAACTTGCTATCGATTATAAATGGGTTTATAAGATCAAAGCTCGCTCAGATGGTACAATTGATTGCTACAAAGTTTGCCTTGTTGCTAGTAGTTTTACTATGGAATATGAGATTAATTATGAAAAAACTTTTTCTCTAGTTGCTTCTCTTTCTTCTTCATGACCCATATTATCATTTTTGCTACTCATAAATAGTCACTCTTTTTTTTTGATAATCAATGAGAAACCTTCATTAAGTAGATAATAAATCAGACATAAACACCTCCTCCAGCCAAGAAGGGATGATAAAAGACTCGTAGAGACTAGCGTTGAAACAAGCATGATTTGCCAGAACATGAGCACACTTGTTTGCTTGCCTCTTTACAAACCGAATAGAGTAATTACCTTTACCTCTAAGACACACACAATCCGAAATTAAAAAACCATATTCGGAATAGTCTAAAAAGTGAGAAGACAAACTGTTAACAACTGATAAAGAGTCTGATTCGAACTCCACATCGACCAATTTCAAAGACAAAGCCCAAAGTAGAGCCTCACGAAGTGCTAATGCTTCAGCTTCTTTGACACTATAGGATAGGGGCAGTAACAGCGTCTTGCATGCATTAAAACTGACCATCAGTCCTTCGCATCACCATACCCAAACCTATAGCTGATAAATCATGGAACATAGCTGCATCCAGGTTGCATTTCCAACGGCCACCTAAAGGGCGAGACCAGGTTAGGGGACCATGAACGCGCTGGGTAGCAGAGGAAGATGTACCAGCACGGGCACGATGCCAGTCCTGGAGATACACATGCCCCAGCTCCATCGCCTTCACTGCTGATATAAAGGAATTCTCCCAGAGCTTCTGATTCTGTTGCCTCCATACACACCATAAAATCATTGCTATCGAGCACATTGCATCGGGGTCAAGAGCATCAATCAACTTTAGCATCCAAACAGGAAATTCGTCAGTGGTCAATGTCGGCTTAACAACATTAGTAGCAGCCCAACACGAGGACGAATACGTACAGTCATAGAATAGATGCCAATAGTGCTCCTGTCCCTGCCCACACAACACACAACAAGTTAACAGGTTCATGCCTTTATCCAGTAGTCTAACCGATACAGGAATGCAACTATTACACAAACGTCATAAGAAGGAAATTATTTTAGGGGAAAGAAACAATTTCCACAACTTCTTCCAGCTAGAGGCATATAACCTAGACTCGGTTTCATGAAGGCTACCCGTCAGCATTCTATAGCAAGATTTTTCCGTATATAAACCATTATTTGAATAATGCCACATCAACGACTCAGAGATATTAGCTTTTGATAGTGGGATTGAACAAATAGCCATGGAAACATTATTCTCAAAAATAGAGTGAACCAGTTCCGTGTCCCATCCTCTTCCTGCATCTAACAACAGATTTGAAGCCTTTAAATTATCAAGACCAGGAACCGGAGTGGTACCGACCCTAAAACCAGGCAAATCACGAACCCAAGCATCCCTCCATACATCAATTGAATTACCATCCCCCACTCTCCATCGGATACCCCTATTAACAACTTCTTTCGCACTCCAAACACTACGCCAAACAAAGCTCGGATTACTTCCCAGTGATGACGAGAGATAGCTTCCATTAGGAAAATATTTCGCCTTGAACAAACGAGCTACCAAAGTGTTGGGGTTGTGAATGAAGTTCCATCCTTGCTTACCCAATAAAGTAAAATTAAACACCTGTAAGTCATAGAAACCCATGCCACCCAGTTCCTTAGCACGAGCTAGCCTGCCCCAGCTTTGCCATCTAATCCCTTTCCCGTTCCCTGAACTCGAACCCCACCAAAATGAATTCATCATTTTCTGAATCTCATCACAGACCGAGACAGGCAAAAGAAACACACTCATACTGTATGTTGGTATAGCTTGAGCTACCGATTTAATTAACACACCTTTACCTACCTGAGAAAGCAACTTGTTTCTCCACCCTTGGATCCTCTTCCAAATTGTGTCTTTGATGTAGCTAAAGGTAGCACGTTTTGATCTTCCAATCAGCGAAGGTAACCCCAAGTACCTAACCATGTTGATACCATTCGTAACCCCCAGTATAGCTGATAACAGGCATTGCTTATCAATTCTAACATTAGAAGAGAACATGATACCCGATTTCTGGAGATTGATTGCTTGGCCTGAATAGCTCTCATATAGCTCGAGGATCTGATGAATCACTCTAGTTTCCTCTTCTGTACTTTTAAAAAATAAGAAGGAATCATCGGCAAAGAAAAGGTGGGATATGCTCGGGGCACCCTGACATATCTTACTGCCATTTATCATTCCAGAAGTCTCTGCCTGACGGAGTAAAGCTGACAGCCCTTCTGCACAAATAATAAATAAGTATGGAGAAAGTGGACAACCCTGACGCAAGCCTCATTTAGGTATGATAGGACCCACCTCTGAACCATTCATAAGCACAGAGTAACGCACAGTCGTTACACACATCATAGTCCACTTGATCCACCTGTCATCAAACCCCAAAATCTGTAACATATGTTGCAAAAACTTCCAATCTACTCTGTCATAGGCCTTACTAATGTCCAGTTTCAATGCTACTTCCCCTACATTTCCTCTCTGCTTTCGCTTCATATAATGTAGTAACTCACAAGCGATCATGACATTATCAGTAATAGAGCGACCCGGAGAAAAAGCAGACTGAGTGCTAGAGATAATATGAGACAGGAGATGTTTCATACGGTTGGCTAAGACTTTTGCAATAATTTTATAAATCACATTGCAAAGAGAAATTGGTCTAAGATCGTTCATGGATTGGGGGTCAGAACATTTAGGAATTAAACATAGCAAAGTATCATTCAGATTAGGAGGGAAAGATAAAGTTTCTAACCAACCTGTAGCAGTCTGGAATACTACTGGGCCTAATAACTTCCAAAAGTGCTGATAAAATCCGGGATTCAAGCCATCAGGGCTAGGAGCTATATCTAGTAACATCTGCATAACAGCTCCAGTGAATTCTTCAAGTGAGAACCGAGCCACCAAACCATTATTCTCCTCCACCGAAATTTTGTGCTCTATTGGAAGCTCACCATACGATACTTCTTCTGTGCACGCTGCAAAAAGGCCTTCAAAATATGTCTTCACAAGCTCACTTAGACCCTCTTTGTCTGAAACCACATTACCATCTGCATCATTCAACTTCCGGATCTGATTGTGCTTTTGCTTCGAAGAAGCATGTGAATGAAAATAGCGGGTATTGCTGTCTCCTTCCTTTAACCAGAAATCTTTCGCCCGTTGTTTCTAGTACACTTCTTCCTGATCCAAGAGACTATCCATTCCTGCTCTGGCTCTAAAGAACTCACCAACTGCCAAATCATCTGTCTTTCCCCGCAATCTTACTAGTTTCTCTGAACAGCACTTTATTCGCCTTCTAAAGCGCTTCCAGAATTCTCGTCCCCATTTAGCCATAGAGACTGAACACAAGGATAGCCTCTCTAACAGATCTTTGTCACTGGATGAATGCCACCACCTCTTTAAATTTTCGTTGAAGTCTTGTTCCCGAACCCATAAATTCTCAAACCGAAATCTATGAGTATACCCTGGCTTGTGTGTGAAATCCAGCTCTAAAAGAATTGGGGAGTGGTCGGAAGAGGACACAAGTAAGTTGGTAAGTCTGCTCAACGAAAATTCCTCAAACCATGAGACTGATGCAAAGGCCCTGTCCAGCTGTTCCTGAATCCAAGCAGTAGTTCCTCTACCTTTTTCCCACGTGAACTGGTGACCCATAAGCTCTAGTTCAGAAAGTTCACAATCATTTATAGCCTCTGAAAAGCCTCGAAAGAGCCAGTTAGGATGCTCAACCGAACCCATCTTATCACCAGGAGACAATATATCATTAAAATCTCAGAGGATACACCAAGGTAAGGAAGAGTTACCGTGTAAGGTACGGAGGAGATTCCAAGAATCCTTCCTTCTGTTACGTTCGGGAAAACCATAGAAGCATGTCAATCTCCACACAACTTTGTTTGACACATGTACTGATACATCAATGAAATTATTCTGAAAACACAGTAAATACAGGTCATTGGTTGCTTCCACAGTAAAGCGAGACCACCTCCTCTGCCAACTCTATTAACCACAAACTTTCCATCAAAACCCAACTGAATTCTCAATTACTCAATTTTTTCATCATTCACTAACGTTTCAATGAGAAAAATAAGCGATGGGCGCTGAGACCAAATGATCTCCTGAAGGTTTTGAATTGCCCGCGAGTTGCCCAAACCCCGGCAATTCCAACTAATGCATCTCATTGCTGCTGGCGGTCCTGCCCATCAGGACTCGCCAAAAAAGAGCTTGGATTGGTAATCATGGTATCTTGAATCACAGAAGCAACGGTTACTGATGACGCTATCCCTCTTGCCAAAACAGGAGATCCCTCCACCACCATCAAGTCTAAATCAATGTCCTTACCTGTTTCTTGCCTCCTACGCTTCTTATCCTCCTGTACCGATACCTCCACATTCTCTAAGGTTAACTGGTGTGAATTAGCAGTAGTAGTATTTTCTGAACTACCCTGATTACTCACACTTGATGATGCACCTTGGAACATGCTTACAGTATTACCCAGCGCCATACCATGCTCATCACGTAGCCATTTATCTACTACTTGAGCATTTCTTCTCACTGGAGCCTTTAACCATGCTCCCCATTCTGGTTTAACTTCTTGCTCAGGTTCATGGAAGAGTCTAGGACAAAAGACGTCTGTATGTCCAATCAAACCACAGAGGTAACAAAAAACACCTAGTCGTTCATATTGGAAACGAACGATTACCATTTCCCCATCTGCTTTTCTTATTTTCTTCCAACGCAGCAGTGGTAGTCTCACATCTAGCCTCACCCTTATTCTCATATAGGACTTCTAGAAGCCACTGTTATTAACGTGATCATAGGCTACAAATTCTCCAATAGCGTTCCCAAGATGTATCCCTACTCTTTCTGACATACATCCCACTGGTAGCTCGTGCGCTTGTACCCAAATAGCAAGATGGTTTAATGGGATTGTAGCCGGTATGTCTCCAGGTTTGTAATGGTGCAAAATCAAATGAAAGTTATCAAAAGTCCAAGGGCCTCCATCCAGAACATGTCGCATATCCACCGAATGGAAGAATTTAAACAAATATCTGTTTGATGGAATATCTTTAATATGAATCCCCTTACATGGTCTCCATAGATTAACCAGTCGATTGCGCATAACTGTGAAATCCAATGTTTTATCAGTAAGGAATTTCCCCACTAAGCAAAACTCATTTAGGGCGGAATCAGTAGCCTCACTGCCATCCCAGACTATCTCATCCTGATCCTCCCTCGTAATTGAAAGTTTCCCCAAATTTAAATCCATCATACGACTCACACAAAGGTGAGAAAATCAATAGGAATAGACGCTCTCACAAGGAGAAGAAATCAACACTCTCATGCCCTAGCAGAGAGAATACTACAATTGTCATACAAAATCACAAATTTCTAGTTTACCGTTTATGACAACTTTTTGTTATGACTGCCGCGGTGTGCTGCCTATGTTGCATCAACACCAATCAATTGAATGTCGATGGGTAGCATTTGAACTGTCGGGTGCTTGGGGACAACTGTTTCCTTCCCCTAGCAGAGTTGATCCCTCAGTGCCCCTGCCCCGCCAGCCATGGGGGAGAGGGATAGATACAGAAATTGCGATCCCACTCTTTTAGATGTATATTAAAAATATTTTCCTCAATAGTGAACTTTGTAATAAAGTCAATATGAAGCTTTCTCCTAATTATTCTCATCCTCCTAGGTTCCCTCATAAAGTATGTCAACTATAGCGGACACTTTATAAGTCTAAAATAGGCTCCTCAAGAATAATTTGTTAAGTACAATTATATTGCCTCCCAGCATGGATTTTCGGGCAATTATTTTGATATAGCTCTTTTTTTGAGAGGATCTGATCATGATATTACAATTCTACTCTTGTATGTCAATAATATGATTATTATAGGTGATGGTATATAAACTATTAAGTATTCAAGAACTAAAGCACTTTCATTGTCATTAATTTGAAATGAAAGATCTTGGTCCTCTTAAATATTCTTGGTCTGGAAGTTTTTTCCTCTATAGATGATTATTATTTTACTTGGGCCAAATATACTTTGATCTTATTTCTCAAGCTAGTATCACTAATAAAAAGTGATTGACACAACCATTGAGTACACCTTTCAAAAACTCTCATAAAGGTGAACTCTATCTAATGCTACTCTCCATAGACAACTTGTTGGGAGTCTAATATATCTCACTATTACTCACCCTGATATTTTATATGTAGTAAATATTATTCGTAAATTTATGGCTACCCCTAGATCCCCTTATTATACTGTTGTTCTAAGAATTCTTTGATATCTGAAAGACAATATATTTGATAGTCTTTATTTCTCCTCTCATTCTTCTATAACTCTTTAGGTATATTCAGATGCAGATTGGGTAGGTGATTCACAGATTTTTGATCTACTATAGGATATTGCTTTCTTCTAGGTGATCCTCTTTTCTCTTGGAGAAGTAAGATATAAACAATTGTTGCTCATTCCAGTACTGAAGTTGAATACAGAGTAATGGCAGATACCATAGCTGAACTCATTTTGTTACGTTGGTTACTAAAAGATTTTGGAGTTGGTTGTTCCACTACAATTCAAATTTATTTTGATAATAGAAGTACAATTCAAATTGTTCATAATGATGTATTCTGTGAATGTACCAAGCATATTGAGATTGATTCTCACTTTTTTCATCAATATTTGTTTCAAGATACACTCACACTTCAATATGGTTCCGCTAAGGATCAAGTAGTTGATATCTTCAACAAACCTCTTCTTCCAAGGCCCTTTGAGCTTTAGCATTCAAACTCAAATTGATTTCTATTAAACTACCACGAGTTTGAGTGTGAATGTTAGAATATTTTCCATATTTCCTCTCCTTGTTCCCCTCCCCATTTTCTATAAGTTCCACTATAAACAACTTCTAAGAAACATTATTTAAAAGTCATTTCTTGTACATTCAAAATATATAAATAATATACAAACAATTCTTAATTTCTTTTTCACTTGATTTCTTCACATATAAACCTATATGTATAAATGTTTCCTAAGTCTTACATATCCATAAACCTACATACATACATACATACTACATACATACATACATACATACATACATACATACATACATACATACATATATATGTATGTATGTATGTATGTTCTATAACTTTATATATAAACTTATATAAAAATAAAAACCTATAGATATAGCATAATAAACCTAAATATATAAAGATTTCCAAAAACAGTTATGCATATGTTTTCATATGGGTTTATTTATATACACTTATAGATAATGGTGCACACACACACACACACACACTTGTATATAAAGGTTATAAATAAGTTTTTGAAAACATCATTATATATAGGTTTATATATGAATTGGCGCGATACATAAATCTATTTACAAAAATATACAAATGGAACAAAAAATTTAAATGGACCAAGGCAACTCCATATTAGAGATGGGTTTAAAACATACACCATATGGACCAAAAAATACAAATGGACATAAGTCACATAACTCCATTGCCAAAAACACACGCACGCACATGCAAACACACGCACGCACTTACCAGCACACGCACGCACACACGCGTACACACACACACACACACACATTTATGTTTCAAATCATAAATGTAAACATACAAACGGAGCAAAAAAAAATCATATACCATATTAGAAATGGAGTGACACTAAACTCCATTCCCAATACCTAGGGCAAACATGAGACAGACATTTATACCCACATTTATTCGGCCAGATGTGGATCATATTTCAATTTTAACAGTATTGAATAACTTAAACTACACCCAGAAAATAAAACAAACACATCCAAATGACAAACGAAAATAAACCCGCGCGCACATATCATTGCCCACACATTTATAATGTTAAATATTTATGCATATCCATTATAAGGATGCATGCTTCTCCAACAAGCAAGGTTATATTATAACTTGAAATTTCATAAATTTAAGCGTTATGAGGCTGAAGTGATTTTCCAAGAAGAAAGTTTTTGAAGAGGAAGAGAGATTCCTGCCGTTTGAAGAGAGGCACAGCGTGACCAGCTCCTCTAAAAGTAAGAAAAGTTAGACCCTCATATTCTTGAACCCATCCTGCAACCTATTAATTCAAGAAAATAACATGAAACGATAATACGCAAAGAAAAACACGAACAGCAAGAAGATAATGTTAATTGCTATCCGACAGGCAAACCTGCGTTTTGTTGTAGTACCAAGCGTCCCATTTCTTGGTGATCGTCAAGTTCAAACGATTGATGCTGTATCTCGTAGATAGTGTGGAAACTCGCGCATCAGCATCCCCGCTGCGACACAGACAAACAAAATATCAAACATCTTTATTTAGAGATGATCGATTGAATATTGAGGAAGCAAGAGTAGCATATATATGACCTATACAGCCATATTTTATAACCAGCTTTTATCAACTCTCTGTAGAAAGGAAGAACTGTCGGATACAAATAATTCCAATCACGGAAAACCTGATCGCTGGCCCGCACCAAAAGAAAAAAGAGAACATCTTAATATAACATAATAAGCTAAAAGAAGGGTCCGTTAGGTTAACTATTGGCGGAACAGTATATGTATATGAAGCTGCGTGTTACTGTAGCAATTACTTGCAGATACTCCATTTCGTCGGCGTCGTTGACGTGATTTTTCCCCTAGGAACATTAAGAGCTTCTTGCACATCTGCTCTATTATAGTAAGCTTTTGCATAACTGTCCAGGCATGGATCATAATCTTCTCCTCTTATTCTAAAGGCCTTGCACAAATTAAACACGAAAGAAATTAAGGATGTTCCTACAGGTTTCACATACATAAGTTAATTACTGTCTCGAGTTTACTGTATTGGTTCTGCCATAAAACTTTGCTTTTTCAAACAGATTAATATCACCATCATGATCTTTGTCATCCTCTACGCAAAGAGGAGTGTAGATGCTGTAAATGTCTATCTTGTTCAATTGTTCAAACAATTCATCCACAGCAGTGTTGCAGTTCTTGTTGTCAAATGTAGAGCTATTATCAAAGTCGCAATTATTCTTGATACGAAGATGGATGTTATCAGATATGATACTATGACTCCATGTATAATCCACCATGCCATCCCAATCTTTACCCGTGTCTGTTTCTGGGTTTCCTATCTGATAAAGAAATCAAACGCCAAACTACAACCATTAGATATTCTATACTTTTTTTTATTGCAAGCTAATAAAATTATAACGGAAAATTAGGGTATACTATTCTAAAACTAAAATATAGTTTTTTTCTATTACACAAATAATAAAAACATTTTTTGGGATTGGGTGACAAATGAACTTTATACTCTTAATAATAATATTATTATTTTTTGTTAAACAGAATGTGTCTATTTGCATCTATAATACACATAATATTAAACTGTGTGTGTGTGTGTGTGTATGTACATAAGACCATATGAACATATTTGTCTATGCACATGTATAATATATATATATACAAATAAATAACATTATGAAAGATATCATACATATATATATATATATATATACAGATCATAATGTAAATATGTAAAAATATTTATATATATTTTTACAATATATATGCATACATGATACATGTATTCTTATGTATATATTCATATGGTATTATGGGTGCATAAAAGCACAATAGCGCGCACACACACACACACACACACACACACACACACACACATTTATATACAATCAATGTGCAGATTACAATACGTATACAAATAAAAGCATTACAATATGTAGGTGGTATTTTTTTGATTATATTAAAAATATAAACAAATTTAATTTTGTACAAAATTTTATAAAAGATGATTTTTGGGTATTTATAAATAATGATTATTGATTTTCAGGTTCAAAAACCTAATTTCCGAAATTATCATATCAATATTTATTTTTCGAAATCATTTTTTTAAATACATATGTTTTTATTTATATAATTTATATAATTATTTAATAATGAATATATAATTTTATTTATAAAAATATACAAAAGTTTTATTTTGTGCTCAGTGCATTCACGCAGTATAAAAATTGTGCTCACCAAAATCCCCTTCAAGTTTATCTTGCTAGTCACTCTTCTGATGTTCTCCCGGTGTATTTTACTGGCGAGAACTGGAATATATTTTCCTGTGGATTATTCGATCAATTGTCAGTAAAATCCAGCAGCCAATCTTGGCCATACAAAAATTACGGGAGCAAAATTTACCGGCGTAGCTTTCTCCTGCAATGTAAAATGACCGCCCTTCGTATTCGGGGTACGTGGCAAGCCACGACTGCAGGAAATCGTAGTTATCGTTGGCTGTAATTAAAAAAAAAGTAAAACAGTAAAAAATTTGATTAATCATTAAAATACTATTAATTAATTAAAATTCGTTGATGATAATCCAAACAGAAAATAATATACTTATTCCGGCAATATAGAAACACTTGCGCCAGAACTCGAATAATTATTTTTTAAATTATTATCAAAATGAAGAAAAAATTTTATTTAAGCCACAATTATGTTTTGACATGTATTAAGAAAAATATTTATTAAGTTAAAACTTATAAATCTAGGGATAAGCGAATTAAAATTAATGTACATATTTATTATTATAACATCTTTAATTTAATATGGTTGAAAAATGCATTTTCCGAACCAACGCCAACTTCTCTCTCCTAGTGCTACGCTTTACCACTTTTTATGTAATAGTAAATAAAAATAGAGAAATATAATAGTAAATAAAAATATGTTAATTTTTAAAAAAGAAACAATTATCCACGCCACAAGGAGTGGAGAGGATATAAAAGAATTCCCTTTCCACTAAATTTCAACTCCTTTTTTATATTTCCACATAATTTTAAAATTTGTATTCCCTCAAATCTAAATACATAAATACATAAAACACTGGAAAAAAAAAATCTTTTTGGAAATAAAAAGAAATGGGGATGTACCTGCCACGTCATCATCAAGTCGGCTGTAATTTGACCTTGTATTGGAATATGAGTAACCCACGCCAATTGGTGATTCAAGGAACAATATGTTCGCCTCTATTCCACCATCAAATTTTAACCAACCAATTATTTTATTTCATAGCATCTTTACTTTCGCAACACAAGGAATCATTCACATTCATGCATATATGCATGCATGCATGTAAGTACATGCGTGGGTGTGTGTGTTACTGCGCGTCTATGTATACATGAAAATGAGCAAAAATACCAGTATTCCATGAATTGAGGTTTAATTCGATGCCAGTTAAACCATGTTCACTGTTGCCAGTTAAAATAAAAGGGCCAATTTCTTGGGTTGCTCCATACCCTACGGAAGAACATCCTGGACCTGAACCCAAATATGAGCATGCATAAGTGATGAATATCTCTGTGTGTGTGTGTCTGTGCGTGTACATGAGCATGTATGAATATGTATGTTTAAGTATATGAATAGCTAAATATCAGGAGTTGGATATTCTTGGAGAAGGGATGGTAGAGAGGAAACTGTTTTGATGGAACAGTTAATGCAAATAAACAAATTTATAGAATGGTGCCATACCACCGCTGAGCCAGAGCACGAGAGGCTTTTGCGTGGCATTGCTAGTGGCCTCGAAGAACCAATAAAAGAGTGCGCTTGAGTTGTTGTTCACCAGAATGTGTCCGGCGTAATGTTTGGCCACGTAGCTACTTGGCTGCAACGGCAAATTAGTAACTGCTTGATGGTGTATGGAGGATAAAGCTGCGGCCGATTTCTCGCCGGAGAAGATCAGATTCAGAGCTAAACAGACAGAGAGAAAAACCATGATCAGAACTTTAGATTGAGAGAATTGAAAGGAATCTCCACACGCAGAAATTGTGGAATGGGTGTCAAATAATAGTCATCTTTACTGCAAAATGAAAATGGGTGTGAGTTCTGCTACCACTAAAAGATCACAAGTTTACCACCTAAGACTTGGAGCAATTTAAGCAAAAAAGAAATCTTTGCCATTAATACACATGTTATTCATTTTCTATTCAAAAGGTTTGTGCAGAATTACTTTTTATAATACGTTCATTGAATCTGTTATAAAATTAATATATTGTGACAAAATTATGTAAATTTGATCTCGTTGTAAAATATTTTTATAAGGTCAAATTATTCTTAAGGGATCATAAACCAAAATAAATACAATTTGAATTTTTTTAATGAATAGTAAACTCAAACAAAAATATTTATGATTTGGGTATATTTTTAGAACCCAAAAACATAACACCCAAATTTTCAGGAAATATGTGTTTAGATATATCAAATATAAAATAATAAAGAATATAAATGTATTTATTTTTTAAAACTAAAAAAAGTGCACCAAACTCAAAAGTTATTAATTTTGAGAGGACTAAAATTTATCAACCCAATTTTAGATATATTAATATATAATTATATATAAATATGTGTAGATATATAAATACATATATATAAACTATAAACATATATATATATATATATATATGTGTGTGTGTGTGTGTGTGGGTATAAACATTTATAAATATATAGATATGTATATATATGTTTATGTGTGTAGATATATAGATATTTATAGACACACACACGCACGCACACACACACACACACACACATGTAAGTGTGTGTGTGTGTGTGTGTGTGTGTGGGCGTGAGTGTGTGTGTAGGTATATAAATTCTCAACACTCCTTGTTGATAATCTTCAGTACCCACTATAATACTATTTTTCATGGGCCTACTAATCCACACAGTAAAAAGCCAATGTGGTTACCTCACAATCAACATTATAGTGAGGCTCAACCTATCATGTCATACTTAATGCCTCTATATTAATTAGTTTCGTTCAGCTTGAGGCTCATCAAAAGAATGACTCTAACTTATGATTAATTTATGGAAGGTAAGTCAACACCCTTCCTTATAGATAAATCCCCCTACTAGCGACAAACTCCTTAAACTAACTTAGTTAGCATGCCTGAACTCTAAAGAAGCACCACCTTCAATATACTTGCACTCTCTTATTGAAGCACTCTCACACATTTTAACTCATATCATTCAGTATGTGTAATATTTAATAAAGTTTTTAGCTATGGTCACATACACATGTGATGAGTCTATGACATTCTTTCTCACTCAATATCTTGCACTCTCTCATACATTGTACCTTTCACTGATCTCCACCTTCAAAGTCCACTACTCTGCATGTGCTTATAATTCATTGAGGTACTTGTTGATTCCATAAGCAAAGAGGACATCTTTCATTGAGGCTAGTTATCATGATAGAATTGATTGTGAGACCGTCATACATACTTCATTGTTGGGCGAATGAGTAGGCTATATATATATATATATATATACACATATATATAATTATTTATATATAATTATGTATATGTATGTATATATAAATATATTTATTTGATTATATAAATAAACATATATTTAGATACGTATATATATATATATATATATATATCTATGTTTATATATCTATATACGTATCTAAATATGTATATATTTATGTATAAGTTTGTATATATAAACATGTGTGTGTGTGTGTGTATTTATTTATTTATTTAAATGTTTATATAAATAAATATATACATAGATAATACACACACACACACACACATATATATATATATATAAATACATATATGTATCCTAATATATATATATATATATATTTATATAAATATATAAACACACACACACACACACACATATATATATATATATAAATACATATATGTATCCTAAAATATATATTTATTTATATAAATATATAAACACACACACACACACACACACACACATGTGTGTGTGTGTGTGTGAAATATGATTATATATATATATATATATATATTATGTTTATATAAATAAAGATATAGATACATTTAAATATATAAATAATGTGGGTGTTTATATTTATACACAAGCACACACACACACATTTTATAAAGAACTACTTGTAGGGAAAGCTAAAGGCAAAGCAGAACTGGAAAGACATTTATTTTTCCACCCAACTCTTAGAATAAAAAGTGAATCAGTCATGCCTTAAAGCATCAAATAAGAATCCTGCAGGATATTCTCTATAGCTTATACCCAGATGCTAGAGTAGGAGAAGATATCACTGACTCTACTATAAGGAGAGGAGTTGGTTAATCTTCTTAGTGTATCCATAAATCCTCTATAACCTACCTTAGCACTAATGTACTAAGCAATTTTACACATTGTAACCATCTTTATACCCTTTTGTTTTTTGTTTTGTTTTGTTTATGAGCAAATTCATTTCGCTATCAAGCAAGCTAGTGAATAAGAAATTTTATAGTAAGATAACCAGATAAGTTATCCCCAACACTATACAAGTCAATCCCATGGGATATTATAAGAAAAAAAAATCCAAGTCAAGTAAAAGAAGAAAAAGAAAAGCCCAACCTAATTAGTGTAAGCCATTCTAAACGTTCTTTAAATATTCATGACCCATTGATCTATCTTTTTGCCTAGGTCATTAAGCTATCTATCATACTTTAACTAGTCAATATATGAGTTGTAGCTATCATTGCAATAGGTTGTTTTTCTAGGGACTATTTTGATTGGAAGGGCAACAAGCCACAAATACCAGAAATCAAGGAGGTTGTGATCAAATGACAAAGATGCTAAAAAAAGTGAATGTTGTGGGACTTTGAATCATATCATCCATGAATCAGATTATGTATAAAGTAAATGCTCTCAGCCTTTTGATTTTTTTGTTGATGTCTTTTTTGCATTAGTAGTCTTAAGTATATTTAAGGTTCGGAACATTTTTGTATTTAACAAGAGACTTTAACTTTACTTCTTTACTTTGGAAATAAAAGAAGTTATTTTGTTGGGGAAAAATAGAGAAATTAACTTTAAAAATAGCTTAGCTCCACTAATAGGTAGAGGGATACAAAGATGTGAGCCTTACCTCATACTCCTATCATTCTCACATCTCACATAACTTCTTAATGCAATTTGACTTGTAGAAGCATATTATTTTTATTCTTTATGTTGTTTGTTATAATGCTTACCTTTTTCTTTAAAAGTCAATTTTCATCTTCTAATGAGAGGGTAAACTCACCTTAGCAATTTGATTTCCCATTTTATTCTCTGGAGGTTGAGGTTTCTACTATACTAATACATAATGCTTCAAACCTAGTCTAATGCTTCTTGAGGCTCAACTTAGGAGTTGGCTTATGTGAAATCCAGAAAAAAAAATGGAATAATAAATAAAATGATTTTTCTGGAAAATAGAAAAAAAGATAATTTGGCTATAAGAAAAAAAAATCTAGATTTTTTTTGAATGCTATAAATTAACAGACTTCACCATTACATTTGTCTTGAAAATATTACTTTAGTTACAAATTTTTTCAAATTTTGAGGAAGTTAAAATTTAGTCATTTTTTAAAAATTATTTTATATTAATAATAATATAATATAAAAAAACTGGACAAATAATGTGGTTGCACGCATGCACAACCCAAGTGTAAAAAAAGGTTTTTTTGAGATTATTTTAATAGAAAAAAGATAAAAAAAACTGACATGAAAATGAGAAATGAGAAAATGAAAGAAAAAAAATGACATAGTGGAAGAAATATAGTGTGACAAAAAAAACATAAAAGAACTATGCTATTCTTTTGTGATTAGGTAATTATTTTAAAAGTCAGAATAAAACAGTCAAAGAACAAAAGTTGCTCTTCGGGACAAGAGTTTCGTATTGGAATTAAATTTTCAAAATTTTTGTGAAATATTCTGAGAGGTAGTAGTTTTCTCCTATTAGAATTTATTTTTAATAAACGGCTGTAAATGATCGTGAATTATATTTCAATTCAAATTTTTTAGAAATTAAAGTATGAATGGTTTATTGGAGAAAATTTTGGTGTTTGGTTTAGTAAAATATATTGTAGTATGAATTGTGTTTGTGTAGTTATAAATGTGCTTGGAATATGGTTTATTCACAAATGACATATTGTATTTCATATACACAGAAATATCCAAAATAAATGGGTGAGTAATTGGTTTTTATATATAAGATAAAATGGATATTATTTATGCGAACTTGAAATGAGACAATGTCCAGAATGAGTTATGTGGTATCTTTTGGATAATGTCCAATTTTATTATTTCGTAGATAATCCATATTTTTGGAGAATGTCCAATATTTATCGAGGAATGTCCAATGTCCAATATATTTATAAATATATAAAATTTGTCTCACTTGACTTTGGCATGTGTCAGGGAGTCGTTGACTCAAGATATAACCATAAAAATATTTCATCGATAATTACATTCATGTAATTATTGTACTTGAAAGGGTGTTGATATATATGCATGTTTTGTTTTTATGTGCTCTTTGGTAGGGAGTAGCCATGAATGAGTTTACATCTGCTAAGCCTTGTTTATTCCATTGTGGGACCACATTCAAGTACAAGTCCAAAGTAGATGACAGACCCATATGCAGAATCACATCTGTGATGAAAGTATGTTGTGGCTTAAATTGTATATTATATGTATTTTTATTCCACTGAGCAAATAAAAGAAAAAAACAAGTGTATGCAATATTTGAAAAAAATGTTATTTTATTATATATTTTGTTGTGTGATGAAAGAATAGGAACTCTTGGGAATAGGGGCATCACAGATTGGTATCAAAGGTTAGGTATATGATTACCTATAGCTCAAAATTTGTATAAGTTTCACTTGGTAGGAAAGTTTAGATTTATTAGTATCTAATGCTAAAAAAATTAATATCCAAATAATAACTTGGTGTCATGGTCTAGATAACAAATTACTTAGCAGGGAGCACAAAATATAGTGGAATTTTGTTATGTGTATATTGGTGTGGGGTATGTTGGATGTTTTAGATGGTATAGATCATATGCTTTGTGGGAAATATATAAAAAAGAAAAGGAACACCTGGGTAAAGTAACATAACCTTAGCAGTTCAGAAAATAAAAAGATATCTCCAAAATTAAAAGTCTATTATTAATTGTCATGTGCACTAAAAATAGAACAAAAATGTGATTTTTAAATTATTATTTGACTTGTGTAGTTTATAAGTAGAGAATGAGGATATAAAAGACATTCACAAAATGAGAATCAACCACTAGTCATCTTTGACTAATAAGATTTCAAAGAGGTTGTGGGTGTCGTAGTTGCCATGTTTTCACAAACTAGTGTAGCTGTAGGTTAGGAAAGATTAAGTAACCTCCAAAGGTTCAAGGTACATCATCCTCCAATATTTATGGGAGAATGGGATCTGATGGTAGTAGATAATTGGTTTTGACAAGTTAAAAAAATCTTAGAAGCTATGGAGATTGCTTACAATACCACAAAGATCTGGTTAGTAGTGTTCCAGCTAGAGGGCAAAACCCAAATTTGGTGGGATTAGATCAAGGCCTTGAAGAACATTGAGGTAATAATATTAGATGAATTTCGAAAATTCTTTATGGAGAAATATTTTTCAACATCAGCTAGAATTACTAAAGGCCTAGAAATTTCTTGAACTTAGACAAGTAAATATGATAGTGCTCGACTAAGTAGCTAAATTCATAGAGTTGACAAATTTTTGGGATGATTATGTGGCCAGTAATGTGGCTATAGTTTGGAAATTTGAAGATGGATTGAAATTATCCATTTAGAGAAAGACTATGAGATTTCTCATCTAAGATATCGCGCAAAAAAGTAAGGATGCATGGAATATCTGAGATGTGAGTAGGAGTACTAGTTGGAAGATAAAATAGAGGCAGCATTTTTTCTAGAAAGCAATAGATACCATTTATTTCACGAGGAGTTCAGGGACAATGTCATATTCATCAAGGCCAAGGCCAGATTGGGAGTTCAAGGCCAATTGGACCGGGAATTTTTTTCACTTCCATCAACCTGGACTTTGGAAATGAGAGTGTTTACTAAAGCCAAGATCTCCAGGATTATGAAACATCATAGTCCCAAATATCTTTGGTAAATATACAAACATTATTTATTTCTCATTTCTCTAGTATGGGTCAAGGGAATTAGGTGCTATCTTAAGATACTTCACAAATATTTTCTACTTCACAAGCAGACTAGAAAGGCCTAGGTATGAGTCGAAATTGAGAAAAGGGCCACATACCGAGACTTTGAGGACCCAAAGACATGTCTATGCCATTACACCACAGATATAGAGGGTAGTTTGGTCAGTAATACAAGGTACTTTCATACATTTTCATTTATGGGCAAGAGTTTTATTTTATTCTGGTGTATCATATTTATTTATTTTCACATCATGTGTAAAAGAATTGAAATTAGAGGTTGAAAACTTGGATGAGCCATTGCATATTACTTTTTCCTTGGGGACTAAGCTGAAAATTAGATAGATATGTTAAGATTGTGAGTTAAAAATCTCACGGATTTTTCTCTTGGAAGACCTCAGGGTCATGGACATATCAGATTTTGATGTAATTCTTAGCATGGACTGGTTAATTACACATCAAGTCATTATTGATCGTAATCTTAGAATAGTTATTTCCTACACACTAGATAATATATCTGTTATATTTCTGGGGGATAAGCATGATGCTTTACTCTAGACTATATACGATT
This sequence comes from Sapria himalayana, assembly GCA_029783825.1. Taxonomy (NCBI): domain Eukaryota; kingdom Viridiplantae; phylum Streptophyta; class Magnoliopsida; order Malpighiales; family Rafflesiaceae; genus Sapria; species Sapria himalayana. Next base: position 381,960 of record JAREIK010001333.1, on the reverse strand, counting down.
CTAGATAGCATGGACAATTGATGGGTTAGTTGGCATGCCTCACCTTGAATGATGAGGGTATACTAAATATGGATCTTCCTTAGATAGTTTGTAAATATATGAATATTTTTCCAGATGAACTACTAGTATTATCTCGCATAGGGATATAGACTTTAGTATTGAGTTACACACTGATACATCACCAATTTCTATGAATCCATATAGGATGATATCGGTGAAATTACATGAACTCAAGGTCCAGATACAAGATTTATTAGGCAATGGTTTCATTAAATCGAGCACTTTATCCTGAGGTGCTCCAATTCTATTTGCAAAGAAGGATAAGACCATTCGACTATGTATCGACTATCAATAGTTAAACATAATTATGATAAAGAATTGATATCCACTACCAATGATTGATTATTTATTTGAACTATTAATCAGCTTACGAGTATTTTTTAAAATAGATCTTCATATTGGATATCACTAGTTGAGAGTTAAGGAGGGTCATATCCCTAAGACAATATTTAGAATGTGATATGAGTATTTTAAGTTTACAGTAATGCCATTTTGATTAATGAACGCACCAACAGTATTCATGAATCACATGCATAGAATATTTCAGCAATATTTAAATTATTTTATTATAATTTTTGTGAATAATATTTTGATTTATTCTTAGTCCGAGATAGAGGATGAAGATCATTTAAAAGTTGTTCTCAAAACTCTGAGAGAACATAAATTATATGTCAAATTTAGTATATATGACTTTTGATTGATATAAGTAATATTTTTTGGGACACGTGTATTGGCTACTCGTGTCTTAGTGGACCTTGAAAAAGTCAAGGTAGTCATGAGTTAGGAGAGAGCAAAGTCAATTTTTGAGATACATAGTTTATTAGAATTGATTGGATATTACAAGAGATTTATTGAGAATTTTTCTTATTTAGCTGCTCCAATGACTAGATTGACCTTGAAGGAAGTCAAGTATGAGTGGACTAATCCATATTAGAAAAAATTCTAGGAATTAAAAAGGAGACTTACTTCAACTCCTATTCTGATAGTTCTGAAAGGGACAAAAATATACAGTGTATTGTGACTCAAAATATGAGTTTTGATGTATTTTGATATAATCTAGGAAGGTTGTAACTTATGGTTCATGGAAGCTAAAGTACCATGAGCAAAATTACCTAATACATGATATAGAATTGGTGTCTATAGTCTTTGCCTTAAAAATATGCTGTCACTATTTGTATGATAAGTAATTTAGGGTATTTTTAGACCACAAAAGTCTGAATAATATCTTTGCATAATGGGACTTCAACATTAGACAATACTGATGAATGAAATATCTAGAAGATTATGATTTTACTATGTATTACCATCCTAGTAAAGCAAATGTGGTGACTGGTGCACTTAGTTAGATGTCATGGGGTTCACTAGCTAGTATAGCTTCGTGTAAATAGAACATGCTTGAGACTGTGAGATGATTTAGCTTACAATATAGCAATCAATGACATGGTATTATTGGTAGTTTAGTAGCCACATCTTCCCTAATGAATAAGGTGATTGAGATGTATAAACAAGATACAAAATATTTATCGATCAAGAACTAAGTAGAGGCTGGTACATGCGATAAAGGTTGGGCCATTCACATGGATGATAGTCTTCGGTTTGTGGGATAGATTGTAGTTCCTCGTATAGTAGAATTGAGAGAGATGATTCTTAGAGAATTCCATTATTCTCATTTTGTAGTACATCCAAATGGCACAAAGATTTATAATGATTTTCATCGCTAGTATTACTAGAATGGGATGAAAAGATACATTTGAGATTTTATGCGACGATACCTCATGTGTCAACATATAAAGGTTTATCATCAAAGCTAGTAGGGTTATTCCATCCATTAAAGGTAGCAGAGTGGAAGTGAGAGTATATCATAATGGATTTTGTGACTCACTTGACAAGAACATCATGAAAATATGATGCTGTGTAGATGATAGTGGACCTGCTTACAAGGTCAACACATATTCTAGCTAAGCAGATGACCTTCATACTAGAGGAATCATGTAGGTTATACATATGAAAAATTATCCAATTATATGAAATGTCAGTATCTATTGTATTGAACCGAGATCCTAGTTTTATGGCTTAATTTTGGAAGAGTTTTCAGAAAGTAATGGGAACATAGTTGGTAATGAACACAACTTTTCATCCACAAATAGATGGCTAGCCGGAAAGAATCATACAAGTTTTAGAAGACATGCTATGAGCATAATGTCTAGATTTCAAGGATAGCTGGGAAGAACTTCTTTTTTTGGTCGAGTTTCCCTACAATAATAGTTATCAAACAAGTATACAAATGGTTATCACATGTCCATATCTTTTAGGTAACTCATCAATTGCTCTTGATGGTTGCTTTATATTTTTATTTTTATTTTTTGTTCTGACATGTCATATAGACATAAATTGATGCGGTAATAAACGTATTTATACTTTTAGAGTTATAAGTATCATTCTCATAAAATTAATATATACTTTCTCTCAAATCATACTAGTAGTAGCCATACAATATAAAGTAAGTTACAAGACTATCACTATTTTATAAGTCACCTTCAATTGCAAATGTCACATAACTTACCTATCACTATTAAATATGATGACATGTAACTCCCACATGAAAGGTAAAACCATTAAAAAAATATTCTATAAAATGATTATATTAATTGAGGGTTAGTTCTTCTAAGACATATAATAGACTAACTTATAAAAGCATTCATACTTTCGGGCTTCATAATTATCATATTTTCATGATTAACATACCTCAATATTGGGTTTTGACATATAAATGTATCTTTCATATTATGATCATTAGTGCTGTTACTTTCTTCCTACCATTATATGTGAATGTACTTTGTGGCTAACTTATTATGATTCAGAGCAATAGTATGAAAAAACTCACCAATAGTAAAAAATTAATTTTAGTTTTATATAAATACCACATCTTTTAATATCCAAACCACAACAAAATATAAATATAAACTTCATCCATTAATCATCCATTACATGTAATTAAATACAATAATCTGAAATCTCAATTTAGTCTGACATTGAGGAAAAATTTAAATGAAATAATTAAAGATATATCTCATATAATTCTATATTCCAAATGACTAAACTAAAGATTGTGTAGGAATCAAACTCTAAATAAACAATACTTGGTCGTGTGTCTTAGATTTTCTCCTAGAGTATGTCAAAATTCACACCCCTTAGGGTTTATGCATGTTCCTTGCATCATCCATTTTATCATGAAGCACTTCTATGATTAGGTGAAATTTTGTTCCAAAAATCCTAGCTTTGCATCTCTATTCTTGTGCCCAAGTTATTTTATACTCGAATAACTTAAGTGCAAATATAAAATAGAAAGCCATGACTTTTAGGAATGAGTCATAACTTTGGTCTCTTTCTAGCTTTAAAATATAATGACATTATTATTGATCATGACTATACATTTTATTTCTACAATACATAGTTATGATATTGAGAATAAGCCATAACTTTGGTGTATCGGATCATACTGAATGATTCATAATAGAAGAAAAAAAATATCTTATATGTAAATGAAAAAAGAGTTTATATACTTGTGCATGCTTCTAGTTAATGGTACAACAAATTTTATTTGTTCATTAAGTCTTTTTCCTTTCACCATAGGTCATGTGATGATCAACTTATATATTTATTATATGTTGATGACATGCTAATCAATGGTAATAATAGAACACAAATTGATAAACTTTAAGGGAATATGAAAAAAAGTATTTTCTAGAAAAGACTAGGCCCAATTAGATATATTCTAGGGATGAATATCATATAAGATAGGCCTTCTAGGCATATATGATTTTCTTAAGAATATTACATTAGTAAATTTCTTGAAATTTTTGTTATGAAAAAGGCTAAGTAGGTCCCAAGCCACTTAACTAAATATTTTAAGTTGGGTTCATTTTCAGAAGACTAATGAGAAAAAGAGAAATATAAGTCATGTCTTTTATGTCATATATATTATCAATGTTTTGTATGTTATGGTTTGTATGAAATCAAATATAAAATATGATATTAGTGTTGTTATTCTTTTTTTATCAAACCTAGTAGATATCAATGGATTGTAGTCAAATCTATTCAGAGATATATATTAGAGATTTCTCAGCTATCTTTTTACTTAGGTAGGAGAAAGCTCATACTTCTCAGATACACTAATTATGATATAACTGATAATTTAGATTCATGCAGATCCATTTCATGTTAAGTTATAATTTATGGAGGTGTAGCATTATTCTGACAATCTAAGCTACAAACACGTATAAAACCATCTAATATTGAGGATGAGTTCATTATAGCTACTAAAGCATGCAAAAAACTTTATGAATAAAAATATTTTTGTAGACTTGAATGTTCGATATGATACACACACTACACTATGTAATAGTCAAAATACTATATATTTATCTAAAAATTCAATCTTCCATAATAAATCAAAGTATAATGATGTACAAAATTATTAGATATGAGATGTAGTAAACAAAAAGTCATGTATACTTGAAAAAATATACATAAATAAAAATATCATTTATATATTAATAAAATCTTTATCAGTAAATATTTGTAATTTTTTTTGAGATGCATGTTAGTTTGTGTCATTCCATTTAGGACAAAGGAGATGATTTGCTGGGCATGCCCGAGTTGGGTAAAGTGTGTGTGTGTGCAACATTGTTTAAATTTTGATAAAAAATAAAAAAATAATAAAAAAAATGGGTGGAATGTAAAAAATAAAAGTTATAGAGGATATAAAAAAAAAGAAAAATAAAGGAACGAGGGGACATTTTTCACTTCTTGTATTACAAAGTAGTTACATAGCAAAAATGAAGTCCATTTCTAGAGTTATAGAAAATCTTTGTTGGGTAAACTTTCTCTCAGCATGTGTTTTTCAAAAACAAGGTGATGTTTTTCTTCTTTTTGTGGCAAAGAGAATAACACGCAGAGCCAAATTAGATTTCTATCATATTTACTATTTAATTAATGTGTGTTTTCTACACTGTGTTGTGTGTTGTTTTTAATAGAATTTTCACTCATTCAATTTTCTGCATTATTACCACTTTCCTCTCTATTGCCAAAACCTCCCATCATATCAAAAAATAAAACTTCTAACCTAAAGAAACATTCATATAATTGTCCCCAAAATCCAAAATTTATGAAATTATTTTGGATTTTATATCTTTTAGAATTTTATATTCTAAAATATTTATTTTATCTCAATAAAAATTTTTAGATATTTTATGTTTAATGAATTTTCAGTATGCATGAAGTAGTTAGTATATATTAGTATTATTTATTTATTCGTTGTATAAATTAATCTTTGAATACATTAGTATCCATAATATATTTTCTAGATTTTGGAATTATGAAATTAATTGAATTAAAATTTGATTTTGTGGTCAAAAGGATTGTGCATTTAAAAATTCAGATTTAATTTAATTAGTTTTTTTAAAATAAATTTCAGACTGAATTTTATTTTATTAAAAGTTAACATTTTCAAGACAAGGAAAATCTAATCTCATTTAGTTTTAAATTTAAACCTTTATGCTACTATGTACAATATACACTAAACAAAAAAAAAAAATTATTTCTGAATGTTTTGTGATTTCAAAATAACTACAAACATGACTAGCTTTCCCTGACAGGATGTTAAAAAAAAGAAAGAATTGTATTTTGAGTTAGCTTCCCCAAAATATTTTAAAAAATTAACTAATCTTTTAATATGTGGAAAATGTCACAAAACTCATAAGAAATTTAAATTTGTGGTACTCGACTGTGTTTATCCTAAATTACTCTTCATTAAATGCCATCCCCTTCCCCCTCTCCCATCAATCCTTGCCTTCTCCCATCACCAATCGTCCCTCAACCAGGAGCTTGACTGGCTCTTGTAAGCTCCATGAGCAAATCAGCTCCAAGAGCTCATTGTCGAGCACCAGGAGCTAGTCATCAAGCTGGATGGAGCTAGACGGGCTCCCGTTAGCTCCTCGACCTCCTGGTTGAGGGGCGATTGGTGATAGGAAAGGGCGAGGGCCGATGGGAGAGGATGAAGCCGATGAGATTTAATAAAGGGCACTTTTGAATAAACATAATATAATGCCCCAAATTTTAATTTCTTAAGGTGATTTTTTTTCAAATATTAAAAGATTAGTTTTCTTTTTTAAACAAAAGTCAAAATTTTAATTTACTTGAACAAAATTCGCATTTTGATGTGATGTGAAAAAAATTCATCACGTACATTAAAACTGTAAGGTTAGATATTATTTGTAAATCAATTTTAATTCCCACCAATTTTAAATGTTTGATTCCCCAAACATTAATTATTTTTAATGTCACATCATGAAAATAATTGTCTCATAAAAAAAAGTTAATTTGTGTGTTAGTTTTCACTTTTTAACATTGTCATAAGATTGAAGAATATTTTGGTTAATCATGAAAATAAAATAAATTTATATAATTTAAGTCAACATTAAAATGTATTTTGTAAAATTTAAAGTGGATATTGAACCGAAGTTAATAGCATCTACAGGATATAGTCAATTAGGTTCATCTTCCATCTTCTAGTACATCCAACTATGTTCTTTCGACAATACCAGATAGTTCTCATACATAGCTTCTTGAGTCTACTTATTGCAATCATATGACTTCTTCTCCTCATGTTATCCCTTCACAAACCACCACTTTTCTCCCTACCATATATACTGCAAATAATTATACTATGCAAATATATTATCTTGGTAATATCTTTACACCTGAATTATCTAGTTCATATGTTACAAAATTTCTCAACTTACTCATAATTTTGACTCTATATATTACAATCATATGACTTTTTCTCCTCATGTTATCTCATCACACACCTCTACTTATCTCCCTATCATATATACTGCAAATCATTCTCCTATGCAAGTATTTTATCTTGATAATATATTTACACCCAAATTGTCTATTTCAAATGTTTACTAGATTTGCCAACTTACTCATAATCTTTTATATGTTGGGAAACTTATTGACCTTAGTTTTTCTTTAGCCTTCTCTTTTGTTGGGGTTATTGTGGATAATTTTCAAATGAGACAAATCATTGGGATCACCCATAAGATCGAAAGTTGGTTGAGCTTGTCTCTCTTCATATACCATCCATTCGTATCTCTACTTCAGCAATGTCAGGAATGAGTACCTCTTCCTTTACTCTATGATATTCTCATTTTGATCATGCTTTTATCTCTAGGGTTAAATAACTAGTTTCCTGAGAATTATTGGGTTCTATTTCAAACGGATTTAATAACAATGCTTCTCATGCTGCTCCTTTTTATTTAATTTATTCTGATGTATGGGGATCACCCATTCATACACAAGGTGTGTCATATTATTTTGTTATTTTTATTGACATATTTTCTCGATATACTTGTATTTATCTCTTCAAAAATTATTCTGAATTTTGTCAAATATATCACAACTTTACCAAAATGATTGAAAAATAATTTTCGAAACTAATCAATGTTTTCAGATCTGATAATGCTAAAGAATATAAAGATAATTAATTTATTGCTACCCTTATTAATTTGATATTATTTATCACTCTTATAGTAATGGAACTTCTCAGCAAAATGGCATGGTTGATCGTAAACTTTATCATATTCTTGATGTTGTTCATGTAATTACTATTACTGCTTCTATCTCTTCTTAATTTTGGAGGGAAGCAGCTCTTCCTGATGTATATACCATAAATTAGTGTCCTCTCACTATATAGAATCAAACTCTATATGATCTATTGTTTGGTTCTTCCCCCTTCTAAAGATATCAAATGGGCCATGTCGGATGTGACACAGTATGGGTATGATAGTCATGCCATGTCAGGCAGGACATGGCTCAATAATGGATAACTCGGCATGGCCCATTCGACTTGAGTTTGGCCAGATTCAGGCTCGGTCATTCCGAGTCAGGTCAAGCCAGTAGAGGTGTCAAACAGGCATGGTCCTGGTGGCCTGGCACTGCACATGCTGTAATTGTGCCCAGATCGGGCCGAGCTGTCACTTGGCATGGTTCGTGTTGTGTAGGGCTAGCAAAAATCATGCCTCGTGCTGGGTTAGCAAAATCATGCCTCGTGCTGGGCTAGCAAAATCATGCCTCGTGCTAGGCTAGGCATGACCCATGTGACTGGCTCAATGGGATCCCCATCAAAAGATTACCCGGGCTATTTATTTATTTTTTTGTAAATTCAACTCCCCATCATGGGATAATCCATTTTTTTTAAAAATGCAACCACGTGGTCGATTGTAATAGATCAGCCAAGTGGCTATTTTTTTACGCATGGCATGGTCGGCAAGGCCATGTCCACCATGTCATGCTAGATTGGTGGATTGTGCACGGTACCATGCCTAGCAGGACATTGAATTTTAACAGTGTCATGCACAGCACAACATTATGGCATGACCATGACAAGAAAAAGTGGGTCGTGCTAGTATGACGTGACCCATTTGACACCTCAACATGCCGGGCTAGGCCATACTGAGTGAGGCTGGTTTGAGCTTGGATATTCCAGCCTAACAGCCTAGCTAGGACTTTGAGACCGACTCGCACTTGACTCAGCATCTCACTCCCATCTCCCATCGGTCATGGAATTGTGGGTTTGGATTAATTATTTTATTTTTTTTTAATTTCATATTTTAAGTTATCTTTTAACTTCGTGCATTGCAACATTACATCATTTATTTATTTCACATAAATCACAAAAAATAAATTCATTAACACATATGACAAAATATAATAAATAATCAAAAATATCAAAAAACATATCTATCATTTATCATTCAATCCAAGAAAAAAATTACACAATAAAAACTTACAACAATAGCATAAAATAAAAACATCAATCTCAATAATAATAATGCAAGCTCAATCTCAATATCAACTAGTATAAGTATGCAACTAATGATCAATGAATACGGGTTTGATGATTTCACTAGTAGTGGACTCAATATCCTTAAAGTTCCACAAGTTATCATCTGGTAGTAACTCTTTTGCCATTGTTGTAGTATGATCTTGGATACCCAATCTTGAATCATCTCAATCCTTCATGCATACTAGTACCACGATGATATCTTTTCGCAGTCTCAATCTCCTATCTAAAATCATAGTGAATACAATAAAAAAAACACACTCTGATGCTATGCTCAACACCAGAGGAGTCAATAGATCCCATACCATCTTAGATAACAAGGGATAGGAGAAATCATATGATTCCTATCATTATAAAAGATCAAGGTTCTTATTATCATTATGTGATAGGATTGAGCAGTAATCAGTATCTAAGTACTGATATAGATCACTCCTATTTGATGATCCACCTTGTCGTTTCTCTAACTAACTGAATGGAAAAGTCATCATCTTTGAATATGGTGTCTATGTCCGTACTCAGAGTTTGGCTACAACTACTACCACACTTAATATCATATTATATAATTAACTCTGTCAACATTTTGTGAATGAACCTTTCAAGTTGGTATTCCTTGTTCATGCATGAGGATATGTATGTCAAAATATTCTCTACCCATTCGACCTTAACCCTAGGGTCCATGCATGCAACTAGACAATAAAAAGATAGACTGGCGGACTTGTACTTTAAGTACTTTCTTTTTATATCAAGAGCTATGTCACTAAATATAAGATTATATTTAAACTTCCTAAACATACCACTAATATTGCATATGCATCTGAGTGCAATGCAAGTAGTAGAAGTATAAACTGACAAATGCATATTCTTCGTGTCATAAAAAATCTTCAAAAATTTAATAAATGAAATTTTTGTATCCTAGTCTCTATTATCAATAATAAGTTTTTCACTCTTACTATTGACATAGTCGAATATCACGTGTTCGTATCTAACACATGACTCCAATATTAAGTATGTGTAATTCCAATGGTGTCTCATATCCATTTAGAATTTATTTTTTTAGACCTATAGATAAACAGAGACTACCAAACTCATGTTATCTGCAAGGTGTCCAAAGAGACTATCAAACAATCTTTATCCCCACGTATACTATCAGATTAATGATGTGACACATGTATCTAATGTAAAAAATCTCTCCTAATGACTCATCTTTAATGGTACTAACAACCATATTAATGGATACTCCATTGTTAGATGTATTATCAAATATGATATTATATATTTTATTTTAAATATTATATTCTATAAAGATTCTCATCATACGCTTATATATGGGTAGGCCATGATGAGGATGAAGAATCTTAAAAGATTTTAATAAATTTTTATTTAATGTCCATTTAAAATCTTTATAGTGGGTGGTGAAACATGCAAAAGATGCATCGTCATGACTAATCTAGATATCAGACATTACAAACACCATGATATTCTTATAATTCATTAATTATTGTTTGTTTTTCTAACTTATAATATTTTAGTATGTCGTTTCTATATGTGGACCTAAGAATCCTATGATATGCAGGTTGAAAATAGGTCTACATGAAACTGAATACCCTTTGATCCCTTTAAATTCTACTCAGATGACATATTATGGTTATTAGTTTAACCATGCCTTCCCACCCTAACTCATCGCAGTATATGAAGGGGCTCAATATAGAAGCTGAACTAGATTCAACCTCAAAGACCCCACTGCTCAGTTGGGTTTGCCTAAGATCTAATGTACTATTTTTTGGGTGCAATGTTCAACATGCTTATTTAGGTGTCTAGTTTCACTCGCACACCTACACTTACATATTTTCTCATAATACTTGTATTGTACTAATTCTTCATCAACACCTCAATTATTTTTATTTTGTATAATGTAAAAGTGAGTTCACATTATAGATGTTCTTTTAATTTTTTATATTTTTAGATGTTTGAGTTTGAGTCGAGATCATGGAAGAAGACTTAGATTCGGCCTAAGACCTTTCCGCATGGTTATCAATATTAAAATTATTGATATTTATATTAATATTAATCTCGTTATCACTAAAGTCACTATTTGTCATTTTTAATTTGTTTTTATTAATTATATTCTAAATTATAATTTCAAAATTAAAAGTAATTTGATATTAAATTATCAATAATAATAATAAACTATATAAAAATTTAAAAATAATACATATTTATGAACTACCAAATATGGATAAAATAGAAAAAGCCACACTACCTGCACCACAATTTGTTGCCTACTGTCACAAACGAGAGCAAATCCAAAGGAAAAGTAAATAGCAAAATACAAAAATAAGAGGAAAGAGAGAGACTTGCTTAGAGAGAGAGAGAGAGAGAATTTAGATAGAGAGGAAAGTGAGAAATTGACATAGAGAGGAGATTGAGTGTGAGAGTGAGAAATTGAGAATGTGAGATTGAGAAAGAGGAAAGAAGAGAAACATTATATTGATTAGAATAAAAAAATTTTAATATATATATATATATTTAATTTTTTTAATGATTAAATAAGGTTGAAACCCGATAGCCATCGGATCTTTTGGCCTAGTCATTGGAAGTTAAAGGTGTCAACCACGACACGATTCGGTCGTGCCTGGGCCGGCCGGCACGGAAATTTCTTATGCCTGGGCTCGTGCCATGCCCGACCATCGCACAATCGTGCTGTGCCGTGCCGAGGCCAACCAGGCCTCGAGTCGTGCCTGGCCCGGCACAGTACCGTGGCCCGTTGGCATGGTACCTCGGCACGAGCCGAGAAATCGATTTTTTTTAAATTAGGATTGCAGGGGTGCCGAAACCCTATATTAGATGTTCGGCCTGACCGGGCCGAACCCAACAGATTAGTGTTGGGCCCCATGCCAGGATAACCTCCTCAGAACCGTGCCGGGCCAGACACTGCACAGTAACCATGCCGTGCCTAGCTTGGCATGAAAGCACGGCCTTGCCAGCTAATAACGAGACGGGCCGGCCCGGCCCGTCCCGTTTGACACCTCTATTGGTAGTGCATCCAATAGCCTGGACCATGCCACTCTAACACCCTCAGCCAAAACACCTGGTATTTTAAAAAAAAAACCTACAATGTGTAAAAGGTGGGATAGACTTTTATTTATAAAATATTATTTTTAATAAAAGAAACGGGTGGGTTGAAAACGGTCCAATCGAACCTCACCCAAAACCCAGTCCGAACAAGTTAGCATACCTTTCCACTAGACTATGCTTATGGGCCGGGTAGTCGGGTCATGCCTGGTCCAACATGAGGCACGACACCCTTAGCCCCAACATGGCATGAGCTTTGCTTCGAGCCGGCACGACACGAGTCTAGGCATGGTTTTGGACCATGCATTATCAGGCCAGACATGCTTAGTTGGGCCGTGCCCCGGGCTATGCACAGACCGCCCATCCTACTTGCCACCTCTGCCCCTTCCTATGAAAGTTTAGTATGGAATTAATTCATTTAAAATAAAAAATTTAAAAATTATTTAAGATTTCAAAAATATATCCAAACTAGTACGTCTGGAAATAACGTGGCAAAGCCTTCATTTTGAACGACGGTCATTACCACACTGTTAATTTTTTAAAATAATAGGTCGGCATTGAGAATGCCGACTATTGAAAATATTATAGGGATCCCTTTATACCCCTTGCCCCTAGCTCCTTTCTCGAGCTCGACTGAGCACCTCAAGCTCCACGAAGGAGCTTGCTGGAGCTCAACGTGGAGCTCAACATGGAGGAGCTCAGTCGAGCTCCACGACAGAGCTACAGTGAGCTCGAAGTGGAGCTTTCTAAAGCTCGACGGAGCTCCATGTGCTCCACTTGGAGCTCGAAGTAAAGCTTGAGCAGCTCCTTTGAGCACCACGATGGAGCTCTAGTGAGCTCCTTCGTGGAGCTCGTTGAGCTCGAAGTGTAGCTCTAGCGAGCTCGAAGTGGAGTTCGACTTGGAGCTCCACGAAGAAGCTCGTTGGGGCTCGACGTGGAGCTCGACAGATCTCCTCGAGCTCCATGAAGGAGCTTCCTGGAGCTCCACTTCTAGCTCACTGAAGGTCGACCTCAGCTCGAGGAGCTTCGGCTAGCTGCACAATGGAGCTTAGTGAGCTCCCTCATGGAGCTCAGTCGAGCTCGCTGGAGCTCCACGTAGGGGCTCCCTGGAGATCCATCAAGCTCCTTCGTGGAGCTCCGTTGAGCTCCACGAAGGAGCTCCAGTTTGCTCATTCGTAGAGCTCGAGGAGCTCCGTTGAGCTCCACGTCATTCTCTAGCGAGCTCCACGTCGTTCTCTAGCGAGCTCCATGTAGTGAAGGGCGTGGGGCATGGGGCATAATGAGATCCCTACAATATTTTCAATAGCCAGTATTCACAACACCGACCAATAATTTTAAAAAATTAACAGCGTAGCAATGGCCGCCGTTCACAACGACGACTTTGCCACGTTGTTTCCAGATGCACTAGTTTCGACATATTTTTGAAACTCGAATTAATTTTTAAATTTTTTATTTCAAACAAATTAGTTCCGTACAAAACTCTTCCTAAGACTTACTTAGAGTCTTTTGATATATATGATTTATTCTTCTTCAGGATCATAAAAGAAACAAACACAAACTCCAACTACAATTTTTCTTTTGTTATTTTCTTTAATATGGAATTGGTAAAAATTGTTATATTTGTTATGATCCCATTAAGAAACATTTTTATGTTTCTTATAATTTGGTCTTTTGAGAACACCAAATATTTTATAAACTATCACAAGTTCCTGCTTCCTATGTCTCCTCCATCGATCATCTCTATGAACTTTTTCTTGAAGTGTCTTTTTATTTTACTAATGTTGTATATATTTATGTAGCTGATGAGCCTCCAACATCAATCATCAATGTGCCCATTGATACTGCTCTAGCTGTAGATCCTACTGGTATTTCTGACTCTCATATACACTTCATCATTCACATTGGATAACTATTCTTCTTTCTCATCTTCATGACTTCCAATGCTTTCCCGCCCATGCGTCAGTTCAAGAATATTAAATTTTCATGAGGTTTTCCTCTCACCCACTATGGCAGCAAGCCCAAGCTATGAAAAAAAAGTTACATGCATTACATAAGATTGAAACATGGGATCTGGTTTACTTCCATCTAGAAAACCTACTTTCGATTATAAATGGGCTTATAAGATCAAAGCTCGCTCAGATGGTACAATTGATTGCTACAAAGTTTGCCTTGTCGCTAGTAGTTTTACTATGGAATATGGGATTAATTATGAAAAAACTATTTCTCAAGTTGCTTCTCTTTCTTCTTCATGACCCATATTATCATTTTTGCTACTCATAAATAGTCACTCTTTTAGATGTATATTAAAAATATTTTCCTCAATAGTGAACTTTGTAATAAAGTCAATATGAAGCTTTCCCCTAATTATTCTCATCTTCCTAGGTTCCCTCATAAAGTATGTCAACTATAGCGGACACTTTATAAGTCTAAAATAGGCTCCTCAAGAATGATTTGTTAAGTACAATTATATTATCTCCCAGCATGGGTTTTCAGGCAATTATTTTGATATAGCTCTTTTTCTGAGAGGATCTGATCATGATATTACAATTCTATTCTTGTATGTCAATAATATGATTATTACAAGTGATGGTATATAAACTATAAAGTATTCAAGAACTAAAGCACTTTCATTGTCATTAATTTGAAATGAAAGATCTTGGTCTTCTTAAATATTCTTGGTCTGGAAGTTTTTTCCTCTACAGATGATTATTATTTGACTTGGGCCAAATATACATTGATCTTATTTCTCAAGCCAGTATCACTAATAAAAATTGATTGACACAACCATTGAGTACACCTTTCAAAAACTCTCATAAAGGTGAACTCTATCTAATGCTACTCTTTATAGACAACTTGTTGGGAGTCTAATATATCTCACTATTACTCACCCTGATATTTTATATGTAGTACATATTATCAGTAAATTTATGGCTACCCCTATATCCCCTTATTATGCTGTTGTTCTAAGAATTCTTTGATATCTGAAAGACAATATATTTGATAGTCTTTATTTCTCCTCTCATTCTTCTATAACTCTTTAGGTATATTCAAATGCAGATTGGGTAGGTGATTCACAAATTTTTGATCTACTATAGGATATTGCTTTCTTCTAGGTGATCCTCTTTTCTCTTGGAGAAGTAAGATATAAACATTTGTTGCTCATTCCAGTACTGAAGTTGAATACAGAGTAATGGCAGATACCATAGCTGAACTCATTTTGTTACGTTGGTTACTAAAAGATTTTGGAGTTGGTTGTTCCACTACAATTCAAATTTATTTTGATAATAGAAGTACAATTCAAATTGTTCATAATGATGTATTCTGTGAATGTACCAAGCATATTGAGATTGATTCTCACTTTTTTCATCAATATTTGTTTCAAGATACACTCACACTTCAATATGGTTCCGCTAAGGATCAAGTAGTTGATATCTTCAACAAACCTCTTCTTCCAAGGCCCTTTGAGCTTTAGCATTCAAACTCAAATTGATTTCTATTAAACTACCACGAGTTTGAGTGTGAATGTTAGAATATTTTCCATATTTCCTCTTTAATTTCCTCTCCTTGTTCCCCTCACCATTTTCTATAAGTTCCACTATAAACAACTTCTAAGAAACATTATTTAAAAGTCATTTCTTGTACATTCATAATATATAAATAATATACAAACAATTCTTAATTTCTTCACTTGATTTCTTCACATATAAACCTATACGTATAAATGTTTCCTATGTCTTAAATATCCATAAACCTACATACATACATACATACATACATACATATATATATATATATATAATTACATATATGTATCCTAAAATATATATTTATTTATATAAATATATAAATACACACACACACACACACACACATTTTATAAAGAACTACTTGTAGGGAAAGCTAAAGGCAAAGCAGAACTGGAAAGACATTTATTTTTCCACCCAACTCTTAGAATAAAAAGTAAATCAGTCTTGCCTTAAAGCATCAAATAAGAATCCTGCAGGATATTCTCTATAGCTTATACCCAGATGCAAGAGTAGAAGAAGATATCACCGACTCTACTATAAGTAGAGGAGTAGGTTAATCTTCTTAGTGTATCCATAAATCCTCTATAACCTACCTTAGCACTAATGTACTAAGCAATTTTACACATTGTAACCATCTTTATACCCTTTTGTTTTTTGTTTTGTTTTGTTCATGAGAAAATTCTGTTCGCTATCAAGCAAGCTAGTGAATAAGAAATTTTATACAAGTCAATCCCAACACTATACAAGTCAATCCCCAACACTATACAAGTAAGCTAGTGAATAAGCTAGTGAATAAGATAACCAGATAAGTTATCCCCAATACTATACAAGTCAATCCCATGGGATATTATAAGAAAAAAAAAATCCAAGCCAAGTAAAAGAAGAAAAAGAAAAGCCCAACCTAATTTGTGTAAGCCATTCTAAAAGTTCTTTAAATATTCATGACCCATTGATCTATCTTTTTGCCTAGGTCATTAAGCTATCTATCATACTTTAACTAGTCAAGTTTGCATCTCTATTGTATCATCCTTTTTCGCAATCAGTGAAGTTTGCCTTCCCAAAGATCATTCAATATATGAGTTGTAGCTATCATTGCAGTAGCTTGTTTTTATGGGGACTATTTTGATAGGAAGTGCAATAAGCCACAAATACCAGAAATCAAGGAGGTTGTGATCAAATGACAAAGATGCTAAAAAAAGTGAATGTTGTGGGACTTTGAATCATATCATCCATGAATCAGATTATGTATAAAGTAAATGCTCTCAGCCTTTTGATTTTTTTGTTGATGTCTTTTTTGCATTAGTAGTCTTAAGTATATTGAAGGTTCGGAACATTTTTGTATTTAACAAGAGACTTTAACTTTACTTCTTTACTTTTGAAATAAAAGAAGTTATTTTGTTGGGGAAAAATAGAGAAAGTAACTTTAAAAAGAGCTTACCTCCACTAATAGGTAGAGGGATACAAAGATGTGACCCTTACCTCATCCTCCTATCATTCTCACATCTCACATAACTTCTTAATGCAATTTGACTTGTAGAAGCATATTATTTTTATTCTTTATGTTGTTTGTTATAATGCTTACCTTTTTCTTTAAAAGTCAATTTTCATCTTCTAATGAGAGGGTAAACTCACCTTAGCAATTTGATTTCCCATTTTATTCTCCGGAGGTTGAGGTTTCTACTATACTAATGCATAATGCTTCAAACCTAGTCTAATGCTTCTTGAGGCTCAACTTAGGAGTTGGCTTATGTGAAATCCAGAAAAAAAATGGAATAATTAAATAAAATGAATTTTCTGGAAAATAGAAAAAAAGATAATTTGGCTATAAGAAAAAAAAATCTAGATTTTTTTTTGAATGCTATAAATTAACAGACTTCACCATTACATTTGTCTTGAAAATATTACTTTAGTGACAAATTTTTTCAAATTTTGAGGAAGTTAAAATTTAGTCATTTTTTAAAAATTATTTTATATTAATAATAATAATAATATAAAAAAACTGGACAAATAATGTGGTTGCACGCATGCAGAGCCCAAGTGTAAAAAAAAGGTTTTTTTTGAGATTATTTTAATAGAAAAAAGATAAAAAAACTGACATGAAAATGAGAAATGGCTAAATGAAAGAAAAAAAATGACATAGTCGAAGAAATATAGTGTGACAAAAAAAACATAAAAGAACTATGCTATTCTTTTGTGATTAGGTAATTATTTTAAAGTCAGAATAAAATAGTCAAAGAACAAAAGTTGCTCTTCGTGACAAGAGTTTCGTATTGGAATTAAATTTTCAAAATTTTTGTGAAATATTCTAAGAGGTAGTAGTTTTCTCTTATTAGAATTTATTTTTAATTAAGGGTTGTAAATGATCGTGAATTATATTTCAATTCAAATTTTTTAGAAATTAAAGTATGAATGGTTTATTGGAGAAAATTTTGGTGTTTGGTTTAGTAAAATATATTGCAGTGTGAATTGTGTTTGTGTAGTTATAAATGTGCTTGGAATATGGTTTATTAAATGACATATTGTATTTCATATACACAGAAATATCCAAAATAAATGGGTGAGTAATTGGTTTTTATATATAAGATAAAATGGATATTATTTATGCGAACTTGAAATGAGACAACGTCTAGAATGAGTTATGCGGTATCTTTTGGATAATGTCCAATTTTATTTTTTAGTAGATAATCCATTTTTTTGGAGAATGTCCAATATTTATCGAAGAATGTCCAATGTCCAATATATATATAAATATATAAAATATGTCTCACTTGACTTTGGCATGTGTCAGGGAGTAGTTGACTCAAGATATAACCATAAAAATATTTCATCGATAATTACATTCATGTTATTATTGTACTTGAAAAGGTGTTGATATATATGCATGATTTGTTTTTATGTGCTCTTAGGTCGGGAGTAGCCTTGAATGAGTTTATATCTGCTAAGCCTTGTTTATTCAATTGTGGGACCCCATTCAAGTACAAGTCCAAAGTAGATGACAGACCCATATGTGGAATCGCATGTGTGATGAAAGTATGTTGTGGCTTAAATTGTATATTATGTGTATTTTTATTCCGCTGAGCAAATAAAAGAAAAAAAACAAGTGTATGCAATATTTGAAAAAAATGTTATTTTATTACATATTTTGTTGTGTGATGAATGAATAGGAACTCTTGGGAATAGGGGCATCACAGATTGGTATCAAAGGTTAGGTATATGATTATCTATAGCTCAAAATTTGTATAAGTTTCATCACTTGGTAGGAAAGTTTAGATGTATTAATATCTAATGCTAAAAAAAATTAATATCCAAATAATAACATGGTGTCAAGGTCTAGATAACAAATTACTTAGCAAGGAGCACAACATATAGTGGATTTTTGTTATGTGTATATTGGTGTGGGGTATGTTGGATATTTTAGATGGTATGGATCATATGCATTGTGGGAAATATAAAAAAAAAGAAAAGGAACACCTGGGTAAAGTAACATAACCTTAGCAGTTCAGAAAATAAAAAGATATCTCCAAAATTAAAAGTCTATATTTAATTGGCATGTGCACTAAAAATAGAACAAAAATGTGATTTTTAAATTATTATTTGACTTGTGTGGATTATAAGTAGAGAAGGAGGATATAAAAGACATTCACTAAATGAGAATCAACCACTAGTCATCTTTGACTAATAGGATTTCAAAGAGGTTGTGGGTGTCGTAGTTGCCATGTTTTCACAAACTAGTGTAGCTGCAGGTTAGGAAGGATTAAGTATCCACCAAAGGTTCAAGATACATCATCCTCCAACATTTATGGGAGAATGGGATCTGATGGTAGTAGATAATTGGTTTTGACAAGTTAAAAAAATCTTAGAAGCTATGGAGATCGCTTACAATACCACAAAGATATGGTTAGTATTGTTCCAGCTAGAGGGCAAATCCCAAATTTGGTGGGATTAGTGGGATTAGATCAAGGCCTCGAAAAACATTGAGGTAATAATATTAGAAGAATTTCGAAAATTCTTTATGGAGAAATATTTTTCAACATCAGCTAGAATTACTAAAGGCCTAGAAATTCCTTGAACTTAGACAAGTAAATATGATAGTACTCGACTAAGCAGCTAAATTCATAGAGTTGACACATTTTTGGGATGATTATGTGGCCAGTAATGCGGCTGTAGTTTGAAAATTTGAAGAAGGATTGAAATTATCTATTTAGAGAAATATTATGGGATTTCTCATCTAAGATATGGATTCAATTGTTAAGATAGCTTTATCCATCGGGCAAAAATGTAAGGATGCATGGAATATCTGAGATGTGAGTGGGAGTACTAGTGGGAAGATAAAATAGAGGAAGCATTTTTTCTAGAAAGTAATAGATACCATTTATTTCACGAGGAGTTCAGGGACAATGTCATATTCATCAAGGCCAAGGCCAGATTGGGAGTTCAAGCCCAATTGGACCAGGAATTTTTTTCACTGTCATCAACCTGGACTTTGGAAAAGAGAGTGTTTACCAAAGCCAAGATCTCCAGGATTATGAAACATCATAGTCCCAAATATCTTTGGTAAATATACAAACATGATTTATTTCTCATTTCTCTACTACGGGTCAAGGGAATTAGGTGCTATCTTGAGATACTCCACAAATATTTTCTACTTCACAAGCAGACTAGAAAGGCCTAGGTATGAGTCGAAATTGAGAAAAGGGCCACAGACTGAGACTTTCAGGACCCAAAGACATGTCTATGCTATTACACCACATATATAAAGGGTAGGTCGGTCAGTAATACAATGTACTTTCATAGATTTTCATTTATGGGCAAGAGTTTTATATTATTCTGGTGCATCATATTCATTTATTTTCACATCATGTGTAAAAGAATTGAAATTAGAGGTTAAAAACTTGGATGAGCCATTGCATATGACTTTTCCCTTGGGGACTAAGCTGAAATTAGTCAGATATGTTAAGATTGTGAGTAAGAAATCTCAGGTATTCTTCTCATGGAAGACCTCAGGGTCATGGACATATCAGATTTTGATGTAATTTTTGTCATGGACTGGTTAATTACACATCAAGTCATTATTGATCGTAATCTTAGAATAGTTATTGCCTACACATTAGATAATATATCTATTATATTTCTGGGGGATAAGCATGATGCTTTACTCTAGACTATATATGATTCTAGATATCATGGACAACTGATGGGTCAGTTGCCATGCCTCACCTTGAATGATGAGGGTATACTGAATATGGATCTTCCTTAGATAGTTTGTGAATATGATAATATTTTTCCAGATGAACTACTAGTATTATCTCCCATAAGGATGTAGACTTTAGTATTGAGTTACACACTGATACATCACCAATTTCTATGAATCCATATAGGATGATATAGGTGAAATTACATGAACTCTAGGTTCAAATACAAGATTTATTGGGCAATGGTTTCATTAAACTGAGCACTTTATCCTGAGGTGCTCCAATTCTATTTGCAAAGAATAAGACTATTCGACTATGTATCGACTATCAATAGTTGAACATAATTATGATAAAGAATCGATATCCACTATCAATGATTGATTATTTGTTTGAATTGTTAATCGGCTTATGAGTCTTTTTTAAAATAGATCTTCATATTGGATATCACTAGTTGAGAGTTAAGGAGGGTCATATCCCTAAGACAATATTTATAATGTGATATGGGCATTTTAAGTTTACAGTAATGCCATTTTAATTAATGAACGCACCAACAGTATTCATGAATCACATGCATAGAATATTTCAGCAATATTTAAATTATTTTATTGTAATTTTTGTGAATAATATTTTTATTTATTCTTAGTCCGAGATAGAGGATGAAGATCATTTAAAAGTTGTTCTCAAAACTCTGAGAGAACATAAATTATATGTCAAATTTAGTATATATGACTTTTGATTGATATAAGTAATATTTTTTGGGACACGTGTTTGGCTACCCGTGTCTTAGTGGACCTTGAAAAAGTCAAGGTAGTCATGAGTTAGGAGAGAGCAAAGTCAATTTTTGAGATACATAGTTTCTTAGAATTGATTGGATATTACAAGAGATTTATTGAGAATTTTTCTTATTTAGCTGCTCCAATGACTAGATTGACCTTGAAGGAAGTCAAGTATGAGTGGACTAATCCATATTAGAAAAAATTCTAGGAATTAAAAAGGAGACTTACTTCAACTCCTATTCTGATAGTTCTGAAACAGGGACAAAAATATACAGTGTATTGTGACTCAAAATATGAGTTTTGATGTATTTTGATATAATCTAGGAAGGTTGTAACTTATGGTTCATGGAAGCTAAAGTACCATGAGCAAAATTACCTAATACATGATATAGAATTGGTGTCTATAGTCTTTGCCTTAAAAATATGGTGTCACTATTTGTATGATAAGTAATTTAAGGTATTTTTAGATCACAAAAGTCTGAATTATATCTTTGCATAATGGGACTTCAACATTAGACAATACTGATAAATGAAATATCTAGAAGATTATGATTTTACTATGTATTACCATCCTAGTAAAGCAAATGTGGCGACTGGTGCACTTAGTTAGAAGTCATGGGGTGCACTAGCTAGTATAGCTTCGTGGAAATAGAACATGCTTGAAACTGTGAGATGATTTAGCTTACAATATAGCAATCAATGACATGGTATTATTGGTAGTTTAGTAGCCACATCTTCCCTAATGAATAAGGTGATTGAGATGTATAAACAAGATGCAGAATATTTATCGATCAAGAACTAAGTAGAGGCTGGTACATGCGATAAAGGTTGGGCCATTCACATGGATGATAGTCTTCGGTTTGTGGGATAGATTGTAGTTCCTCGTATAGTATAATTTAGAGAGACGATTCTTAGAGAATTTCATTATTCTTATTTTGTAGTACATCCAAATGACACAAAGATGTATATTGATTTTCATCGCTAGTATTACTAGAATGGGATGAAAAGACACATTGGAGATTTTATGCGACGATACCTCATGTTTCAACAGATAAAGGTTTACCATCAAAAGCTAGTAGGGTTATTCCTGCCATTAAAGGTAGCAGAGTGGAAGTGAGAGTATATCATAATGGATTTTGTGACTCACTTGACAAGAACATCATGAAAATATGATCCTGTGTAGATGATAGTGGACATGCTTACAAGATCAACACATATTCTAGCTAAGCAGATGACCTTCATACTAGAGGAATCGTGTAGGTTATACATATGAGAAATTATCCAATTATATGAAGTGTCAGTATCTATTGTATTGAACCGAGATCCTAGTTTTATGGCTTACTTTTGGAAGAGTTTTCAGAAAATAATGGGAACATAGTTGCTAATGAACACAACTTTTAATCCACAAATAAATGGTTAGTCGGAAAGAATCATACAAGTTTTAGAAGACATGCTATGAGCATATTGTCTAGATTTCAAGGGTAGCTGGGAAGAACTTCTTCTTTTGGTCTAGTTTGCCTACAATAATAGTTATCAAACAAGTATACAAATGGCATCGTATTAAGCATTATACAAAAGACCATGTTGATATCCATTTTGTTGGATTGAGGTGGGTGATAGATCCACTATGAGTCCATATGTGATTAGCAATACCTCAATAAAAAATAGACATGATATGACAACGTCTTCTTAGAGCTCAAAGTCAACAAAAAAGTTATGCTAATAGATAACATTGACCTATAAAATTTGATGCGAGAGATCATATTTTCTTGAAAGTAATGTCCAAAAGAAAAGTAATCAAATTTTACAAGCATGAAAAATTATCACCAAAATATATTGAGCATTTCGAGATACTTGATTTTTTTTTTGATAAATAAAATTTTTTATATCAAAATTTGTACAACTTATTGTAACATCAAACTATTATATTTTTTGTAGAATACAATAAAAATATCTATCTTGATTTTCCTAATTGTGCTCCTAGCATCCTATCGCCTTTCCTTCCATCCATCTATGATTCCATTCTTACCATATGTGGTATACTGCTACTGCCAATACTACTTTTTGGATATTATTCTTGGTCATATTCAACAAGTATTTGTCGGATAAGCTTTTAAGGGTTTCAAATATGTTCGAATGATTTGCACTAGGATAGAATTCAAATTTCATATTCTTTAGTGTTGTGAATAATCAGTCTTTGGTTCGTAGCTTTCAAAAATTTGATATCCATAGATAGACAACATGATTAGGTATGTGATTCTAACCTAAATTATTACCAATCAAAAAATTATAAGCCTTTGATATTAATCTCCATTATCATTCAGTTTGGGTGTTTCTAGCTTTTTCTTTAGTACATATTTTTTCAATCAAAATACCTCTAATTGATATTAGAGCATTCCAAAAAGAGGAATCATCTTTGGATATCGAATAATCCTAAAGGCTTTGTGAATTGAGATAATAATGGTGATCCCATTTTATCCAAAGAGAGTCCTTTTATTTATTTTTCAAAGTCTTTTAATAAAGAAAGATTGGTTCTAAATGGACAAGTTAAGGATACTAAGCCCACCAAGAGAGGTGGCCATGCATACTTTATTCTAGGAAGTTTTAGGTTGGTATCTCTCAATTTGGGGCCCTCCCCAAAAAAGCTCTTACATGCACTTTTGATGGCATTAATCATTAAAGTGGGTAGAAGGAACACCGATAACTAGTATTCTTCAATCCCTTGTATTGCCATACACAAAAACTCCAATCTTCTCGTAATTGACAAGAATTTATTTGCTCATTGGTGAATGATTGAGATATTTTTTTGCCAATAATATAAAAAATTGTGGTGTAATCAGCCTGGTTGAAGATAGGCGAATTCCAAGGAAAACAAATGATAGTTGTCCTTCTTTAAACTCAGAGAGCTTCAGGATTTTCTCATTCATATTATTTCTCTCATCCAAGGAAGATATTTGATTTAAAGGAGTTGATTTTTAGCCCAGAAGTTGCTGAAAATTCTTTCAAGGATTCTAGAATAGTGGTTACTTAGGAGGAATCTCTTCTTAAAATATTATTAGAATGTCATCATAAATCAGATGAGAGATTTTTAATGCAGAATATCCCATGTGAAATGAGAATGGTTCTGTATTTGTGAATTTAAAAAAATGCCTTCACAAGTATTCTATGCACAAGGCAAAGAGAGAGGAAAAAAGATCCACTTACCTTAAGCCCCTCTTTCCTCTAAAAAACCCATATAACTGTCCATTGATAACTATCAAAAAGGATGTTGTGGATATATATTCATATACAATATCAACGAATTTCCTCGAGAAGTTAAGGGCTATTAGAATTTTCTTCAAAAAACTCCAATCCACCATATCGAAAGCTTTCTGGAAGTTTATTTTAAGAAAACACCTTGGAGATATTCTCTTCCTAGCATACCTCGTTATCAAGCTTGTTGCTAGAAAAAAAATTTCCTAGATTAATCACCCCTTTACATATGCACCTTAGGCCAAATTTATTAGTGTTCCCATTACCACTTTTAGTCTAGAGGCTATTAATTTTGAGATGATTTTGTAAATCACATTGCAATAGAATATTGGTCTATAGTCTTTGACCGAAGAGGCATGAGAGGACTTTGGTTTCAAAGTAATGTATGCATGTTTTATTCGTTTCAGCATTCTTCTGGAGTGGAATAAGCAATGCACCACATTTACAACATCCATTCAAATATGCTTCCAAGTATTGCTTGTAGAATTCAACCATGTACCCATCCAGCCCAAGGGATTTTGAATCCCCCATGCTAAAAACATCCCTCTTAATTTCATTCATTTAAAATTCCAAGAAGAGTGAATCGTAATTATTTTTCTGAAGTTTTCTCCAATCAACAACCATGATGTCTTCACATATGGTTTCTCTACTTTGAGAGGAGCCTAAGAGGTATTTATAGTATGCAAAAAATACTTTTACTAGTTCTTCTTGTGATGTAGTATAAATACCATTCTCTTTCATTATAGTCACTAATTTACTTCTTTAATGCTTGGCATTAGTCAAAGTATGAAAGAATTTGGTACATCGATCACTTTGTTTTAAATATCTGATCTTAGTTTTTTGTTTAAGAAAAGATATTTCTACTTCTAATTTTTTCATCTTTATCTTTAAACCAATTTCCACCCCTTTCAAGAAATTTGAAGGAGCTTGTAGAATCTGGGTTTGGATATTATGAAGAGCATTTCTAATTATGATAACCCTTTCACTTATATGCCCAAAGTGCCTCTCATTTAACATTTTTAAAAACTCATTCAATAGTTTCAACTTCTTGACTAGCTGGTACATATTGGAGCCATGAATGTTATCCTTCCAAATATTAAGTAACAAATTGTCAAACTCTTGGTATGAGAGCCACATATTACAAAATTTGAAAGGAACTCTTCTCATACTTGCTACCATTTTCTTGGTCAAGAGTAGCATGCAATGATTTGAGAAGATCCTGAGGGGAAAGAAATGGACATGACTATCTAGACATAAGTTTGATAACTCATGATTTATCATAACTCTATCTAACCTGGTTGATATTGTTCTATTTGTCCAGGTAAAATAGGTGTCCGAAGAAGACAAATCTTCCAGGCTTAATGATGAGCAGTAGTTTATGAAATTCATGCATTCATAGTTTGTCACCACTTTGCCTCCCACCCTATTTAATCCAGAAAGTATGGAATTAAAATCTTTCATGAAAACCCATGGGTTTGATTCAAACCTCCCTTCCATAGATAGGCTATCTCACATTGACCATCTAATAATAGTTGAATGAAGGTCATATATTATTGATAGTCTAAAACTGACTCTCTTCACCTAATCAAAGACTCGTAGATATAAGTGTTGGGATGTAGATGTTAACATATCTATGTCATCAGTCTGCCTATCCCACAATATCATTATTCTTCCATGGCAAGAGAAATTATCCATGAAGTCCAATCTTAAAAGTTTTGTTTTCATTATCCATGGCAATTATCTAGTTTGAGTTTTACTTCAATGATAGCACACATCAATGTGGTAAATATTTATTAGCCTCAATACTTTTTTATGCTTAAGTGGGCAATTGAAACCCCTAATATTCTAACTAACTAACTTCATTAGACCCGAGTATCTGGAATTCTCCATAATGCTTTGCGAGATTTCTATAATAGTAAGCATTATAGTATACCACAATCATGCACTTCCCATAGTTTTCCCCCATTATAGACATATTTACATATTTTCCTAGCTTACCAAATTCTAAAACAGAGTGTACATCAACCTCCATTACATCTCCAACATACATTTTGATACATATCTGCATTAAATCTTCTTCGACCCATTTTATGATATTCCACATATGTCACCCTTACATACAAGAAAGCCCGCAAAACCTTCTTCATGAAATCAAGCAAATGATCTTTTTGATTTTTTTTCCAATGATTTGATAGTATTCATACATCTCGGGGTAATTCTCCCCATGCATAGTGTATGAGCTTCTCTTCTCACATACCTATTTAGATGCATCCTGGTAGTTTTTAAAAAATTTCATATAGTGACTCATTATCCTCTTCACATCCATACGTGCCACATTCAATGATTCACCTTCTTTCTTCCCCTTATATATCATTTTCTTCCCATATATATTATGGAAATCACACTTGATATAATTTTTATATTTATGTATTACATCATTAGAATTCCTCCCCGCCTCCTCGAATACATGTTCTTCACTCAACATATGTGTTGACTCACCTAGCCCAAATATAGAACACTGTCCATCATACATTCATATACATATCTAGATTTTGAGAAAAAAAGTGGGTGTATCATTAGCATTTTATGACAATAGTGTCCATTCCTTGGATCTAGGCGAGTGTTTGCTATCACATGCATCCATCTCTTGCTTCCATCTATATCCATCCATAGCAGCACCATATGTACCTCCACCTCTCCCATAAAAACCCTTAAGCAATATAAGGGAGGGAGACATAGTTTATTTCTCTCTAATCCAACCTCCAAAATTCCAAATATATTTCCTCTAAACAAAAAAAAAACACAGATAATAACATAGATACAATTCTCAGATTTTTTACGGAGTTATGAACTCAAGCAATTTCTTTATGCCGGGCCACATGGGGCATTCCCCTTATGCATAGTCTCCTTGATTTTGCCTTTATTCTGGAGGTTTAGCGAGGGACCCTCTCTTGCAGGCTCCTTACTCTTCTTTTTTGCTTTTACAAGAGTGAAGATAAATTTTTCTATCTGTTGATAGTAGTTTTCTCTTCCTTCTATGTCAGGAATTTGTGAGATGTCTTCTGCTACCATTTCTACTTCTGTCTCTCTAGCTGACATTTGTCCCTCTTCAGGTGGTGTGTTAGTGTCCTCAATATTTCCATCATTTTCTGCTGGAGTTGTATGACTTTTTGGGGAGTGATTGTCTTCCTCTTCTTCCTTACTCATTCTTTAGCAACTACTATTAAGCGTTCAAACATTAAACAAATTTGTAATATGGGGGAAGGTTCTCTTAACTCACCGGTTGGAAGATTTTGTTTTTAATAGTTTTGGAAGAGGATATCATGCCCATTTTAGTGATTTGATTTGGTTTATTCATATTTACTTCTGCATCATAGTTGTTTTCAAAGATTTCATTTGAATTTTAAAAAACTCTCACTATTTCATTGTTTAACGGAGCCATATTTTTACTTTTTCCAAAAATAGAGTGAGTATCAGCCCCATTCTCAAGAGGATTTTTGACTAAGCATATTCGGCCCTCTATCATGACAAATTGGGTCATCAATACGCATCACATGGCCTCTATTCGACATGATTTGATAATATTCATCACGTAATTTAATAGTAACATGATTGCTTTCATCAAACATACTTAAACATTTTCTAGCATCTAATAATTTGTTATCCAAAAGCTCATTTTTGGTTAGAGATTCATTTGAGATAGTAGAAATCTTATCATGTGGAATTTTTCATGTTTCACGCTCATCAATAATGAATTTCATAGCCTTGGAATCCTTTTTCGAGTTTACTACCAATCTAGTTCTTTAGGGATGCTTCAAATGGCCATCATTTTTCTTCAATAACTATATGAGAGGCACCTCAATATCAAGACAACTTTCGGTCGGAGTAAGGTTTTCTCGGGGGCGTATTTTTTTGAAAGGGTCAGGAGATCCCAAGGTGCTTTCCTTTGTATATATCACACTTGGAGTTAGTTTCTAATTACCGAAACAAACCTCCCTTTGAAACATAGTTCTAATCAAGCCTTAAAATGCAGATTTTTATAAGTTTTGGGAATAATTTGAGGTTATGGATGAGGGATTCGAGGAGGATAGAGCGATGAGGAAAATCAACATTTGTGTCTTTCGAGATACTTGAGAAAGTTGGTTTGGTTGCTTATCAGTTGACATTACCACCATATTTATCTGGAGACCACGAGATATTCCATATCTCTACACATAGTAAATATATTCATGATCCAACTTGTGTAGTAGATTGGGGTAAGCTTGTTATTGATGCAAATAAAATATTTAAAGAAATATCAGTGCATATAATGGATATCTGAGACCAAGTTTTGTAATGCAAGACTGTGAGACTAGTAAAAGTAATATTATAGCATCAAGGAATAGAAGAAGTAACATGAGAACTTGAAGATATAATGGATGTTGCTTATTCCTTTTTATTTGAAAATAAAGGGATGTGTTTCAGTAGTTTAATAATTATTTAACTATAGTATATGCTCATAATTGTAAAGTAGTATTTGTGAGAATTTTAGGATTAAATTTTTTAAAGATGAGAGAATGTGAAATCTAGAAAAAAAAATAAATAATATTATTTTTCTAAAAAATGAGTAAAATGATAATTTGGCTATAAAAAAAAAACTAAAAATTTTTAGGACTCTGTTGATAAAACAAGCTTCACCATTGAATTCATCTTGGGAAATATAACTCTAATGACAAATTTCATCGAATTCTAAGGAAGCTGAAATTTAGTTATTTTTTTATATTATTTTATAATAATAATAATAATGAAATACAAAAAAAAACTTTCAGAAAAATCGGAAATGGGAAAAATGATAGAAAAAATAATATGTGTACACAACATTTGAAAAAAATATTATTTTATCATATATTTTATTGTGTGATAAATGAATGGGACCCTATTGGGATTAGAGTATATCAACATAACACACACACACACACACACATATTGGCATGTGTGAGCGAGTCGATGAGATTCGGGATATAGACATAAAAATATTTTTATCCATAATTTTATTCAAGTAAATATTGAATTTGAGTGAGTGTTGATATATATGCATGATTAGTTTTTATGTGCACTTAGGTGGGGAGTAACCATATAGGAGTTGACCTCTACTGAGCTTGGCTTACTCCATTGTGGGACCCCTTTTAGGTGTAGGTCTAGGGTAGATGACAAACCTATATGTGGGATCACACGTGTGATGGAAGCCAGTTGTGGATTGAATTATATATTATGTGTTTTTTATTTAGCTAAGCAAATAAAAGAAAAAAAAATGTGTATGCACTATTTGAAAAAGGTATTATTTTATTGCATATTTTATTGTGTGATGAATAAATGAGATTTCTTGGAGATTGGGGCTTTGCGGCATAAGCTATTCCCCTGAAATTAGTGTGATTCCGACAACTTTAGCAACACCAGAACAACAGATAAGAGAAAACTTCTTATTCCTCCATTTAGTCATACCTTGTGCTATTCCTCTCTTGAAATTCATTTTATTGCTCATAGAGCTAATTCAACAAGGAGCAATTAATGTGACAACAAAAGGACTTGAAATCACTTTTTCTCTTTGATTTAATTTAATCTGGGGCTGGGTTTGAACCCCAAAATCCAATTAAGTGGGTGTGTCCTTATACTCAAAAATTAAGTTAATCAAGTAGTGACTTCGCTAGGCTAGTGGCTAGCTTTGTTAGTTAAAACTTATCCCTTTTAGCTAGAGAGAGAAGTCTAACAACTATCATTATTTTATTCCTTCCTTAGCCCTTAAAGCTATGAGATATAAAAAGAATAAATTATTTTAGCCCTAAAGGCTAAGTGATAAATAATTCCTTATACAAAAGTAGATGGGATACTTATATAAAATACATGATCGAAGAATGAAAGTCAATACCACCACTACTATTCCTACTCCAACTAGTATAGCTAATGCACCCAACTAATCACATGCTGATCCTATACTGACTCAAGGACAAAGTCCTACTGCCCTTCAAATAATTAATTCAAATGTAGGAGAGCATGAACAAAAAATTAGGTCTTTTGATTATACAATTCCTACTGCATCAACAAAAAACCTAGCATCTATAATAGGAAAAGCTACACCGACCTTTGTAGATAGCTAGATTCAGTCAAATAGTTTCCATGCTTAACACTCGGCTCTAATACTCCTATGCAAAGAAATGATTAAGCTTGCTTGCATCCTCCCTCTCTTCTATTATAGAATCGTAACATGGTCTCAATCTAAGGAAAAAAGAGTTACATGAACTGGGCTTTTTGCCAACTTAATAAAGTATGTAAGACGGATTCAATCTGAGCCCCTACTACCAACTGTTATTATACAAGTTAGTGTAGAAGAAGTTTGTTTTTAGATCCATCTATTTTAGAGAAAGTCATCCTATGGTGGTGATTCCACCTCAAATTTTTTTTTTAGCTAAAGCCTTTTTCATCAGCAACCTTCTCCTCTAGGGTCCTGGTTTGGTGACTAGACACCTACAAATGTTTCATTCCCTCGATAACGTTTTTCTCAGACTTGGACTTCTTTACCATAGGCACCCATTGACCAACTGGTGGCACATGTACTTTCACCTTTCTTCTGTGTCAGTGTGGTTCATTAATTAATTAAATCTCATTCCTTCTATTAGTTACTAGATCCAAGCTTCTTTGTAATTAAAAGGAATTGAGCAATTCAGATGAATTGAATGCTTAGGTTTGACTTCTTTGATGAATAATTTATAATAAAAAAGTATGGCATGCCACTCTTACTACTCAAAGTACTAACTCATATCTCTTTCTCTTTTTGCCCGTAGATAGATGGAGTTTAGCTGAAACCTAAGATGCAAGCCGAAAATAGATCTAGAAAGCTCAAACAAGGAAAGCTTTGTTCTGTCCTAGTATCACTTAAATTAAGCCACATTGGAAAACTAATATTTTTTATTGCTTTTTTCCCATCCTCTATGTCCCAAACACTTTTAAGTTGATTTGAGCTATTCATTGGTGGAAAATTAGAGCCACATCTATTCAAAGAATAAGCAAGAGAATATTGATAACACCTAAGATCTTAACTAATATATTATTGTATTCTAGGTTGGACCAACTCCAATATCTTATTAATATAAGAGGAAACCTGCACCTTCTTCTAGCTTCTCAAGCTAATCTCATTCCTTAGCCTTATCACCCTAAGCAATTCATAATTCTTCCATCCTAGAATCTTTACCTAATCAAAATTTACTCCAATAGCTACATCATGATTCTTTCAATCGAACATTTTTTTTAACTGTGATCCATTCTTAAATTATTTATTTTGATTCCAGAAACCCTGAGACAAGAACTATCAAGCTTCTTCTTATATGGTTGATAGATTCTAACGTCAAGTTGTGGATATTTGATTTGATTGATTTTATTTCATTCAAAAGTTGTATAGGGCATATGGTATTCTCAATAGGGTAGGATGACGCCTACGATTTTTTCAACTAATCAAAGAGGGGGTTTGTTTGATTAATGCTAAAGCTATTTTTTACATCTTCAAAATTCAATGCTTGTGAAAAGCTTATTTTTAATTCACTAAACCTTATATGGGATTAGTAAGTCTTACATCGGTGCTCGTTTTGGGTACTATTCTACTTACTCCACTTCTCCTTACTCAGTTGCATGGAAGCTATGGCCAAGCTCTAAGTTAAGAATGGAGGGGATTACTTAGAAAAATACTTATTTATCTTATCATTTACCTAAGCTTGGGCATATGAGGCTTTCAAACATTGTTTTTCATAAAGAATTTTTTTCTGATTCTATTAGTGATCACTTGATACAAGCCTGAAGCCTAGTCAGAGTTATTTCATTGGTTTGATCCATGAAGTAGTACATTTTAAGAACTTCACGTGGAAACGTACTCGGGTATGGCTCAAAACTAAGTGTTGTAGTCCACTTTGGGAAAGCTCATTCAGTTATGGAATGCATTAAGGGTTCTAAACTTAAGGAGGAGAGATTTTAAATTTAATTACTTTATTGAGATTAAATAAGAAGACATATGCCCCCCACATAGTAAACATTACTATTCTAGTATGGCTACATTCAAGCTAGTATTCTTGATTCATTCTTCCTATGCCATCAATGTTTACGAGTTTTTAGCCTTACCTAAGTTCTTTCTCTAGAATAGTAGGATATTTTTAGAGTAGGAACTCTCTACTTGTTGGCTAATTAGTGCTAATGCTTCTAATTGATCACTTTGAGCCATGAAACATTTTTTTTGAGATGCTAGTTTCAGTTCGATTTGTTTTGGTTAACAACAACAGATTTTATTTTAGCCACCTAGACAATAGTTCAGAGGGTCGGTACCTATAGTATGTATAATAAGGTGTGGACTCAATTGGATTTATTTCAAATAGACTAGGTAAAATATTCTTTTAATTACCATTGAAGACCAACTTCTCTTTATCTCTACTTTATGGTTGTTAGTTCAAGTAGGAAAATCTAAAGTCTAAAAATCAAGAACTTTCCTGGCTATACATTCATCCTAAATAATAGAAAGGAAGTAGGTATCAGATAGAGTTTTTTTGATGACATATGTTGCTGTTGGTTGAAGCCCATAAGTACTTAGGTGGTACATGCATTTGAACATCTTTTCCCCCTATGACACTCCATTTTACTGTAGTGTGCAAGCACAATATCATTAATGTATAATCTAATTAGATGAGAGAGACCTATTAAACTCAATCTAACTCATGAATCAAAAAATTCTATGGAATTAGTAAAATCATATTCACCTCTTGAATCAAATATGAAAACATTGATCAAACATTCAAACTTATTTTCTACTTTGTTGCTTTAAATTAGTTAAATCAATTCAAAGTTTTAGTTCTGTGCCATATCATATCTACCAATAATAATCATATATGAAGGTAACATAATAGTTATACCTAGAGAGAGACTTGATATGGCCTAGACCTTCTATTCAACTATCTTGAGACTTAGCTTGTCCTTTTTCCTTGTTGCTCCAATACAAATTCAATAATTTCTCATTCCTTATCCCTTAGAGCTAGGATGCACTAAGCAAATAAATTACATGAGCCTTTAAAGCTAGGGTGTGCTAAGTGATTCATAGTTCCTTTTGAGCCAGGATCTCCTATGATTGAGCACTTGTGTAGTAGTCAAACCAAGCAAACTAGGTTCCGTCTCACTCTACTTACCTCATCAATGGACCTTTCATTGAGTTTAAGTTAAAGGAAAGGAGATGCCATTCTTAGATCTAGAATCCTAAGCTATTTATAATACCTTGTTTCTAATCTAGAAGAGAGACATGAGAGCGAATTCAAATGAGTTGTTCTTGTTTGCATTGCTTGCTTGGATGAAGGGATTCTATACATTGCTCTGAGAACACATTGACCCATAGATCAACTCATGCAGCATAATGAAGTCCTCACTTTGGGCATTCATATGATAGATTTCTTAAGGTGGGGTAAAAAAATAAGGACTTCATCATTTTCTCTAAATGATAAATTTGAAACTGTAATTTTTATGCATAGTGTGTAGTGTCTTAAATAAGCATAGAAAATTGGGCGAGCTAGACTAATGGCATAAGTTTGTTTCTTTTCTCGAAAAAGCAGGTTCATTCTTTTAGCCTTATTGAACCAAAAACACCGATCAGCTTGAATCAAACAGAAGAAACTCTAACTTGAAGGATGAGATCAACTCTCATGAGAAATAAAGACAAAGTTCATAATGTGGTGAATGTAGTGTAGAATCGAATGAGAAGGGAAGGCATTGGGCTTGTGTATCTAACTCCTAATTAGTTAAGTCGGAAGAGAAGAAAGGTATGCTGGTTGATAGTTGTAGTTTCTTCTATTTTTTTTTACTAAATTTCATTACTATTTACTTTTTGTCATGGTATTTTGAGTTGGCCTTCTGTGTACCCATAAAAAGGGGAAGATCTAATATGGTTCAAAGAGCCTAGCCTTTATTATTAGACAAGGGACTCCACTCTCCTTCTGATAGGGAGAGATATCTTTAAAATTATCATATAATAGTCTTTCCACTCCATCATCACATAAGGAAGAACCATAAGAATTGGAAATCACTTCCATAGCATAACGAATCTAACTAAAACCCTTATCCAACTAAAATTTCTCTAAGTTCAACTTCTACTGGTTCTCTTTCAAAAGCAACTCAAACTGATTACAATCGAAGGAATTTGTTTGCTTATAGTAGCGATGAAACTAGAAACTACATATACAATAGTAATAAAAACAATATACTTTTCCAGCATCTTAATATAAGAAATTTATATTAAGATGGACCCACACCCTATGATAACTCCAACTTCAACTTCCAATACAACAACTAGCTTGGACATTTTGCCTAATATAAGGAATTTATATTTTGAAGTAAGCTAGCTTGGACATTGACTCATTTGGCCCCATACCATGTGATAACTCCATTTTGCCTACTACCTTAAATTCCTTACACATATGAAACTTTTTTTTATGAATAATTAGCTACAAGTTATGCATGGGTTTCCTTTGTAACTAGATCAGAAATCATTAGGTAATCTAATTTAAACCACTATAAATGATAACTATAAAGCATAGATAAGTAAAGGGTGGTCTACGATCTGTTACTTTCTTCCCTCCACTTATGTGGACTTCCCGAGGGTTATCTTTTATGTTACTGCATTTGATTCCCTTGTAGTGGAACTTTGGGTTTTGATATGAAAGGAGATACCATTGGGTTTTCCATTTTTAATGTTAAAGCCATAACTTATATTAGTTATGTGAGTTTGATTTAGGTACTATAGTTCTATCTTAGCTCTTTGAGTCAAAATTTTCATATGAAAAGAAAAGCTTATTTCATGAATGAGAGAACATATCATCTTCTTTTAGGATTGAGGGATTCAATTGAATAATGCACCATCTTGTTCTAATTTCCTTTGCATATTACCCTTTTCTAATTTTTTTCAATTTTCACTCAAATCAAACCTACTTTACGGAAGAAAAAATCTCTTATACATTAGTTATGAGATTGGATTCTCTACTAAAATCTTGCATTTGTTGAAATAAGGTTTTTTTGTTTTAATATCTCAAGTTTCAATGTCCAATCAAAGTATAGGCCATGAGATTCATCTACTTCTTCCTAGATCTCTCCCTACTATTGATAAGTGTCAATTGAATCTATTTTATTAGGCAATATGAAAAATTAGATAAGATTAAAAAAACTAGCAAACACAAATGATAAGGGACCACTCCATGCACTACAACTCCAATAAAACCTCTCATAAGAGCCGTATACTTAAGCCTTGATTCAATTTATTTACTTAGTCAAATAAAAATTAACTTTATCCATCTATGCTTCTCTAGTATTCCTAAAATCACTTAATCTACCTTGCAGCTATGAAAGCAAGCCGTAATAAGTTATACTAGGAAGTGGTATGTATTAATAAAGGATCTCCCTGTAGTATGGATCTCTCACTTATTTACTATGGAAAGTCTCGAGAAAAGAACCTTCTATCCTATCGGTTCAATTAAGAAAATATAATCTCTCCTCATGGATCTATCCTTCCTGTGGTGTTAGCACTTTTCAACTATGTTAGAACTCTTGGTTTTTATGCTGATAAGTAATAGTATATGGTTAGAGAACAGTCTTGTTGCAAACAAGAAAGCACTAAGGGGCACTAATCTTAACTTAGAAAAGAAAGTTTCTAATACCTACACAAAAAGACAAGTTGAATTAATGAAAGAGAGCAATCCACTTATTAGTAGTTATTCAAGTTAGCACCCTTATGTTTTAGTATAGTATTTTTTTTCTTCTTAAGTACTAAAAAATGCTTTTGAAGGAGGAACCAATATAATCATGAAAAACCTTGGATTAAATAAAGGGAGCCATAGACGAAGGACTAAGTGAGAGATTATAATCATGAAATATAGACAACTTATACAACTAAAATTGGTTCTTATATGATATGTTCAATACATCAGAATTTATCAAACCAGCAAAAGCTTTTCACCGGCTCAAGCAACTCGACTTTGTGAAACTCCTCTACAACCTCTGAGATTATACAGGGTCCCCAATTGTGTTGTATGAGGAAGATTCTTTTGATCACTGCCAATTCAGAATTTCTTAAGTGCAATTTCACTAAACACAAGTAAGAGACATAACCTAACATTTGATCAATACCAATTGCAAGGAACAAAGTATAATTTACCCTTTATTAACTCATCTTTATTTCTGAGGTGAGTAATCTCTTTATGTTATAGTGGGGTTGACATGTGTAGTAAAAATTGAAATCTTTTCTTACCTATCAAAAATGCTATCCACTACTAGAGATAGGAGCCGACCCTTGTCTACATCTTAGATGAACTAAGCTATCTTTATCTATGATTAGACCTCCACATGACTTATCACTCTCTTGCCTATGTTTCTCTCTCAAACCACCATTCATTGAAGAACAAAAAGTTGCCTTTGATTTCATCCATTTTACGGGCAAACCTACCTCTACTTAAGACTTTGGGTTCGGGTAAACTTGAACCATGATTTCAACTACTCATTTAGAATTTGATAGGATCCTACTACTTGTGGTGCCTATCCACTACCCTTCCTTGAAACAACATACAAATTCTCTCCAGGGAGCCCCTATCTAAACTATAAGTAGAAATTAATCTTATCTCATATGTTGATCCTCTCTTCTATATAGCTAAATTCTTCCATTCCTCCCCCATAAAAATAAAATCCTTATCTCCTACTCCTCTTGATTCTGGAAAAAATTTCTTCTTCTGTCATAACTTATGTGATTGCTTATGAAACCTATTTTTTGGGGATGAAAGTGAAGACCTCATCCTTTAACTGGGAGGTTCTCTTTCTATCCTAGCCACTTGGTTGTTCAAAGCAAGTATAAACACCTATAGAATAGTTCATAAGTAGATAAGACTCAAGCACATAGTCCTAAAAAAGGTATGAGTATGACTATTAATACAATTGATTTAGGTCACTTTTTGTAATGAAAAAGGCTAGTCTATACAGCTAGGATAGTTGGAAAGAGAAGTAACACAAGGAATAATTAATCTCAAAATTAGAAAGGCATGCCAAGAAAGACAAAGGATAGTCCCAAGGCCTAGTTATCAACATATGGTTGTTTAAGAAACAAATAGTTACTTAGGCTTACTGACTGTGCCTTCTTGTAGAAAGAGATAGGTAGACAGAGAGTAGCTTTTTTTCTAACTAGATGCACATGCTGTATACTTTCAACCCATATGCTTACCATGCACTTCCACAATTAACCATTCAATATTTCAATCTTGATATGCTAGAGGATTTCCCAGCTTTTTCTTGCTATGCATGCAAGGTTTCGTGACACATGGTACTTATTTGAAGTAGTATAAAGCATTCTTTAGATAGGAAAGTGCCATGCCTTCCAATTTATTTTTTATAGTACTATCTTGCTTATAACTACACTCTAAATATATCTCTTATTGTCACACCTACTGATGTACCTTATAATTAGGTTGTACCTTCTTTATGGAGTAGAGCTAGTGGGAAAGGGAAGCAAGACATGATTTTTATTTTGTTTCTCATGAGAATAGTGATGAGTCTTGAGTAGCCTAAACAACTTGAGCATTGAGTTTAGTTTATAGTTACTCCCTAGCAAGAATAAGTCTAGTTTGGTTGTTCATCTAGAAAAGAAAGCCGATAATCCTCAGGCCTCTCCCTAGAAAAAGAAAGGTCTCATGTCTTTGATTGCTTGGTGGGATCAAATAAGTTATATGGGTAGCTATGTCTTGTATCATATCGGATAGGGAACAAGATTGGATAGAAAGGATAGACACTTTCCAGGTCTGATGGTAGAAATAGTAATTGAAGGCCAAATGAATGGTAAGGAAGGACAAATATGGTAGATCCATATTAAGAAAAAGATTCTGCACCATGAATTGCTTCAACATACATCGATCATGCAGGCACAGATGAGTGACTAGCTTAGGAGGAAATAGCCAATCCTAGCAACTAGGTCCCATAGGTGGGATTAGGGTCTTACCCAAGCACAAGAAGAAAAAAATATGGAAGTCAAACACTTTTCTTTTCGCTAATCTCAAGGGGGTAGAGCTATACATTTATTTACCTTAGCTATCTCACCCTTATGAAATCTAATTATATTCTAAGCATTTTTATTTCTCTTGGTTCTCTTTTTGCTGCCTTTCTAGGTGAAGTTTGAGTGGAAGTTGGAGCCATGAAAGCAAGCAAAAGTAAAAGAGCTTTAGTTGAGAAGCTCACAAACAACCTATAATAAAATAGTAGCTAGGTGCCTTTCTTTTTTACCCACCACCATCCATAATCTTTTTTATGATACCGAGTTTATTGATAGACCAAGTGATACCATGAAAAAGTAGGAAAATAGGCAAGAAAAAAAGTTTGAAAGAAGTGATGTATGCTCTCTTTTTTGCTAAGCCAATACTAATGCCTTCATCAGCTTCTCCAATTGCAGTAGTCCCCATAGTGCATTAAAGATATCTATAAAAATGGTAAGCTCTACCAGTGAGTATAGTAGTAGTTCATCTAGTTTAGTGTATTAGGTATGGCATGACTATAAATTGATGATAATACATTTTTGTCTCTTTCCTTTCAATCATTTTAAGTATTCCTTTTATAGTAATGTTAAGCTAAACATATCCAATACAAGGCATTAGGTTTATTATATAGTAGCTTTCACTCCTGGAGTTGCATTAGAAATCTAACCTCATAGAGTAGAAAAGAGAAAATTTATTGACATCAGCTTAGGAAGGGGGCCAGCTCTCAGACATTTAAGCATAGTTGGAGAGATTTTAGTTTGAGTGGAAGTCACAAGTTCATACTTGCCTTATTCCTACCAAGTTATTTGTAGTCTTTTTTTCAACACTTCCAAGGTTAAGCATAACTCTCTCCTTGAAAGTTAATATAGTTATCATTCTCAATTTTAGTTATTAAGCTATGAAAGAGAAAATGACCTTATGAAAGAAAGTTAACTCTTCCATATAGTTTGAAAAAAAATTCTTTTTTTGAGTGGTCCAATTGACAAAAGATAAAAAAGTGTTTCTACCTCAGCTTCTTTTGAGCCTTTTGAAGTTAGAGTTTTTGTACTTATGCTTTTTCTAGTAGGGTTGCTTATAAGTTATACAAATAAGCTAGTTTTCATTACTAATCTCTTCGCCATTGGGATTCTTAAATCAAGATTTAGAGCACAAGCCCATATTATAGCATTTCAAAAGATAAGAGAGAAAAGAGAATGAATGTGTTAGGTAATACCAATCATAACTAAGTATTGTATTAATATAGAATATTTCTTCATCAGGGGTGCAAAAAATAGTTTAAAGAAGGGAACATCATTCTTTCTAAGTTAGTTTTAGTTTTACTTCCCAAAACAAAACAAACCAATTCCATTTAGATGGTAATAGGAGAAGATCCATTATGGGGGTAGATTTATTAGTTGATGGTTGAAGAAACTTCAAAGGAGATCCTAAAAAAATGTCTAAAGAACTATTAGAAATAGTCATCTCCAATATATCAAAAAACTTTTGAATAGATTGGCAGTCATGCTCGACATCATGTGTAAGAAGGCTTGTAACACCTCAGGCTCTTACACTTCCCAAGCTCATGTGTGAAAATGAAGGTGTGGAAAATCTATTCATGTTGAACCTACTCAACCATAATATTTGGTATGTAGGCCTAGATGAGACTATGTTCTATTGACCGAGTGCAGTTGCCTCAATAGAAATATTTTCTCTGGCCTTGGAATCAAAGACAAAATCTTTCTCATTAGATTAGTGAGGTTGCCTGACTAGGGTTAGATCTTTGTTCAATCCATCATTGGTAAAATAATTTCTTTCTATTTCTTTCAAACTTGGTCAACACTTCATCCCTTAACTATCGCTTTTTTCTAAGAATCAAGGTTTAAATCTCAAATGGATATATTAGATTATATTGATTTGAGCCTCTCCTTTATATAAAGCTATTCCAATTAGAGACTATCTCTCATGATCCCAAAGAAACCCTTTAACTAAATAGATTGGAGCAAGAATAATGAGAGCATCAAGAAAGGGTTATGTACATGCCAAAGTACCTAAACTTTTTGTACTAATTTCATTCTTTGAAGATAGCATATATGTAGCAGCCTCTTCCAATCCACAAGTGAAATTCAAATCCAAGCTATGGCTATCTAAGGGATGGGCTAACCTTAGTGAGTAGCTTATCTAACCTATAAAAATAAAAACATAGGTCTTGCTCATGGATCTAATTAAGAAGCTCCCTGAAAGACATCAATTTGTGGATATATATAATTCAGAGGCTTCAACTAGCTTTCCATTTCTATATCATTATTATTGAGTAATGTAATCTATTTGATTAACAAATTAGGTGAGGCATCATAAAAATCACCTGATCTATGATTTTTTTTGTGCCACTAGAAAACCCAATAGGTTGACCGAGAAAACTATTACCTATTATAGTGTGACCAAGGTCATTCTATCTTTTTAATGCTAATGTCTCTTTAGAGTGTTTGAGGAATTAGAAAGCTTGAATGCGACTTTTTGAAATGAGGAAAAGAATCACTTAGCACAATATGGCTTAGGTAGCAAAAAATATACTTTAGTAGCAGATAGAGTATCTAGTGAAGTTCAAAGGCTAATAAAAAGAATTTTAACTTATTGACTAACTACCATAGCAACTAAACTAGTCTTGAGGATCTGGACTTGGCTTGGAATGTAAGAAAAATAGAAAAGGCTTAGTATTACTCTAAAGGATTGACAAATCACTTTCTCTATAACCAACTCTTTCTTATCTACACTTTCAAACTTGCATTCAAAAAGTAAAAAAGATTTCTTTAGCTATACTGGAGAATGAATGAAAAGGAGAAGGCATGGAATTATGGAACTTCTTCTATATATTAAAAAATAAATGAAAGTAGTCAGTCTTATAAAGCAACACTTATCATAGTAGTCCAAAAAGAAATGTCTTTCTTGTAGTCCTCCATGTTGAGACTGATACGGGAACTACACTTGAACTAGCATTAATTTAAGGTCAGGCTTGATCATAGGCTAGCTTGCCTATGATACCACACATAGCTTTTTCTCTATCCCTAGCTTAGCTTGCAAGAACCTATAGATTTCCTATCTGAAACATACACAAAGAAAGAATCTAACTCCCTTAGCAAAAGAGGAAAGATTCAATATTTTTGCACTATAAACTACATGCAAGGGAACTCTATGGCTATAAGCTTTTATACTTAAGGAACACTCTTTTCACAATATCCTTACCAGGGCAAGAAAAAATTTCTTTTTTATCTATTTCCTTCTATTGAATCTTACCCTTACTTAGTCCTTCACCCTTAGAACTACAAATTCATTTTAGAAAACTAGCTTTATTGCTTGGCCCCTACTAAATAAAGTAAAGTATGTCAGCTCTATTTGCTTTGTTGAAGCACCTTATTTCAAACAAACTTGCTTTTAGGAATGAATTATTGGAAACTTCAATGATAACTACTACTATTCCAACTACTTTTAGCTTGTGAAGTTTCTAAGAAAAAGTTATTGATGTTGCTGGCTTTCACTTTCAAAAGAAGTGATGATGTGTGTGAGACACTCTTACTTCTATTAGAATTTCTTTTCTCCCTTCTTGGATTGACCTAGCTTTAAATGACTTAAAATAGGTTTTTATTAAATGAAATGAAAAGAGAGTGCCTTCCAAATAAAGCTGGAAACTCATTTATTAGTACACTGCATGCAAGATTCCTATGTTCCACATCTCCAAATCTTACCCAGAAAAAGCAGCGCCAAAAACAAAAGCTCCATCTAACAACATGATGACCTAAACTAGAGGGACTAAGATAAGTTACTTTTAGTAAGAAAGAGAGATGACCCAGACCATGGACTGGCCAAGAGAGAATATCTTTTAAGAAGAAAATATTCACGGATAATATTTCAAGAGATAACTAATATTATAATGGTAAACAAGATGAAAGATCAAACTATTTCAATTAGAGTTTCATCAATGAAAGAGATAACTAATATCTTGATAACCCTTCCATTTAGCTAAGAGGGAGGAATTCAAGTAGTTAGGATAATCAATCTCTATAATAAAATTGCTTAATTGTAGGATAACATTTCAAGGGTTAGATATCCCGACTCTGAGAAGACCAAGCATGAAAAGATGTTGGTTGGGCATAATAATCTTTCTTTCCTTAGCACTTTAAGGAAAGATGAATAAGAAGAGGTCTAAAATTTCACTCGATGGTTGGTTCCATCATGCCCAATGTAAGCAAGGAGGGAATTCCATTCAATGAACCTAGAGGGAAGAAATGCATTTGGCTTGATTTCATGAA
Organism: Sapria himalayana; assembly: GCA_029783825.1. NCBI lineage: Eukaryota > Viridiplantae > Streptophyta > Magnoliopsida > Malpighiales > Rafflesiaceae > Sapria > Sapria himalayana. Next base: position 338,833 of record JAREIK010001333.1, on the reverse strand, counting down.
ATTGACTAGTTGGACTGATTTTCTTGGCCCCCCCTTTATTTAAATCTCACATTCTTACACTCGCTGGTTTTCTTCATTGATCTAGCATATGTCCAGCTATTAGGAAGCTAATTTCCATCAAAGAGTCGGGTATCATTCTTTACCTTCTTATAACATTGATATTGAGCATTGGCCTATATTTTTCAAGCCTCTTTTCATTTCCAGGATTCTAGAAAAAGGTAGTTCCATAAGCCTTAGGAGAGATTAAGAAATTCTATTCTAGTTCTTTCCTATCTAGACTTTGTGACTTTATATTCATGGAAGCAACTTAGTCTTTATGATCCTATGAGTCATTCAAGCATGTTCTTATCCAATCAATCTCTGTTTCTCATTCCGCTGGCATTAAAAGTTTTATTCTTGTGATCTCAAACTAGCGCTATTGAAGGCATTCAAAAGGTATCTTCAACAATTAGAGTGACATTATCTTTGTTAAAAAATCATATTTGGTATGGACTCTCCCCTCGTACATTGGTCTCGATCCTTTCATATCATATTCATTCTAGCATCTTCTTTCTTCTTCTCTTTACTTTTGATTTTAAGAAGATAGTGCATGATCATTATATAGTTGTAAAGGTACCCTTCTTGATCAAGCTTTAGGGTTGACACTTTAGGATTTACATCCAAACATTTGAAAAGCTAGCAAGTCAACTAGCCAACAGAGAGAATTCTCATTACAAAAGAAGAAATTTCAAGGGTCTTTCAAAAAAGCCTATAAGCTCGGTAGCTTCTTGTTTTGAAGATTTGATTGGTTGGTAAGATCCCTAAGTAAGGTAAGAAATGAACACATTTTGGCTTTAAAAAGCCTATTTTTTAGTAGTCTCATCCATAAGAAAAGATTGACCATCTTTTCTTCCAAACATGAATGACAACTTTTCAGTGATCATGAGTTTGATGATTGAACAATCTTTTGATTGCATGTGTTAAGCAAAGAATGCACAATTGAACAAAATAAATAAGATCAAAGAGATCTCCTCTAATGATCGTAGACATAGCTTCACAAGACCATATCAGTCTACTCAAGGTGTTGCTCTATTGGGTGCAACTTTCTTGATCTAGCATTTTGACTAACTGAATAGGCTCTGGATATTGTTTTTTCTTTTAAACATTTTTTAGTTTGTGAGATGGATTATTCCCAATTGTAGCCATGATCTTCTACATGATCAATTTCCATCTCATTGCACCATAATCTGGGAAACCTTTTATACTATATCTTACCTTAACTAGTTTGAGAGCAGAGTCAAGTTTGAGGCTTGCCTAATGTGAAGGAGTTTTTGGTTACCCTTTGAAGTTTCTTCAGCTACTACATGCAAACCCAGGCTTACCAGTAACACATTGTGAAGCCAAAGAAAGGATACCATCTGTGGGCAATTCTTAATATGGAATTTGACTGTTATATCCTTTTAGGTGCTTCCCTAGGGCCATATCACCCATCTTCGAAATGAAACTTATATAAGATATAAAGTGAGGATTGAATGAAGCAAGTCCCACCATGTCCATCTATATAAGCCGTTCACTACAATCAAAGCAAGAAGGAAAGCTTCCATCTCCTTCTAAGTAGAGAGATACTTTTGGAATCCTGCACCTTTCGAAAGGACTTTTCATGTAAGGGAGTGGAAGCACTATGGCCTAAGCTTACTGATATGAAACCTTTTATGATTTCAATTTTCAAACTATCAAGGAGAAGGGATACTCGATGAAGAAATTACAAAACTAGTGCAAATAAATAAGAAAAAGGATCTTTGTTCAACATGCTTGTGTTATACATATGGCTCAATGTTTCATTGCTTTGGTATGAAGATTGATTCAATTGTAAATTTAAGTTTTTTTCGAGAGGAATGGATCTGGGATGGAAGGACTTGAACTTCCAAATAGCGAGACCAAAACTTGTTGCCTTACCACTTGTCCATGCCCCATCCCATCTTAGCTTCATGCCATTAGCCAAAGAACAACTAATGTGCCCTTATTAGTCGAGCTCTCTAAAATGCAAAATATGCTATCGATCTCTATCTAACAGAACTTAGAGCAAAAAAATTTTATTTAAAGAGTGATCAAGATTTGGATCAGCAGAGCCTATCTCACATGAGTCTTCCTTCCTATTATTGGACTACATCACTAGTCTCATATCCATTGTTCTATTTAGAGATAAAGTAACTATTCAAATTACCCTTGTAGAAGAGATAATTAGATATTCTTTAGGGCATGCAAAAGAGGGGGGGGGGGGGATTTACGGGTTGTTATAATTTTATATCAATATATATATAGTGATTATATTGAATCTAACATCAATGGACTGTGCAAAACATAACTCATCATAAGGAACAAGAAGAAGAACATAACACAACAAAACAAAGCACCAATTTTAATGTGATTCACTAGTCAATCAAAATAATTAGCTACATCAACCAGAAAAGTGCATAATACTTGTAGATTTATTAACCCAAAATATTTTAGTACATAATCATGAGAGAGAGAGAGAGAGAGCGATACATCCTCCAGAAAAGTACGTAATACTTATAGATTTTTTAACCCAAAATATTTTTGTATATAATTGAGAGAGAGAGAGAGAGAAGAAAAGAATAGAGTGCACATTTTTGATAACAAATATAAAACACACACACACAAAATTATTAGGGTTCTACATAAAATAAAAATGAGAATGATCTTCAGACCCAACTGGGTCATGCTCCAAAAATTTTCAGCATGTTGAACATGCATCAGAACACCCATTATTTTCTTGATGCCACATATCAAATCACTCAACATATTAGAACCTGCACCTATAATTAAATTATACAAATAAAATAGAGGATTAAAGAAATAGATAATAAAACAAATTACATACTTCAAGGGCAAAGTCTTATCTATGAATGTTATAATCACTATTATTTTTCTAGCTATTTTTGTGGATAATCCCATGAGTTGAGGTGGTTAGGCATAAAAAGGAGTTTATTCTCACAACAAAGTAAAAAGGCATATGGTATATTATATATTGAATAGTATGATAACACTTCTTCTATAGCTTTCCTAATAAAAGAAGCAACTATTCCTACTTTTTAGAAATGTTTTTACTCCATTTTTTATACTATCCTCTCCTACAATGGGACTTCAATTAACTTGCTTGAGCTCGCTCAAAAGTCAAAAGCATTATGAGGATATTAGCCTATAAGGCGTTTTCAATTGAAGGGTAAGGGTTTTTCATCTAGATTCATTATATTATAACTTATACCACTTAAAACAAATGGTAGCAATAAAAACCATACTTACCCCTTATGATCTATAGAACAAGGAAGGCATAAGTATTAGATGACAATGCAATAACTTGAAAGTTAGAATATATAGAAGATGTTAGTACAAGTGGAAATCTGGACATTGGCTCTTCATTGTATAGATTAATATTAACTACTAATAGGTATAAGGGAGATCTCCTAATTTATCCTTATACAAATAGATTAACAAAAGCTACAAGAAAAGATATTATCCTAGACCTCCCCTTAAAAATGAAACTAAAACTTGAATTTTTTAACTAATAAAGCTGGCTAGCTTTTTCCAACTAAAAGAGATTAGAAATGGAAACAATCCCACTAGCAACTAAAGGGACTATTAGATGAACCAAGCTATTTAAGAGGCACTTTCTTTAGGAAAGGGAGATTCTAGAATCTTATTAATATCAATAAATTATCCTAAAAAAGATCACTATATTGAATCTCTATATTGACTAGCTTCTTTGATTATTCAACATTAATATGATGCCATGACCTGGATCTTATTAGCTCATTAAAAAGGATCTCTGTGACTATAGAAAAATATCCCTAGCCATTGACATTGTCGATTAATAATTGGCCCTTGAAAAGATGATAGATTGAGATAGGTTTTCCTAATCCCCCTATCATTTATTTGTTAGGAGGACAATGACAATGTAGAGTAGGGTGTAACCTAATAAAAAGAAAATTCTTTTTATTATGTTACACTTTATAAAACACTTTTATGGAGCATTATATCCTGTCTTGTTTCTCTTTTTTTTGGGTTACAAAGGAGGGGTGGTAGGATAAAATGATTTTCTTTATATCTATTTAGGACATGGTTTCATAGGTCCATTGATCTAGTTTCAGTTGAAATTCTAGTTTCGTGTTAAGCCTTGAAAGTGGAAGCAGACAAGCAAATGTAGAAGTCCCTGTAAAAGTGTTCTTTTCCAGCCTAGTCAATTCAGATTTTTGGTAGTTATCTAGGGAGTCATGTTATATTTATTTGCATCTATTGAGAATTGCCCGCCTTCCATTGAAAGTTTAATGCCACCTAGTTGGTTTCCTTTAATTCTTACTTCTATAGAGGTGAGTTCGAGTGAGAAGGTGAAAAAGCAATATATTATATATTTTTCTTTATAGGCCTATCTAGTCGAATAAGGTAAGTAAGCCCATACCCCTAGAGTTGTAGTAAGGGACAATCCAATTAATTTTTAAAAACCTATTAGAAATCCAATGGAAGTTTTAGTTGCTCTCATGATGTCATGCCATACTAGATGAGTTCTCATTTAGGTAATGGGAGATCCAATGCCTTTTACTATTAAGAAAGATCTTATTAAAAGTTTTTCTACCCTAATTGACTTGCTTTGTAATATGGCTTGATGAGTTACTTTCTATGACTAGTCTAAATCTAAAGAAGTATTCATTCCCAGATAATCTTCTATCAAGTCTCGTGGTAGTAGTGACATTCCACCCTTAAAAAGAATATTTTGCAAGCATTGTCTCCCATTAGGTAAGGAAACTTGACTAGACTAACATTATCGAAAGTCACTCTAATTGGCTTAGCTACTCTGACATCAAGCACTTAGTAGTTGCTTATTACACTACAACAAAACTTCAAATTAATGACGTTTTATATCTTGATACTTTCAGAAAGTGTCATTATTCTATTTGTAATTAGACATTTAATGACACTTACTAGATATGTCTTTGTTAAGACTAATAGGTTAGGAAAATTTCTTAACTCCTTAAAATTTACCAAGGAATAAGGGGCTGAAAATTAAAAACATTGTCACTTTTATTAGTGTCATGGATGTGAAAAAATTAATTTTGAATTTATTGATTTGAAACTAATTTCTTATGTATTTTTTATTTGTAAAATAAGTAATAATATTTTTAATTTTACTCAAGATTAATAAAAAAAAATTATTAAATTTTAGTTGAAAATTATTTATTAAAAAAAAAGAAACTTATGATCAAATTAAAAAAAAAATTTAATATTTTTACATTCAAATTTGAATTTTTTATTTATAAAATAAGTAATAATATTTAATTTTAAAATTAATCTGTTAATATTTAATTTATCCTTGAGAGAAATAAAAATAAAATGAAAATTTAAGGTGATTTAATAAAATTATGTGATTAATATTATATTATATTTAACTTCATTTAATAAAATAAAGATTCGATCGCTAGAAAGACGAGCGCGTCTTCTTCATCACGTTCGGTCTTTTCCAATAGCTTGGCTTCAAGCTCGCGTCTCCGATATCCTTGGCCATCTTTACAGCATCCAGTAAGTTTCCCCATTAAGTTTCTAATTGTATCAGCTCTTTCATACATTTAACTTTTATCAAAAAATAGCACATTGAATCACTGGAATTGAAGAGGTTAACTTATTTCATCAATGTGAACTTGTCTCCGATCTTTTTGCATTTCTTTACAGCATCTTCCAAAATCTTCTGTTTTGCATCTTATATTATGCATAAACTCATCATAATTCACAAGTAGGGGGGGGGGGGGGGGAAGAAACATTATATTCTCATGTTTGGTTATGGGAGAGGAAGTATCTGGACATGCGCGAGTGGCCTAGTGATCATGACAATTGAGAATGAATTCAGTGAGTCCATGGATTCCTATTGAGAATTAATTCAGAGGAAAACTAGGGAGGATTGTAAAGAATATTTTTCTTATGTGCATGCAGTATTACAATAACAGGTGAAAATATATTTACAATACTTATTAAATTTATATTTAATTATATCATTATCTTCCTTGCCACTTTTACTAAGTGTCATTGTATTCAAATAATTTAAGATTGATACAACAAATTATGACATTTTCTGAGTGTCAAGATAGATTAGTATAATAAATAATGACACTTTATTTTAGCATCATGGTTTGATTCAACGACACTGCAAAAAAATGTCATTATATGCAAATACTTTTTATGTAAGGCTAGCAGATGACGCTATCGATAAGTAACATGAATTATATATAATGATACTTTTTAAGCGTCTTTGATTATGTTTTTTATTGTAGTGTTAGAAAAGAAATGAGTGGGAAAGAGAGCGGCCTCCTACTAGATGGTTATACCTTGGGGACAACGTAATTATAAAGATATAGGGCTTATAGTATATAATAAGAAGATAAGTAGAGAGAAAAAAAGATCCTAAATAACTTGTAATTTGATGGCACTTGTGTGGCTCTCCTGGCATGCAAAATTCATATCAAAACATTTTTTTTCTTCAACTAACTTACAAAAGAAGGCAACTTGCATGACAAAAAGATTCAATTTCAACTGGATTGATCTTGTCTAAGTGGTCTCCTAGGCTAATACATGCTTTTTTGCTAGATAGCTCAAGAAGAAGAAAAAGGTATTTAAGCTATCTATCCTTTGCAAATGTCAAGGTAGACTGATGGGAAATACTAGATAGGAGATAAAGTACATGGGACTAAGAGAAAGTACAAGTTTAAGAGCTTGTATTAAATACTTGACTGGAAAAATATATTTGCTTGAAAGACTTTTGTTATTGACAGTGAAAATAAACATGGAAATATGCTTGGGGAAGGTATAACATAGATAACCACAAGGCATGACATTAAAACAAAAGAAAATTTAATTTCAACTACAACTAAAACTACTAGTATTATTTTTGCTATTGAAGCTGTAATTAGCTTGCTTGCCTTAAACTGGTTATTAGAGAAATGAAGTAAAACAGACTCCTACTATTTAGAGATCGATGTACTTACTTTCCTCACTCTTAGAGGGAACTTCAAGTCTGACTTTATTACAGACAAGATTGTTATCATGAGTTGACTCAAAAGAAATTATCAAAAGCTTTCTTACTCATTTCCTTCAACAAACTCTTACCTTATCAAGAAACTCAAAAGAGAATTTGCTTGTGACCACTTATTGGAATTTACTTATCCCTATCCCTTGTTAGTTGGATTTCCCTTGCAAGATTTCCTTCAAAAATTATTACTTGTCATGTTAGTCCGTTAGATCACATGGATAGAACTTTTAATTTTTAATTAATGGCTATAAAGTAATTGGAAAGAAATGTAATGACATTGGCTTAAGGGGGACTATGTTTGGATGGCTTAAGAGAATTGACCTAGCAAAAGGGGGGCAAAAGCAATATGGCTATCTGTCGTATAAATAGTTTCAGTATATCTGGATGAGACTTTTTTGTATATGACTAGATTGATTGCAAATAAGAAATTTGAAAATTGAATAGGTAAAAGGACATCTCTTCCTATATGCTGACATATCCTTCGAGTCCCTCCCCTTTCTTTCAAAAATTTACTGTAGTTTCATTTCCAACTCATAAGTATGCTGAATTTGAAGAGGGGTAAATTTTGACTGTTGAAACCTTGATTTTGATAGGCGATAGGTTGGTTATAGTGTCAACCCATTCCATAGTTATGCTAAGCATTCCTTGAGGTAGTTTTAAGACATAGTAACTAAAAGCATAAAAGAGCAGACATGAGTTAATAATCAAATGAGATAGTACAAGTGGACAGAAAGATGACATCATTGATTATTAGCTTTTGTCACTTCAATTTCAATTTTAGCATCTAATAGGTCACCCACTCATGAAATTCATTATTTGGTCTATGCCATCCCTTGGTTGGATTGGTATCTTTATACTAGGTTTCCCAAGAAAATAAGCCAGTTGGGATGGTTTCTCACTAATGCCAAAGGTTTGAAGGTATTTGCAGGATAAACCTTACAGAGTTCTTCGATTAAGCCTATGATCTTTGGATTGAAAGATGACCCTAGCTTGAATAGATGATCATCTAGTTAGGATTTATCAATGATACAATAAAGCAATGGACACACACACACACACACACACACACACACACAGAGGTTTGGTGGAGTTTGTGATTCATGGTATTGGCTTAGTTTGCCAATGCTGGGGTTGTGCTGAAATTACCGATGTAGAGGGATTCAATTGGAGTCTTGGATGAGCCCACTATGGGTTGAATCAAAGATTGGTAATGGGAAGCAAGTTAGGATTATGGCTTTAAAGTGGTTGAGATAGAAAGGTTGAAAAAATAGTAGGTACCTTTCTTCATTCAAAAAAAGATGAGTGTTCACTTCATTATTTATTGTGAAAGTTAATCAGTGGCATCACAACACCTGTTTAATAGGAATCCTCTCAATTTGATGTGGGAGGACCATATCCACCATAGAAAAATACTCAATCAACTCTCAATTACTTGTGAAAGATAACTATTTCTTCTTTTTGATACTTTCTTCTACTGATTCAATAGTAGTCTGATTTTGTTTCATAAGATTGAGAAAGAGTAGTTTCCGTTTGAATGGATTAAGAATCTGATATTGAATACTACTCTTACTACCTTGGGAAATTATTTATATAACTAAGCTTATCATTCTTCCATATGTCATACTAGAATATTGATTGAGACCTAGACTTTATTGAATTGAAAAAGAACTTAAATTCTAATCAAGCAAGCATTCCCACCTCACCTCCATTACAAGGTAAATTGAATTCAAGGTCAAGCTCTCCACATAAACCATGGCACCTACTGCTCACTACAAGAGATGGCTTAATCTCGGAAGCTACTTTTTTAGTTGAACATATGGCTATATAAGTTAATTAAATCTTAGATTTTTCTTTGTTCAAAAAGAGCTACTATGACTCGACTATCAAGCAAATATCTAAGGCTTTCTTTTCTCTGTCTCTGAGCGCAAACTTTCAATCGAGTGAAAATGCGAACTATCTTGTTTTCTCTTTTCCTCTATCTGAGCGATGCTCTATACCTTGTTTTTTTTGTGTGAATTTTCACTTTTACTAGATTAGATGCTTTCGATTTCTTGCTAATTTTTCCTTTCTTTGGGTATGGTATAAATAAGAACAAGTGGATATAACAATCCTTTGACTAACAAGGGACAAGAGATTCTTTGTTCATAGATTCTAGAACTAAGGGTCCAAAATAAAAGCATCAAAAGCTTCTTCAACTATTTATATAAAATTTTCATTGAATGAAATAACTGATCCTAGTCTAATAACAAGAGAAGTTAAAAAGCAAAAGACTAGTCCCAGATGAATAACCCTAATTAGGATCTCTATCCCCTTCTTAAACAATGGCATGCCTCTTCTACTAAAAAGGAATCTCTAACAAAAGAAAGCCCATATTTTTTTTAGCTTCTTCTTTCAAAAGGCAAAGAAAGTTTCGACCATATCTTATCAACTTATCCTTATTGGAGATCATGCCTTACTTCTCTATTGATCAGACCCTCAAAAGGGCCTAATTGAGACAAGGTGTGAATCAGCAATTCAAAAGGTTTATTTCGAGACTGATATAAAAACTAGCAATAAATACATATTCTCTCCACACCTTTAACTAAATATACCCATTGTCAAATATAAATGTAATGGGTATATTATTTTATTTTACTTATGGTAAGAAAGAAGATCAATTTTTGAATAGAAGATGTGTTCCATGCCATTGATTCTTTAATACTAGATTATGCTTGTTTTGCTCTTGTTCTTCAGTAGAAGAGAGATCCATAGTAAAGGTTATAACTAGTTCAGGTCACACAAGGCTAAGCTTGTAGAAGAGGACAACCTCACTTGACTTGAAAATCAAAGGGCAACATGATTCTCTATTATCTATGAAAATTATTGTCTCACTTTTTTTCCCATCTGAGACATGGTAGTCTTATGTAGGGACATCCCACCCATGGATATCAACCTCAAAAAAAAGACCTGGAAAGATCCAATGTTTTTTTTATTCAGCTACTATTTTTCCAAATATTGGTATGAAATTGCTACTATTAGGATATCTCTAGACTTTCATTACACTCTTGTGATAGTCCTTATCTTCCTTCATTAATATGTTGTTTCTCTCCACAACTATGACTATTGGTTGAGTTTTGTTCCTAAGACTTTACCTTAAGCTCTTCCAAAAGAATAATTCTAAGAAATTATTTGAAAAGTATCAACAAGCCTTCAAGTAGATATATGAATCTTTTTTCTATCAACGAATCCCAAGTTGGAGATTTTTGCTTCCCCATTAAAGATGTGGGAGTATGGATTAAAGCTTAGAGACTTTGCCATATTGAGGGCTATCAAGTAAGAAATATCTGATGAGGGCTAATTTGTGCAAGGAACAAATGGTAGAAGAAGAACTGAGGAGGGTTAGTGGGTAGGGGGGACTTCTACTAATTCCATGACTTGATTGATTTCAGATTAGACCAGAAGGAACCATCCAATGAATCTTTCCTTCAATGATTTTTGCCTAAGGACTTAGGGATTAATTGTTAGAGTAAAATAAAACTAAACTTGCTTTCTCTCAGGATTATCTTATCTAACCATTTTCTTGAAAGCACTTACTCAATGCAAAATCCTACTAATTGAATGGCTTTCCCTCCCTCTTTTAGGCTTTATTATCTATAGTTATTATAGCTTGAATGAAACCAACTAAAATCTAAATCCAATCTTAATGCCAATCCAATGAGTTCGATTTTACAGAGCTAAAAGTCAAACTTTGATATGCGAAAAGTCAGTCAAGGTAGAAGCATATTCACCGACAGAGAAAGAGAAGACCACATCTTGGACTTTTAAGCTCCCTTAAAAGATTTTAGCAAACTTTCGAGAAAGTTTAGATCACGTCCTTTGAGTTAGAGTTTTTTGTCCAATCTAGATTAATTGGATTGGTACACTAAGACTAAAAGAAGGTGGAAAACACTTGGGGAGAGACAAAACTATTAAAATAGGAGTAATGAATGCCTTGGGAGATATGCACAGTATTGACTAGTGCTATCGAGCCTTAGAGAAAAAAACTAGTATCCAATAAAAGATGGGAAAATACAAATGAAAGTGACGATGGCAGAATACAAGATAGAAAAGTCAAGCTTGAATTTTAGGAATAATAAAGATAATTCAATTTATTGAATCTTACTTTCTTAATAACCATGAATAGGAGATGAGGGCCACTCTCCTAGGAGGAAAAATAGTCTAGGGTTTCTTTTCGGCCATCCAATCCCAAGGATAACTTAATGTTTTAACTCACATAGTAGATATGTGACATTTCCTAATTCTCCTCTCTAGTGGGACTAGGTGGTCCTTCAACTAATTCAAGTGATTCAACATGTCATAGAAGAAAAGTCATTTCACTAAGCATTGGATTATAAATAACCTTGCTACAACCAATCCATTGTATACATTTACATTAAAAATCTTTCTTTCCCTTCTATTTTCTTAGGGAAATGGCTAGGATCAAGATCAAAGCTCCCATACAAATCCCCCTCATAAAATAGTAATTGGTCAAATCTAATACAACTTTTGATTGGGGTGTGGTTTGTCAAGGAAGAACTAAATTTAAGAATCTAGAATCTAGAATGAGGTAAGGTTATTTTTTTTTATTCTAGTATTAGAGGCCCGAGAGTTTCCTTTGATGAGTGTTTCTCTTTACCCATTCTTTCCTTTTTGCCGTAGCTTTGAATTATCTACTTTTAGGCAGAGTGGGTATTTGCTACCTTCTCTTCTGCATCTACTACTTCCACTTTAAGATCTCTTACACTAATTAGTCTAGTTTTGTCTACTCTAAGAAAGTATCAACATGAACTTGTCTAGCTCATATATATCAGCTATAGAAGCCGGTGACTCATACACTATCAACCCTATTGTATAACACAAATAAACTTTGTTTAACACTAGATTTTTTGAGGCTCAGCCAGGACCTGAAAGAGTTCAATAAACCAACACTTCTTCATTTAAAGGCTCAAGTCATGATCCAGTTCTAGACAACATGCCTGAGGTAGGACATGCCTGAGGTAGGATATTCCTTTCGTCCTATTCCAATATTTGGATTGATGCAATTCACTATGCTCCTTGTCATCTTGTATATCTTAATAGTCTCTCTTCTTTATAAAAGAACCTGATTCCATTTAGGAAGTGTCCACTCAATCATGTTGGAGAGAGACCTTGAAGAGAGACCATGGTTTGAAGAGCTTCAAGCTCTTAAAAGAAAGTAATCATACATGGGAGTTTATTTGGTTCCTTTACTTATAAAAGGGTAAGTGATCAATTTGAAACAAGTAGATGTACGAGGTAAAGGGTAAAGCAAATGACTTATTTTAAGAGGTCCTAATGGTTTGTAGCAAAAAGATTTTCTCAAAAATATTGGATATATTTGGAGGAAACATTAAGTCCATTTGTTAAGTTTAAGACTTTGATGGTTATTGTAGCATCGAATAAGTGGTCTTTATACTAGCTAGATGAGAAACATTCCTTCCTATATGGAGAAAACATTGCATTAGTAGGATCCAACCCATGTGATCCATCATTTAGTGCAAAAAGAGGGACCCATAATAATTAATGTTAATAAGATTTACTTCATTGTGTAAGGGATAAGGAGGGAAAAGTATAACATGAAAATCAAAGATTCAATAATAAATTAGATTGGAGAGATTTATGAGTAGTGGTAATCTACCAAGAGTTCATATATTGATTATAATCCTTGGCTGTTAAGTTCAATGTTCTTCCTCACTTGAGTACAAGTACATTATGTTCATCCTATGAGTGTATGTGCTTCAGTCTAAGGTCAAAAGGTTTGAGCTTATAAAGTTTTAAGGTTGAAATACACAGGCCTACCATTTAAGCAGATGTAATGGTTGGTGGCAACACTAATGGATTGGATGATAGGTATGATAACCTAAATGCTAGGATATAACCATTCTCACCCCAAAGAAAAACAAATATTTTTGACTCCAAGATAGATGACTAAATTGGCAATGGACGTTCACGAGAAAGATTTCTCTGCCATTGAATGAATCCTAAGGCCTCAAAATATTAGACCAAAAAATGCCTCCCACCCATTACTTGAACCAATAAAAGGCTCTAAGGTAGTCTTAAGATATTGGTGACAAATCATCTTTTGTATGAATTGTGGAATATAGTCTTTATGATGAGTGTGAGTGGATAATAACTTTTAGTTTTAGATTGCATGCATCTTGACTTCTTTCTTTATTCCACATATGCTAGCTTCCTTGCTAGCATGCCTTGTGGAAAACTAGACTAAGAATGTCTTAAGTAACTTGTCTCCATATAACTAGATTGCCTACTAATATGCCTTCTCCACTAAAGGGGATTGCTCTACCATTCTTAGAAAGGATACATTCACAGAGAAGATATTTATAGGAAAAGCATATATAATTTGAGAAGCAAGCCTTTTTTCCTGCTAAGGTATTAATCACTTATTCAATCCTATACTGATTATGAATTCTCTTATTTAGTAGGCATTCATAGAAGAATAAACCATGATTTCTGATGATCTCTTGAAATAGGGTTGAAAAAGATCACTATGCGGGGAAGACAAAAGTAACTAGATTTAAAGAAGGGTTTGTATTGAAAGGTTTGGGTTTTCTCATTCAATTGGCACTGGCCTATACTCTCAATTGTCTAGGGCTTTCCTTGTCCACTACCTCTAATGAACAAAAATAATTGGATAAAGGCAAGATATCTGAGTATATAATATAAAGAAAATGCTGACCTTAGCCAATTGAGCCAATATCTTAGCTGAATGAACTTGACCATGAACTCGAGCTTTGGATTGATACCCTACCCACCTTTCTTGTTGTGTTAAAACACTCACAAATGAAATATCACATATGTATATTGACTCATTACTACTACTTGAACCTTACCTACTTGAGCTATAATACAACCAGATAATCTGAGACCATCAATCAATTGGATAATCTACTCAAGAAAAATAATATAATATGAAATATAACACATTGCATGATTAGACCTATGTTTCTTATCATTCCTATATAAGACTCCTTCCCTAATGTGTCACAACTAATTCCATCCTATCAGGCAAAAAGCTTATTAAAGCCTTTCCTCAACTAACTATTCTCATTTTGGTGAACCGGCTTTAGCTGCATCCAACAAATTGAAGTTTTATACTTTACAACTCTCGATAACCACCTGCTCCTCTTTGAATGAAGAGCTTCAATCTTTACTCCTGCTACTAAATAGAAAAGAAAAAGGTGTGTAGTATAAATAAAGTCTTTTCCTTCTTTCTCATTGAGATATCAATCAAATTCATTTTATCTACTCTTACATATTCTACTACACTATTGGCCTAACTTGAATCTAGGTAAGAAGACTCAATTTTCATACTGACAAAAAAATACTAAGAAAAGTCATACCACGTAGTAAGAAGAGAGGGTGTCATCCATTATTTTATATATATATAAGAAAAAGGGTGATAAGGTCATGCTTCTTTGTTGGAGAGTTATCTTTGGACTTATAGAAAGAAGAATAGTATGGCCTCCTTGCCTTTAGTAAGAGTAAGTTTATTTTCACTCTTATTAAACCGGAATCAATTGAATACAAATTAAGCCACTACATGATAATGACAATAATACCTACTTTTTGGTATTTGGAATGGAGAAAATTCTTGTCTTTCCAGCCCTTTCACCCTAATGAGAAATGAAAGTTTACCATTGCAAAATCATCATAAAAAAGAAAACCTTGTGCCATTATCACCTTCAAGAAATACTTCATGCATTCATCATTCCTACTCCCTTAGTGAGCATCTTGGTGAACCAAAAAGTAATCATTGTCACTCTTCTCTGGACAAGTAATGAAACAAAAGAATGTATTGCCAATCAATAATGAGGGTTTCTAAATGTTTTTTGAGTGTCCAGTCATGAACAATCATAACATGATTTGAGCTGTCTCATTCTAATGGATTATGCTTGTGCTAAATTGATAAATCTTGGAGAATATTTGTTATTTGACTTGATGTAAGGAACCATTCCTAGTAAATCAAAAAAGTTCAATGACCATACACCTTTATAAAATCTATATTTTGATAACCACACAAGAAAAGATTTACTTTTTACATGCTCTTGGTTGCTCTTTTTCTGATCTTGACTAAAGAGTGAAAATGCCATATTAGAAGTCCATAGGTTCAGTCACAGACCAGTGGTTAAGGCAATTATGCTACCATTGGAAGATCAGGTTAAGTAAGATTTTTGTCGAAGAGCATAATAATGAAGCAGATCTTTCATTGTAGAAAGGAGTAGAGTGCAGGCATCTACTCAAGGGTGGAGCTCCATATTCTATGAAAAGTGAGCATGAGAGAATGAATGTCAAGGCTCTAGACCCGATAAAGTTCACATGCATATCTTTCCTTGATCACTTTAAAGCATGTGCTCTCATAATGCTTGACTCCTTTATTCATGAAAGAAAGTGAGTCAAATTAACTATTCTTTTCTCTGCTGGATTAGCCTCATTGGATTTCACAACTCATGTTTCAATCTATTCAAGGCATTGGCATAATTAATTTTAACTATAAACTAACCCAAACTGAGTTCAATTGTGTCAAACTAATGCTAGGTCTTTAATGATTATTAATGGAAGCTCGGAGTTCATCGAGGATTGTTTTGGTTCCTAATTGAGTGAAGGTCTTTATCAATCTATAATAATTAGAAGAATTGAGTGATCAGAAAGACTGTCTGCCACATCATTGGGGCTTTGAAAAAAATCTTAGTGATAATCCTATCCAACATAATTGATGACCAACCTTTTCTCAATTGGGAGGGGTTTTCAGATGTAGTCTTTAAAAATCCATAGGATAACATAGCTAAGAGAGAAGAGAGGATCTCAAGATTCAATTCCAAACTACGTAATGAAGCAGAGTGTTTAAGGGTTGAAGCCTATAATCTATGTAGCTGAAAATGGGTTTGTCTCAAAGAGCTTTGGGAAGTCCAAAGCTCAGTGTGAGGTTTTCCAACATTTGTTGTCTAAAAAAAATTCCGAGGCAAAAGCATGAGTTGGGGCGGTGGCATACCTTAGACTTCTATATCACAAGGTCATGTTGCTGAAAAGTGGATGTGACTTATGCATTTCAACTCTAAACCACCAAAGTCATTATTCTTCTACAAGTGGCCGCATCTTCTACCTTTTATCTCTCGTGAAGCAGAGTTGTGATGCTGGTAGCTGACAGTAGCATATGTTCACAGTGGCTCATGAAAATTATTATGCTCTTTATATTTTTGTATAATTTATCTTAGTAATAAAATAATTTTCATGAAAAACCTATTTGATATAAAACAAAGTTAATTTTCTATTATAGTTGATATACTCTCAAGTTTATTTTTCTTTGATTTTATTTCAAAACTTAATTATTTAACTCATCAAAATAGATTTTTTTTCATAAGTCCTACTCGGCCCCTCCGAAACCTACCTATTCTATCCCTTAATCCATATATGGGTCTTGAGGCCTTAGAGTCAAATAGGTAAGACTCTCATCCCAATCACATGATAGTTGATCTAATAGAGAAGTGTATCTAGCATTCTTAGATATCAAACTCATGTCCCTAAGGTTAAAGTATCTATCCTCTTATAATGATCAAACTATCATACGATTGCTTCAACTAAATAGGAATTAATGAAAATAAAGATGAATAATGGTAATAGAATATATTTTTAAAATGAAAAGATAAAAAATAATCCATACTCTTTATAACTCTGAATTTAAATGTACTAGAGAGAGAATATTAATGATATGATTGATCACCATGGAAGACTTTAGCTTGTGTCCATATATTTTAATTTATATAATTTGATATTAACCATCGATAATGATCTTACAAATACTAATATACTAGATCTCATTATATTTTTAGTTTATCTTTTTTAAAAATTTATATTCAACATACTTTTATTTTTACAATTTTTTATATTTTAATATTCATGATTTGTTATGTTGATAGATTTTATAATTTTTATATTTTTCAATTTTTATAATTATTTAGTTTTTATAATTTCATAATTTTCACAACTTTATAATTCTAAATTTTATTACTTTTATAACTTTATAATTTTATATTTTAAAAAATGTTTTCTAAATTTATAAATTTTCTAATTTTTTATTATTTTTTTAATTTTGATATATTCAAAATTTATAAAATTTAGTAATTTTTTTAATATTTACATTTCTATTATAATTTTCATAATTTATTGATACTTGTAATTTTGATAAAGTTTAAAAAAATTGATAATGATATAATATTTACTAATTAGAAATTATCATATCTTTTGGTTAAATAAAAAAAAATTAAATTTTTATGTTTTATAGTGTTTAAATAATAAATAATTAGTGTGGGCGGAACATAATTTGAACAATTAGTTAGAAAAAATTTTAAATTTAGAAAATTAGTTAAAATGATAAACAAAATTTTAAATACCAAAAGTACAATTTAATGTGATTTAATTTAGTGATATTTTTAGGAAAACATCATTTTTCAACTCTATTTCCCATCTCCCTTCCTCTTTCACCTCTCTCTCTCCTTTCTCTTTATCCCCCTCTCTTGTTCGTGCTCTCTCTCTCACTCTCCTTTCTCTCCACCCCCCTCTCTTGTTCGAGATCTCTCTCTAACTCTTCCTCTCTAGCTCCTTTCTCTTTATCTCCCTCTCTTGCTCGTGCTCTCACTCTCACACCATTCCCCCCCTTCTCTCCCTTTCCTATCTCTTCACTCTCTCTTTTGCTACCTATCTCTCTTTCTTCAACTATATTATGCATAAACACATAATATGAAATTTAATAGGAGGTGACGAATGATCTTCCATGATCATTAAAGTAATTCTCCAAGATAATGTAACACGAGGGAGAGGGGTGATGGAGAGATGATGTGTTGGGTGTGTCCAAGTTAAGTATACCGAGTTTAATTTAGTTTGTGTTCATGTTTAACCTATTTTAATTTTAAAATAACAATATACAATTTTTATTTTTATTATACATATTTATTTTTCAATTAGTGTTATTTCTTGTTTTTTATATTTTTCTATTAATTTTTATTTCATGTTTTTCTATTTTTCAGTTAGGGAGAGATGGTAGATCAATAACATGAGATAATTTATCTTGTTCAGATTTTGCAAAAAAAAAAAAAAGAAAAAAATAGAATAACATGCAGAAGCAAACATATAAGTTATAAAGGAGTATACAAAAAAATGAAAATTAGGAGAATAAGAGATGTTTTTCATTTCTAGAGTTACAAAGGAGTTATAGAGCAAAAACAAATTTAGTTTCTGAGAGTTACAGAAGCTCTTTCGAACAAGCTTTCTCTCATGCATGCTTTTTGCAAAAAAATGATGTTATTGTTCATGTAGATATTATATATATTGGGGCAGAAGGGAGAACATAAAACAAAGCTAAGTTTTTATCATGATTTTTGTTTAATCTCTTTGTGTTTTTCTACACTATGTTATGTGTTATTTTTTAACAAAAAAAAAAGAAGGAAAAGAAATGACAATGTGTGTGTGTATGTGTGTTTGTATTCTAAAGTTAATAGAAAATATAATTTTCTTCCAATTCTATTTTCTGCACAATTACTGAACATCCCTCGATTGCTAATGCTCCTGATATGCTAATGAATGCAATTTTTTAACATGGAGAATAATGTAGTATGACATTTATGTAATTCTTTTGGGCTTTACATTTTCTAGAATTTTATATTCTAGAATATTTATCTTGGGTCAATGAGTAATTTTTGGATAATTAATGTTTAGCAAATTTTTAGAATGTGTGAAAAAGTTTATGTATACATTGTTTGTATATATAGAATATATATTGAAATTTCAACACTTTATTTTAAATATTAGATTTTCTAGATAATGGAATTGTGGAATGGATTGAATTAATTCTGAATTTTGTGTTTTAGTGGATTATACATTTAAAATTTCGAATTTGGTTTATTTAGTTTTTAACAAAATATTTTCCGAATTTGTTAAAAGTTAACATTTTCAAAATAATAAAAATATAATCTTATTAAGTTTTGAATTTAAAAGATTGTGCTACACCAACCAAACAATTGTATTTCTCAATGTTAAGTAATTTTGGAAAAACAACTAACTAGATTAACATCCCCCAAGGCTAGAACAGAAACTTATTTTTTGATACCACCTAAAAAGTGTCATCAAACTTCTATTAAGGAAATCATTCATTGATACATATGTGCTATCTAGTTTATTTGGTATCATCAAATTGATATCAGATTATTTTAATACCAACATAGCGATATTAAATATGATTTAAAATATTTTTATTTTTGTGATTTATTTGTGGTTAATTTTGTCTTTTGTTAGCATGGATGATCTCTTCGTAAAAATAAAGTTAAACACAACTAATTCTTCTAATTGAAAATATTGAATGCATGTTTATCTGGCTATCAAGCAACTATATGACAATGTGAAGAGAAAATCAAAACTTGAAAAAATGTGTGATGAAGAATGAGAAGATATGAACTTTAGGGCAACCTCCATCTTTCGATAATGGAAAAGTGAAAATTATTATCAACATGTTGCTGAAGAAATGATGGTAGATAAGTTGTGGTAGAAACTAGAATATATGATTGAAAAAACACATTCAAAATTAAAACATGAATCGTTAGACATTTAGTTTATTTAAAGTTCAAAGAAGGAAGTCAAATATTGGTAGACATCACACTTTTCCAAGGAATGGTGAACTAACTTGCTTTTATGAAAATGTTCTTGGAAGATGAGCTGCTTGCTTGTCTACTACAGAGTTCACTTCTGGACAATTAGGATATCTTTGTGATTTTCTAGTGTATGTCACCACCAAGAGGTGTTGTATCAATGCATATTATCTCAGAAATTATATTATCTAAGAAAAAATGTTATCTAAACAAGCAAGGGGAAAAAATGAATAAAGAAATTTTTATGGTATCCTTATATTAGAGAGATTTAGTTGGAGCATCATTAGGCAAACAAAAAGTGATGAAGAAATATATTATTCCAAAGACAAATTAAGATAAAGAAATACAGTCAAATATTATCATTGAAATAAAATAAGACAAAAGTATTCTTGAAAAAAACAATAGCAAGAGTGCATGGAAATAGATCAACAACATAGAGAAGCTAACATCACATTGGAATGTGATTTGATATGAGTTAGTAAAGATAGTTCTACTAATCTATTATCCCAAGAGGGTGATTGACTTATTGATGCAGGAGCTTTATTTCACCCTACCACACTTATTGACTTATTTACTACATACACACTTGGTGATCATCACATGGTAAAGTTGATAAATAATAGGATATCACAAATATTGGTATGAAAGATATTTATCTATAGATGTAGTTTGGTCATCAATTGTTGCTATTAGATGTTCATTACATATTAGACTTTCATGTTAACATGATGTTCATAGGCATATTGCATGTTATGGAAATTATGAGTCATTTCACTGATGGCTAGTGGAAACAAGAAAAAAGATTATTAATAATTGTAAGAGATAAGAATGAGAGTGCATTGTATCCCACTTAGGTTAGAGTGCCTAGAGATCACATATATATTGTTCATCAAAAAAGTAAACATTGGTCTTTGGCATAAGATACTTTGTGATATGAATGACGAAGGCATTTAACTAATAGCTACTTAGTAGAAAGAATATCTTGATATCTAGAATGGATTCTCAGTTTATGAGTGTGTAAATGTATGACTAGAAAAACCATAAAACACATTTTCACTCTCTTCCCCATTCGAGGAGATTGAATTTTCTCGATCTTATACATTCTAATATCTACCATATGCAAAATAGAAGACTTAGTGGATCTCTTTATTTGTGATATTCATTAATGATCATTTGGAAGGTATATAAATTTATACTAAAAATTAAAGACAAAGTCTACCATGTCTTTAAAGATTTCCACACCATTGTTTGAGAGAGACTAAAAAAACTATCTATGTATATTCTAATAAAGTAAAAGAATATTGATATTAGTCTGAAAGCTACTATGTATCCCATGATATTAGACTTGAAAAGATACTAGAGAATATGTCCCAATCAAATGGCATTGCCGAGATGATTAACCATACAATTGAGTAGAGAGTCTAGTCCAAGTTCTCTCATATACATCTTGCCAAGAATTTTGGGGAGAAACTGAGTATAGCTATTAATTTAATCAATATGTGTCCTACCACAACCCTAGATAAAGAAGTTCATAATAAAATATCGATAAGTAAAGATATTTTAAATGACATCTTGATAGTATTTAGCTACAAAGCTTTTGTTCATATCTCAAAAGTTTAAAGATCAAAATTGGATGTTATTATATGTTCATGCATCTTCATTGTGTAATGGACATGAGAAATTCAGGTACAAACTATTGTATCTGATAGCTAAGAAGTTTGTTTAAAGCATAGATGAGATTTTTCTAGAGGAGCAATTATTATATGATTGTCATGTCAGTATGGAAGAGAGTAAACCTATAAAGATTCCTATTTACATAGATATAGTATTAGTTACTTCCAAAGATTAGATATTTCAAGGAGTAGGATTTGAGTAGCAACTTGATGATTCTAAGTTACAGGATTTGCTTGATGATTTAGAACCAAAAAATATGCTAGTTGAAAATGTGAGAGACCATATTCCTCCTAAAAATGGGTAGAACCCATTTGTTCTTGAAGATACATCTTGGTAAAAGTAAAGAAGATCATTCGGGCCTAACTAGTTATTGTGACTTTGTTATGATGCCTAATTTTTAGAATTAAATAAAGCCGTAAATAGCATTGGGTGAAGGTCTCTCTTCCAACCATTTTTGCAAGTATACCACTCGTACAAGTAGTAAAGTGGACTTTTCATCTAGATATTAATCTCACATGAATTGTGTAGGTAGTTTAATCAACCAACCATTAGTCAACAACTACTCAAGTTGAAAGAATAAGATTGTATTTAAGATATGATTCTTAAATTTTAGAGTTGGTTCATTTTAGTATACATCATGACTTATCTAAATAATTTAGATATTGTTGTGTTTGGTTATAAAATGAATATTTGATTTATGTGAAAATGTCCTAAGTACCTAATGACACACATGGTAATTATCAACTTTTAGGGTATCACCAATAATGGTCACTTCATAGCTATCCCCTTGGTACTATTCTAATAAAATGAAAAATCATCACTACTCAATGATCATTCACAAGTCTATACATTTTAGGAAACCCTTTAACTACTCTTGATGCTTGCTTCATATATACATTCATATCTACACCCTCTTGTGTCATATAGATGTAAAATAATGTGATAGTAAAATTAATTATACTTTAAGCTTCTAAATATCATACTCATACAATTAATACATAGTTTTCCTCAAATCCCACTAGTAGTTGTTAAAAGATATAAAGTAACTCATATGACTATTGCTACATTATTAATTACCTTTAATTATCCATGTCTCATGTCTTACCTATAATTGTCTAGCACGATGACATGCAACTAACATACTAAAGTCAAAATTCTTAGAAAAATATTATATAAAACAACCACATCAATTGAGGGTCAATTCTTATAAGAAAAATACAATGGATTGACTTATAAAAGAATCCATGCTTTCAGCTTCTAAGAAAAATATTAACATACCGCAATGTTGAGTTTTGACACAAAGAATTGTTTCTCCCATATCATGATTAGAATGACTATCACTTCCTTTCTACCATTATGAGTGAGAGTATTTCATGACTTACATGTCACCATCTATCATGATAGGATGCACAAAGTCACTAATAGTAAATTCCTAATTTTAGTTCTACATAAATATTACATCTATTAATATCCAAACTATAATAAATTCCAAATATAAAATTCATCTATTAAGCATCCATAATGGATAAATAAATACAAAAATTCTAGACCCCAATTTAGTCTGACATTGAGGATGAATTTAAAGATAATTAGAGATACATCTCATGGAATTTTAAGTTCACAATGACATCTCTCAAGAATATCTAGCAATCAAATACTAAATCTACAATATATAGTCATGTGCCTTAGCTTTTCTTCTAGGCTATGTTAAAATTTACACCACTCCTCTTAGAGTTTATGCTTGTGCATTACATCAACCCTTTGCCCTTGAATCTTCTCTAGAGTTAAGCAAAATTTTACTCCCAAAACCCAAACTTTGCGTCTCTATTCTAGTGCCCTATACTATTTTTTAAATTCATGTATTTCTTTTTATACTTGAATGGTTAGGTGTGAAATGTAAGTCAAAAATAGTGAATTTTAGGAATGAATCATTACTTTGATAACTTTCTAGATTTAGAATGCCATAGAATTGGAAATAACTAGGACTATATATTTCATCTCTGAAACACAAAGTTATGACACTACAATAAACTAGGCTTTGTTATCTCTTGCATCAGATAGTCATGACATTGGAAATGGCTATGGGATATGTTTTGCTCTATAACACTAAGTAATAGAACTGAGAATAATTGTGGCTTGTATATCTCACCAATGCAACCCAAAGTCACTGCATTGGGAATGAGCCATGCCTTTGGTATTTCTCAAGAGCAAAAAATCGTAGCCTTGGAAATGACCATGACATGAGTATTTATCTCTTGCACTTTTTGTATCTAAAAGTTATGGTATTGGGAATAACACCATGACTATTACCTAAGACTTAAAGCTCTATAATGAGAAAGTTGTAATGTTGAGGGCTAGTATGGCTTTTAGTATTAATGGAGTATTTGGTTTGATTGACATAGAATTAATGTCACAACCATGAAAAATATTATAAGCAAGTGTGGTTGTGACTCAAAGAATATTTTACAGTCGAAAAGAATATATTATATAATAAAATGATCATGTCAACAAGTTGGAAGAGATGTGATTTATAAATATTACCATGACTATTTGTGTAGAGCTTCGGTAAAAAATAGATGTCAAAACTTTCTTTTAACTCAATGTGATGTAATAGAGTCTTAACACAAATAATGCTAAGACTTTTATGACTTTTTGCTCCCATTCTTCTAAATAATCTACCAAGTCTCAATTTCACATAAATCAATTTCACTACTATTCATTATAATTCATCAAAAATTATAATTTAGTGAAATTATTCTATTTAAAATTATTTTTTATACAAATACATCATGAATAATTATCAAAATAATAGTATTTTTTGGTATTTGGGATACCAAACAAACTCACACTAAAGTGGTTACTTATCCTTGAGAAATTACTTTTCATCTATATAAAAAAGTTTACATTCCATTTGTCCTCCATAAGTTTTTGATATGACTATATTTAAGTATCATAGTGTGTATATATAGTCTTAATGTAAATGATTGCAGCATGGTTTGAATCCCATGACTAAATTTTATGGGTGTAAAAAGATATATGTGAGTGGATACATTTATTTCATTATATCATGCAAAGAAAAAAAAAAGTCTTGGGTTGCCTTCCAAGCATTGTTATATTAACATCCATACCTAGACTATCAAGGAGTTGTTATCTTTATCGGTGATCCCAACTATCTTGGATAGCTTCATTGTGTAATATCTCACTTCTTCATTTCTTATTGAGCTTTCTTTCAATGTTTAATCATATTTCATGTTTTATCCATTGAGGCTTCCTTCTTTTCTTTCTCTTTTCTAGGATATCACCACTTTTTGGATTATTTTAGTTTCATTCTTCTTGAATGTCATGACTTTAAAAATAACCATTGCCTTTTGTTGGGTTGTACTTCGAAATTTTTCTTTCTATAACTCAAAAGTCAAGGCATTGACTTTGTTGTGGCTTCTTCTTTAGCTTATGTATCTCTAGAGTCATCACATTGGTTTTTTTGTTTTTCAAATACCAAATAATATTGACCAAGCGGTATGATTTTCACATTGTGTTTACCTAAAAGAAGACTTTATTTATAATGATTTTATAAAAATTGAGATTTTGAGAATTTTTATAAATTGTTATTAAATGGAGAGCTTTTAGTATGAAATGTGAAGATTAGTAGATTTGGTGCCTAGAAGGGAGAAAAAAAAGTCATAATATGACTTGATTACACATTTGAGTACATATAGACTATATTCAATATCCATTCTTGCCGAAAATTCTACATATATTGTTATGAAAATCTGTACATACAATGATTTACCACTATCTTAACATAATCCTTTCACCATATAACATATTCTTTAGCCTGTGAAAATTTTTTTGAGTCATAGCTAAACTAGCTCAAAACAATTTCATGGATATGACATTAATTTCACTTCATAGCAACCAAGTGCCCCATTGATGTTAAACGCCATGAGAACATCTTGCTGCAATTACTTATACTTTACCAAACCATAGAATACTTAATCCAAAATCACAACAATGATCTAGCATCATGTCTTTTGGCCCTAAAATGTTATAAAGAAGCAAACTCATGCCACGACCAACACAATTACAATGACTATTGGCTCTAAAGAGAAACCAAAGCAATGATTATTCTTCAATAATATGACTATGTGTTACAAGATCAAAAGACATAAGTTGTTGCCACATCCAATACCGAGACTTTGTGTTACACTAACCAAAAGAACCATCTTGGCTTTTTTCAGCATCCTAACCATTAAACAGAGGAAAGTGACCAAAGTCATGACTCATTCTTAGTACCACAACTTTGTGTTACTGAACTGAAAGGTCAAAACCATTACTTTATTTTAGCATCATGACTTCCTATTGAAAAAATCCACACCATACTTATGGCTATATAAAAAAAATCCTAAGAACTCATGAAATATCCATGAGAGACATGAGAAAGATGGCTAAAAAAAGACTCAAACCTGCATTTTTGAAGTGATCCATAAGTAACATTACAAGGGTGATACAAGGCATAAGCACAAACTCTAGGAGATGAGCATGCATTCTGATCCCCTACTAGGTGCAAATTCAAGTGACATTGAGCAAAATCAAGTGACAACGTGCAAATTCAAGTGATTTAGGTTTTGGAACCTACATTCTCGTTAGGAATAAAATTGGATGCTTGGATTCATATGAGATAAATGTTCACTTATCTCGTAAGTTATTTCTCCCAATTTCATACTAAAAGGAGAATCTGTGGATGGTTTAATGTATATATGTGTGATAAATTCTTATTTTACTACATTAATGTATTGTCTTGTTGTGAATTTATTTGGTTATGGATGATTTGGTAGTTAAATAGAACTAAGACTAAAGTTTTGATTATTAGTAGGTTCTTAAATGATAAGAGTGTGAGATTGTGATAGGTGAACCATGAAATAAAAACACATATATACATATAGTAGGAAGAAAGTGATAACCCATTTGAGACAAATATGTGAGACAAACTCATATGTCAAAACCTAAAATTAAGATATGTTTAATTATTATGAGTATGACACTTATAAAGTTGAAAGTACGAAACTTTTATTTGCTAAATTCATTTTGCATGTCATAGAGAAATTAACCCTCAATTGATGTTGGGCAGTAAATAAAATATTTTCCCAATAGTTTTATTTTTAGTGTGAAAATCACCTACCATAGTGAGGAATGGTGATTGGTAAGTCATGTGTCAGGCACATTCGAATGTCACTCATATAGTGGTGATAGCCCTATAAGTTAGTTTTGAACACATAAATTCTATTGGTGAAACATAAAGAAAAGTATATATTAATTATGTGAGTATGATGCTAATAATGTTGAAAGTACAACAATTTTATTACCATAACAATTCTCTTTGAAAAAAAATATAAGAGGTCAGAGAATAAGAATGTATATTTGAAGCAACCATTAAATATAATTAATTATTGCCTAAAAGATAAGTACTTGTGAATGACTAGTGAGCATAGATAATTTGTTGTCTCGATGTTAAAATATTGATAGGATAACTATGAGATCATTGAGAATAGCTCAATAGTTGATAACCACTCTATATGCTAGAAGGGAAAGATGTCATTAATAATTATTCAACCTCCGTTCTATGCCTAAGTATAATCACAATAAGGCTATTTATAAATTCTATCACATATAAAAATATAAATCATCTCTAGAATTTATAATTAATGATTTGAATCTTATTTATTGTGCCTACTAGAGTAACTATTAATTATCGTTAATTAATCTAACTCCAAGTGAAATCCTTGTGAAATAATATTGGATGAGTGATCTCATTCAACTAACTATTGGTATGTATCTATTCATAAAAATTAAATGTTATAATAAAGTTACTATACTAGTCAAAGCCATGACTTTTGTTGTTGCCTTTGTTTCTTTTTCTACTTCTTTTAGATCTTCTAAAATTATTGATAAAGCCATGTCTTCCTCTTTTTTTACTGTCGATATTTCCTCCAAATCACTATATCATTTTCTCTATGTAATTGTAAAGGGTATTTGAATATTTTGATTTCCTTTCCACCTCTCCTGAGTAATTTTCATTGGACCCTTCTGAAGTCAACTTTGAAGAATACCATTACTTTGTACTAGTCATTCTCCCCAGTCTTGGCTTCACTTTTGTAAAGTCCATGTTTTTTTGCCTTGTAGTGTGGAGGAGGTTATTTATCCTTTAATAATATTTCTTGTCATCATCTAGATTTTGCACACTTTTATAAAGGTTGAACTTTTCTTGCTCCTCGCCTATGTGAAGCATGAACTCTCTCTTCTTGACATCAATGAGAACTTATCTAGTGGCTAAAAATGATCATCCAAAAATTAATGGAGCAAGTCAATCTTCCTCCATTTCCAATACCATAAAAATTTATAAGAAACATAAATATAACAACCTTAACCAAAACATCTTCAAAATAATCATTGGGCACTTTGTTTGAGTGATGTTACCAAGGTTCAATCTTTGCATTATTCACAAATGCATTAAGTTGATACTAAAGCCCAGATCACATAGTGCCTTTCGGAATATTTCCTCCTCACATAGTGCCTTTCGGAATGTAGTGAGAAATGTTTGTCAAAAATTTTTGTTGAATAATTGTATTACATTTCTTTATCATATTCACCATGTCAAATATATCTCCAACTTTTTCTTACCACTTATAATATCCTTCATGATTTTATATAATCAGGCTTTTGAGATATTGCTTCAGCAAATGTGATATTGGCATGTAACTTATAAAAAAATATTAAGAATCTTCTCAAATTGTTCATCCAATTTCATTTTTGTAAAATATTAAAGAAAATAAATATTTTAGGAACATTACCTTTTAACATTATTCTCCTTCATATTTGTTTTTATAATGCTTTGGTTAATCTTCATTCATTCATCCAATACTCCTTTTTATTTTGTCATAGTTAGGTTGTTGAGTTGAGCATTCTGCTCTTTAGTCACCATATCTCTGAAAAATGTCACTGGCATTGAGTGTCATAGCTTTTGAAAATGTTATGGTAGGAGTCTCAACTTTTGGGAAAGTTACGATACTATCAATTCCAATACCCTCTATTTTAGCATTCTCTATTTGTTGTCCCTTAATCTTTTTGTTACTTCTAAGCATGCTCGACAAGCACTTCTTAGGATTTATTTTAGTATCACTCAGAAGTTCATTGATGATCTTTCCCTTCATCAATAATGTCAATTGTCTGATTTAATTTTTTATATACTTCTCATTGTCCTATTCATTTGCTTCAGCTTTATTTCAAACCTCTTCATATGATCCTATTGAAAATTATTTCTTTATTTTGTATCGATCATCGATTTTATCAATTTTTCATTGAATAAGTACTTTTCTTTATGCCTTGAATCTGGATAATGTGAACTCAACCCTCCTTGAATATTGTGTCTCATAGAATTGTTCCAAAAATTCTTCAAGACATATTTAATATTCCATGTTCCTTTTGGTAGCTTTCATCAGAAATTTTATCATGATTTTCCTTGTTTGGATATGTTGTAATATTGATATTGTGGCAGAAATTTACTCTTTGTTTTACAAAGTTTTGGCTTTCTCCACTTGATAAACGGATACAAAATTCACTATTTTTTATGGTTTCAAAATGATGATTTCTCTTATTCTTTTTTGTTTATTTTCTTGGCTTCCAATATTTTAAAAAATACCTCCATATTTTCACATTCAACATTGTAATTTTATCTAACTCCATCACTTTGACTTTTTTTTTCCAAAAGAGATGGGTGTTTGGAGTTTGAGAATTATTTTTCATTAGCTCCTCAAATAAATAATGTATTTTCTCAGGTGATTTGTTCATAATTAACCTACTTGAGGTCACATAAATTATGCACTTTGTCATATAGTTGAGCTTATTATAGATGGTTTGGGCTTGCAACCATAACTCAAACCATATTGAGGGAATCTCCTCAAGAACTCCTTAAATAGATCCCAAAAATATACTAAATCTAAAACACATTCTGATAGAAATAATTTATCATACTCAATAACTATGAGGTAATTCGAGGTTGGAAGAACTTTGGAAGGAAAACTTATACAAGTTCATCCAAACTCTCAATCATACCTTAAGATAAGTACTATAACCAATTCAGAGCCTTGTCTCTCGAAAAAAAAGTGAATAAACATAACTTGATTGGCATATGGACTAACACTATTCATTTTAACTTTGTTGCATAACTCTAGAAACATCATGACATTCCTATTTGGATCCTATGATATCTTCCCACTATACTGATATTACTAAACTATCATTATCAGACTCAATTTTAACTCAATATAACTAGCTTCCACAAGTTATATTCGAATCCTATAGTATCTATCCATTATAGTGGGCCACCAATCATCTTCCAAGGTGTTGTCATCGCTGGCCTATTAAACAGCATTTTCATCACCTCATTTGTCTTCAATGATATGATTAGTATCTTCCCAATACTATTTCAGAACTCTTTATCTCAAAAGTACTTTTCTAGTTCTCTCAATCTCTAGGTCCATATGTGTTAGCTTAGTCCTAGAGTTACTGCTCATTAAATATGTTTTGATTATATAACAAATAAAAAAATACTAACAAAAAGATACAAATATGTAACACAAGATAAGAAATACAAATTAAGGCTAAAAATTTAAATATTGATATTCAAACTACTAAAAATAGAGTTATCCATTTTAAAGAATAGTTATGTTAACTAAAGTTGGCTAACCTAAATAAAATAATCCCCAAAAATGATACCAAAAATTTATTGTGACTTAGTTACAATGTCCAATTTTTTGGATTAGGCAAAGTCTCAAAATCTCAATGTGCAAACATTTATCGTCCAACTAGTCCTGCATGTATATGGATCAAATAAGTAGTAAAATAGATTTTTTATTCAAATATTGATCACATAGGGAGTGTGTAGACAATTCGATCAACCAACTATCAACTAATTACTACTCTAGTTGAAATAATAAGACTACGTTTAAAGTAAGATTCTTAAATTTTAGGATTGATACATTTCATTATGTATGATGACTTATATAAATAGTTTGAATATTTTTATACTTTGTTATAGAACAAATATTGGTTTATTGTGAAAATGCCCTAATGTCCTAATAACATACAACATCATTATCAACTATTAGGTCCTCACCAATGATGGTTCTCTCATAGCTATTATATCAGTACTTTAACACTAAAATAATAAATTATTTCTACTCATGAGGTATTCACACATCCATATCTTTTAGGTAACTCATCAATTACCATTGATGGTTGTTTTATATTTTCATTTTTATTTTTTGTCCTCGCATGTCATATAGACATAAATTGATGTGGTAGTATAAGTATTTATAATTTTAGATTCATATGTACCTATACTCATAGAATTAATATATACTTTTCTTCAAATCTTACTAGTAGTAGTCAAACAATATAAAGTAAGTTACAATACTATCATAATTTTATGAGTCACCTTCAATTGAAAATATCTTATGGCTTACATATCACTATCAACTAAAATGACATGTAACTCCCAATTGAAAGATGAAACTCCTAAAAAATATTCTATAAAATAATTATATTAATTGAAGGTTAGTTCTTCTAAGACATATAATATATTAACTTATAAACGTATTCATACTTTCGGATTCATAATTATCATATTCAAATGATTAACATAGCCTAATATTGGGTTTTGACATATAGATTTATCTCGCACATCTTTATCAGAAAGACTATTACTTTCTTCCTACCATTTTGTGTGAATGTAGTTGTGGACTTACATATTACCATTAACCACAATAGTATGTAAAAATATTAATTTAGTTTTACATAAATATTACACCTATTAATTTCCAAACCACAACAAAATACAAATATAAACTTCATCCATTAATCATCCATCACATGTAATTAAATACAATAATCTTAAATCTCAATTAGTTTGACATTGAGGAAAATTTTAAATGAAATAGTTGGAGATATATCTCATAGAATTTTAGATTTCCAATTACTAAACTCAAGAGTGTGTAGGAATTAAACTCTAAATCCACAATACTTGGTTGTGTGTCTCAAATTTTCTTCTAGGGTAAGTCAAAATTTATCCCCCTTAGCTTAGGGTTTATCCATATGCCTTGCATAACTCATTTTCTCATGAAACCCTTGTATGGTTGGGTGAAAATTTGTTCCAAAAATCCTGGCTTTGCATCTTTATTTATGTGCCTAATATGTTTTAATAAAATTTACTTTTTTCAATTTTATACTTGAATAACTAGGTGCAAAATTAAAATAGAAAGTCATGACTTTTAGGAATGAGTCATGGCTTTGGTCTCTTTCTAGCTTTAGAATGTAATGGCATTATGAAAGATCACGACTACACATTTTATCTCTGGAACACAAAGTAATGATATTGAGAATAGGCCACAACTTCGGTATCTCTCTTATATTCAATTAACCACAATATTAGGAATGGTCATGACAATACATTTTTTCTCTGTAATATTAAAATACAACACTCGGAATGACTACATCTTATGAATTTTATCTCTATAACTCAAAGTCGTTGAGCTAGGAATGAGTTGAAACTTTAACATTTCTCAAGAGCAGATATTCATGGCCATAGAAATTGTTGTTTTTCGAGTATGCTTTCTATAACTTTTTGTATATTAAAGTTGTGGCATTAGAAATATAACCATGGATATTACCTTAGACTTAATGACTTTATAATGAGAGGAGCAACATTAGGGGGTTATCATGATTTTTAACACTAGTGGAGTACTTGGTTGTTATGACATAGAATTAATATTATAGTCATTAAAATTATTATAAGCTAGTGTGGTTAATACTCTATGAAAATAGTTACATTAATAGTTACATTAATGTATTGCATAATAAAATGTATTGCATAATATTTGGCATAATAAAATGTATTGCATAATAAAATAGTTACAATCAAAAAGAATGTATTGCATAATAAAATAGTTACATTAATGAGGAGGTAGAGTTGTGATATATAATATTTGGCATAACTATTCCTATTGAGCTTTGACTAAGAATGAACCCCAAGACTACCCTATAGCTTAATGACATGTAACAAAGTCATATCATAAACAATGTTATGACCCTACATTACTTCTTGCTCAATTCATTCTCAACAATCCACCAAGTCTTTATTTCACATAAAAATCAACAAATTTCATGACTATTCATCGTAATCCATCAAAAATCATAATTAAGTAAAATTATTTTATTTAAAGCCTCTTTTTATTAAAACACATCATGAATAATCATTAAAATACTACTATTATTTGGTTTTTGGGATATGAAACACTAGGTATCCTTAAGATTTTGTGATTATGTATTACTCAGTTGTTTGTGATCCCGAGATATTTTTAGAAACTATCTCATTTTAGAATAAGGATGAATGATTTTAGGCTATAGAGGAAGAGATAAATTTTTTTCATTTCAACTAGACTTATAATTCTATATCCTCACCTAGAAAAAGCAAGCTCTGAAAAATAAATAACTCTTCAGACTAAAACCCACATATGATAATTCTCAACAAAGAAACAAGACTCGGTTAGTATTTTAGAGGTTTAAAAAAATGAATTGATTTTAATTAGATATTTTCTCTAATTGTGAAGATGTTTTCTATTTAAATCATTTTGAGACTTAATGCTAGCTTGGTTTTATAAATTGGTCATCTCAATGTGAAGATAATATTTATTCATGATGACCTTTAAGAGACTCTCTACATGGATCTTAATGAATGATTCAGATTAGAAGAAAAAAACTATCTCATATGCAAACTAAAAAATAGCTTATATACTTAACCAAGCTTCTAGTAAATGGTAAAACAAATTTTATTTGGTCATTAAGACTCTTGCCTTTCACCACAACTCTTATAACTAATGTGTATTTGTAAATCATAGGTCATGTGATGATAGACTTATATATTTATTATATGTTGATGATATGCTAATCAATGGTAATAATAGAACACAAATTGATAAACTTAAAGGAAAGATGAAAAAAGTATTTTCTATAAAAGACTAGGCCCAATTAGATATATTATAGGGATGAATATCATCTAAGATAGGCTTTCTAGGCATATATGATTATCTCAAGAATATTACATTAGTAAATTTCTTGAAAATTTTGTTATGTCAAAGGCTAAGTAGGTCGCAAGCCACTTAACTAAATATTTTAATTTGAGCTAATTTTCCCATGACTTTTGATGAAAAGATAAATACAAGTCATGCCTTTTATGCTTTATATATTAGCAATGCTACGTATGCTATGGTTTGTATGAAAACAGATATAACATATGATATTGGTTTGTCAATCTTTTTTTCTCGAGCCTAGTAGATATCACTAGGTTGTAGTTGTAGTGAAATCTTTTCATAGATATCTATGAGTGAATTTTCATCTATATTTTTATTAGGTAGGAGAAAGTTCATGCTTTTCAGGTACACTAATTATGATATGACTAGTAATTTAGATTCATGTAGATCCATCTCATGTTATGTAATAATTTATGGAGTTGTAGCATTATCCTGATAATCTAAGCTATAAAAGTGTATAATATCATCTAATATTGAGGATGAGTTCATTGTAACTACTAAAACATGCAAAGAAACTTTATGAATAAAAATATCTTTTGTAGACTTGAATGTTCGATATGATACATACACTACACTATGCAATAGTTAAAATACTATATATTTATCTAAAAATTCAGTCTTCCATAATTGGTCAAAGTATAATGATGTACAAAATTATTATATATGAGATGTATTAAACAAAAAGTCATGTATACTTGAAATAATATATATAAATAAAAATATCATTGATATGTTATTTAAATATTTATTAGTAATTATATTTAATTTTTTTAAGATGCGTGTTAGTTTGTGTCATCCCATTTAGGACAAGAGAGATGATTTAATGGGTGTGCCCGGGTTGAGTAATGTGTGTGTGTGTGTTATGTGTACCTTTTTAAAATTTTGATAAAAAATAAAAAAATAATAAAAAATGGGTGGAAGCAAAAGGAAGAATTTTAGAAGTGTATACAAAAAAAAGAAAAATAAAGGAATGAGGGGACATTTTTCATTTCTTGTATTACAAAAAAAGTTACATAGCAAAGATGAAGTCCATTTCTAGAGTTATAGAATCTCTTGTTTGGTAAACTTTCTCTCAGGCATGTGTTGTGCAAAGAGAATGTTGATGTTTTTCTTCTTTTCGTGGCAAAGAGAAGAACACGTAGAGTCGAGCTAAATTTCTATCCTATATTATATTTAATTTGTGTGTGTTTTATACAATGTGTTGTGTGTTGTTTTAATAGAATTTTCACTCATTTTATTTTCGGCAAAATTACCAATTACCTTTCAATTGCCAAAACCTCCCGACATATCAAAAAATAAAACTTCTAACCTAAAGAATATAGTGGAATGACAATAATAGAATTTTTCCCAAAATCCAAAGTTTACGTAATTATTTTGGATTTTACATCTTTTAGAATTTTATATTCTAGAATATTTATTTTGGCTCAATAATAATTTTTTAGATATTTTATGTTTAATGAAATTTCAATATGCATGTAGAAGTAGTTAGTATATATTAGTATTATTCGTTTATATGTTGTATAAATTAAACTTTGATTACATTATTATCCTTAATTTATTTTATAGATTTTGGAATTATAAAATTAATTGAATGAAAATTTGATTGTGTTTAAGAGGATTGTGCTTTTAAAAATTCAGATTTATTTTAATTAGTTATTAATAAAATAAATTTTAGACTGAATTTATTTTATTAAAAGTAAACATCTTCAAGACAAGAAAAATCTAAACTCATTTAGTTTTAAATTTAAAAGTTTATGCTACAATCTACACTAACAAAAAAAATTATTTCTGAATGTTTTGTGATTTCAAAAGACTAGCCATTTCCCATAGCCCTTATTTGGCTATGGAAAATAGATAGCTAAATGAAAACTATAGAAAATAGCTAGCCAAATAGCTAGTCTTTTGGAGTGAAATTTTCGAGAAAAATTATCTAAAATAGCTAGGGGGAGAGGTATATTGAGCGTCTTGGAGATGCTCTAAGTGGAGAATTTCGGGTTTTTCATTTAGAATGCATCAATACATAAATATTTTATATTTTCATATATTTTTTATCAAAAAATTTAAAACTACATTCATTTTTTGTAAATATTTTTTAAATGATATACCTAAACATAAATTTCTCTATTTAAATAAAATATTAATTGTCACATGTTAATTGTGTTAGTAATAGTGCTCTAGGCTTATCGTATGAACATAATATTTTGACTATTTGTGATAATTAATTATTATGATGATTTGAATATTTATTATATATAATGTCCTTGAATAATATTATTAATTATTCTAAATATCCATAAACAATTATTATTATGGGAATAACAATGAATTATGATTAGTATAATATTTGATTGATATTCATGGGATGAATATGTATATGAGATACAAACCTAATTTATATTTATTTTGTTGAGACAAATATTGGATAGATCCCTCTTGAGATTAATACATGGATTAAAGGCATAAGTTAATCTCTAATAATTGCGTCATTAAATCTTTTGACCTAAGATCGCTATAATTTTTAACATAACGAATATTGTATTTTGATATAATCAAATATTTTCTTTAATCAAATGACTATAAAAGTTATATTTGAATATAATAAGAATTATGTTCAAGAATTATGTTCAAGTAGTGAGATATGAGTGATTAAGATGGAATTTATCACTCTTATTATAGAGAGATATTTGTGAGCCCCCTCGACAATTGAGACTAAGAAATGAATGGTCATGTTCAAATGAATTGATGGAGATCACTGCCAATGGTTTAGTCAATTTAAATGAGTTTCAAGCAATCAAAGATAGAACGATATAAGATTGACTTTGTTTATGCCTTATTATCAAGATATTATGAGACAAAATGATAAAGTCATTAGCTATATTAAAGTTGTCTTTGATCATGAGCTTTTCATTTAACTTGAGCAGTCATAATGTCTTTCTAGATGTTACTTATGACTTATAAGATTAAAATGTGATTTAGGCTTACTGTTAATATTAATTGAACTTATATGGTCACACATCAAGAACGAATAATGACAGTTATAAATTTTCACTCTTTGTAGTAATTTAAAATGATGAGATTATTTTAAATTACAGATAGCAATTAGTTATTATTTAAATTCGAATTTAATTTTGAGAAAGTTTAAATTTATGATTTAAACAAATAATAAATTCGTTTTATTTTCTTATTGGATAAGGAAATAATCTATAAAGGAAATTTCAAAAAGAGTTTTAAATATAATATATATATATATATATATTTGTTTTCTTATTTGATAAGGATTTGAATTTAAATTGTTATTATTTAAAAGAGTTTTAAGTAAAATTTAAATTTGAATTTAAATTATTGACATTTAAAATATTTTTAAATAAAATTCAGATTTGAATTAAAAATGTTATTATTTAAAAGAGTTTTAAATAAATTCAGATTTAATTTAAACCCTTGTAGACTTTTATATATATAAATATGTGAGACACTTATAGTAAGTAGCCATCAACTTTTACTCATCGAACATTCAAAATAGAGAAAATGAAAACCCTAATTTTGTTTTTGAGAACGTGAAACTGAACTAGGCATTCAACAAAATCTTTTGTTATTTGTTCATGTGGATACTTGTATAGGGTGGTCACTTTTCAGAAAGATAGCACTTTTGAAGATCCGAGTAAGCCAAGACACGGACTTGAAGGCTTGATGAATCAATCTACAAAAGGTAAGTTTTATTTACTCTTTCTTTGTATTTTTATGAAACACATGTGTAATCATATTAGTGGGTTAAGAAATAAAAATTATAAATTCTGCTGCGTTTATGTTCTAATTAAATTAGATATTCTGCCCGAAACTCCAAAAAATTATTATATAATTATTTTGATATTCATAATTAGTACTAAAATTTAATTCATATGCTTATTAACTTCAGCTCAATATCCACATTAAATTTTACATAATAAGTTTTAATGTTGACTTAAATTATATAAATTTATTTTATTTTCATGATTAACCAAAATATACTTTAACTTTTAAAACTTTTAAAAAAGTGACAACTAAAGCACAAATTAACTTTTTTTATGAGACAATTATTTTCACGATGTGACATTAAAAATATTTAATATTTGGGGAATTAAACATTAAAAATTTGTGGGAATTAAAATTGATTTACATATAATATCGACCCTTATAGTCTTAATGCATGTGGATACTTTTTTTTTACATCACATCAAAATATATTAAAATATTATATTTACTTTAACTACCACTTTTTTAAAATCAATCCAATAATACTATCTATTTTAGCTATCCATTCTACTAACATTAA
Source organism: Sapria himalayana (assembly GCA_029783825.1). Classification (NCBI taxonomy): domain Eukaryota; kingdom Viridiplantae; phylum Streptophyta; class Magnoliopsida; order Malpighiales; family Rafflesiaceae; genus Sapria; species Sapria himalayana. The sequence goes on along the minus strand of JAREIK010001333.1, from coordinate 300,943 downwards.
CTAAGAGCATATACAAAAGGCTCAATAAATTCATTCTCTTAGCTAATTTATATAGTTTTTCCATAAATATTCTCTACAAATGACTAGCTATGTGGTTAGCTATTTTCATATCCCTCATTTGGCTATGAGAAATAGCTAGTCGTTTAGAGTGAATTTTAGGGAAAACTATCTAAAATAGCTAAGGGGAGAGATTTATTGAGCCTCTTGGAGATGATCTTATATTTAAATATTTAAAAAAATTGAAAACACACACACACACATATATATATATATATTAAAAACTTATACATTTTGTTAGGATGCTTTCCATGTTTTTCTCCTTAATTTCCTCTCCTTGTTCCCCTCCCTATTTTATGTAAACTCAATTATAAAAGTATTTTATGTAACTCTATTCAAAACTTATCTCTTGTGCATTCATAATATACAGATAATAGACAAATAATTTTTGATTTCTTATTCACTTGATCTCTTTATGGTATTGGAGAAGGTTCTCTAAATTTTTTCATTGCTTCATCTCTCACTGTCACAGATCTATATGATATGGTCAATCAGGTTCATATTCCATCTTTTAGTGTATCCAACTATGTTCTTTCTACAATATTAAGTAATTCTCATACATGGCTTCTTGACTTTACTTATTGCAATCATATGACTTCTTCTCCTCATATTATCCTTTCACACACTACCACTTCTCTCCCTACCATATATACTACAAATATCATATTTTGGTAATATCTCTACACCTAAATTTTTTGGTTCAAATGTTTACTAGATTTCTCAACTTACTCATAATCTTAACTCTACATATTGCAATCATATGGCTTCTTCTCCTAAAGTTATCTTTTCATACATCACCACTTCTCTCCCAACCATATATACTACAAATCATTCTTCTATGCAAGTATCTTATCTTAGTAATATCTCTACCCCGAATTGTCTATTTCAAATATTTACCAAATTTCCCAACTTACTCATAATCTTTTATCTATTGGGAAACTTATTGAGTTTAGTTTTTCTTTAGCCTTCTCTTCTATTGGTGTTATTGTGTAAAATTCTCATTGAGACAAATCATTGGGACCACCCATAAGATCGGAAGTTGTTTGAGCTCATCTCTCTTCATCTACCATCCTCTCATATCTCTGCTTCAACCATGTCATGAATGAGTACCACTTCTGTTACTCTATGGCATTCTCGTATTGGTCATGTTTCTATCTCTATGGTTAAACAACTAGTTTACTAGAAATAATTGGGTTCTATTTCAAACGAATTTAATAACAATGTTTCTCATGCTCCTTTTTATCTAATTCATTCTGATGTATGGGGATCTCCCATTCCTACTCAAGGTAGGTCATATTATTTTGTTAATTTTATTGATATATTTTCTCAATATACTTGGATATTTATCTCTTCAAAAATCATTTTGAATTTTGCCAAATATATCACAACTTTACAAAATAATTGAAACATAATTTTATAAACTAATCAAAGTTTTTAGATTTGATAATGCTCAATAATATTAGACTATTGAATATATTGCTACTCTTTATCAATTTGATATTATTCCTCACTCTTATTGTACCGGCACTTCTCAACAAAATGACATGGTTAATCATAAACTTTGTCGTATTCTTAATGTCATTCGTGTAGCTACTATTTTTGCTTCTATCTCTTATTGGTTTTGGGGAGAAGCTGCTCTTCCTAATGTATATACCATAAATCAGTGTCTTTCTTCCACTGTACAGAATCAAATTCAATATGATCTTTTGTTTGGTTCTTCCCCCACTTAGAGGTATCAAATAGGTCATGCAGTACTATCATGGTTCAGTTTTTGGTGGCCTAGTTAGGCCATCGTGTTGTGTTCAGGCATGACAAAATATGGGTATGGTAGTCGTGCCATGTTAGGCACATCTCGACTCAATAATAGCTGACTCGGCAGGGTCTTTTCTGGCTAGATTCGAGAGCTCGGTCATGCCGAGTCAGGCAACCCAACATTACATGGTTTGGAATCGTACATCAAACCAGGTCGAGCTACCACTTGACATGGTTCGTGTCGTGTAGGGCTGACAAGAACCGTACCTCATACCAAGCTAGACATGACCCGTGTGCATGGCTCGATGACACGGAAAATTGCTCGATGGGATCCCCATGAGGTAGTAACCCGGGTTATTTATTTTTTTTTTGTAAATTTGACCGCCCCATGATGGAGCGGTCCATTTTTTTTAAATGTTGCCACGTGGCCAATTGTAATTAGTCAACAATGTGGTTATTTTTTTTACACACTATATGGTAGGCATGACACTATGGCATGATTGTGCTATGAAAATGTGGGCCATATTGATATGTCATGACCTGTTTGACACCTCTATGTGCCAAGCCAGACTAAGTCATGCTGAATTAGGTTGGTTCGAGCCTAGATTTTCTAGCCTGGTAGCCTAGCTAGGACTCCCAGACTGATTCGTACTCGACACATCATCTCACTTCCATCCCCTTATGATTGTAGAATTGTTGTTGCGGATTAATTATTTTAATTTTTTTTATAAATTTCAAATTTTAAGTTACTTTTTAACTTTGTAAGTTACAATATTACATTATTTATTTATTTCACATAAATCACAAAAAAATAAATTTATTAACACGAATGACAAAATATAATAAATAACCAAAAATATCAAAAAAATACATCTATCATTCATCATTCATTCCAAAAAAAATTAAAATAACACAAAATGACAACATACAACAATAGCATAAAATAAAAATCATCAATCTCAATAATAATAATGCAAGCTAAATTTCAATATCAACCGGTTTAAGTAAGCAATTAATCATCATCGTATAAGGGTTTGATGGTATCACTAGAGTCATCATCTAAAAGTCCCAAGAGTCATCATCTGCTAACAACTCCTCCACCCTTGTTGTAGTATGATTTTGGATGCTCAATATCAAATCCTCTCAATTCTTCATGCAAGCTAGTGCCTCAATGATATCTTGTTGCATTCTTAATCCCCTATCTAAAATCATATATACTACAACTGAAAAAACATACTCCAATGCTATGCTCAACACTAAAAAAGTCAATAGATCTCATACCATCTTAAACAACAAGGGATAGGTGGACTTTTATGATTTCCACCATTGTAAAATATCAAGGTTCTTGTTATCGTTATGTGATAGGTTTGAGTAGTAATCAGTATCTAAGTACTTAGATAACTCACTCTTATTTGATGGTCCACCCTATCATTTTTCACTCGCTAACAGATAGGAGAAGTCATCATCTCCAAATATGGTGTCAATGTCTGTACTCGTAGCCTGGCTACAACAACTACCACACTTAGTGTCATAGTATGGAAATAACTTAGTCAACTTTTCGTGAATGAACTTTTCAGTTTGGTGTTCTTGGTTCATGCATGAGGATATGTATATCAAAATATTCTTTATTCATTTTACCTTAACCCTAGGATCCATGCAGATAATCAAATAATAAAGAGATGAAATGGTGAACCAGTATTTACTTGCTTTTTATCTCAACAGGCATGTCACTAAAATAAGGTTATCTTTAAACTTTTTAAATATGCCACTAATGTTGCATATGCATATGAGTATAATGCTAGTAGGAGTATAAATTGATGAATACACATTTGTCTTGTCATAAAAAATCTTCAGGAATTTCATAAATGAAATGTTTGTATTTTAGTCTCTGTCATCAATAATAAGTTCCTCATTATTACTATTGATGTAGTCGGATATCACGTATTCATATCTAATAGGTGACTGATCCAACATCAAGTATGTGTAATTCCAATGGTATCTCATATTCATTTGGAATTTCTTTTCTTTAAAGGGACTACCAAAAAATCTTTATCCCCACTTATACTATCAAGTTAATGATGTGACTCATGTATCTAATATGAAAAATCTCTCCTAATGGCTTGTCTCTAATGGTCCTAACAAATATATTAATAGATACTCCATTATTAGATATGTTATCAAATATGATACTATATATTTTATTTTAAATATTATATTTTCTAAAGATTCTCATCATGCACTCATATTTGGTCAGGACATCATGAGGATGGAAAAGCTGAACTAGGAATCCTATTATATGCAGACTGAAAATAGATTTGTATGATACTGACTACCCTTGGATCCTCTAGAATTCTAATTGGAATGATACATTATGGTGATCAGTTTGACAATGTCTTCTCTCTTTTAACTCGTTATGGTATATGAAAGGGATCAACATAGAAGCTTAATTTGATCCAACCTCAAAGACTCCACTACTCAGTTGGGTTTGCCTAGGAACTAATACACTATTTTTTAGTGCAATGTTTGCCGTGCCTATTTAGGTGGTCTGTCCCACACACACTCCTATAAGTATGTATTTTCTTATAATACTTGCATTGTGTCGATTTTTCATCAACACCACTATCATTTTTATTTTGTATAATATTAATGTGAGTTCAAACTATATATATTCTTCTAGTTTTTTGTTTTTTAGATATTTGAGTTTAAGTCAAGGTCATGGAAGAAAACTTGGTTTTGACCTCATACCTTTTCGTAGACTTATCAATATTAAAATTATTTATATTTATATAAATGTTAATCTCGTTATCACTAAATTCACAATTTATCATTTACTTTTTATTTATTTTTATTAATTATATTCTAAATTCTAATTTCTAAATTAAAAATAATTTGATATTAAATTATTAATTAAAAATAAAAAATTAAATAAAATTTTAAAAATAATACCAGTTTATGGAATATTGAATATATGGATAGAATAGAAAAAGTCACACAACATGCACCATAATCCATTATCTGTTGTCCACACCGGAGAGTGAATCCAAAGAAAAAGTAAATAACAAAATACCAAAATCAAGAGGAAATAGAGAGTCAAGATGAGAGAGTGAAAGACAGAGTTGAGATAGAGAGGAGATTATGGAGTGAGAGATTGAGATAGAGAGAAGAGTGAGAAATTGAGATAGAGAGAAGAGTGAGAAATTGAGATAGTGAGAAGACTGAGAAATTGAGATAGAGAGAAGAGTGAGAAATTGAGATTGAGAGAAGCGTGAGAAATTGAGATAGAGAGAAGAGTGAGAAATTGAGATAGAGAGAAGAGTGAGAGTATGAGAGTGAGAAATTGAGAATATGAGATTAAGAAAGAGGAGAGAAAAGAAACATTATATAGATTAAAATAAAAAATAAAAAATTAAAAACTAATTTTTTTTTTAATTTTTTTAATTTTTTTAATGATTAAAAAGGGCAGAAACCTGACAACCATTAGATCTTGCGTCTTATCCATTGGAAGTGCATCCAACGGCCTGGTTGCACTCATTTTTTATATTTTGGATCGTTAGGACTTAGGTTAGCCATTAGGGTTAACTCGGTTCCAGAAGGTTCCATCAACAAGGGGTTAGGGCTTGGGTGCTCGGCTTGGGCTTGGCTCAGGGGAGAGGGGAGGCACGGATGGCACATCCATGTGGGTGGTTGGCCTGGACCATGCCATTCGGAAGCCCTCATCCAAACACGTGGTGATTTAAAAAAAACATGTCATGTGTAAAAGGTGGGGCGGAATTTTTTTTATAAAATATTATTTTTTAAAAAAGAACCGGTTAGGTCGGGCACAGTCCAATCAGATCTTGCCCAAACCCCATTCCAAGCATAGTAGACTACCATGCCGCTAGACTATGCCTATGGGCCAGACAACCAAGTCGTGCTTGGCATGACATGAGGCTCGACACTCTTGGCCAAACACGACATTAGCCTTCCTCGAGCTAACACGACATGGTCTTAAAATTTTCACGAGCCTTCCTCTAACTCTCAATGGCAGCAAGCCCAAGCTATGAAAGAAGATTTACGTGCATTACATAATTATGGAATATGAGATCTAGTTGACTTCCCTCTAGAAAATCTACTATCAATTATAAATGGGCTTATAAGATCAAGACTCGGTCAGATGGTACAATTGATTACTACAATGTTTGCCTTGTTGATAGGGGCTTTACTATAAAATATGGGATTTGTTTTTGAAAAAATTTTGCTCCAATTGCTTCTCTTTCTTCTTTAGGACTTTTATTACCATTTTTGCTGCTTATAAATAGTCACTCTTTTACATAGATATTAAAAATATTTTCCTCAATAGTGAACTTTTTGAGGAAGTCTATATGAAGCTTTCCCCTAGTTATTCTCATCCTCCTGGGTTCCCTCAAAGAGTATGTCAAATATGGCAAACACTTTATGGTCTTAAATAGGCTAATCGAGAATGATTTTAAAGTACAATTATACTATCTCTCCGCATGGGTTTTCAGGCAATTATTTTGATACAGCTCTTTTTCTGAGAGGATCTGATCATGGTATCATAATTCTACTTCTATATGTCATTGATATGATTATTATAGGTGAAGATATGTAGAGTATTTAAGAACTAAAGCACTTTCTTGGTCATCAATTTGAAATGAAAGATCTTGGTCCTCTCAAAAATTTTCTTGGTCTAGAAATTTCTTCTTTTGTAAATAGTTATTATTTTACTTAGGCCAAATATACTCCTAATCTGATTTCTCAAGCTAGTATCACTGATAAAAAGATAGTTGACATACCCATTGAGTACACCTTTCAAAAATTATCATGAAAGAGAACTCTATCTGATGCTACTCTTTATAGGCTACTTGTTGGGAGTCTAATATATTTCACTGTTACTCACCCAGATATTTCTTATGTAATACATGATATCAATCAATTTATGGCTACCCCTAGATCTTCTTATTATGCTGTTGTTCTAAGAATTCTTTGATATCTGAAAGGCAACATATTTGATGGTCTATATTTCTCCTCTCATTCTTCTATAACTCTTTAGGTATATTCAGATGCAAATTGGGCAGTTGATCCCACAAATTGTCTATTTAATAAAGGATATTTCTTTATTCTAGGTGATTCTTTTTTCTAGGATAAGCAAGATATAAATAGTTGTTGCTCATTCCATCACTGAAACCAAATACAGAGAACTAGCAGATACTACAGCTGAACTCATTTGGTTACGTTGGTTATTACAAGATTTTGGAGTTGATTGTTCCACTACAACTCAACTTTATTGTGATAATAGAAGTGCTATTCAAATATATCATACTGATGCATTCCATAAATGTACTATGCATATTGAGATTGATTCTCACTTCTTTCGTCAATATTTGCTCAATATTTGCTTTAGGATACACTCACACTTCAGGTCTAGTTCCTCTCATGATCAGGTAGTTGATATCTTTACCAAACCTCTTCCTCTAAAACCCTTTCGAGCTTTAGCTTCCAAGCTCAAAATAATTTATATTAAACCACCATGATTCGAGAGTGAATGTTAGAATAATTTTCATGTTTCCTCTTTAGTTTCTTCTCCTTGTTCCCCAACCCATTTTATGTAAATTTCACTATAAAAGTCTTATATGAAACTCTATTTTAAAAGAGATTTCTTGTACATTCATAATATATAAATAATAGACAAACAATTATTAATTTATTCTTCACTTGATTTCTTCACATATAAACCTATATATAAATTGTTTTTTAAAACTTACATATGCATAAACCTCCATATATAAATATCCTTATATAAACACACACGAACACAAACAAACAAACACACACACACACAGATATTCAAAAACTTAAATACAAAAATGAAAACCTAATTATACAAACATTTTTTAAAACTTATATATATATATTCTTTAGCTTTATATATAAACTTATGTGTATATTCATAACCCTAAATTTATAATCATTTCCAAAACCATTTATGTATATATGTTTTCATATGGGTTTATATATATACACTTGTAGATAAAGGTTTTAACATATATATATATACACACATACATTTGTATATATAGGTTTTATAAAGTTTTTGAAACCATATATATATATATTGGTTTATATATGAGATTTTAATAATTGGGGCGATACATAAATCCATTCACAAAAACATACAAATGAACCAAAATATTCAAATGGTCTATGACAACTCCATATTAGAAATGGGTTTAAAATATACACCATATTGTTATATTTGAACTACAATTCCTTATTAAAACAAGAATTTACCGAACATGAAAAAGAATAAGAAGAGAAATTCTAAGATAGAGAAAAATAAACCACAAAGAAGAACAAAGCATAGTAATCCAAGAGATTGAACTAAAATGAGATCCACCCTAATAAAAAATAAAATATGAAAAATCAAACGTATCTTTAATTTTGAATAGTTGAACCATTCTTCCCATGCGCTTTAATGAGCGACTTTATTGATTTATCAAATAGAGCATGCTCATGTTTTATTATTAAGATTCAAGGCCCAAGTGCATAAAAAGAAAGTCAATATCATCACATATGGACCAAAAAAATACAAATGGACATAACTACATTGCCAAAAACATACAAACAAACAAACACACACACACACACACACACACACACACACACACACACACACACACACACACACACACACACATATATGAAAAAATCATATACCATATTAGAAATGGAGTGACACCTAACTCCATTCCCGAAACCTAGGTCAAACATGAGACCGACATTTATGCTCAAAATTATTTGGCCACAGAGGATCATATTTCAATTTTAATAGTATTGAATAACTTAAACTAAAAAAAGTAAATAAATAAAACACACCCAAATAACAAAAGAAAATAAACTTGTGTGCACATATAATTACCCACACACATTTATATTGTTAAATATTTATGCTCATCCATATAAGGATGTGTGCTTCTCCATCAAGCAAGGTTATATTATAACTTAAAATTTCATAAATTTAAGCATTATGAGGCTGAAGAAAGTGATTTCCCAAAAAGAAAGTTTTTTGAAGAGGAAGAGATGTTGATAATGGGCCTCGGCCTCTCTGTTTGATGCACTTGGGCTCTACATCATGTAAAGCTACAACACTGTGTATGCATACATAGTGGCATGTAACTTCATCAGGTCTTCTACTCTACCAATAAATGAAAGCGTGCCTGGTTATTATTAAAGCTGCTTTTTGACTCTTATCATTTTTTTATTATGAATATATAAGTATGGTTTTATTGGATGTTTTTTATGTGAATATCATTTTTATTATTGGATGCTACTGTGCTTGTTTTCTCTCCTTAGGATCTTCTTCTTCTTCTGGCAATTTCTGTTCATCTTTACCTCTTCTATTTTGGGATCCTTGTTGTATCAACGAACTGTGATCTAAATATAATAATTGGTATCAGAGCCACAATATAATCTGAGATTTAAGTTTATTTTGAAATGATAGTTCAAATTCTTCTCCAGATTAAACATTTTCAAGTTCTTGTTTTGACCTAAACAGATATTCACTGATCTATAAAATATAGTGTAGATCTGTTTAAATCTAGAAATTTTGTGTTAAATAAATACCAATTTTTACAAGATCCCCAAATTTTCTGCTCAAATTTCTTAAAATTTTTTGAACATAATGACAACCAAATATCTGAGTACATCAAGCTCGGGGTTTATCCCTATACCCCTGTTTGATGGTGAAAACTTCGATTACTAGTTTGTTAAATAAAAAATAGTATTTATATCATAATATATATGGGAGCTTGTAGATGCTGGTTACACAGAACAAAAAAATCTCTCTTCTCTAGAAGTAAAAGTAGTGTTGGGGGAACGAGAAATAAAAAAATCTAATATCAAAGCATTACTATTCATCCAACACTGTGTCATTAATGCTATTTTCCTTCGATTGTTGGGGTGTACTCAAGCCAAAGAGACTTGAGATCTTAAAGAAAAATTCTAGGGAGATAAAAAATTTCAAGGAGCTCTTCTTCAATCCTTAAAAAAAGATTTTGAGAATCTGAGGGTGAATAACTCAGATTCTCTCACTAAGTTCACTCAGTTTTTGAATATGGTTAATCAGTAGAAATTTGAATGGTGAAACCATTACAGAAACTCGATTAATTGAAAAATTACTCATATGCATGCCTGACAAATTCAACCCTATTGTGGTAGTAATTGAGGAAACGAATGACTTGTCGAACTTGACTACTCAACAAGTCCTCTGCTCTTTAAAATCTTATAAGAATTGATTACTCAAGAGAGCAGAATCAACTGCCAAATCAGCCATGCAATCAAGATGTGAGATACAAAGTGTGAAGAGAGATAATCAAGCAACATAAGCTCAAAACAAAAAGAAGCTATCCAGGTATGTTTCTAAAAATAAGTCTAAAAATAAGAATAGAAGTCATGCTTCTTCTGTATACTCAAATACTCCTTTAAGGGGTTCATATATCTTTTGCAATATATGCAAGAGAAACAACCACACTAAGAAAGAGTGTTGGTTTAGAACCCAGAGCCAATGCCTAAACTATAAAAAGTTTGGGCACCTTTCTAAAGATTGTAGGTTGAAGCACATCCAGTGTGCTAGCTGTGCAGAGGAAGCACCCTCTGTAGAACACATATTCTATGTTTCAGAAACCAAAAATAACTCCTCTCTGAATATATGATTTTTAGATAGTGGTTGTTCAAACCACATGTCTGGAAATCATGATATATTTGTGAATTTATAGCCATTAATAAATTCACAAGTTAAATAAGTAAATAGTGACCTTGTCCAAGCAAAAGAAAAGGGTAAAGTCATTGTTTCCATCCCTATGAGAGGTAAGGCCATAAGTGATGTTCTACTGGTTCCAGTATTAGACCAGAATCTTCTCAGTGTGGAGAAGTTAATAGAGAATAGATTTAATTTGGTATTCAAAAATAATTCATGTCATATATTTAATCAAGAGTCATAAAACCCTCTTTGGACAACTATATGATTAGAATCTTATAGTTGATTCTAATCAAGGGTTAGTGGAAATAGTTTTCCACTAACCCTTGACTAGAAACTAAACATAGCACTAACCATGAATGCTGAACAAGAGGAAACTCTATGGCATAAAAGATTAAGCCACCTAAATTATATAAGTTTGGAAATATTTTTTCAAAACTAACTTGTGACTGGGCTGCCTTCTAGTTTAAACATTCCCTCTTTAGTTTGTGAAGAATGTGCCATGGGTAAACAATCCAGACATAGCTTTCTCAAAAGCACTATATAGAGATCATCCCAATCACTTGAATTAGTTCATGCATATATTTGTGGACCTATGTCAGTGCAGTCCATAGCAAACAATAGATTATTCTTGTTATTTGTTAATGATTGTACTTGGATGATATGGGTATACTTCTTAAAACACATGGCTAAAGCCTTTGACTATTTCAAGAAGTTAGTATCCCTATAGAGAGACAATCTAGCCTAAGTATGAAAATACTTAGAATAGATAGAGGTGGTGAGTTGCTCTCACAGAAATTTAACAACTTATGTGAACAAAGAGGAATTCTAAGGTTCCTAACCACCTCTTACTCACCACAAAAAAATGGTATTGTTGAGAGGAGAAATATAAGTGTGGCGAAAATGGCCAGAACACTATTAAGTGAGAAATAAATACCTAAATAATATTGGGTAGAAACTATAAATACAACAGTCTATCTATTCAATAGATGCCCAACTAGGGCAATAAAGAATCTCACTCCATTATAGGCTTGGAGTGGGAGGAAATTGAATGTAAAACATTTAAAAAATATTTGGGAGTATTTGTTACTCTCACATACCGAAACCTGCAAGATCAAAGTTAGACTCCAAGTGTCTAAAATATATTATAGTTAAATATAGTCTACAATCCAAAGGTTACATGCTATATTCACCAGAAACAAAAATATTTCTGGCGAGTAGAGATGTAATCATTGATGAAAGTACTAAATTAGAAGGCAACATGCAAAATTTTGGTGAGCAAAATATTAGCATACAAGGCTAGAATTTAGAATCTTCAGTAGCTGATAACTTTGAAAGCAAGCTAAGGAATGTTTCAAGTTCTCATTCTGAGTATGAGTCACACATAGAAGAACATGATAATATAGTTACATTAGTCAAATATAAGTCATCAGATGAAATATATCAATGATGTAATTACTCCTAATTTGAGCCCTTAACTATGAAGAGGCAGTAAGGTATCAAGTATGGGTTGATGCTATGAAGACAGAAATGTCTATCATAGAAAAAAATCACATTTAGACATTAGTAAACTTACCCCAAAATAAATAAAATATTGGAGTTAAGTAGCTATTTAAGATTAAAAATCAACCAAATACCAATCAACCCTTATAGAAGACCTGATTAGTGACCAAGGGTTATTTCCAAAGGGCTGGCACAGATTATTTTGAAACATTAGCTCATATAGCAAGGTTAGAAACTGTGAGATTATTAATAGCCTTAGCTGGATAGAAAATTTAGGCTATGTTCCAACTAGACATAAAATCTTCCTTCTTGAATGGTAATCTAAAGGAAAAAAATTATATAGAACAATCTCTTGGATTTGTAAAACACGGGGCTGAGCATTGTGTTTATAAATTAAACAAGTCTCTCTATGGGTTGAAACAAGTTCTCCGTGCTTAGTATCAACAAATAAACTCATACTTGTTGAATCAAGGATTCAAACGAAGTATGAGTGAGACAACACTTTATATTAAAAAAATTAAAAATTCTAGAATATTGATTGTGTCAATCTATATAGATGACATAATCTTTACAAGTAATAAGTTTGAATTGGATGAAGCTTTTAGATATGACATGCAAGATAAATATGAAATGTCAGATTTAGGCTCCCTAAACTACTTCTTGGGACTTGAAATCTCTCAAGACTCAGGTGGTATATCAGTATGCCAAACAAGATATATTCAGTAAATACTAAAAAATTATGGCATGAATGAATGTAAACTGATTTCTATACCATTAATTGTAAATCAAAAATTAATTTCTTCCAAAGGTAGTACACTTGATGAAAAATCATACAGAAGTCTAATTGGTAGTATGTTATATGCATCTGCCACATGATATGATATAGTGTATGTAGTACACCTTTTGTCTAGATTTATGCATGCACCTAACCATATACATTTTAGTGCTGCTAAATGAAATTTAAGGTATCTTAAAGGGAATTTAGACTTACGTCTAAAATATTCTAGAACTAAACACACTAAGATAACTCACTACAAGAAAAATCTCATATATCTAGGGACAATTCCCTAGCTAAACGGGCATTTACCATCGCTAAATGGGATATAGCGATAGATTACTGACAGATCAATTCCCTATCTAAAGTGCTCCTTGCTAAAATTTAGTGAGTGAAAGTGTCTCTAGCTAAAAATTTAGCAACGGAAAAATCCCTTGCTAAAAAAGATAATTTCTATAGCTAAATTAGTAAGATAAATGAGATTTTCCATCGCTAAATGAAAATAACAACGGAAGATTTTCCAAGCTAAAGTGCTCGTCGCTAAATTTTAACGTCGGAAATAGTCCCTAGCTAAATAAATTTAGCGACGGAAAAATCCATTGCTAAAATAAAGATACCCTAGCTAAATTAGCTAGGGAATTTTTGCTAGCTATTTTAATTTCAAAACTATTTTCAGAATTTAATTTATTTTAAAATTTTTAATTAAATAAATTAATATTTGTATATCAAATTGAATAAAAAAGAAACTATAAATTGTTAATTTATAATAAACAAAAAATAAAATCATTTAATAACTTATTCTAATTCAATATTTTACATAATTGAAACAAAAAATTAATATAATTTTATTACATCTTATTCATCAATGTATCTACCGACAGTGCATAAAGTATAAACTATCCATTCATTGACGTTGTTTTATCTCCCTTTGCTCATTCGATAATCATTTTTTTACTACAACAATGCTATTCGAGTCACGACACGTAATGTTTAGTGAAAAATCTCATCACGTATACAAGCTTTGTATGGGGAATAATGCGATATCATATCTGTAAGAAATTTAAACCACTCAGTCAAATTAAAATAAAAAAAAGTTATGTTTTGATAAATATATAATACTGCAGTATATATGTAAATATATACTAGCATTTCACTCGTACATATATTACTACAGTATATGTACATAAAAACTACAGTATTATGTGTACATATATGCTGAGTACAAATATACTCAGTATATATGTACATAAAATACTATAGTATTATATGAACGTATATACTGATTTTATACGTAAGTATATACCGCATTTATTATTGTTGCACTGCTTCCACTGCTGCTGCCACTCCTACCACTGCCAATGCCACTACTGCTGCCGCCGCCGCCTCTACTACCGCCAATGCCACCGCCGACTCCACCATTGTCGCAGCTACCACTGCCGCTACCACTACTACTGCCGCCACTACTAATGGCGCCACCACTGCTGCCACTACTACTGCCTCCGCCACTGCTGCCACTATCGCCGCCACCACTACTACCGCTGCCACTACCGCCGCTGCTACCGCTGCTATTGCAGTCACCGTTGCTGCTGCTGCTACAGCTATTTCTGGTGTTGCCGCTGCTTCCAGTGCTACCGCCGCTGCCGTTGCCTCTGCTACCGCCGCTACCACCACCTTTGCTGCCGCTGCTGTTGATGCTGGCACTACCGATGTTGTTGCCGCCTCCACCGCTGCTGATGTTGCTGCCGCCTCCGCCACTACAGCCGTCGCTGCCACCACTGCCGCTACCGCCACCACTGTCACCACCTCCGTTGCCGCTGTCGCCACCGCCACTGCCGCCGCCACCATCACCACTACCGTTGCCACTGTCACTGCTGCCGACTACTACCGCTGCTGATAATAAGCTTTTACATACATATAATAGGTTAAAACTCTACCCATAAAGTTCAAAGACACAAACATATTCATAGATATATAAAAATAATTATTATAGACATTAACAAGCACAAATTAAAGTTGATTGTCATACAGCTTTAACACAAATTTAATTAAATAATTTAATATTTTTATATTAAATTGAATAAAAACAAAAACAATAAATGAACATTTTAAATTAAACAAAAAAAAAATCATTTAATAACTTATTCTAATACAATATTTTAAATAACTAAAACAAAAAAATAACAAAATTATATTACATATTATTAATCAATGTATATGCTGACAGTCCATAAAGTATAATCTATCCATACATTGATGTTGCTTTCTCTCTCTCTGCTCCTCCGATCACCAACTTTCTGCGATGAAAAAGCTGTCCGAGTCACGGTGTGTCATGTATGTTGAAAAATCCCTTCGCTTATACAAGCTTTGTATTGGAAATATTGTGGTACCATATCTATAAGAAATTTAAATCAATCAATCAAATCAATATAAATAAAAAAAACAATGTTTTGATAAATATATATTACTACAGCAAATATGTACATATATACTAGCATTTCACTCGTGCATATATTACTGCAATATATGTACTTATAAACTACAATATTATGCATATATATATATTGAGTACATATATACTCAGTATATATGTACATAAAATACCGAAGTATTATATGTACGTATATACTTACTATATACGTATATATATGCCACATTTGTTGCCGGTGCTCCTGCTCATGCTGTAGTTACTATTCCTGCCAATGCTGCCGCTGCTGTTGATGCTACCGCCGCCATCACTACCGCTGCCGCCTCTAC
This sequence comes from Sapria himalayana, assembly GCA_029783825.1. Classification (NCBI taxonomy): domain Eukaryota; kingdom Viridiplantae; phylum Streptophyta; class Magnoliopsida; order Malpighiales; family Rafflesiaceae; genus Sapria; species Sapria himalayana. The sequence continues at coordinate 285,350 of JAREIK010001333.1, read as the reverse complement.
CGCTGATACCGCTGCTGCCTCTGCTGCAGTCACTGCCGCCGCTGCTGTCGTCACTGTTGCTATTGTCGCCACTGCCACCGCTACTACTACTATCACTACTGCCACCGCTGCTGCTGCTGCCGATGCCGCTATCGTCGCTACCGTCGCCACCGTTGCCGCCTCTGCCATCACTGTCGCTGCTACTGCTGCTGATAATAGGCTTTTACATATCTATAATAGGCTAAAACTCTACCCAAAAAATTCAGAGACACACAAAGATATTCACATATATATATATATATATATAAACAATTATTATAGACACGAACAAACACAAATTAAAGTTGATTGTCATACAGCTTCAACAAAAATCCAAATGATATCCAGTAATTATGTTTACAAAGAGAGAGTGCAAAAATAAAATGTTTTAGGAATAATAAAGATAAAATAAGCTTGCCATCCTTTTGATAAAGCTGAAATCAGTAAATGTGAGGCCCATGCATTAGAATGACTATGACAATGTCTGAATGCTTTGAATCAGAATTTTTTCGTGTATCACATAATGTTTCTTGCATAGATTCATAATTAGGTTAATCGAAAAAGCAAAGAACAAAACCATAATAAAAAAAATTGAAACCTGTAAAAAAATATAATAATTATTTGCTACATATAAACAAAAATAAATAACAGTTCAAAAATAATTTTCATACGAAATCATCCTCATAATTTGTAGGGAATGCTAGTCTCTCATGCTATGTGCTTACATATCATTGATATTATATATTTTGTCAATAATTTCAAGTTAGTGCAACAAATTAGTATTATCTCATATATAATTATATGTTAGGATACATATAGTAAATATAGTTATAAATAGTTACATATAGTTAAACATATAATTATATATAAATAAATGCATACAATGTTATAAACAATTATATAGATTTACATATATGTATACATAATTAAAAATGAAGTTATATTTATTTATATAGAGTTTTTTATAGTTATAAAAATATTTATATATAGTTATACACATATAGTTAAACTTTATGTTGTATGTTTTTATACATATAATTATAAATATAGTTATATGTGGTTATACATATAGTTACACGTATAGTTAAACTTATATTTATACATGTAGGTATGTATATTTATTCATATAATTTTATATATTTATACATATAGTTATGTATAGGTATAGATATAGTAAATACATTTTTATATACTAATATATAAAAATGTATATTAAATATAAGATGTAAATTAATTATATATTTAAATATAGTTGTATAAAGCCTTTATAGTTATATATATAATAAGATACAATTATTTATAATTATATGTTATTATACATATAGTATATATAGCTATAAATATTTTTAGATAGTTAGACATATAGTTATATATAAATATTTTCATACAAATAGTTATACATAAATATATAAAGTTATAAATAAATATATAGATTTACATATATGTATACATAGTTACAAATATAGTTATATTTAATTATATAGAGTGTTATATAGTTATACAAATATATATATATATATATATAGTTATACAAATATATATATATATAGTTATACAAATATTTATATATAGTTATCCACATAGTTAAATATAATGTTGTATGTTATTATACATGTAATTATAAATATAGTTACATGTGGTTATACATATAATTACACATATAGGTATACTTATATTTATACATGTAGGTATATTTTTTTATATAATTTTATATATGTATACATATAATTATCTATAGGTATATGTATAGCAAAATACTTTTTTATACACTAATATATAAAAATGTATATTAAATATATGTTGTTAATTATATTTTTAAATATAGTTATGTATATTATTTTATAGATATACATATAGTCAAAGACAATTATTTATAGTTATATGTTTTTATACCTTTGAGATCCAATGGCAAAAAGACAAAATAGAAAACAAATAAGTTTGGCTTACAACAGATGAGAACAAAGTAAATGCGGTCTTGTATTTCAGGCATGCAATATATAAATATCAATACAATTTGAATCCCCCTAGAAATAGATGATGTCATCCACATAACATAACAAAACTCAAGCAAAATAGGCAAAGATTAGATCCACATCCAGATATGTCAGCAAAGTTTTTCTCATCCTGCTAAAATTATTTATGATTTGCTGGAAATGTAATTAGAAATCCAATCAAGACCCTCATAGATGCCATTGCCAGAGGTAGCACTGGTGCTCTGAATATGCCAATGGCGTTGGAGAAGAGAGTGAAGTCCTAGCTTGTTAGTAATTTCAGATGGATTCATCGCATTGGGAAGATCTTGCTTATTGGCAAACACCAACAAAACTGCATCTTGAAGATTTTCCTCTTTTAGCATCCTATGTAACTCATCTCTGGCTTCAACTACTCGATCTCTGTCATTGATGTCCACCACAAATATGAGACCTTGGGTATTTTGGAAGTAATCCCTCCAGAAAGGGCAAATCTTGTCTTGACCCCCAACATCTCACACAGTGAAATTGATGTTTTTGCATTTAATAGTCTCTACATTGAAAATAATAGTAGGAATTATGGTGACAATTTCACCAAGCTTCAACTTATACAGAATGGTTGTCTTTCCACCAGCATCAAGACTTAGCATCAAAATCCTCATCTCCTTGTTGGCAAACAACCTTGAACCTACTAAACAGCTTTGTGAACATAAACCCCATTTCTTCCACTAAATCTCAATCCCTTTGTCGTATGGTAGTACAGAGTTCTGATGAGTAAAAAAAAGAATCAATAGACCTCAAGAGATGGTCACCAGAGAGGAAGGTCAACCTCTATATGTTTCTATACCTATAGTATATATAATTAAAAATAGAGTTATATATAATTAAACTTATAATTATATATAGATATATTCATACAAGTAGTTATAAGTAGTTATACATAAATATATACAAAGTTAGAAATAAATATGTAGATTAAATTATATGAATACATATATGTATACATAGATACAAATATAGTTATATTTAATTATAAAGAGTATTACATAGTTATACAAATATTTATATATAATTATACACATATAGTTATAAATATGTATGTAATTAAAGATATAGCTATATATAATATTTTTATAATTATACATATAGTAAAATACAATTATATATAGTTATATATTATTATACATATGATATATTTTGTTAAAAATAGAGTTATATGGAATCACTCATATAGGTATAAAATATTATATAATTAAAAAAATAGTTATATATAATTACTAATATAGTTAAAAAAATAGTTTACATAGTTACAAATATAGTTAAATATAATTAAGAAGAGTTTTATATAGTTATACAAATATTTATAAATAGTTATCATATACTATGATAACAACACACTCCAAAATGTCCAATAGAATTACACCACTATAGAGAAAGAACTTGTATCAACAATCTTTCTTTTGGAAAATTAATATAATATTTAGTGGGAACCAAAGTCATAGTATATACTAAATATTTTATAATCAAATATCTCATAGAAAAGAAAGATGTCAGGCATATATTGATTTGATGGATTTTACAATTACAATAGTTTGAACTTGAGATATTATATAAGAAATGTACATATAATCAAAATTGAAAATAACTTATCAAGACTAGAAAAAGAAGATAGAAGAGTTGTTGAAGAATATATTAGATAGATTTTTTTATTTGAAAAAATTATAGTATTAAATGAAAATGTAACACCATGATATTTAGTATTGAATGAACCTTTATCATTGCAAGTATTACTCTAATCAAATTTTGAGGCAATGTGTTATAGATGAGAGATTAGTTGTATCTTGCAATAATGTCACTTTTTGCTCCTGCTCTCACGAATTTATGGAACATGTTAATATTTATGTGCTCAAGTATTTTTCTTCTCAAAATTAATGTTGATATTTACATATATATGCATAAATATATACGTGCATATACACTGCCCTACACACACACACACACATTTATACATCCATATACATTACTATACATTATATATCATCATACAGATTTTTGTACTTTTGTATATATTCACAGATGTATTTACATTTTCAAAGTAGTGTGTATATACTTGTATGCATGCATATACTACTGTACACCCACACAAACACACACATATACCTATATACGAAATGTATTTTTAAAGGTACACATGAAACTATTATGTGTGTGTGTGTGTGTGTAAATGTATTTAAAATTTTTTGATTTTTTAAATTTAATTAAAATAAAATATTATATATTATAAACAATTTATAAAATATTGTAAATTTTTTATATTTAAAACAATGTGTGTGTGTGTGTGTGAAGCATATTAATGTGTAAAATGAAATTATGAATTAAATATATGAGCTTCTATTATATTCAAATAGTTGTTTTTTTATTATTATATTAAAATAACTATCATTATACTCATATAATTAAATAAAGTTGACATATTTGTAAATTATTTTGGTTTTACAATTATGTTAAAAATGAAAATAAAGTTCATAAATAGATAATATTGATTTGTTTGTCTATATACTTTTTTTATTAAAATATTAATGTCTATGATAAATTTCTACCTATTATTTATTGTTATTAATAAATTTTAGAAACTTTAAAATTCAAACAAATATAATGTGATGCATATAAATACATGCCTTTAATATTTCGTAAAAAAGAAATTATTTCTTTAATTATGTTCAAACAAAATAGATTATCATATAAATATAAGAGTAAATTTTTCTACAAGTTATTATATTTTTATTTTATTCAAAATACATAAATGACCATATAAATATATGAATTTGTTTTTTTAAATAATTTTTTTTTAATTTTTTTTTAAAATTCAATACATTACAATGTTTTTTTAGTAATTAATAGATACATTTCAAACATTGTTTATTTATAATAAATATAATATATTGAATATTGTGAGGTGCAAATTTTATTTTGTAAATAAATGTTATTTTTAAAGTTTTATCTTTGTAAATTGAAACTATATCATATATATATATTAGAAATTATTTATAATATTTATTACACAAACATATTGTTATTTGTTTTGAAAATTACAAAATAAATTTTAACAAATGAACATTTAATTAGAAATCAATTTTAGTTAAATGATAATAAGTGAAACAAAAATACAAACCCTAAACATATTAAATCATAATGATTTATACAAACATATAAAAATATAATAAAAAAATATTTAAGATTGAAAGAATTAAATTTAAGTTCCTAAAATATATGAGAAAATGATAAAGATTTATACAATATCCAAAAAAACATGTATGAATGAGATGAATAGATATTAAGTTTCTGAAGCATGTAGTTATACATGTTGTAGATGTAGTTATATATTTTTTTTCATGTAATTATATATATTTAGACATATGACTATGTATAGGTATTGATGTAATTAAATACATTTATATATAGTAATATGTTGATATACATATTGTTAAATATGTGTGTGTGTGTGTGTGTGTGTGTGTGTGTTAAATATATGTTGTTATATTTATATATAGTTATGTTTATGTATATTGTTTTTATAGTTATAGATATAGTAAAATACACTTATATAAGAAATTCGAATTATATCTCACATGCATATTGATGTATAGTTATGTTTAAATACAATTATATAAAAAACACTTATGTTTATATATACTATTTATGTATACTATTTATATATAGTTATGTATATTGATGTAGATATTAAGTCGGCATATCTTATATTGTTTATGTATACTATTTATGTATACTATTTACATATAGTTATGTATATTAATATAGATAAATAAATTTATATATAGTAATATGTTGATATACATATTGTTAGATACATTTATATATAGTTATATATATATATATATATATGTATGTATGTATGTATGTATGTATGTATGTATATTAAATATACATCGTTATATTTATATATAGTTATGTTTATGTATACAATTTTTATAGTTATACATATAGTAAAATACTCTTATATAAGAAATTCAAATTATATAAAATACACTTATGTTTATGTATACTGTTTATATATAGGTATGTATATTGATGTAGATATCAAGTCGGCATACCTTATACTGTTTATATATAGTTATGTATAATAATGTAGATAAATACATTTATATATAGAAATATGTTGATATACACATTGTTAAATACAATTATATATATATATGTGTGTGTGTGTGTGTGTGTGTGTATTAAATATATGTTGTAAATGTATATATAGTAATATTTATGTATACTATTTATATGTAGTTATGTATATTGATGTAGATATCAAGTCGGCATACCTTATACTGTTTATGTATACTGTTTGTGTATATTGTTATATAGTTAAATATATTATTGTAAATAAATACATTTATATATAGTAATATGTTGATATATATATTGTTAAATACATTTATATATAGTTATATATATATATATATATATGTATATTAAATATACGTTGTTATATTTATATATATTAATGTTTATGTATACTATTTTTATAGTTATAGATATAGTAAAATATACTTATATAAGAAATTCGAATTATATCACACATGCATATTGATGTATAGATATGTTTAAATAAACTTATATAAAATACACTTATGTTCATGTATACTGTTTATATATAGGTATTTATATTGATGTAGATATCAAGTCGGCATACCTTATACTATTTATGTATACTGTTTATGTATACTGTTTATGTATATTGTTTATATATAGTTATGTATATTAATGTAGATAAATACATTTATATATAGTAATATGTTGATATACATATTTTTAAATACATTTATATATAGTTATATATCTATACATATACATATACATATATATACATATATATGTATATTAAATATACATTGTTATATTTATATATAGTTATGTTTATGTATATTATTTTTATAGTAATAGATATAGTAAAATACACTTATATAAGAAATTCGAATTATATCACACATGCATATTGATGTATAGTTATGTTTAAATACACTTATATTAAAATACACATATGTTTGTGTATACTATTTATGTATACTATTTATATATAGTTATGTATATTTATGTAGATATCAACTTGGCATACCTTATACTGTTTATGTATACTATTTATATATACTGTTTATGTATATTGTTTATATATAGTTATGTATATTAATATAGATAAATACATTTATATATAGTAATATGTTGATATACATATTGTTAAATACTTTATATATAGTTATATATCTATATATATATGTATATTAAATATACGTTGATATATTTATATTTAATTATGTTTATGTATACTATTTTTTTAGTTATATATATTTAGTAAAATACATTTATATAAGAAATTCAAATTATATCACACATGCATATTGATGTATAGTTATGTTTAAATACACTTTAATAAAATGCACTTATGTTTATGCATACTATTTATGTATACTGTTTATATATAGTTATGTATATTGATGAAGATATCAAGTCGGCATACCGTATACTGTTTATGTATATTGTTTATATATAGTTATGTATATTAATTTAGATAAATACATTTATATATAGTAAAATGTTCATATACATTTTGTTAAATACATTTATATATAGTTATATATACATACATACATACATATATATATATATATATATGTATATATATTAAATATACGCTATTATATTTATATATAATTATGTTTATGTATACTATTTTTTTAGTTATATATGTATAGTAAAATACACTTGTATAATAAATTCGAATTATATCACACATGCATATTGATGTATAGTTATGTTTAAATACTCTTATTTAAAATACATGTAGGTTTATGTATCTTGTTTTTGTATACTGTTTATATATAGTTATGTTGGCATACCTAAGTTTGTATACTATTTATATTGATGTATAAATGTATACTAGTTATGTAGTTATTAATACCTAAATATGTTTACTAGTTATGTAGATATCAAGTCAGCATACCTAAGTATGTTTACTAGTTATGTAGATATCAAGTCAGCATACCTAAGTATGTTTACTAGTTATGTAGATATCAAGTCAGCATACCTAAGTATGTTTACTAGTTATGCAGATATCAAGTCAGCATACCTAATTATGTATATTAGTTATGTATAAAATATACATGCATATTGATGTATACTATTTTTGTAGATATCAAGTCGGCATAACTAAGTAGGTATACTCTTTATATTGATGTATAAATGTATACTAGTTATGTAGATATCAAGTCAGCATGCCTAAGTATGTATACTAGTTATGTATAAAATACAAATGCATATTGATGTATACTATTTTTGTGGATATCAAGTCGGCATACCTAAGTATGTATATGTTTATATTGATGTATAAATGTATACTAGTTATGTAGATATCAAGTCGGCATACCTAAGTATGTATACTAGTTATGTATAAAATCACATACATATTGATGTATACTATTTTTGTAGATATCAAGTCGGCATACCTAAGTATATATATTATTTATATATTATTTTTGTATACTGTCACCATCAAAATTCACACAATGACAACGCATTATATCATAAATGCATGAAGTATGCATACGAATAAGTTTATATACGCATTCCAAGCATACCATGGTGATTAAAGAAGAATTTCGGAAACAAAAAAAAATAGAATCAAAACATTTAATCTTCGATTAAGCAATCCAAGATAATCATGAAGAATAAATGAATAAAATATACCTCAAATCAATAATAAAGCAAAACTTAAACCTCAATTAAATTTTGTTGTGTCGGCGTCAAGAGATAGATGGCAGAATGCAGAGGACTTCGCTTCACTTGTTAGAGATGCATTGGCGTCAAGAGACAGAATGTATATATTAGGAAAATATTCATATTTTTAATTATTAAAACATTAAATAAATAATATATATATAAAATACAAAAAGATTCATTAATTTTTTTTTACTATCAAAATTTTTTCAACAAAATTAATGTGCGTGTAGCAAGGTACACATGAAAAACAAATACCTTACAATTTTTTATTATAATATTAATTAAATAATAAATATATAAACAATTAAAAAATATATATGTTTAGCCTTATAAAAAAAATATCAAATAGGTACAAAATTTACAAACTTCATATAATAAGACATAAATGGAAAGATGATTTGTCTTCTAGCCACTTGCCTAAGATTTATAAAATACTCTTAATATTAAAAAATATATAAAAATTTATATTTTATGGTTATAAATTTTTAAAAATTCATATTAATTTTTATGAAGATAATATGAAATAATTTTAAAGGCATAAAATTTTATATTATTCGATACCATTAATAATTTTTAAAATTCAAAAAATTACTTAAAGTGAGAAATTATAAAAAAATTTATTTATTATTTTAATAAAAATTTAATGTTAAAAGCTAATAATAAAAATAATATTCAATTGTTTAATTCTTATAAATTTTAGTAGGAGCAAACATTTATGTATTTATTTATAAATATTAATTTATTTTCTTTTAACTTTAATTGAAAAAATTTATATTTTTATTATATTTCAAGATTTTCTAATTTTGTATTAATTATTTTTTAAAAGTTTCCTATAATCTTATAAATTTTTTTATAATTATAATAATATTAATATTTACTAGTTTATTTGTCAATTCAGATATTTTTGAAAATATTTTCTATTTTATCATACAATGAATTAATTTACATTTATATTAGTAGAAATTTTAATGTATGTTAATTTAATTTTTAAAATATAGAAAAAAATTATTATACTTATTGAATTTATTATTTAATGTTACTTTAATATAAAATTTTAAGTTTCTTAATTAAAAATTTTAAAAAATTTGTGTATAATTTTTTAAAAAATTAATACATCATAAAAATAGTTATTTGTCCTTATTAGTATAGTTTTTTTTTTGTATTTTTATATTTTTTAATTTATTTATTTATAATATTTTTTTATGATTTTACGAGGAGAATGTATCTTTCAATGACGCTCATTTATAAACAATTAACATACATTTAATAAACAAAATTAAATAAAATTTTAAAACAAATAATAAATTAAAAAAATTAAATAATTAAATATTGGCTAGGAAAATTCCGTCGCTATGTTCGGGATTTAATTACCTAGGAAAGTTCAGTCACTAAATCTATTGCTACATTCTAGATTTAATTAGCTAGAGAAGTTCCGTCGCTAAATCCGTTGATATATTCCGGATTTAATTAACTAGGAGAAGTTTCGTCACTAAAATTCATCGATATATTCAGGAAGTAATTAGATAGAAAAGTTCTGTCACTAAATTCGGTTGCTATATTCAGTATGTAATTAGCTAGGAAAATTCCATTGCTAAATCCATCGATATATTTCAGGATGTAATTTGCTAGGAAAATTCTGTCGCTAAAATCCGTCGCTATCTTCCGGATGTAATTAGCTAAGGAATTCCATCGCTGAAATCTGTCGCTATGTTCCGAATGTAATTAGTAAGGAATTTTTTGTCACTAAATTCATCCCTAAATTCCAAATTTTATTAGCTAGGGAAATTCCGTCGCTAAATCCATCGCTATATTCTGAATTTTATTAGCTAGGAAAATTCATCGCTAAATCATTTGCTAAATTCTCCACTTTTCTTGAGCGGAATTTACGAAAATATTTCGTCGCTAATCCATTACAAATTTTTATTTCTATGAAAAAACATAAATCTCTTACTATTACACTAGCTAATCCCTCATAATTTAGCTAGTGATTGATCCCTAGCTAAAATTCCTAGTTAAATGAACATTTTCTTATGGTGACCAGTTATTGTGATAGTGACTAGGGGATATGTCCAATAAATTATCGAAGTAATTCTTGATATATCTTTACTCTAGGAACTATGGCTATATCTTAGTCATCCCAAGGAATAATCGACATTTGCATTATATATTACTAAAGCTGAATATGTCTTTATTTCAACAACAACATCACATGTTTTATGTATGAGAAAATTGCTAACTAATTTAGATGAACCTCTAAAAGAGCTGACTAATATATTATGTAACAATCAGTCCACTATATCCATAGCTAGTGATGTTGTATTGCATAGTAGAATAAAATATATATGCCTTAAATATCATTTTATATAAGACGCAATTGAAACTAATGAAATAAAATTAATTTTTGTAGAACTAAAGAGTAACTAGCTGATATCTTCACCAAGTCATTGCCTAAAGAAAAATTAGTCTACCTAAGAGAAAAGCTAGAACTTAAACAAATTACATCAAATGGGGAAGAATATTGATAATGGACCTCGGACACTCTATTTGATGTACTTGGGCTCTACATCACTATAAGGCTACAGCTAGAGGTGTCAATCGGGCCGGGCCGGCCCGGCCCGGCACGAGGCACGGCATGGTTCGGCCGTGCCTGGGCTGGCCCGGCATGAGAAAAAACCATGCCCGGGCCCGTGCAGTGCCCGGGTTAGGCACGAGCCGTGTCGTGCCGTGCCTGACCCGGCACGATTCGGCCCATGGCACGGCACACCGGCATGGGTTTGTCTAGTGCCGGATGTCCCTCAAGCCTACTGCCTACGGCTACCCCACGATAGACCTAGGCCCCTCCCACAAAAAAGACCGCGGGTTGGGTCTGATTGGACCTGACCCGCGGTCGTACTTCCACGAGGCTCGAACCAACCAAGATCCCCCAACTGGAAAAAAAAATTAATATAAAAATATATTTTCAGCCGTTGGATCTCGCCTCCAACCGCTAGGGGGCAGAATCCAACGGTCCTCATGATTCTGCCCTCTAAAAAATTAAAAAAATTCAAAAAAATTAAAAAAAAATATCTTTTATTATAAAAGATTAATATCTTTAATCTATAAATTCCACCCCCCTCCCTTTAACATTTAAGTTTTTCAAAAACATAAATTCTCTCAAATCGTTCTATTTCTCTCTCAAAAATCTTGCTTCTCTCTCTCGGGCCTCGGGATTTTGGCATTCGGCTTGGATTTTTGTGAATCTTGACTTGAGTTTTGAATATTAGAGCTTGACTACAGTGCACCGTGCACGTGACTGATCTCGCTGCTTTTACCGGGTAATTTATTTTACGGTTTTTTAACTTTCGCTCTCTATAGTTTCTCTCTCTAGACCAAAATTAAGAAAAATTAAAATCAGTCATCTTATCTTTATTAAACTATTCTTAGAAACAAAAATCATAAAAAATAAAAAATACAACTGAAACATATTTAAATTTAGAAAATGAAAATATTACACAGAGGTCTGAGGCTGCTGAAACTTTGGTTTCTACAGTCGTCTCAACCCAAACTTCTAAAAAACAAAAAACTAGGAGGATTTCTATAGTTTGGACTCATTTTAATATAATAAAAAAAAATATTAGGGGTGAGGAACAAGAAATGACACAGTGTAAATATTGTATGAGACTTTTAACATGTAAGAGTTCGTTTGGGACTTGACACCTTAAGAGGCATGCCGAATTATGCACCAAAAAACATGGACCATTAGATCCTAGGCAAACCCAACTTGGCACTGCATTTTTTGAGACTGAATCGAGTTCAGTCTCAAAGTTTACTCCCTTCATATAGTCCAGCGAGTTGGGTAGAGACGCCATGGCTAGACTTATCACATTGATGGGTCTTCCGATCAGATTTTCGGAAGATCCAAGGGTAGTGCGCATCATGCAGACATATTTTCAGCCTGCCTATCATAGGATTCCTAGGTCCACATCTAGGAATGACATACTAAAGATATATAAGTTAGAAAAATAAAAAATAATTAAAGAATTTATGGTATATAGTGGAGTGGTGTGTGTGACGTCCGATATCTGGACAAGTCACGATGAATCTTCTTATGCATGTCTCACCAGCCACTATGTAGATTCAAACAGGACAATCAATAAAAAAATTTTAGGATCCTCTAAGATTCTTTATCCTCATGATGGCCCGACCATTTTTGAGTGTATGATGAAAATCTTTAGGGAATATAAAATTCAAAATAAAATTTTTAGTGTCACATTCGATAACGTATCTAATAATGGAGTAGTGATCAACATGTTTGTTAGGAATATTAAAGACGCACCATTAGGAAAGATCTTTCATGTCAGATGCATGTGTCACGTGATTAACCTGATTGTTCAAGTGGGTATGAAGGTGTGTTCCCCCGTGTTGGATAATATACGTAATGCACTAAAATATATTCACACTCCTCGCAGACAACAAGAGTTTGGTAGTCTCTGTTTGTCTGCGAATCTTAAGAAGAAGAAATTTCGATCGGATGTGAGACATCGTTGGAATTACACGTACCTGATGTTAGAATCATGTGTTGGATACGAACACGTGATATTCGATTACGTCAATAGTAGGAGTGACGAACTTATTATTGACGACACTGACTGGGCTTCAGGAATTTCATTTATGAAATTCCTGAAGATTTTTTATGACACGATGAACATGTGTTCGTCGGTTTATACGCCCATCACTTGCATTGTACTCTGGTACATATGCAACATTAGAAGCATGTTTAGGAAGTATCAAGCTGACCCGACACTTAGCCATATGGTTGCAGAGATGGAAACCAAGTACTTGAAGTACTGGTCCACCGTTCCATATCTTTATTGCCTCGCTGCATGCATGGATCCTAGGGTTAAGGTGGAAGGGGTAGAAAACACTCTGACTTACATTTCCTCGTGCATGAACCTGGAAGACCCACTTGAAGGGTTCATTCACGAGCAGTTGACTGACCTGTTCACATACTACGATACTAGGTATGGTGGTGGTGGTGGTGAGACTGTGATTACGGACATTGATACCTTATTCGGAGATGAGGACTTTTCCTTTCAGCTAGCGAGGGGGAAACATAAGGGTGGACCATCATATAGGAGCGAGCTGTCTCGGTACTTAGATACCGATTACTGCTCAATCCTATCACATTATGATACTAAGAATCTTAATTTATTACAGTGGTGGAAATCATATGAGTCCACCTTTCCCGTGCTATCTAGGATGTCACGGGATCTACTGACTCCTCCGATGTCGAGCGTAGCATCAGAGTCTGCTTTTTCTGTTACAGTGAACGTGATTTCGGATATGAGATCGAGATTACGTCCAGATATTATTGAGGCCTTGGCTTGTTTGAAAGATTGGGAGGATTCGAGGTTTAGCATCCATGATCGTGCTGGAGCTGGGACTAAGACAGGGACTGCAGTCGCATCCACTGCGATGGCAGAGGAGTTGATTGCCGATGATGATGATTCATATGATACTGATCTTGATGTTATGGCTGATGATTCTCATGATATGCCGATTGACGATTGATGATGATCTACTATTTTTTGTTTTCGATGTTTTTTTTATTGATTGTACGCTTTGTTTGTACGTTGTGTTGAAACTGTAATTTGTTTGGTTCAGACCTTCGGTTTCAAATGGATGATTGGTAATTTTTCATTTGTGTTGTTTATGTTTTTTTTAATTTTTATTTTTACTAACATAATGTATTGATTTATTTTTTTTGTTTTAATTTTTCATTTAAAAATTAATAACTTTATTATATAATTAATAATTATAATAAAATTTAAACTAATTTGACATTACAAAAAAAAATTTAAACTTTGTTTTTATAATAAATTTTTAATTTTAACATTTTTAAAATTATAAATATATAAAACTATACAATATCTAAAATTTTAAATATTTTTTAATATTTTATAAAAAAAAATTTTTCTGCCCCGAATGGCCTGGCCTGGCCCGTAGGGCCCGGCTCAGCTTTTTTTAACCATGCCTGCCCCGGCACGAAAGCACGCTCGTGCTCCAAAAAACTGGGCCTGGCCGGCCCGGCCCATTTGACACCTCTAGCTACAGCATTGTGTATGCTTACATAGTGACCTGTAACTTTATTGGGTCCTCTGCTCTACCAATATATGAAAGTGTGTCTAGTTACTGTTTTTAATAAAATTGCTTTTTTACTGTTATCATTTTTTTTATTATGAATATATAATCAATATTTTTATCAAATGTTTTTTATGTGAATATCATTTTTTATATTGGACATTGTGCTTATTCTCTCTCCTTGGTATCTTTTTCTTCTTCTAGTAATTTCTATTTATCTTTACATCTTATGTGATCCTTGTTGTATCAAGTAACTGTGATCTAAATACAACCAGATAGATTCATGCCATTTGAAGAGAGGCATAGTGTGACCAGCTCCTCTAAAAGTTAGAAAAGTTAGACCCTCATATTCTTGAACCCATCCTGCAACCTATTAATTCAAGAAAATAACAGGAAACGATAATATGCAACAAAAAAAGCAAGAACTGCATGAAAATAATGCTAATTGTAACTAACAGGTAGACCTGGGTTTTCTTGTAGTACCAAGCGTCCCATTTCTTGGTGATCTTCAAATTCAAACGATTGATGCAATATCTAGTAGATAGTGTGGAAACTCGCACATCAGCATCCCCGCTATGACACAGACAAACAATATATCAAAACATTTTTATTTAGAGATGATCGATTGCGTATTGAGGAAGCAAGAGCAGCATATATATGGCTAATACAGCCTTATTCTATAACCAGCTTCTATCAACTATCTATAAAAAGTAAGAACTGTCAGATACAAAGAATTCCAATCACGGAAAACCTGATCGCTACTGCCCGCACCTAAAGAAAAAAGAGAATATCATATTATAACATAATAAGCGAAAACAAGGGTATGTTAGGTTAACTAATTGGTGGAACAGTATAGGAAGTTGCGTGTTATAGTTAGCTTTTGCAGATTCTTCATTTCGTCTGCACGGTTTGTTGACGGGATGTTCGTTTAAGTTGAGCAGGTTAGAGTAAAATAATTATAAAGCCCTTAATGAGCATTTATTGAATATGTAGCTGTAAAGTTTTTTTTTTAATATTTTCTTTGTTTCAATTATTAGAAGGGATATATACACTCCTTCTTTTTCTTGACCTAGCTGCCGGACATTATTATTTTTCATTGATTGATTATTTGGTTTCCTACTGCTGCGTGCGACTCTCTTCTTCCTCTCTTCTCTTCTATTCATCTTCTCTGTTCTGTGCTTATTGTTCTTATGAATTCCTTGTTTTAACAAGGAATTGTTGTTCTTAAATAACATTCTGGTATCAGAGCATCGTTTCCTAACTGAGATCGAGATTATTTTTGAATATTATTCAAATCTAATTTCTCCAGATTAGGCGTTCTCTGAAAAACCTAATTATTTTCACAAATTTCTTAAGATTTAGCATAGATCTGACTAGATCTACTAAGATCTAAAGGTTTTGTGGGTTTTAAAACCTATTTTTTTACAAAACCCTAACATTCTGTTCAAAATTTTTTCAAGTTGTTCTTTAAAATTAATATATTTTCAAAAGGTCAAAACTCATCAAACTCAGGTTCGATTCCTATTCCATTGTTTGATGGTGAAAATTTTGATTACTAGCTTATTAAAATGCGAACATTATTTATCTCCCAAGATATATGGGAAATTGTGGTTTCTGGATATGTAGAAGCCCCAAATTTCTCTATTTTGGAAGGTAAAGATTTGTTACAAGAAAAGGAATTACGAAAATTAAATGCCAAAGCATTACTTTTCATCCAACAGGGTGTAAGTAATGCAATATTTTCCTGATTGCTTGGCTGTACTCAAGCCAAGGAGGCTTGGGACCTCCTAATCGAGGAATACCAAGGAGATAAGAAGGCTCGAGGAGCTCTTCTGCACTCCTTGAGAAAAGATTTCGAGAATCTGAGTATGAAAAACTCAGATTCTCTTACTGAGTTTTCAACTTAGTTCCTTGATATAGTTAATCAACTTAAGATTCATGGAGAAGACATCTCTGAGACTCGATTAGTTGAGAAATTACTAATCTGCATGCCTGATAAATTTGATGCCATTGTGGCAGTGATAGAGGAAACCAAGGATTTATCAAAGCTGTCAATCCAGCAAGTTCTGAGTTCATTAAAATCATACGAAAGCTGATTATTGAAGAGGGCAGAAAGTTCTGGAGAAACTGCAATGCAGTCAAGATGGGAGGACAATTCCAACAAGGATGAAAATCAATCCAGAGACATGAGGAGTAAGAGAAGCAGTCAAAGGTATGGGTTTAAAAATAAAAACAAAAATAAAATTAAAACTGGCTCTTCTTCTACTCTCTCTAATGACTCACTTAAAGACCAACCTGTCTCTTGCAATATATGCAAGAGATTAAACCACACTGCGACTGAGTGTTGGTTTTGAAAATAGAATCAATGCCAAAACTATAAAAGGTTTGGGCATAATTCGAAGAACTGTAAAAGCATCTCCAAATAGAATGCTTGTTTTACAGAGCGAGTAGCCTCTGTAGAACATCTATTTTATGCAAATGAAACAGAAAATATACCTTCAATAAATACCTGGTTTCTGGACAGTGATTGCTCAAACCACATGTCTGGAAAGAAGGTAATATTTGTGGATTTACTTCCAGTGGTAAATTCACAAGTCAAATTGGGCAATGGTGAATTAGTTCAGGCACAAGCCAAGGGCAGAGTGGTAGTACCCACCTGCTCTGGAATGAAATTCATAAAAGATGTACTTCTGGTTCCTGCCTTGGACTAGAATTTATTAAGTGTTGGCCAGTTAATTGAAAAAGGCTATAAACTCTCATTTGAGAATAACATGTGTGAAATTTTTGATCATGGGAGTGATCAACCCTCATGGATAGTAAAGATGTCAAGTGGAAGAAGTTTTCCACTGACATTTGCTGAGAGAACAGATAGGGAATTATCAATGAATGTCCAATCTGTAGCTTCTCTCTGGCACTGAAGGTTTGGGCATTTAAATTATTTAGACCTAAAAAATATTTTTCAAAATAATTTTGTAAAAGGAGTGCCTTCAAACCTTGTAATACCTACCTCTGTCTGTGAAGAGTGCTCATTGGGAAAACAAACTAGAAAGAGTTTTCCAAAGCACTATGCCTGGAAAGCTTCCAGGCCCTTAGAACTACTGCATGCTGACATATGTGGTCCCATGTCAGTGAAATCACTAAGTAACAGTAGTTACTTCTTACTGTTTATTGATGATTGCACATGACACATATGGGTGTTCTTCTTGAAGCACAAGTCTGAGGCACTTGAATGCTGCAAAAAGCTCCTATCACTTGTCGAAAGACAATCTGGACTAAGTGTAAAAACACTTAGAACAGATAGAGGAGGTGAATTCCTCTCTCAAAAATTCACAAATTTTTGTGAACTTAAAGGAATAGCTAGGCAATTGACCACTACCTACTCACCACAACAAAATGGAGTCGTGGAGAGAAAAAATAGAACTGTAATGGAAATGGCCAGATCACTTCTAAATGAGAAAGGTTTACCAAAAACTTTTTGGGTAGAAGTAGTGAACACATCAGTGTATCTGCTCAATAGGTGTCCTACCAAAGCACTGGAAAACCTTACTCCAGTATAAGCCTGGACTGGAAGGAAACTAAATGTCAAACATTTAAGGGTATTTGGGAGTGTTTGTTACTCCTATATACCAAGTGTACAAAGGACCAAACTAGACTCAAAGAGTCTTAAGTGCATCTAAGTTGGATACAGTCTGCAATCCAAGGGTTACAGACTGTATTCACCAGAAACTAAGTCATTTCTGGTGAGTAGAGGTATTCTAATTGATGAAAATAGTAAGTGGGTTGAAAGTTTGAATGAAATAAATTCTCGAACTAAAAATGGTTGTACAGAAGCTACTGTAGCTAGCAATAAATTAATAAGCGCTCCAAGGTACAATTTCAGCTCACTCTCTGAATTTTCTTCTGAGTTTTCTTCTGATGTTTCTTCTGAATGCGGTTCTGAATACAAGTCTAAATCTATTTCTGAATATAGTTGTAATTCCTCACCTAATTCTGAATCTGTGACTGAACCAAATAAAATAACTCCTGTTAAATATAAAGACTTGAAGGATATTTACTAGAGATGTAATTACGCCTCAACTGAGTCACTTAACTATGAAGAGGCTGTAAAACATCAATTCTGGATCGAAGTAATGCAGACAGAAATGTCTGTCATTGAAAAAAATAACACCTGGACTTTAGTCGACTTACCCCAAATAAACACAACATAGGTGTTAAGTGGATTTATAGGATTAAGACTAAATCGAATTCAAATCAGCTTGTATTTAAGGCTCGATTGGTAGCTTAAGGCTACTCACAAAAGCCGGGAATAGACTACCATGAAACCTTTGCTCCAGTAGCAAGGTTAGAAACCATAAGGCTTTTAATAGCCTTAGCTGGACAGAAAGGCTGGAATTTATTTCAATTAGACATAAAGTTAGCCTTCCTAAATGGAAGACTAAAGGAAGAAATCTATGTAGAACAACCCCCTGGGTTTGTAAAAAAGGGGAGTGAACATTGTGTTTATAGATTAAATAAGGCTTTGTATGGGTTGAAACAAGCTCCTCGTGCTTGGTATCAACAAATTAATTCCTACTTTCTAAATCAAGGATTCAGCAGAAGTAAGAGTGAGCCTACACTCTATATTAAAAGAGATAAGCATTCTGGAATTCTAATTGTCTCTCTATATGTAGATGATATTATTTTTACAAGCAATAAAATTGAATTAATAAATAACTTTTGGAGAGAAATGGAAACTAAGTATGAAATGTCAGACCTAGGAAATCTAAAACAATTCTTAGGACTTGAAATAACTTAAGACACAAATTGTGTGTCCATTTCTCAAATTACATACATTAAACTATCGCTGAAAAGTTTACGAATGAGTGACTGCAAGCCTATATTTACCCCCTTGGAAGTAAACCAAAAATTACTTTCAGCTCAAGGAAAACCAGTAAATGAAAAGACATACAGAAGCTTAATTGGAAGCTTGCTGTATGCATCAGCAACCAGACATGATATTGTATATTCTGTTCACCTGTTGTCACGATTTATGCATTGTCCAAATCACATACATTTAAGTGCTGCCAAAAGGATATTGAGGTATCTTAAATGCACAATTAATTTAGGTCTGAAATACCACAAAATTAACCATACAGAAATTATTGGTTACTGTGATAGTGATTAGGGAGGAAATCCAGAGGATTACAAAAGTACATCTAGATATGTGTTTAACTTAGGAACTGCGGCTGTTTCTCGGCAGTCCAAGAAACAATCAACCGTAGCCTTGTCTACTACTGAAGCTGAATATGTTTCAGCTTCAGTTGCAACCTCCAAAGCCTTATGGCTTAGAAAACTTTTGGGTGATCTAGATAAACCTCAAAAACATCCAACAAAAATTCAGTGTGATAATCAATCGACTATATCTATTGTGAGTGATATGGTAATGCATAGTCGAACTAAATACATAGGCTTAAAATATCACTTCATTAAGGATGCAATTAAATCTAATGAAGTTAAATTGGTTTTTTGCAGGACCGAAGAACAAGTGTCCGATATATTTACGAAGTCCCTTCCTAGAGAAAAGCTGGTCTACTTGAGAGAAAAGCTTGGTCTGATCTCAACTACATCGAATGGGGGGGACTGTTGACGGGCTGTTCGTTTAAGTTGAGCGGGTTAGAGTAAAATGACTATTAAGCCCTTAATGAGCATTTATTGAATATGTAGCTGTAAAGTTTTTTTTTAATATTTTCTTTGTTTCAATTATTAGAAGGGATATATAAACTTCTTTTTCTTGACCTAGCTGCCGAACATTATTATTTTTCATTGATTGATTATTTGGTTTCCTGCTGCTGCGCATGACTCTCTTCTTCCTCTCTTCTCTTATACTCATCTTCTCTGTTCTGTGCTTATTGTTCTTAAGAATTCCTTGTTTTAACAAGGAATTGTTGTTCTTAAACAACACAGTTGACGTGATTTTTCCGCCATGAACATTATGAGCTTCTTTCATATCTACTCTATTATAGTGAGCTTTTGCATAATTTTCCAGGCATGTATCATAATCTGCTGCTCGTGTTCCAAAGACCTTGCTCAAATTAAGCATGAAAGAAATTAAAGATGTTACTATAGTTTTTACACGCATAAATTAATTACTGGCTAAGTTTATTGTATTGGTTCTGACATAAAACTGTAATGTGTGTCTAGCTCAAATTTTAGGCTGCCCATTTTCTCTCTTAATCCCATTAGTACTTTAGATTCAACTATAAAAACAAAAAAAAAACTGAGGAACCTCTCTACATATTGTTGAATGTGTCCCTCCTACCTAATTACTATTTCTTGACATTTCTTTTGGTGATTAGTATCTTCGACTTTGTGACTTATTATGGATTGTTTATTTTCTCCTTTTTCTATCTTCTACTTTGCCTGTCTCAGAGATTAGTGCATGTATCCTCATGCTTTTTTATATATCCTACTCCTGAATTCTAAGATTGGATATTTCTCAACGTTTGTGAGTGAAGCAATGAGAGGTGGCCAGATTTGTATGCGGTTAAATCAACAATAAAAATATTCAATATTGTGTCTATTTTTTTTATAAGTGATATCAGAGCTGGTTCTATTGCATGGGTATTGTGGTTGGTGTTAGTTTAAAAATGGAGGAATCTTTGGGAGTTGGTATGATTAGACTAACATCGTCTAATTATTATATCTGGAAGCCAATAATGAAAGATTTTATTTATTGCAAGGATCTATTGATGATGATAAAAGTAAGCTCATGGATATGTCAGAAGTAGAATAGAAGATAATGCATATAAAAATAGTAGCCCTAATCAGACTGTGGGTAGACCAGTGTGTGTTTCATCATGTGTCACAAAAGACTAATACTACTGAGCTTTGTAAAAAATTAGAATCAATGTATGAACATAAGACTGCACAGAATAAAGCTACTTTGATTAGAATGCTGGTAAATCTGAAGTATAAGAATGAGCATAACATGGCAGAGCACACCAACATCTTTCATGGGTTGGTGAACTAGTTAAATGCTATGAAGCTGAAGATTGAAGATGAGTTTCAAGTACTATTACTTTTGAGAGTTTTACCAGATAGTTGGGATACTTTAGTTTTCTCACTTAGTAACTCGGCTTCTAATGGCAAGTTAACCATGATATGATAAAAGACAATTTATTTAATGAAGAAGCTAGAAGGAAGGAACAATGAATATATCTGAGATTGAGGCTCTTTTTACAAATAACAGGAAAAATAGAGGACCTAAGGGTCGTGATAAATCCAAAGGCAGGTCGCAATCAAGAAGAAAATATTGTAAAAGAGGAAAGTGTTTACATCATGGTAAGGAAGGACATATAAAAAGAAACTATTATGCTTGTAAACGGGAACATAAAAAAGCAAGAATCAGAGGAAAGATGAAAATGAAAATACTACAGTTGCTTTATCTGACAAAGATGTGGTAGTTCTAATTTTTGGAGACGAAGATGTGGTAGTTCTAATTTTTGGAGAAGAAGAATGTTTGCCTGTTACAGATAATAAGGTTGAGTAGATTATTGATAATACAGCTACTTATCATGTTACTTCTAATAAGGAGTTCTTTACATCGTACATGCTAGAAAACTTTGGTACAATGAAGATGGGTAACACTAGCTACTCAAAGATTGTGAGTATTGGTGATGTTTGCATACATGCAGACGTTTGTTGTTCATTGACTCTAAAAGATATGCATCATGTTCCTGACATACGTCTTAATCTTAATTCTGGAGTTGCCTTCGATTGGGAAGGATATGTAAATTACTTCGGTAATGATAAATGGAAGCTTACCAAAGGTTCTTTAGTAGCTACTAGAGGCAAGGTTAGAAGCACACTTTACAGGATAGTTGTGAAAATCTGTGGAGATGAATTAAATTAAACTGAAGATGGTTCCTCCCCAAATTTATGGCACAAAATATTAGGTCACATGAGAGAGAAAGGATTACATATTCTAGCCAAAAAGTCTCTCATTCCTTTTACTATATGTAATAATCTTAACCCTTGTGATTATTATTTAATTGGAAAACATCATAAAGTTTCTTTTCCTAAATCTTCAAAAAAAAATCTAATATTTTGATTGATTTATTTTAATGTTTGTGGTCCCTTTAAGGTGGATTCCTTGGGTGAAAATAGATATTTTGTCACATTCATTGATGATGCATCAAGAAAGGTGTGGGTTTATCTGTTGAATGCCAAAGATCAAGTGTATTAGTTTTTCAAGAAATTTCATACCTTAGTTGAAAGAAAGACATGAAAGTTTTTGAAGTGTCTTCGTACTGATAAAGGAGGTGAGTATACATCAAACAAATTTATAAACTACTACTCAGCACATGATATTAGACATGAGAAGACAGTTCCTAGTATTCCATAGCACAATGGTGTTGCAAAGAGGATGAACCAGATTATTATCTAGAAGATAAGATGCATGCTAAAAATAGCAAAGCTACCCAATGTGTTTTGAGGTGAAGCTTTTCGTATTGCTTGTTAATTGATTTATAGGTCTCTATCAGTTCCTTTGGAGTTTGACATTCCAGAGAAGGTATGGATAGGAAAAGATGTTGTTTACAATCATCTTAAGGTATTTGGGTGCAAGGCTTTTGCACATGTACCTAAAGAGCATAGGTTAAAGCTTGATGACAAAGATCTTTCATGTATCCTTGTTGGTTATGTAAATAAAAAGTTTGGGTACAAATTAAGGTATCCAGTGGAAAAGAAGATTTTCAAAAGTAGAGATGTGCTATTTTATGAAGATCAGACTATTTTAGATTGTGGGAAAACTAAATAGGTTAAAGCTATCAGTAATGATATTATTGATCCTACGGTTATTCATTTTCCTTTGAAGCATACTATAGATAGGGGAGCAAAGATGATTGGTGATGAAGCACCAAAGACAGTGGTTGATGATGAGATGCTAAAGAGTGATCAAGCTGTTGAGCAGGGGGAGCAGCCTCCTCAATAAGTCATTTTTGAATCTTAAATTAGAAGGACTAACAGAAATAGTCATCCATCATCCAAGTATCTACCTTTAGAGTATGTGTTGATTATTGATGAGGGGGAGCTAGAGAACTTTCAAGAAGTATAGACTCATATAGATATGGTAAGTTGGATGTTATGTAGGAAGAAATGCATTCTTTGTTAAAGAATGACTCTTATGAGTTGGTGGAACCTTTAAAGGGCAGAAAGACATTAAGGAATAAATGAGTGTTCAACTTGAAAAAAGATAGTAATGAAAAATTGATAAAATATAAAGCTTGTTTGGTAGTTAAAGGTTTTGAACAGTAAAAGGGTATTGACTTTGATGAGATATGCACTTCAGTTGTAAAAATACCTTTTATCAAAGTTATTTTGGGTTTGACTACAAGTGTAAACCTCGAGCTTGGATAGTTAGATGTGAAGACTATTTCATGGTGATTTGAATGAAGAAAATTACATGTCTCAACCCGAGGGGTTTAAAGTAAAAGGTGAAAAGCACATGGTTTGCAAATTAAAGAAAACTCTTTATGGGCTTGAACAAGTGCCAAGGTAGTGGTACAAAATGTTTGATTCTTTTATGGTGAGCCACACGTATAAGAGGACAAATGTAGATCATTGTGTTTATTTTATAAAGTTTAAAGATGGTAACTTCATTATTCTTTTACTTTATGTTGATGATATGTTAATAGCAGGAAATGATTCAAAATTAATTGGCAAGTTAAAAGAGAGGTTGTTCAAGTCTTTTTCGACATGAAGGACTTAGGGCCTGCAAAACAAATGTTGGGCATGCAAATTACTCAAGATAGAAAGGCAACAAAGGTGTGGTTGTCATAAGAAAAGTATGTTGAATGCATGCTTGAAAGATTCAATATGAAAGATGCTAAGTCAGTTAGTACACATCTAGCCAATCACTTTAAACTTAGCAGAAGCTTATGCCCTACTACAACATATGAAAAAAAAATATCCTCTATTCCTTACTCCTTAGTAGTTGGGAGTCTTATGTATTTTATGGTTTGTGCTAGGCATGATATTGCACATGTTGTTAGTACAGTGAGTAGATTTCTCTCAAATCTAGGAAAGAAGCATTGGGAAGTTGTGAAATAGATCTTTTTTGAGGGGTACTTCAAAATAATGTTTGAGTTTTGGGGGTTCAAAACCAGTGTTAGAAGGTTTTACAGATGCTAATATGGCAAGTGACCTAGATGGTAGAAAGTCAAATTCTTGTTTTTTATTCACTTTTGCTTGGGGAGCTATTTCATGGCAGTCTAAGTTGCAGAAGTGTGTCGCTTTGTGTACTACTAAGGTAGGATATATAGCAGCAACTGAAGTAGCAAAAGAGATGTTATGGATGAAGAGATTTGTCTAAGAGCTGGGTTTGATGCAAGATGAGTATGTTAAATGTTGTGATAGTCAGAGTGCTATAGACTTGAGCAAGAATACTTCGTACCATTCCTGTACAAAGCACATTTTTGTGAGATATCATTGGTCACAAGATATCATTGGAAAAGAGCTTTTGAAGCTAAAGGAGATTCACACAGATTTTAATCCTTCTGATATGATGACAAAAGCCGTTACCAGAGAGAAGCTAAAGTTTTATGCCGGGTTAGCCGGCATGGACTCTAACTGAGATTTTAGAGTGTAATCTCTTCTTATGTTGGGTTGCAGGAAGAGATTGCAATGTGGGTCCAACCTAAATTTTAGGCAGCCCACTTTCTCACTTAAGCCCATTAGGGCTTCTGGTTTTACTATAAAAACAAAAATAAAACTGAGGAGGTGCCTCTCTACATACTATTGAATGTGTCCTCGGCCTAATTACTATTTCTTGACATTTATCTCGATGATTAGCATCTTCCACTTCGTGACTTATTATGGATTGCTTCTCTTCTCCATTTTCTATCTTCTGGTTTGTCTGGTTTACAAATTAGTATTTGTATCCTCATGATTTTTTAATATATCCTGCTCTTGAATTCTAAGGTTGGATATTTCTCAACATTTGTGAGTGAAGCAGTGAGAGACAGCCAGATCTCTATGTGGTTAAATCAACAATAAAAATATTCAGTCTTGTGTCTATTTCCTTACAAAAATTTTGCTTTTCAAATAGATAAACATCACCATCATCATCTTTGTCATCATGTACGCAAACAAGAGTGTATATGCTATAAATGTCAATCGTGTTCAATTGTTCAAACAATTCATCCATAGAAGTAGGTGGGGGGGGGGGGGGGGTATGTATGCACATGTATATATATGTACATGTGCTTGTATGAATATGTATGTTTAAGTATATGAATAGCTAAATATCATAAATTGGATATTCTTAGAGATGGGATGGTAGAGAGGTAACTATTTTGATGGAATAGTTAATGAGTGGCGTTTGCGTGGCATTGCTAGTGGCCTCGAAGAACCAATAAAAGAGTGCGCTTGAGTTGTTGTTCATCCGAATGTGTCTAGCCTAATGTTTGGCCACGTAGTTACTATTGATAATGGGTTGGTAGTTGATGCACTTGGGCTCACTATGATTGGTCAAATTATGAAATCACCCCTATATTACTTTCATTAAATGAGCACGTCTGATGTGTCATATATATTAAAGTCACTTTTGACTATTATCTTTTTTCAAGATGTGATATATAAACTCTATTTTCTTTGTTGATAATTGATTGAATATCATTTTTTTTGTTATTGATTTTACTGTACTTGGCTCTCTCATCTTTGATGATTTCTTCTTCTTTTTCATGATTTTATTCATCATCTTCTCTAGTGTTCTGTAATCTTTGTTGTATCAAGGAATCAGAACCAAAATACAACATTTGGTATCAAAGCTTTTTTGATATGAGGTTGAAGATTATTTTGTAACGATGGTTTAAAATTACTTCTCTAGATCAATTATTCTTGAGTTCCATTCTAACCTAAACAAAAATTCACAGATCTTTTATATTTAGTGTAGATCTGTCTAGATCTAGAAGTTTTGTGTTAAATAAATACTAATTTTTACAAAATACCTAAATTTTCTGCTCAAATTTCTTAAAGATTTTTGAACATAATCATTATGACAACCACACATCTAAGTTCTTCAAGCTTAGTGTCTATCCATATACCTTTGTTTGATGGAGAAAACTTCGATTTATGGTTTGTTAAAATAAAATACTATTTATATCACAATATATATGTGAACTTGTAGATATTGGTTAGAAAGAACACACAGACCTCCCTTCTCTAGAAAAAAAAATAGGTGTTATAGGAACATGAACTCAGAAAAGCTAATGCCAGAGCATTACTATTCATGCAACAGAATTTTAGTAAAGCTATTTTCCCTTGACTATTAGGTTGTACTAAAGCCAAATAGTCTTGGGATCTTCTTAAGAAAGAAATCCTTGAGATAAAAATCCCGAGGTGCTCTTCTTCATTCATTAAAAAGAAATTTTGAGAATCTAAAGATGAGTAACTCAGACCCTCTCACTGAGTTCTTCACTAACTTTCTGGATGTGGTTAACCAGATGAAAATCCATGGTGAAACCATTACAGAACATCGAATGGTTGAAAATTTTCTCATATACTTGCATGACAAATTTGATCCTATTGTTGTAGTGATTGAGGAAACAAAGGACTTGTCAGAATTAACTACTCAATAAGTCATCAACTCACTGAAATCCTATGAAGGCAGAGTCCACTGCTGAATCAGCTAGCCAATCCAGATAAGAGACACCAAATGCAAATCAAGTAATAGAAATTCAAAGCATAGAAAGGATGGCTAGGTATGTCAATAAAAATAACTTTAGAGGTAAAATCATTAATAATGAATCTTTCGTATCTTTGAATACACCTCTGAGGGGTTCACATATCTCTTGCAACATATGCAAGAGAACCAACCACACTGAGAAAGAGTGTTGGTTCAGATCAAAGAATCGATGCCTAAACTGTAATTCACTTTTTGTCTAGATTTATGCATGCACCTAGTCATATACATCTTAGTGCTACAAAATAGATATTAAGGTATCTTAAATGGACCTTAAACTTAGGATTGATATACTCTAGACTCAATCACTCTAAGATAATTAGTTACTATGATAGTGATTGGGGTGGATGTCCAGAAGACTATCAAAGTACTTCTGGATACATCGTTACACTAGGAATTGTAGCTGTTGTATCTTGGTCATCCAAGGAATAATCTATAGGTGCACTCTCCACTACCGAAGCTGAATATGTTTTTGCTTCAATAGGAACCTCACATGCACTATTGATGAAAAATTACTAAATAATTTGGATAAACCAGTAAATAAACTAACTACTTTATTATGTGACAATCAATCCACCAAATCCATAGCTAATGATGCTATGATGCATATTAGAATAAACACATGGGTCTTAAGTATCATTTTATAAAAATACAATCGTAACTAATGAAATCAAGTTGGTTTTTTGCATATCAGAAGAGTAGTTGGTAAGTATTTTTACCAAATCACTACCGCAAGAAAATTTGATCTACCTTAGAGAAAAGCTCGGACTCATGCCAATTATATCAAATGAGAGAGATTATTGATGTTGGGCTAGTAGTTTATGCACTTGAGCTCACTATGACTAATTAAATTATGAACTAACCCCTATGTTACTTTCATTAAATGAGTGTGTCTGATGTGCTATATATATTAAAGCCACTTGTGACTATTACCTTTTTTTTGAAATGTGATATACAAACTCTATTTTCTTTTTTGATAATTGATTGAATATCATTTTTTTTGTTATTGATTTTGTTGTGCTTGGCTCTCTCATCTTTAGCGATTTCTTCTTCTACTTCTTCGTGATTTTCTTCATCTTCTTCTCCAGTATTCTGTAATCCTTGTTGTATCAAGGAATCACATACAAAATACAATAGTTACTTGGTTGCAATGATAAATTAGTCACTGCTTGATGGTGTATGGAGGATAAAGCTAACGGTCAATTTCTCACTAGAGAAGATCAGATTCAGAGCTAAAAAGACAGAGAAAAAAACCATGATCAAAACTTAGATTGAAAGACTTGCAAGGAATCCCCACAAGAAAAAATTGTGGAATGAATGTCAAATAATTGCCATCTAGACTACAAAATGAAAATGGGTGTGAATTCTACTACCACCAAAGATCACAAGTTTCCAACATTGGACTTAGAGCAATTTAAGCGAAAAAGAAATCTTTGCCATTAATAAACATGTTATTTATTTTCTATTCAAAAGATTTTTGCAGAATTACTTTTGATAATACTTTCATTGAATCTGTTATAAAATTAATATATTGTGACAAAATTATGTAAATTTGATCTCATTGTAAAATATTTTTAAAAGGTAAAATTATTATTAAGGGATCATAAACAAAAATAATTACAATTTGAATTCTTTTTATGAATAGTAAACTCAAACAAGAATATTTATGATTTGGGTATATTTTTAGTACCCAAAAACATAACACCCAAATTTTTAGGAAAATTGTGTTTCGATATATCAAATATAAAATAATAAAGAATATTTATTTATTTATTTTTTCAAAACTAAAAAAATTGCACCAAACTCAAAAGTTATTGATGTTGGGAGGACTAAAATTTATCAACCCGATTTTAGAGAATAAAACTTCATAAAAAAAATAAAACTAAATTTTTGAATATAGAATCCACTATTTTGAATTATGGAAACTACTGTTTTGAAATTTGAAATCACTTTTCTTATAAAATTAGTTTTAGAAACTTTAAATAATCATTATCTTGGATACAAATTTACAAATGAAGAATTATATTTTGGTGTTTCAATTCAATACAAATTTTAAAAATAGTAGACCAAACACTTAACTAATTGATTTTTGGGCACTCAATTTTATTTGAATACTAAAATATCATTAACTTAAAACATTGTAACTTAAATTTAATCCTTCATCAATATTCACTTCCCCCTCTCCCCTCTTCCCTCGCCCTTGCCACCGAGGAGCTCCAGCGTGCTCCACGAAGGAATTCGAAGAGCTCCAACGAGCTCCCTAGAGCTCCACCGAGGAGCTTACTGGAGCTCCTCGATGGCGAGGGTGGATGGGGAGTGAATATTGATGAAGGATTAAGTTTAAGTTACAATATATATAGTTAAGGATATTTTGTATTAGTATAATCGAATGTACTAAAAATCAATTAGTTAATAGTTTGGTGCCCATTTTTTAAATATTAAAATTTAGGTATTTTTTCAATTTTTGATTGATGCACCAAAATGTAATTCTTCCAATTACAAAACTATTTGGACTTGTGATCTCCACAAAAAAAAAATATCTAACCCATTTCATCACAAGTATCAAATTAGTGAGAGAATGAAAAAACATATATACATATATATATATATATATATATATATATGTGTGTGTGTGTGTGTGTGTGTGTGTTAGTGTAGAGACACACACACACACACATATATATATGTATATATACATATACATGAACAGAAACATATATATAAATATATGGAAAAATATAAATACATATATATAAATCTATAATCATATATATGTATATATATATATATAAACATTTATAAATATATAGATATGTGTGTGTGTGTGTGTGTTTAGATATGTAGATATATAGATATTTATATAGACATATATATATCTATATACATACATATATATATATGTAAGTGTGTGTGTGTGTGCGCGCATGTGTGTGTGTTTGTAGGTATATAATTTCTCAACATCCCTTGTTGATAATCTTCAGTAGCCACTTTGATTCTATTTGTCATGGGCCTACTATGCCACATAGCAATATAGGTCATGTGGCCACCTCACAATCAACATTATAATGAGACTCAACCTGTCATATTATACTTCGTGCCTCTATGTTGAGTTTCATCCTGTCTCGGGCTCATCAGAAAAGTTACTCTAGCCTATGATTAATTTATGTAGGATATGCCAACACCCTTCCTTATAGTCATGTCCCCAACAAGTGACAAGCTTCCCAAACTTAACAGAGTCAGCTTGCCTGAACTCTAAAGAAGCATCACCTTAAATATACTTGCACTCTCCTGTTGAAGTACTATCACACATTTCTACTCAAATATATCAGCATGCTTGATATTTAATAAATTCTTTAGCTATGATCACAGACATACGTGATAAGTCTATGATATTCTTTCTCACCCAATATCTTGTACGCCCTCATACATTGTACCTTTCACTAATCCCCATCTCTGAATACTACTACTCTACATGAGCTTTAATCTATTGAGTTCCTTGTTGATTCCATAAGCAAAGAATGCATCTTTCTTTAAGGATACGACTTTCTAGAGCCATGAAAAGAGTCCCCACTTACTTCCTTCCCGAAAGAACACACATTGAGAAAGTTTCACCCCTTAGTAGGCATGCACCTATTATGAACTATTAAATAGTAATTAGCACCTTATTCATTCTAGAGTAACATGAGTCCTCTTGTTGTAGTTTCACACACGACTTTATCAGCTAATGTGCATTTCAAGAAAGAAACTTTCAGCAACCAAGATCGATAAAAGGCAACACCTCATGTTTATAATCTTTTATACCCACTTTGATACTATTTGTCATGAGCCTACTCATTCATGCAGTGATGTAGCCCATGCAATGCCCTCACAATCAAAACTAATGTGAGACCTAACCTATTATACTATATTTAATGCATCTATGCTTACTAGTTTTGCTCTACTTTAGGCTCATTTAAAAAGTGGCTTCAACTCCCAACCAATTTGTGCAAGGTAGGCCAACACCCTTTTTCATATTCTAGTCCCCGACTAGTGACTAGCTTCCAAAACTTAACAGGATTGGGATGTTTGAACTCCAAATAAGCATCACCTTCAATACACTTGTACTCCTTTGTTTGAGTACTCTAACACATTTCTATTCAAACCCATCATCATGCTTGATATTAAATAAAGTCATTAACTATGGTCATCAGACACACATGATAGGTCATTGGCATTAATAAAAATGGTACAAATTATTATTTAATAGTGCATAACAAGTACTTGCCTGCTAAGGGTGTAAGATTTTTTATACGTGTTGCTTTCGAGGTGGAAGTGAGTGGAAATTCCTTTCATGACTTTGTAAATCCTCATCCCCAATGAAAGATGTCCTTTTTGGCCCAAAGAATCGATGAGGACCTTAATGGATTAAAGCTCATATGGAGTAGCAGTGAAAGGTACAATGCACGAGGGCAGGAAAGATAATGGGAGGGAGAGGATGTCATGGACTTATCATGTATATCCATGATCATAGCTGAAAATTTTATTAATATAAAGTAAGTTGTTCCGTTTGAGTAGAGATGTGTGAGCGTACTCTAATAAGGGAGTGTAAGTATATCGAAGGTGTTGTTTCTTTAGAGTTTAGGCAAGCCAACCCTTTTAGGTCTGAGGAATTTATCATTAGTAAGAGGACTTGACTACGAAGAAGAATATTGGCCTACCATGAACAAACTGATCAAGAGCTTGAGTCACTCTCCTGATGAGCCTAGGGTATTACAAAATCAAGCAGCATAGATGCATGAAGTAAAACATGATAGGCTAGTTCTCATGGTATAATTGACTGTGAGGCTGTCATACATACTCCATTGGTGGGTGAATGAGTAGGCTATATAATTATATATATATAATATAAAATCATATAAATTTATATCAGTATATATATAGATATTTTAATATATGTTTATACACACACACATGCGCGCGCATACACACACACACACACATCGATAAATATATTTTTATTTATCCCAACCAAAAAAATTTGTTGTGTTTAGATGGTTAAAGGGTTTTTATTTATTGAATGACCTGGTTTCAAACCCCATATTAGTTAAACATGGAAAATAAAATTTGTATGAAAAATTAAATGATTTTTGAATTATAAATTGATTTACTAATATTAATAAGTGGTTTTCAAATTCAAAAATTGAATTTTAATTTTTTTTAAATATTCAATAATCAAAATTGTATTGATGCATTTTAGTATTCTAAAATAATACTTATTTTTGAGTTTGGAGCATTATTTTTTTATTTTGAAAAATAATTTTTTTTATTACTTTGGTTTGGTGTACCAAACTCAAATCTCCCTAGATAATATAGAGTGAAAATTATATGGCCTCAAAATGAAAAAAATTATGTTTTAATCTAATTTTTATAAATTTTAATAAAAAATTCTCTAAAACCAAAAATATTTAGGTTTTGACCAACTTTACATTTTATAATGGAAATACCCGTGATATATAATTAATTTTCTATTTGAAACACATTTCCATATTTGTTTAATACTTCAATAGTGTTTTCACAAAACATTATTCACAAATAAATTTCAAAAATGATATATATATATATATATATATATAACATGTAACTATGCATAATATATATATATGTTAAACATTTTTTAAAATTTTAAATTATATATACATCTTATATATGTTATATATATATATATATAACATCTATATAGAGGTTGAAAACATATAACATATACATATTCAATTTAAAAAATATATATTGTTATATGTGTGTGTGTGTGTGTGTGTGAGCGATATATTGTTGTAAACTATATATTTATATGGTATATGTTTTAAATATTTACATATATGTTATATATATATATATATATATATATGTTTAAATTGTTAAAAAATGTTTACCATATATATATTATATAAGTTATATGTCACACACACACACACACACTCACTCACTCACTCACACTTCATTTTACAAATGAAATATTCTTTGTGAACATTGTTTTATGAAAAACTATGTTTGCGCGTGAAGCATGGAACATAATAATATTTCAAAAAAAATATTTTTTAAAGCTTAAGGGTATTTTCATAATTAAACATAAAAATGGATGATGGATCAAAGCATAAAAAATATTAATTTTAAGGTGCTTTTTAATAAAAAAAATGGGACTAAATCATTTATAATTTAATTATGTGGCCCTAAAACATAATATTTGTTTTGAACTGTTGTTCCCACATCGCTCCCACACGAGATATATGAGCAGTTTATAAGTGTGGCATACATATAAACCATTGAGGTGCCTTTTGAGCCTGAAGCCTAGAGGGAAAACTTGTGAAACTTGAAGCCAAAGCGGACAATACTTTGATGGGGGTGACCCATTTATAATATGTTATCAACATGATACTCACGATGGGGGCGTGTGTTGTAAACTATTGTTCCCACAACGCTCTCACACAAGATCTATGATCGGTTTATAAGTGTTGCTTACCCTTAAACAATGGAGGTGCCTTCTGTGCCTGAAGCCCAAAGGGTCAAATCCATGAGGCCTGAAGCCAAAGCATACAATACTTCAATGGGGAGTGCCCCATTTATAACAATATTCTCTATTATAAATATTAAAAATATTTAACATAAATAAGATCACCATTTGATATTCTAAAAATATTAAAATTTAAAATTAAATATAATATAAACTCTCAATTGCATTACTAATGACATATAAAACAAAATGCAATAGAAAAAAAAAATAATAAATTAAAATTAAGTTTTAATAGTTGTCTATAACAAATTCAACTAATTATTCTAAAATCTAAAAACATCTTAAATTATTATTTTCCAAACAATGTCTATTATTGATATTATATTGGATGTAATAAAATAAAATGAAACATAATTTGATTCTAGATATCTTATAAATCCACAAAATTGTGATCTTTTTATGAGTTATATTAATTTTAAGTTATTAATAATTGGAATGACTGAAGTCATTTCAAAATTACTAATAAAATTTAACATGAGACTTTTTAATATTTCTTGTTGATTTTGCATAAAAAAAATATTTTTAAATTCATACATATATATTTACATTCACAAATTGGAATGATTTAAACACCAATCCTTTCATACTTATAAAACTAACTCTTGTCGAGTTTGTTTCATCTTTCTAGTACAATATTTCATGACATATATGTTTGATTTAAATGTCCATTATGGTAATGTCTTGCAAAATCAATAGTTCTCTAACAACTCAACCTGATTGGAATCCTCATTTTTTAAAAAAAAATATGATGATGCCCATACTTTTTTTGCAATTTGTTATGAGGGTTAACAAGAAATCATTCTTTCTGTACGAACACTATAACATCCTTATTTTTCAAAAGTTAGTAAACATCCGTGTCAATTGATAGCTACTTTTTTTTTACATTTGTATTTTTAACTTTCTGCTTGATCTTTGCTTCAATATCTTATACTTGCATGGGGCATGATTCTCTTTAATCCTATGGGTTGTGAGAGATTGATCTAGTCTAGAACATGCTAAGGGCACTTCACATTGGTAATCAAAAATGGTGACTTTATTAATTGTTTTGTAAAATTAAAGGCAAACTTAACTTCAAATATAATAAAGTCTCATAGTTTAGGTATTTCTTCTCTTATATTAAATAAGATTGTCCAATATATGATTTAGAATGTTAGTTTGTGCATAAGCTATACAATTGAATTTAAATAATGAATCAGGTTATTTGGAAATAACATAATTTCCAATCTACTCCATGAGATGTTGTAAATCTTTTACAATAAGAAAAAAAAATATAATATTTACAACACTCCAAGAAAATATTTCTTAATTTTTTCTCTCACCTCACATTTCTTTCTTCACCCAATTCTCTCTTCCTTACTTCTTTACTATGAATTATAAGAATACAAGAAATATACATGATGATATTCTTTCCTACACAACTTTTCTATTTATAGTAAAAATGAGAGAGATGTAGCCAAAATTAGGCTACCAAACAAAAAATTAAAAAGAAGGTAGGCTACCTAACAAGGAAGAAAAAGGAAGGTAAGCTACTTAATAAGGAAGATAAATTGAAGGTAGACTTTAATTTACAACCCCCATTTTTAACAATTAAAAACATCCATATTTGATAATCATTCACTTGAAGATTGATTTCAATTTGTCTTTACACCTTGATCAATGCAACGGATCTTCTTAACCTTGCTATTCTTGTAAGCCAATTGAAGTTGAGCACAACTTAAGTTTGTTAAGTGTCATTTTTAACATATTAGTTGAGTTCTTACATTAGAGATATGATGATATGATAATGAAGTCCAAAATGCTTGCTTCTAGATTGAAATATTGAATTCTTTACCAAGTATAATACACTCTAACTATCTCTATACATAACATTTTTTCCTTACTTGCATCCCAACTCTATTAACAAATTCTGGTGTCATATCATCTCTCTACTAACTCCAGTCATTTCTACATAGTCAGCCTTTATAGTGGATAATGTGACAATCATCTATAATCTCAACATTCAATCAACAACTATATTTCAAATGATGAATATATAACCATTTGTGCTTCTTCTATGGTCAACTTCACCTCCAAAGTCCACATATATGTATCATTGTACTTTATCTTTCATTCTTCCAAGCACAAACATTTTTGACATAAATATTTGTTCATAAATCTACTTATAACCTTTTGTTCTCATTCTCCAAAGTACAAACATTTGATGATCAACTTATTAGATAGCTCAAAATTCATTTTACAGCTTCCCAATGAGCTTTTTTTGGATTTAACATAAATCTTTTTACAACTACCACTGCATAACAAATGTCTATTTTTGAACAGACTATTGCAAACATCAATTTTTTAATGGATGAGGCAAGTTGAACTTTAGTCATGAATTCTTCATCTTTCTCTATTTCATGGGACTGATCTTTGGATAGATTAAATTGACTAGCTAAGAGTGTTCTTACTCACTTGACATTATTCATGTTGAATCTCTACATAATACAATTGATGTACTCTGTTTGACATAACTTCAAGAGCCATTTATGCTTATCTTTTGTAATTTCCATTACAAGATTCTTATTTATTGGACCCAATTATTTCATGTCAAATTTCTTTGATAATTACTACTTCAACTATCTAATATCATCCATATCTGAACTTTCAACTAGCATGTCATCAACATAATATAGTAAAATGATATTTAGAGCTATATCTCATTTAGTAGTAATAGTGGTCTTTATTACACTATTAGATATTTTCCTTTTGCATGAAGCTTTCATATTTTTGTACCATTACCTTGGAATACAAACTCTTCTTAAGTCTACACATTATATTTTCCTTCCATATTTTTGAGAAACCTTATGTCTAATGCATTTATATCTTTTCATCCAAGTTTTCATGAAGGAATGTAGTCTTCTTTTCCAATTGTACAAGTTGAAGATCTTCACTAGTAAAAATACTCAATATTGTTCTGATAGTATTGAGTTTCACAACTACAGCAAAAATATCAGTCTAGTCAATTCCATTTTTCTATTGAAATCCTTTCAAAATGAGTCAAGCTTTATATCTCATAAAACCATCATGCTTGTCTTTCACTTGATATACCCATTTGTTGTGAAGTTCCTTCTTTTCTAAAGGTAACTTAGATAGTTCTCATGTTTGATTGGAGATTAGAGACTTCATCTCCTCTTTCATGGAAATCTCTCACCTGCCAGTATCTTCGATCTGATATGCTTCATCATGTATTTAGTTTCTCTTCTATTAATCAGTAATAGATAATTCATGTTTCTCCTATTTAGCATGTCATGTCGAGATGACTTTCTCAATACAATAGTTGGAGAAGGAGGTGGTGTGTCAAAATGTTGTACACTACTTTATTCCTCATGTTGAGGACTTATTATTATTTTTTCTATTAAGGAGAATCATCTAGGATGCCATTTGTTTCTTCTAATATTCATCCATTTCTATGTCTTTGGTGTTAGTTTTATGTATATCCTTGTACATTACCTATTCATTGAAAAAGATATCTATGTTGTGGATCACATTATAATTTATATGATCTCAAATATGGTACCCAAACTCATCTTCACCATAACTGATGAAGGTGCATATCTTTGAATTAGGATAAAGTTTATTCATGCATTGATTATTAATATGCACATAAACTACACAATCAAAAACTCTTAGGAATGAGAGTTTGACATTTTTCCACTTCATACCTCCTCTAATATTATATGCTCCAACAGTACCAATAGGCCTCGGTTGATCAAATAAGTTGTGTGTGTTGACTCTACTTCTAACAAGAATTACTTTGGTCAATTTGATTGTATATGAATACTTCTAGCTCATTTGGTCAGCATCCAATTCATATGCTCTGCTACACTATTATGTTTAGGGCATACCAAGCATAATTCTCTCCATTCTTATCTCATCCTCATAACTTAGCATCTTGAGTTTGGTATCTTTATATTCACCACCATTGTTGGTTGTAATATTTTTGATGTTTAGACTTGTCTCATTTTCAACCATATTTTTTCATCTCTTGAAAGTCTCAAATACTTCATACTTTGCTTTATGAAGTAAACTAGAGGTGTCAAACGGGCCGGCCCAGCACGGCACGGCCCGTTTTTCCCGTGCCCTGCCGTGCTACCGTGCCGTGCAGGGCACGGCACGGCCCTTGGGCACGGTTCGGACGTGCCGTGCCATACCCGGCCCGCTCGGGCACGTTTGCTCAACCGGGGTCCGGGTCCCGGGAGCCAAGAGGCAACAGCAACACGCAACCGGCAACACTGTTGCCGGTTGCGTGTTGCAACAGCCAAGCACGGGCACGGGCGCACGGCCCGTGCTTGGCACTTGGCAGTTGGCTCGGCACTTTGAAATAAATTTTTTTTTTAAATTTTTTTATTATTTTTCTGTTTATCTTTATTTAAGTTTATGTAATAAAAAAAAAATAAAATTTTTTGTTTAAAAATATTACATTTAAAATTAAATGTAAGTATGTAAAAAAAAAATTAGAAAATTTATTTTTTTTTTCAATTAAGTTTAGCATTTTTTAATATTATAATGTATTAATTAAATATTAAGATTTAAAGTTAATAAATTTTAAAATAATATTTAAATCTTAAATTAATAATTAAATACATTAAGTTAGTAAAAATTTTAATGAAAAAAAATTTAAACTACGCAAATAAAAATTACCATTCATGCTTTTGAAACCAAAACTCCGAAAAAAAAAGTATAAGTTTCAACTTCAACACAACGTATAATACAAAGTACAAACAAAGCGTATAAAAAATAAATATATCGAAAAAAAAGAGCAGATGAGCATCAATCGTCAAGCGGCATATAATGAGAATCATCAGCCGCAACATCAAGATCAGTATCATATGGGTCATCATCATCGGCAATCAGCTCCTCCGCCATCGTAGTGGATGTGGATGCGACTGCAGTGTCTGTCACAGTCCCAGCTTCAGCACGATCACTGATGCTAAATCTCGAATCCTCCCAATCCTTCAAACATGCCAAGGCCTCAACCATATCTGGACGTAATCTCGATCTCCTATCCGAAATCACGTTCACTGCAACAGAAAAAGCAGACTCCGATGCTACGCTCGACACCGGAGGAGTCAGTAGATCCCGTGCCATCCTAGATAGCACGGGATAGGCGGACTCATATGATTACCACCACTGTAATAAATCAAGATTCTTATTGTCAGATGGTGATAGGATTGAGCAGTAATCGGTATCTAAGTACCGAGACAGCTCGCTCCTATGTGAAGGTCCACCCCTACGTTTCCCCCTCGCTAGGTTAATGGAATATGGGTCATCTCCGAACAAGGTATCAGAGTCCGTACTCACAGTCTCAACACCACCACCACCATACCTAGTATCGTAGTATGTGAACAGGTCTGTCAACTTCTCGTAAATGAACCCTTGAGGTGGCTCTTCCAGGTTCATGCACGAGGAAATGAAAGTCAGGGTGTTTTCAACCCCTTCCACCTTAGCCCTAGGGTCCATGCATGCTGCGAGGCAATAAAGAGATGGAATGGTGGACCAGTACTTCAGGTACTTGGTCTCCATCTCTGCAACCATAAGGCTGAGCATCGGGTCCGCTCGATACATCCTAAACATGCTACTAATGTTGCATATGCAACGGAGTGCAATGCAAGTGGTGGGTGTATAAACCGACGAACACATGTTCGTCGTGTCATAAAATATCTTCAGGAATTTCATAAATGAAATTCCTGAAGCCCAGTCAGTGTCGTCAATAATAAGTTCGCCACTCTTACTATTGACGTAGTCGGATATCACGTGTTCGTATCCAACACATGATTCCAACATCAGGTACGTGTAATTCCAACGATGTCTCACATCAGATTGAAATTTCTTCTTCTTAAGATTCGCAGACAAACAGAGATTACCAAACTCTTGTAGTCTGCGAGGAGTGCGAATATACTTGAGTGCATTGCGTATATGTTCCAACGCGGTGGAACACACCTTCATATCCGCTTGAACTATAAGGTTAATAACATGACACATGCATCTGACATGAAATATCTCTCCTAAAGGTGCGTCTCTAATATTCCTAACAAACATATTGATCGCTACTCCATTATTCGCAGCATTATCGAAAGTGACACTAAAAATTTTATTTTGAATTTTATATTCCCTAAATATTTTCATCATACACTCAAAAATGGCCGGGCCATCATGAGGATGAAGAATCTCAGTGAATCCTAATATTTTTTTATTTATTGTCCAGTTTGAATCGACATAATGACTCGTGATACATGCATAAGAAGAATCATCGTGACATGTCCATATATCGGACGTCACGGACACCACTCCACTAAATGCCAAAAATTCATTAATTATTTTTTGTTTTTCTAACTTATATATCTTTAGTATGTCACTCCTAGATGTGGACCTAGGAATCCTACGATAGGATGGCTGAAAATAAGTCTGCATGATGCGGATTACCCTCGGATCTTCCGAAAATCTGATCGGAAGACCCATCAATGTGATGAGCCTGGCCATGCCGTCCCTACCCAACTCGTTGGAGTATACGAAGGGAGTAAACTTTGAGACTGAACTCGATCCAGTCTCAAAAAATGTAGTGCCAAGTTGGGTTTGCCTAGGATCTAACGGTCCATGTTTTTTGGAGCATATTTCAGAATGCCTCTTTAGGTGCCCAGTCCCACATGTACTCTTGCATGTTAAAAGTCGCATACAATATTTGCACTGTGCCATTTCATGTTCCTCACCCCTAACATCTAATTGTGTTATGATTTTAAAATGTGTCCAAACTACAGAAGTCCTCCTAGTTTTTTGTTTTTTAGAACTTTGGGCTGACATGACAGGAGAAACCAAAGTTTCAGGAGCCACGGACGTTTGTGTAACACTAACATTTTCATTTTCCAAATTTAAATATGTGTTAGGTGAATTCGTCATTTTTTTTTCGTACGTTTTTCTAGAGAGAGAAGATTTAGAGAGAGAAAATAAAACAAAAAGTAAATTATATTACCCGGTAAAAGCAAAGAGGTCTCTCACGTGAAAGATGCACCGAAGCCCGCAGGAAGCTTTGAAGTTCAAAACTCAAGTTGAGTTTCACGAAAATTCAAGCCGAAATCAATAAAACGAGGGCCGAGCGAGAAAAGCACGGTTTATGTGAGAGAGAGAAAAAATTGAGAGGATTAATGTTTTTGAAAAACATAAATTCTATAGGGAGGGGGGTAGATTATATAGCCTAAAAAAAGTTTTTGTTTAAAAAAAAAATTATTTTTTTATTATTTTTTTGAATTTTTTTATTAAATTTAATGGGCAGAATCACGAGGACCGTCGGATTCTGCCCCCTAGCCGTTGGCGTCGAATCCAACGGCTGAAAATCGATCTACGTTTGAAATTTTTTTTTTTTCCCGTTATTTTTTTCATTTTTCTCGGTTTTCGGCGGAAAAGACCGCGAGTCGGGTCTGTTTGGACCCGACCCGCGGTCTTTTTTCCGGGGGGGGCCATGGTGCTGGTGGTTCGAGCACGAGTCACGACTCAGTGAGTCGTGACTCGTGACCGTGAGTCGCGACTCACGAGTCAGTGCTCAGTGGTCACGCGGTCACGCCACGGCACGCGTGGCACTGGCGGCGTGCCACGCGTGCCTGCGGGACCGGCACGGGATGGACCCGTGCCGGCGTGCCGTGCCTAGGCACGAGCCGTGCCGGGCCAGGCACGGCACGGCTCGTGCCATGCACGGCACGTTTCGTGCCTTGCTTCGACCGGGCACGGCACGGGCCCGGGCACGGTTTTTTAACGTGCCGGGCCGGCCCAGGCACGGCCGAACCGTGCCGTGCCTCGTGCCGGGCCGGGCCGGCCCGGCCCGTTTGACACCTCTAAATTAAACTCATAACTTTCAAGAGTGATCATCAATAAAAGTCACAAATTAGTATTTCCCACCAATAGTTGAGATTGTCATTGGCCCTGAAACATTAGATTGAACAAGTCTAACTTATATTTCTTTGGAGTTCAACCACTTTTCTAAAAGCGAATGCTCTTCTGCTTTCCAATATGCAATCTTCACATATGTCTAAATCAACTAACTATAGACATCAAATTTTTCTTTGTAAGTGCATAATATTCAGTCCCTTTAAACTCATGTGACCTAATATTTGATATCATAATTTGGAAGTTTTATTACCTACTGCAATAATGATTGAACATCATCCATATACTATCATGTAATGTATACCACTGTTCATTCATTGAGCAAACATCATTATGCCTTTTTAAATCTTCCAATTATCACTTTGGAGGGTTATGGTGTGGCTTTCATTGCCTAACTACCCAACTAAGATTAAGTTCTTTCTAAAGTCAGGAATATGCTTGACATCCTTTAGTTCCCATACTGACCCTTTCAACTTAACCCTTACAACACCTTTATGATTAATAGCATATGGTTGATCATCAGCATGGCATACTTTTCCAAGATTTACAGGGACATACATTTCAAAGAGTTCCATTTGTGAAGTAGCATGGAATGATGCTCTTAAGTCTAATGCCAAATAAATTTTCTTGCTTTCCAGAGAACAAATTAAAGATTCATCATCTTTTAAGGTGGAAAAAATTTTTGCCTCTGTCTTCACTTCTTAGTCTTAAGGTATACTTTTAATTTAATTTTCCTAGTGCCAAATCTTCCCACAATTCCAACACTCGATATTTTTTTAGCTTTTAGTATCACCTGGATTTTTCCATCTAGACCTCCTACTCTTTGAGCTATGACAACCTTTACCTCTTGATGTTTTTCTTCCTCTTGACTCTGTATGTAATATTGAAGAGGTTGATGATTCACCCAACTCTCTCCATCAAATTTCTTCACTCAATACTAGATTTCAAACATTTTCAAATTTCAATTTACCATTTCTTAATGAATTGTTGACTTCTATAACTATAGCATTCCAAGTCTCTAGTATACATGATAAAAGAATCAAAGCTTAAACATCATCATCAAATTCAATTTCAATGGAACTCAACTGGATTGTAATGTATTGAGTTCATTCGGATGTTATGTCACTAATATCCCTTCTATCATCCACAAATTAAATAATCACCTCATTAAATGAAATTTCTTTGAAGTCAAAGATGTTTCATACATCCTAAAGAGAGCCACCATAAGGCCCACCATAGGCTTTTCCTTTACTATGTCGAAGACATAATTTTGGGATAATATCAAATGAATAACTTTGAGGACTTGTCTATCAAGAAGATTCTAGACATCTTCCATCATATAAGCTAGCTTCTTTCATAAGCAAGGTTGGTATAGTTTTTTTGGTACAAATAATCATCAATCTGTATTTTCCAAAAGCTAAAGTCCATGCCATCAAACTTCTCAAAGTGTGCCTTTCCCTCATCTATGATCATCGCTCCCACTAAAATTTGACTTCTTTTGAATCTTTTCTATAATTCCTACAA
Source organism: Sapria himalayana (assembly GCA_029783825.1). Taxonomy (NCBI): domain Eukaryota; kingdom Viridiplantae; phylum Streptophyta; class Magnoliopsida; order Malpighiales; family Rafflesiaceae; genus Sapria; species Sapria himalayana. Next base: position 241,750 of record JAREIK010001333.1, on the reverse strand, counting down.
AACACCATGTATGAGAATACTTATGTTGGCAAACCGATATCGCTTGCTGAACGGCCCACCTCCGATACAAGTTTGAAAATAACACAATTTCCTAAAAATAAAAAAATAAAATGTTTATTACACTCCTAGAAATTTGCTTTCAATTTTCTCACTTCCCATCTACTCCTTCAACCTATTCTCTCTTCCTTACTTCTTCACAATGAATTACAAGAATGTAAGAAATCTGTTTGATGATATTTTTTCATGTACAACATCTCTATTTATAGAAAAAATGAGAGGGATATAGAAAAAATTAGGCTACCAATCAAGTAAGAAAAATCAAAGGTAGGCAACCTAACAAGGAAGAAAAATGGAGGGTTGACTTTAATTGTCAGCCCCCATTTTTTGACAATTATAGCATTAATATTTGACACAAAAATATCTTCAAATGAGACATCCTAAAGTAATTAACAAAATTAATTCCTTGTCTGCTGTAATTTAAACATACAAATACTTAAAAAAAATATTATAGCCACATTAAAAGCATTTGTAGTCTTTCTGCCAAGAATGAAATGATCATCCAAAAATGATGGGCCATAAGGGATGTCCTAAAACAAATAATCTAAAATTTTAAAGAAATTTAGAATGTCAACTTTATTTTTTAGTGCATAATTATTTAATAAAAGACTTGAATAAATAAATAATTTTGTTAATACATTTATGATTAATCAAACAATTCAATTCCAAATGGGAAAATTACATATAAATACAAATTTTTTTATAGTATCAATTTTCATGCCTAATCGAATATATATCATTGGCCAAATAAAAGTTATCATCTTTGTCAACATTGAAATTTTGAAAATCATTCACTAAATTATTGGTCATAAAATTATCTGATAAAAAAAATTATTTAAATTAACAATTTTATTGAGACATTCACCTATAATTATGAAAGTCAACTTGTGTAAAAAATAAGATTAGAATATATTTTATGATATTGTCCATATAATATTGATAGTCAAATGTATGAATAATCATTGTAATATTACTCATTTAAAATTTATGGTAAATTTAGAAAGGTAATACTCTTTCTTTTTAGACTTAAATGTTTCAATGCAATTTTTTTTTATTAATCCATAATTTTAATTAAATATTCTACAAAAATCAAGTAACTCACTTATTGTTGAAAACTATCAAACCTAAAAAAGTTTATGATCTTCTCAATATATTGTTATTGGTTAGATATATATTATTTTTTGCAAAAGTTATGATCAGTCTTAAAAATAAATTTTTGATGCCAAAATTTCTTAAGAAAAGAGAAGAATACATAGTAGCCTTCAAAGATTCTAATGAGAGTCGAATATATAATTTTTCTTATTAGGAAAGAAGATTACTTATTATACAAGGTCCATAAAATGATATCGGGTAAAAGTCTAATAACTCAACAAAGAATAGGCATAATGGATCTGAATCATAGAAAGTAAAATAAGTATTTAAAAACAAAATAATGAAATCTAAATGGAAAAAATATGAATGTTCACCAGAAAAAACTAAATGACAAAATTAGTTGGCCCTTGTACATAAATATAAAAAGTATGTGACATGAATTGACTAGCTGTATAAAAAATATATCTAAAGAGATTTTAGGAATATTCAAAGGCAACATTTACTCACATAAAAAAATGATGTTGAAACTCAACGTCAAACAAAAATTGAGAAATGAATTTATTTTTAAAAACAAAGAGCATTAATGAAGACACAATGAAGTTGTAGAGGCAAAAAAACTAAAAGGCTGGTGAGTAAAATTAAATTTCATGAAATTGATGTATTATAATATAAAATACATAGTAAGAAGGTAGAATATAATATTTATAAGCTGGTTAGATAAGAGATAAAAGAATAAAGATATTAGTCATATAAAGTATATTAAGAATTAAATAATTAAGTCATAATAAAAATTTAATAAGTATACGAAAGTATAAAATATGTTTTCATGATCTTTTCAATAAGTTTGTGGATTTAGATTGGAGTATTTAAGGTGATTGATAGCTAGACAATTTTAGATATACAACTAAGATAAGTATTGTAGAGATTAGGAAAACTCTCAAGAAGTTGAAGACATGCAAAGCACAATAATCCGATTATATCCCTATTGAAGTTTGCAAGGTATTGTTTGAGAAATAAGTGATATGCTTGATAAGTTATTTACCAAGATCATTAGGACCAAAAAATATCACATGAAAGAAGTCAAATTATTATAATTCTTACTTATAAGAATAAGTGAGATATTGAAAATTATGGTGACTTTTATTGTATTAAGCTCATGAATAACACTATGAACTTCTTACAATGGAAGACTAAATGTAGAATAAAAAGATAATCAATAATTTAGAGAATCAATTTGGTAAATAATAGAGTTCAAATAATTAATCATGAAATATTAGAAAAATAAGAAAAAATTGTGAAAGACCACTATTGACATGAAGAAAGCTCATATTAAAGTTCAAATAATTTAATTTGGTGGGTATTATGTAAGAAAAGGTTATCAAATTAATATATTGAAAGATTGGAAACATGTGAGAGCATTTGGGAACATGTAATCTAGTATAATTTTATTGATTCTTTTTTTTTTTAATTTCCCACACCCACCTCTACTCATATATGAGCCTCAGGGCCTTAGAGTAAGAGTTGGTATTGCCCCATCCCAATAGCATGAAATAGTAAATTGACACCAAGAAAAGTATATCTAGCATCCATATAGATCAAACTCATAACTCCAAGGTAAAAGCATTTATTATTTTTCCAACTAGACTATGATGTTATTAGTGTGTTACTGATTATTTTACTATCCACAAATATTCACCAACTCTTAACAAGCAAAAATATAATGTGCCAAATAATGATTTTGCATATAGTAAACAAACACTCTAGCCTAATCTTTTTTTTCCATAATTATTTAGAAATAGAAAACTAGATGAACAATTCAATCAATTCCTCAATATTTTAGGAAGCTAAAAGTCAACACACCATTGGCTAAATCTTATCCTAAATATCTCACTACATAGAGTTAATGAAGGATATCATGAGTAGTAAATAAAAATTAGTGATAAATATAAAAGTGAACATAATTTAGTAGAACAGCACAATTATTTAATTCAAAATTTCGAGAAAGCTCAATGATCCGAGAAGTTTTTAAATTCTATACATTATTGGGGAGTAACATTTTGAAAGGTATTATGTGACTTAGGAATAAAGTATAAACTTTATCATTATTCATAATATGAATGTTCATTTTTAGTGATATAACTCCAATTTCTCACTCACTACAGATTATAGACTAATCAATCAAGTTTCTAAGGGGGTTATCAAAGATGCGTTAGTTTTTTAATACTATACATTATTGGGGAGTAACATTTTGAAAGGTATTATGTGACTTAGGAATAAGGATAAACTTGATATCATTATCCATAACATGAATGTTCAATTTTAGTGATATAACTTTAACTTCTCACTCACTACAGATTATAGACTAATCAATCAAGTTTCTAGGAGGGTTATCAAAGATGTGTTAGTCAAGGTTAAAAGGTATATTTTTCTTGATGACTTTGTTGTGTTGGATATCGAATAAGACTTATATATTTTATTAATCTTGGGATGACCATTCTTGGAAATTATAAATACATTAATTAAAATGTAGGATAGAGAATAGATTACTAAGAAGTAAATCATTAAGCCTTTCTTGATATGAACATATTTCATATAGAAGTACATGTGTACTATAACTTGAATCAATATCTCAAATTGGGCAATGCCAGGTCTTCTGTTTGTGGTAAGTGGTTTGCCCTTCCCCTTACTAGTTCAAATTCAAAATTTTGAATATGACATTAAAGGAAAGATAACTATGGAGTATATCCATAATAAAGTAAGAAGGGAATGAATAATTCAGAATGAATAAATAATAGTATGGTAAACATGAGCCATAACGTATGCAATCAAATAATGGAAAGAATACATGATGTAAACAGTTCCACTATCTAAACGTTGCTTCTTCATTCCTAGCTGGCAAGCTTAGTTCTATTCTAATCACTTCAAATCACCTACATGAGTACCTTCCTTCAAATGGATATATTCTTCCTTTGTTAGGTAATTCCACTTCCACGTTTATGATTTCACAGATTCAGAAGAAGAGAATAACAAAAAATAATAAATGAGATATATATATATCCACAACTACAATCCAACAAAACCATGGTAGAATCAAAAAAAAACCACAGCAAAAAATATGAAATAACATGGTTCACTTGTCATTCAACACGACTAGCTACATCAACTAGAAAAATGCTTATGTTTTTATAGATTATAATCAAATCAGCAAGTTCTTACAATTTGTGAGTAGAAATAGTTGCTAATAAAAATTGCGTAGAGAAGAAAAACGGAGATGAACAGTTCCACACGCAAAATTATAATAGCCAAAAAATAGAAATAAAAAACTATTTATATCAATAATAGTTTCTTAGTTTAATTAACCGGAGCGAGTCGAATCACTTGGATGAATTAGGCTTTGTCTAAAATTTTCTTCAATCATTGACCCTACAATGGGACCTCCGTTATTGTGCCATTGCTGCATTCTCAGCCTCTTAATATTTTCTTTCCTGCACTTATATGCAAATATTAAAAACAGAAACATATTTGGTTATACAAAATAGATAATTAAAACAAATTATATAGAACACCCTTCTTTATATGGATAGTACTTCTATAAGTGAATTCCTTCTTTTTTTTTTGGCTTGTTTTTTATGCCACTAAGTCCTGTGCATGGTAGCTATAATCAGTTTGTCCCTTACATGTCCATTAACACCTTTCAATATCTAATATGAACTTATTTTTATTCAGTGACTTGAGGTGTGAAAGGTTGGTAGTAGTATACATACATAGGGCTATGCCCCTTAATAAGCATTCTTTTAGCAAGTAATTCCTTGCTTGTTCTTGTGCTTCTATTAAATAACTCGTTCTCCATTCTTTGAGTTTGCATTAACATTCCTGAATACTCATTTTTTGGGGCTCATAGGGCATTTTGATGAAAAAAGAAATTTTGTTCAATCAATCTTATAGGGAATTGAAGTAAGAACTAAGAAGATGTATCAATAATAATACCTTTTTTAAGGCATTGTAATGTAGTCAAACTAGAATGATACCTTCAATGTTAAGTGATTGAAGTATTGAAATATAAGTTAATCACAAACAAAAGAATCCATAGGTGAGAACTATAACTAATATTGATAGGACGAATACATGACCAGAGAATGAGCTGGGAGGCATGACTACCATGCTCTTATGCTGAAAAGTACATCTCACTAAATGCTAAAAAACCAATACCAGTGTTGAAACTTCTCAATGAGACTACTAGCTTCTGTTCATTGCATCTTGTGTTCACTTGCTCAACACCTATGCAGTGCAAGGGACTTTTTTATATAGGTGAGATTTGAGAAATATGGCAAAGAACAAATCAAGGAATTAGTAATCACTTTGTGTGATAGGGCTAAGGAAGGACTAGTCAAGAAAGAATTCGATATTCAATGATAGAATCTTTTTCATTCTTAGCCAAAAGGAAACCTTTTATTTTGGAGCAAACTCCTCAACTTGTTGGGGAGCAACTAAAAAGCCCTCTCATCTCATTCTAGTATTACGAAAGCTTTCTAGTGTTAGATTCTAATCTTTCTAGTAATAAGCTAAGCATTGTGCTTTCATACATAGATGTAGATCCATCCTATACAATACACTACCTCGATCAAAATAAATTTCAAAAAAGTGGTTCAGTGAAGGTAGTACAACTAAGCAGATACGCAAACTGAGAAAGTAATTCTACTTCTTTCATCTAAGAAATAGTTACACAATGCAAGCTAATGAATAACACTTGTCTTGATTCAATTAAGGTAGTTCAATGAAGTAGATCTTTCATTTAGTTGATAGTCATCCTTTCTTTATTTCTAGCTCCCCTAGAGGTATCAGAAGAGTGAACAAGGGATTCATTTAATGTATCGATGGATATGTACATCATTCCATCTTTCATCTTCATTAAGTATAATAAAAAAAGTTTATATGGTATGCATTCAAATTGAATGGATAGAAATCAAAAAATGGAAAGCATTTTTGTCTCTTTCATCTCCATACAAACTCTTCCTGCCTCATTGCCTACAGGTGCATTAGAACCTACTGGTTAGATCACTTTACCTATGATTTCTTACAAGAGAAAGATCTAGCTCATCTAGTGGTATAGGATAAGATGAAATAATTAAAGTAGTGATGAGCTAGGATAATTGCTCTATCAACCCAATTTAAAGGAAAGAAAGTAGAAAGATATATAGTTATATATAGGAAAGCTCAATATCTTTATGAACCCATGATATAAAAGTCATGCTTTTTAATCATTGAAGTGAAAGTTTTGATTCCATCTAGTGAACTGATTAAGTCCTTTCCAAAAGTAGAAGGGAGTTTTCTAGTGGGGAGGAGAATCTCATCATGTATAGGCTAAGGTCCACACTAGTGAAGTTAAGTGGACCTGGCCCATCAAATAAAGTAATAAAAGAAAGATAAAATAGTGTGGGATGAATGAGATCTTTGTATTGATTGGGATAGGCAAGACCTATTGTCTAATGATTTTTGCTTTAGCTAAAGGAGGAGTAAGGTATGTTTCCTTCACGCATTAAGATTAGTTTACTACTATTCCATATATATTACTTTTTAAGGTCTTGATTTGATAGGTGACTGTGCAACTACTTATGATTCCCTCCAAAAAGAACAATGGACATGGATCTAGCATTTTTAAGAAAAAAAGTGAAAATCTCAATTAATGGTCCTCATCTAAGATACATGTTTTTTATAAAGCAGGTTAAATAAACTTTTACCCCCACTTGTACTATAGGATAATAATATGATACATGTATTTAATATAAAAATCTTACCTAATGGCCCATCTCCAATACTCATAATAAATATATTAATAACTACTACATTATTAGATGCATTATCAAATATGATACTAAATATTATATTTTGAATATGATAATCTCTAACGATTCTCATCATGCACTCGTATATAGTAAGACTATCATGAGGATGGAGAATCTCTGAAAATCCTAAATTTTTTTATTAAGTGTCTACTTAATTATACATAGTGACTAGTGAGGAATACAAAAGATGTATCATCGTGATTAGTTCAAATATTGGATATCACAAACACCACACCACTATATTATCTAAATTCATTAGTTATTATTTATTTTTCAAACTTATAATATTTTAATATGTCATTTCTACATGTAGACCTAGGAATCATATGATATGCATGTTGAAAATAGTTCTCCATGATACTAACTAACCAAGGATCCTTCAAAAATCTAATCAAAAGATCCATCATGGTAATCAGTTTGACCATTTCTTTCATCCCTAACTCATTGTGGTATATAGAGGGGGTAAACAAATCAGTAGTACTAGATCTAGCCTCAAAAACCTCACTTCTCAGTTGGATTTCCCCAAGATCTAATGCACTATATTTTTTGGTACAATGATCGATATGTCTTTTTAGGTGCCAGTCCCACATGAACTCCAGCATGTATATTTTTTTATAATACTTAGATTGAACCGATTCTTCATTAGCACTCATATTATTTTTTTTATATTATGTTAAAGTGAGTAAATTATAGATGTTATTCTAGTTTTTTATTTTTTAAAATATTTTAGTTTGGGTCGAGGTCAAGTCAGAAAACATGATTTCGGTCTCAAACCTTTTCGAAGGGTTATCATTATTAAAATTATCTATGTATATGTCAATATTAATTTTATTATCATTAAATTCACTATTACCCATTTTTTTTTGTTTGTGTTCTTAGTTAATAATTAAATTATATAAAAAAACTAAATAAAAAATAATTCCTAGTTTATGGGTGGAGAGAGAGAGAGAGAGAAAGAGATGTCATAGCCTGTACCTGGTAATTTGGTAATGAAATTGAAACACAAATCTTTACTCCATGTCTATGTTCTTTTTGCATTAAAAAGTATTTCTAAATCTAAAACTAAAAACTTTAGTTGAGTGAGAGATAACCAAGACTATGAGAAGAGAGAGATTGAGAGAGAAGAGTCAAGAGAGTGAGAAAGTTGAGAGATTAAGTGTAAGAGTTGTGAAAACTCAAATCTAATATTTAGTTCATATATAATTTTTTAAAAATTTTAAATGACAAAAACCCGACATCCATTGGATCTTCTAAAAATTTATATTTCTTTTGTTGGTTAGTAGTTAGGAGTCTAAAAGCCAAAGCTTTTGGAACATGGATTATTTTTAAAATATTATTTTTAAAATATTATTTAAACGATGGGTTGGGTTTGCATGGATCAATTAGACCGAACTAGCTTTTTAGTTTGAGGTTCTAGGTCACATTAGCCATGTAAATGGACCATGCCAATGGGCTAGGCTCATAGGTCATACCTAGCCCAACATGAGGCAATATTCCTCCTAGCCTAGCATAGCACGAGCCGTGCCCTGAGCCGGCACATCCTGAGTCCATAAATGATTCTAGACCATCTCGTACAGGGTTGAGCATGACTTAGTTGGGGTGTACCTTATGCCGTACCTAAGCCACCCGACTTACTTGCCACCTCTAAATTCTCATTTTCTTTAGTAGTATGTTGTTTGAGATAACCCATGTCATTAGCAGTGATATTTTTGTAAATGAGGAGTCAATGGTAAGTAATACATCTTTTTATGAGGAATATTTATTTTATGCCTTTTATATGTAGTGTCTTTTGTACGGTAGATAGTTATATAAATTACAAGTAATTACTTCACTATCTTCACCCCAATATATCTTGCAGCTATTTATGCATCAATGTATTTTTTTTACAAGTAAATTCAAATCTGATATCAACTTCTTTGTACTATAAAAGTTATCTGTCATAATGTTATACTTTGGTAATAATTCAAATAATAACTCATAAATTTCATCAAAAAAATCTTTTGTGAAAAATGAGAGTTTTCTATTAAATTCAAAAGTCTGGCCATCACATATAACTTTGAGTGACCATATAGATTACCTTGCCAAATATCTTCTTCTGATATTTTTTTAATTTCTTAAAATTCTTTAATTACTAATTTTGGGATATTATCAGTGACATCTGGATTGAATGAATAACCAATAACATGCTTTAAGATGGATTCACATGCATCATTGGGATTGGAATTTTCCATTGTAACATTTGAATCAACACTTTTATATACATAATATTTTTTTTTCTGACACAACTATTCCCCCATTTTATACCAAACATAATCTTCCCTAATAGATTTATGTTTTGCAAAATAAAATTGTATTGTGTCTAAATCTTAAAAAAACTTTGATTCTTAATTTTATGATTATTACATGGGCATCTTATTTTCATTCCATTAATTAATTAAGGATGATTTACAGCAAAGCCAATAAACTCATCAATTATTACTATAAACTCATCAGTCAAAAACTTATCTCTTTGTTTGATATTAATCTATTGATGATCAGTTCGTATAATATTTTTTATTCATGTAACATATAATACCAACATATGTCAAATTATAATAATATATATAAATATTTAATTCTAATAAAGATATAGTAACATATTAATGATATTACATAAATATCACAAAAATATTGTAGTCAAATCATAAATAAGCAAGTTTGTATTAAAATGAAATAAAAGGGGTTGTATTAATCTCTTAGATATTTGCCGAAATCCTTTAATTATATTTTTCTTATATAAAAAATTAAAATATCTTATATTTATCTATGAAGGATGAAATTATAAAAATTAAACAAAAATCACAAACATGCAAAACATAATCATATATTCTAAAGGAATAAAACAAACTTTTTTTGGCAAAAAAATTTAATATGACATCAAAACAAAATCACATAAATGCAACATCATTCTATATTTGAAGAATGATATATAGTGTATGGGATATGTGCACATGATCATAAACACTTTAAAATAATTATGTGATACTTTCTCATTGAGTTTACCCCCCAACTATTAGGACATTGGAATAATAATCCTTGATTACAATTTGTTACAATAAATATAGTCTTTAATTTCAAGATTGTATGCATGTAGAAGATGTTTGAAACTAATAGGATTGTAATGTTATTATATAAAAAGTTGTATCTATGCTAGTGATTTTTTTAAAATTTAATTTATATATGAAAGATCATAATATATAAATATGTTGAGGGTTAAAGATTTACTCTTGAGATATATAAAAATAGTCGCATTCATGATATTAGGTATTTCTTCAGTTGGGGATAATAAAACCAACACATTGAGATTATATTATATTTGGGGTTAATAAAACCATTAAAAAAAATGAATACATGAATCTTATTTTATGATAATTCAATGGGGTTATGTGCTCTTATTTTTCTTTGATCTCAATGAATTAATATTTCATAAAAATTGATGTTGATAAAAGTAAAACCATGTAGTAACTATATGGACCAAAGCATTTTATATAATAGGGATTTTAAAAAAATCACAATGTCAATACTTGTCATTATGCCAATTAAAATCCAACAACAAACATGATATAGAAATAAAGATGATAAAACTAAGAATTCTGCTAAGTATATATAGGGAGATGAAAAAAATTTAAATAGTATATCTGAATGATAAATGATTAGGGTGACGAACACAAGCATGAAAAGAAATAAGCTCGATGAGGTGGAGGGGCGATAATAGATTAGTGATAGTTTTACCCAAACCTTAATTTATCTTGAACAAAAAGAATTCTTTGAAAAAATAAATAAAATCAAATAGTGACATAATAAGTCAAAAAAAGTACCGGAAAGGAATTTTATTGCAAAAATCTGAAACATATCTACAATTCATTTAATATATAATTAAAATGGAATTCATTTTCATCATAATTTTTTGAGACATTATTTTCAATATCAAATACATGTAGAAATAGAATTTTCCATCACTAAATACCACACAAGGTAATCCGCCAATGATCCATTGTGATAATAGCGATGAAAGGTTGAACTATTTCAATATCTCTCATTCTATTTCTAATTCCATTTTCATATAATGTGAAATAATCATCACATTCCAATAGTAATAGATTATTAATTGAGTATCTAATTGTACCAAAGTGTTGTTCCTGTTTTTAAACCGTTTCAATTTTGCTTATAATTTTATAAATGAATTGATCATCTTTATTTTTCATTTCTATTTCATTATTTTCTTGTAGTGTATGTTTATATATACATATATATACATATATATACATATATAGATATATAAATATATAGATATATACATTTACACACACACACTCCCTCGCTCACACACACACACCCACACACATATATGTATGTATATATAAAAACACACGCACATACATGTTTATATATTAAGTATATATATAATAATTGTGTGTATGAGTGAGTGAGTGAGTGTGCACGTGTGTGTATCTACATATTGATTTTTTTTAAATGAACATTTAAAAACAAAGCAAAGAGGTGATTTTCGAATTTTAAAACCATCTTTTTGCATTTCTTTTAAAAACATGGTTTCGGAACTAAAACAATGTTTAAAACCCAAAAAACATATTTTATGTTTTAAAATTTCGGTAACAAAATGAAAACATTTTATATTTTGGAGTATTTTATAAAAAAAAATCTTAAATTGAGACCAAAACGTAATTGTTTTGATTTTGGGTCATACAAAACAATTTTATTATTTTAAATATGTTATCATGTTTTTTAATTAATTTTTGAAACAAACATAATTAAATAGAATTGCTCCGATTAAGAAGTGTTCTCATTAAAAATAAGTGCTCCCATTAAAAATAAGTTGTATTTATATAAATCAAATTAATCAGAAATTTTCAATAATATTTTTTTTGTAATTATTCAAAAAATTATTTGATGAAATCATCACTCCTAGTAATGATCAATTTTTTTTAAAATTTTTTATTTTAATAAGTTATTTTTCTTTCATTTCTTACAACATAATTTCTCTTATGAGATCAAATACTCGCCCTCTCAAATTCTAATTATTGTATTTAATATGATTTCCATATATTAATTTATTTCTTTTATCATGTTATGCAATCCTTTAGGTTCGTTTATTTGCAATTCCTTCAAATATAATTATGGTTTAATATTCTCCTTTCAAATTATATTATAACTTTTTTATTTTGCTTGAAAGATAATAAATCAAGTTGTTTCCCGAATGTTTTGCTGAATCTTATTATATAATTATGGAGTTTACAGCTTTATGATTTTCTTCAAGATTATTTTGATTTAGATTCATTATTGGATATCCTTGGCATTTTGTCATTGAAAAATTTAAGCTGTTTAAATGTGCTTATCAATATATCTTATTTTAAAGTATTTAATATGATCACCGTGACAACAACACACACAAATACAGTAAAAGAGCACCTTGTAAAAGCTTTTATTATTATTATTGGTTATTCAAATAATTCATATGTAAATAGTAAGTTATAGCTCATTTCATAAAAATTTCTCAATAATTAGATCCCCAATTGGTAATTATCTTTCTTGGTATAGAGGCACGTACAATCTATGTGGGGTCAGGTCAACTCAGCCTAGCCGGTGATATTCTCTTCCCCACAATAACATCTTACATTGGGAATTAAAAAAAAAAAATCAGTAACTCGATGAAATCTACTTTTTTATGATTGAAAAAGCAATCTTTGCTGAACGTCCTGAGGTATTAAGCTTCTTAAATAAAATTAGAGATGTTACTTTATTTTCTATAAGCCAGGTCGACAATGTATTCATCATAATGCATCATACTTTTATTTTTTATTTATTTTATACGATGTAGTATATTCTGATGTTGGGATCCATCTAAATTCATTTTCTTAAGTACAATGCCTAGCTTTGCATCAGAATTTAATGTTCGAGCTAAGATAAAGCATTGATAACATATAGTAGTTACTAAGGCAAGGTACAACTAGAAAGATTTGGTAATAAGCGTCTTATAGGAGGGGGGGCATTCAACTACAACCCCAACAAGGTCAACACATAGCTGCAAACGAAAAGTTAGGCATTTTTCTAAGAATTAAAACGATTTCAAACATCAAATTCTTTCTTGGATGTTCCTTTCTCAGCCAAATTGCACAAAGTGTTTAATTCCTTGATTTGTTCATTGCCACATTTACTAAATCTTTCCTAAATATAAAAGGCCCTTGCACTTTATAGGTAGTGTGCTAGCAAATACTTGATTTGAGGAACGAACGCTTGTAGCGTCATTGAGTAGTTTTTCCACTGAAATTTTAGCATTTATGTAGAGCTTCTGCTCAGCATTAGAGCATGGTAGTCATGCCGCTGCTCATTCTCTGGTCATGTATAAGATGAGTGAGAAATGCTAATGCAAACTCAGAATGGAGATGGGAGTCAAATGATTACTTGGTAAATGATTGAGGGGCTTAGCCCTATGTATATTACTGCCAGCTTCACTTAAGTCAGGAACCAATCTACAGCTAATCAGTTATTCATTCTCAATAATTCTTGATAGTGAGGCTCCTACTTTCTGAGGCTTAGTGCAAGCGAGTCCCAGGCAAGTATGAGATTGAGGGAAAGGTGGATATTGAGTTAGAGGAAAGGAGTTGCAGACAATGGAATTCTACTCTCCTAAACAGGAAAAAACAAGAGTTTCATTAAGCTTTTTTTAGTTTCTTTTCAGTAAATAAAAACTTCAGCAATTGAGACTAACAAGAGAACTTACCAACACTAAAGGTGGATCAATTAGGTTGAAGCTCTTCTAGCTTCTAAAGCTCCTTTCTTTTTGCATCCACCTACACTATGCAGCACTATTTTCCATAGTTATAATCTTGTATAATAACTAAAACAAATTCAGGTAATTGAAACAAAGGGTCCTTTTACTTGCTCCCATTGTATGGGGGGACCATTCTTAAAGTTGTTGATATTGAAACCATTTTCCATAGACATCTTGACCGAGAAGACTTGTTAAAAGAGTTTGTTTACTATTGATTGACTTCTTCCATTCCCATTATTCCTGTATTTATTTAATTAAACTTCCCTATTTTCTTATAGATTTTCTTGATGAATACTTCTTTCAAGCTGATTGTTCATTGTTTGACAAAATTAAAGGAAAATGGTCATTTTAAAAAGAAGAGTTTACTAGAGAGCACTGGAAGGGGGTTCCTAGCTCTAAAAGGATAGATGAGTTTCCATCGAATGGAAAATTTTATAAGTGAGTTTGGACTAGTAGTACCTCCAACAGTGGAGCACTTTAACAAGACTTTAAATATTAGAAAGTATACTAATGCGGGATAATAAAAATGCCTTTGATATTCATTCATAATAGAAAGGTACTTGCCTATCATGTTAATAAGAAAAATGAATGATTTTTATTCTTGTTAGGGGTTATTTGATAAAGTACTTAAAATATTTAACTATTGAAAATTAAAATTTTTAATAATTTGAAATTTAAGTATGATAAAAAAATTATTAGGAGCTGAAAATTTATAATTTTAAGTGAAAAGTCATTGAACATATTAAGTAGACAGAGACTGACCTACTTAAGGTTGAAAATTTAATAATTTTTTTTAAATTATCATTTTATTTTATTTTTATTTTCTTATTTATACTACAGTTCAGTTTGTGAATTTATTTTTTTATTTCACCATCACCACTAACCCTAACTCTCTTTCATAATTAATTTAAGAGAGAATAATAAATTAACTAGTTGTTCATTAATTTTTATTTTTATATTATAAATTTAGATAATTTTAAAGAGTTTAGATTTTATTGGTTATTTTTTAAATATTTTTATTTATTTTTTTTGGATTTATAATTTATTTATAGATACGTTTTTAGGGATTTTATTTTTTTAATAATTAATAAATATAATAAAAAAATTTATTAGAAATTATATTTATGTTGGATAATATGTAACACATTGATAATAAGGGTAAATATATAAAATATATTATTTTTAGCATTCAGTATTTACAGTCATCAAATAATATATTTATCTTCAGCATTTAATTAATAGGAAATTATCAAATAATTTTTCAATTTAAATTTAACACTTATAAAATTCAGTCTTAATTTTTTAGCACTTATTTTTTAGTACTTAATTTTTTCAGTTTTATCAAACGGGGTCTTAGTTAAGTAATCAAGGTTAGTAAAGAAAAACTAAATTAACGAAGAAAATTATACCAAAATTGAAGATGCAAACAACCACCAGAAGAGTGGCATTTATTTTCCATGAGATAATTGCGAGAGATCATTTCTCAATAGAGGAGAGTACCATATAAGAGAAGACATGGCCAAATAAGATATTGAAAGGCTTGAATGGATAGGTAAGGAGCATACTAATTGCACCAACCAGGCATAAGACTTATTGGCTTAAGAAGCAAGCCAAAAAAAAAAGGGAATTGCGTATAGAAGTAGTATTCATATTAAAAAGAGGGAGTATATCTATTTGAAGCAAGGTATTCTTGTAGGGGAATTAAAGTGATTAGTATAGAAATGAGCTTGATAGGTACAAATGAAGAACTTATATATAGAGGAATTGTTTATGTCATGTATTCTTTCCAATAATTGATTACATACCCCAATGCTCTTGTTTATTGTACTATTAGATGTACTTTCTTTTTGAATAGTCATTTCCTACTAACTCTATTAGGGGTATATTCCTTAGCCGTCTTTCCTTTATTGTACTATTGAAATTTTCTTATTTGATCTAGTAAGGGGAAGGGACCATTTACTTGCCAGAAATAGAAGACTTGATATCTTCCTATTTGAGATACTAATTCAAGTTATAGTACATACATACTTCCACATGAAGTATGTTCATATCGACAAAGGCTTGATGATTTACTTATTAGTAATATATTCTCTCTCTTCTTCATTTTAATTAATGTATATCCAATTATCAAGAATAGTCATCCAGGGGCCAATGAGATATATACGTGCTCCTCAATATCCAACACTACAAAGGCAACATGGAAAATAAGCTTTCCAACCTTGACTAGCATATCTTTGATAATCCCTCTTAGATACTAGATCTATTGGTCTACCATCTATTGCAAGAGATGAGTTGAAGTCATCTAACTAAGATTGAACAATAATATCAAGTTTATACTGATTCCTAAGTCGCATTAAATTATAAAACTTTCTAAATCATTGAACTTTTTTGAAAGTTTGTATTCAATAATTATATTATACTTATTAATTATGCTCACTTTTTTATGTGTCTTAATTTTTTCTTACAACTCATGATATCTTTCATAAATTATATACAATAGGACATTTAGGATAAGATTTCAGTGAAATGTGTAGTGACTTTCAGCTTCCTAAAGATATTGAGGAATTGATTGAATTGATCATCTAACTTTCATTTTCTAAAAAATTGTAGAAGAAGAAGATTAGGCTAGAGTGTTTGTTTATCATATGCATAATCATTATTTGGCACATCATATTCTTGTTTGTTAATAGTTGGTGAATATTTGTATATAATAAAACAATCAACAACATACTAATAACATCTTAATATAGTTGGAAAAGATAATAAATGTTCTTACATTCGAGTTACGAGTTCAATCTACAAGGATGCTAGATATACTTCTCATGATGTCAATTTGCTCTATCGTGCTATTGGGATGGGCCAATACCAATTCTTACCTTGAGGCCTCGGGGCTCCTGAGGCCCCGAGGCTCATATATGAGCAAAGATGGGGGGTGGGAAATAAAAAAAAATAATCAATGAAATAATAGTAGATTACATGTTTCTTATTTCTCCAACATGTTTCCAATCTTTCAATATATATATTTGATTACATTTTCTTATATAATACTCACAAAATTAAATTAGTTTGAACTATATTATGAGTTTTATTTATGTCAATAATGATCTTTTACAAGTTTTTCTTATTCTTCTAATAATTCATGATTAATTATTTGACTAAAAAAATAATCTCCATATCAGAACTATCTCGCATATATCCAAAACTGATTATCTAAATTCTTGATTAACTTTTTATTCCATGTTCAATCATCCTTTCTAAAAATTTCATAGTGTGACTCTTGAGCTTAATACAATAATAATCACTATAATTTTCAATATCTCACTTATTATTATAAGTAAGAATTATAATAATTTGACTTCTTTCATGTGATATTTTTTTGTCCTCATGATCTTGTTATATATCATTGTCAAGCATTTCACTTATTTCTCACACATTACCCTACAAACTTCAACATGGATATAATTAGGTTATTGTGCTTTTCACGTCTTCATCTTCTTGAGAGTTCTCCTAATCTCTAGAAGACTTATCTTAGATGTATATCTAAAGTAGTTTAGTTCTATAACACCTTCAATTCTCCAATCTAAATTAATGAACTTATTTAAATTATCATGAAAATATATTTTATATATCTCTGACTTTTTATTTTTTATTGTGATTTGATTATTTTATTAGTAATATATTTTATATGACTAATATCTTTATTCTTTTTCTCTCACATCTAACCATCATATAAATATCATTTTTTCCCTTCTTACTTTCTATTTTATATTATAATTCATTAAGTGCATGATATTTATTTTTATTCACCATCCTTTTAGTTTTTTTTTTTTTGCTTCTTTATACAACTTTGTAGTGTTTCCATTGATGTTCTTTTTTATTTTTTTAAAACAAGCACATTTCTCAATTTATTTTGGACTTTGAGTTTACACCATTATTTTTTTCTAGGCATGATAATGTTTCCCTTAAATATACCTAAAATCTCTTTAGATTGTTTTTTATACAACTTATCAATTAATGTCACGTACTATTTTCATCTATGTACAAGGTCCAACCTACTTTGTCATTTAGTTTTTTCCTGAAAACAATCATATTTTTTCCAAATCGATTTCGCTAATTTGTTTTTAGACACTTATTATACTTTTGATGTTTCAGTTCGATTATGATTCACTTATGTTGATTGATTAGAGTCTCACCCAGTATCTTTATGGATTTTGAATAATAATTTATCCTCTTTCCTAAAAAGGAAAAAAAAAATATAATTGACTCATTAGAATCACTTTCCAAGGTTTTTATGTATTACTCTCTTTTCTTAAGGTGTTTTGGCTTTGGAAATTTATTTTTAAGAATGATGAGAACCTTTGCAATAAATAATTAATATCTTACCAATAATAAAATATTGAGATCATAAATTTCATTATGTTTTTCATTTTCCAACAAGTGAATTACTTGATTTTTGCAGAATATTTTATTAAAATAATGGATTAATAAAAAAATTTTTCATTGAATCATTAGGTCTAAAAAAGAAAGAGTATTAACTTTCTAAATTTATCTTAAGTTTGAAATGATTAATATTACAATTATTAAAAATTATCAATATTATATGTACAATATCATAAATTTATGTTCTATTCTTATTTTCACATAAAAATTAACTTTCATAATTGTAGGTGAATATCTTAATAAAATTCTAGATTTAAATAAAATTTTATATCAAATAATTTTATGTCCAAAAATTTAGCAAATGTTTTTTAAAATTTTAATGGTCACAAAGATGATTACTTTATTTCGTGGGTGAAATATATTCTACCAGGCATAAAAATTGAGAATATCAAAAATTTCTATCTGTAAGTAATTTTCTCATTGGAAGTTAATTGTTTCATTAGTGATAAATGTATTATTAGCATTATCAATTTTATCAAGTCTTTTATTAAATAACTATGCACTAAAAAATGAAGTTAGCATTCTAAATTTATCTTGGAATTTAGAAAATTTGTTGTGGGTGGCCCATCATTTTTGGATGATCATTTTGTTCCTTATAGAAAGACTACATATGGTTTAAATGTGGCTATAATATTTTTTTTTTTTGAAGAATTTGTAAGTTTAATGACTTTTGACATGGATTCCATTTTGTTAATCACTTTTGGATGTCTCATTTGAAGAAATTTATGTCAAATATGAATGCTTTAATTGTCAAAAATAGGGGCAACGATTTAAGTTTATCTTTTATTTTTCTTCCTTATTAGGTAGTCTACCTTTCATTTTTATTACTTGTTAAATGGCCTAATTTTAGCTACATCCCCCTCATTTTTACTATAAATAGAGATGTGATATAGAAAAGAATATCATAAAATAGATTTTTTGTATTCATGTAATTTATTGTGAAGAAATAAGGAAGAGAGAAGAGGGTGAAGGAAGTGAGGGAAAGTGAGAAAGAAAATTGAGAGCAATTTTCTAGTGTTATAAACATTCTATTTTTTCCTTATTGTGAAATATCTATAGCATACTATAAAGTAGATGGTGAATTTTGTTATTTCCATACTAGTATTGGTGGAAGATTATTTTGCAGGTAGTATTGTCTTGCCAATGGAGGTGTCCTCATACATGGTGTTTTCCAAGAATTGTAGAAAAGAATCAAAAAAATTCAAATTTGAGTGGGAGCATGGTCACATATTAATAGAAGGTGAATTCGAGAAGTTTGATGACATGAACATTAGCTTTTGGATAATATAGATTTAAGATTATCTGTACCAAAAAAAACTATATCAACATCTCTTAAGAAAGAAGCTAGCTGATATGAAGGAAGATGATTTAAATCTTCTTGACAGAGAAGTCCTCGAAGTTATTTAATTTATGTTATCCCAAAATATTGCATTCGACATAGCAAAGGAAAACACCATGGTGAGTCGTATGATTGCTCTCTTTAGGATGTGTGAAGAGCCATCAACTTCAAACAAAGTTCATTTACTAATTTAATTATTAAATATGTGGATGACAAAAGGGGAATAAATGGCACAAAATCTAAATGAACTCAACACAATCACAAACTAGTTGAGTTCTATAGAAATTAATTTGGATGATAAAGTTTGAACTTTGATTTTCTTATCATCTCTATCAGAGTGTTGGAACACTATAGTTATAGCAATCAATAATTCATTAAAAAGTAGTAAATTAAATTTGAAAATGTTTGAAATCTAGTATTGAGTGAAGGAAATTTGATGGAGACAGTAAGATGAATCATCAATCATTTCAATATTGCATATAGAGTTAAAAGAAAGAAATTCATCAAGATGTGAAGGCTAGAATAGCTAAAAGAGCAAGAGGTCTAGATCTAGGAATCCTAGAATTTCTAAAAGCTAAAAGAATATCTAGTATTGGAATTGTGAAAAGATCGGGCACTACAAAAATTAGTGCAGGGGTACATTTAAAGACCAAGAAGTGAAAGCTACGGAAAATGTTACTTCCACCTTAACAAAAGATGGAGCTTTAATTTACTCTCTAGAAAGCAATGATGATTCTTGGGTATTAGACTCATGAGCATCATTACATGCTACTTCACAAATTGAACACTTTGAATGGGATGTCCCTGAAAATTTTTAAAAAGTATATCTTGGTGTTAATCAACCTTTTGTTATTATTAATAAAGGTGTAGTGAAGGTTAAGTTGAAAGGATCAATTTAAGAATTGAAGGATGTCAGGCATATTTTCAATCGGAGAAAGAACTTAATCTCAGTTTAGTAGTTGACAAATAATTACTAAATGATAGTCTTCTAGAGTGAAGATTGAAAGATTTCAAAAGGCACAATGATGTTTGCTTGAGGTATGAAGAGTTGTACACTTTACATGATAACAGATGCACTATGTTCAAATACTATTGTAATAAGTAATATAACTTCCAAATAATGACATCAAAGATTATATTACATGAGTGAGAAGTAGATAAATATAATGCACTCAAAAGAAAAACTTTCATCTCAATAGTATTTTGAGATAAATATCTGTGAAGATTGAATACTTGAAAAGTAGAAGAGAACCAGCTTTCAAGAAAAGTGGCCAAATCCAAAAGAAAAAGAAGTTAGATCTTGTTTACTTTTATGTTTGGGGCCAAAACAACTTAATCCATTAGTAAGAAATACTACTTTGTGATTTTTAAAATGATTACTATAATAATTAATAGGTTTACTTCATAAAGTAAAGTCCAAATTATTTGAGGTTTTCAGGTGATGGAAAGTAATGGTTAAAAATGTGATAATTCTAAACATCAAAAAGCTTAGAACCAATAATGATGGTGAATATTGAGACACTAGACTCAAGAAGGTGTGTTATGCGAATGAGATAATAATTTAGAAAATTATATCCAGTATGCCTTAATACTATGGTGTATTAGAGCATATGAATTGGAATTTGACCAAAATAGTTAGAAGCATTCATATACAATCAAAATTACCTTGGAAATTCGGGTAGAAGTAGTCAACACAACAACTTACTTGATTAACCGAGGCCCATTGGTACTGATAGAGCATAGAATACTAACAGAGGTATGGAGCATAAATGATATCAAGCTCTCACATCTAAGTATTTTTAGTTGTGTAGCTCATGTGCATATTAGTGAACAATGCAAGAATAAATCTAACCTATATCAAAGATATACACCTACATTAGTTATGATGAAGATGAGTTTGTGAACCATATTTGAGATGATAAAAAAAGAAGATGATCCACAACAGATATGTCATTTGCAATAAAAAGGTAAGGTACAAGGATAGACATAAAGATGATATGATGGACTCAGAGTAGAGTGAACCAATATTTGTTGAAGCAGATGACATCCTAGATGATTCTCTAACAGAACTAATAATAATAAGTCTTCAACATGAGGAACAAAGTTGTGTGCAATAGTCCAACACACCACCTCATTTTCCACCTCCTATATTGAGAAAGTCCTTTCAACCTAATTTGCTAAATAGGAGACACATTAATTATCTATTGCTGACTAATGGAAAAGAACCTAAATGCTATGATGAGACATGTCAGACCGAAGATTCTAGCAAGTAGTAGCTTGCCATGAAAGCAGTGATGAAGTCTATAATCTCCAATCAAACATGGGATTGGAGATAAAAGATGGCACTTGGCAACCAATATTGTCACTTTTCTTAGAATGAATTTAGCAGATAAAAGAAATTCAATGAATTCATTCATCCTTTTATGATATTATCATAAATAGAAATAAGGTATTGTTTTGCATGTATAGAGAATATGGCAATGTTTCAAGTGTAAAAAAATTCTATACCAATTTGGAGGATAGACAAGGAAAAATAAGCTATATGAGAGATATGTGGGTATGTTTTGATAGGGATATAATAAATAAATTTCTTAGATTCCAAGTAGCCAAGAATAGAATGAATTTCAAATCACTTTCCAAGCAACCCATTTTCTAGCTACTACTAGTTTGTTGATGGATAGAAAGAACGAGTAAAGTGTGACTTTAAAGAGAACACATGGATATTTGATGAGTAAAAAACTCATGAAGGTGAATAAAGGTTGTAAGATTTTAAATGCACATTTTTTTTACTCTATGTCATCTGGAGAAAGTAAATTTGTAATTTATCATCCTTGTAAATTACCATTTAGATGTGTATAAGATTTTGAAGAAATAAATTCTTGATTTCTTTGATGGTAAATTTTCTAGCCAAGTAATTTACCCTTATGTTATGTGTAGCTGAGAGAGTTTCCTATGGATGAACATGTTTATGTAATGTGTTTGATAGTGTCATTGATATTGTTAGAAGTTAAAAGAAGAATAAAAGTAAATAGAAAGGGGAAGAGATGATGATTGAAGAGAAAAGATTGTAGATATTTTGGAACAAGGTTCATATTTCACTAGAGTTGACATCCAAGTGATAGAAAGAAGGGTAGGAATACCAAATATGAGAAGATTATCTAGCCCTTATTGAGCATTCCTTAGCTACACATAAAGGTTTGTTTATTGATGTTTCATACATTTTAGAAAAATTCGTAGTGGAATGTTGAACGAAACAAGTAAGAAGCAAAAAAATGAGATCAATTCCATATTGATAGCAATAGTAGAAGAAGTCAAAAAATGTGATGTGATTTTGAATAAGTATCTCCATCAGAAAAAGATTTATTGTATTGCAACGCACGAAAAGTTTAAAGATGGGATCTACAAACTCTTAGAGAAATAGATAAGATGAGTAGTGTTGAAGTGTTTAAGATACTATATGAGGAAATAGTTATAGATTGAAAGAGAGAAGTAGAGAAAAAAGCTAATGCAAATAAAAATTATTTAAAATATCAAGAGTACTTGTGGATAATGAAATATAAAAATATAATTAAATCAAAAGTACTTGTATTTTGTGTTGAAATCTTTTGAAGGAGCGGTGAATCTGATAGGGTAAAGATAAGAGATGCTTTCAGAGATGCCATCCACTTCCATATCACCATTCGTGTACTCAAAATTATATTTTATTTTTTGAGATTATGATTTTAGAGAAAAATCATATCGTCCACCTTCCTCACAATATTGATTTATTTATTTTTTTGATTATTTTCATATTATGATGTTGAAACCATTGTATTGATTGTTTTGAATTGATGTTGTAATTTTTGGTTTTTTAAGTGGGAAGTTAGTACTCAAGGATAAATAATAAATTTAGTATGTGAGTTTATTTTGTTTTAAAATTACCAAATATTTTTGAGTATTTTGATAATTTTAGATGATATGTCAGCATGGAAAAGAGACATTAATAAATCAATTTCATGACTTAGGAGTTTTGATAGAGGCTGATGAATAGTTATGAAATTGATAGGTTTTTGGAAGATTTTGGCTAATGGGTATATTTTAGAACATCTCATAGTTTTGTGGTCTATTCTTAACTAAAAATATACTTAATTAATCATGAAAATCATTATACATATTGAATCTACTATCTTGTTAGCACAATCCTTCAACCATATAATATATTTTTATGATTACAATATTATCATAGAGTCATAGTCATACTTATCTTTTTACAAATAAATAATTATAATATTAATTTTATGTCATATTAACCAAGTACTCTACTAGTGCTAAAGTCATGGTCACTTTATAATATCATGAATTTATCTTTAGTAAGATTTTGTAGTCTCAAGCCAAAATCATAGCCTTTTCACAATGTTGTGGATTTTGAGCTATAAAAATTTAAATATCCAAAATTACTCAGGTCAAAGCGATGATAATTATTTTAAATTATGACTATTAGACATAAAATATTATTTAGGATATTACTCAAGTACTACTATTCTTTAAGGCTGATTCTTATCTTCAAAGGAAGACAACGTCACAACTTATATGCCAAGTAATTATTATTGTCATTGCCATTTTGCAGTGTCATGATCATAAAAAATATATGAGATGTCAAGACTAGTGCTATGACCACTTGAGATAAATGAAAGACTATTTTCTATATCATTGCTATTTCCCAATATCATGGCCAAATGATGATCAATGTGAGACTAATAAAATATTGTGGTAATTCCCAGTGCAATGACCATATTATGTACATGAAAGATCTTTTGCAAAGTCATGATTATTAGGGTTTTGATTTTGTATTACAAAAAGATTAGGCCCAATTCATAGACATTACCGAATGCTAGACTCTATGTTACATAAAGAAAGTGATACATTTTAGAGTTGAGAGCATTTTATTGAATTATGATTATGACCTTAAAAAATGAAGGACAAAGTTATTATTTTTTTTAAAAAAATTATGACTTTCTAACTTAATATATTGCAGAAACATCATAGTATAAAAGAAGAAGAGAAATATATTGAGAATAGGCATCACCAAGTAAAACTCAAGGTGCATCTACCAAATACTAGGGGCAACATTGTCATTTGATAGGTGCTCCACAAGTAAGCAACGAATGCAAGGCAAGCTAATCTCTAGTGTTAAGCAGGATCACTCTAAGTTACCACGATATTAGTGTTAAGAAGAGAAATAAGTAGGATCACCAAGTAGATTAAAGAATTTATATCAAATAGTATGTGATCTAGGATATGTGTTACTTTAATTTTGTGACATATAAATAGTTTTATATTAATGAATATTCTTTGATTTATGTTGTATCATAAAAATTGATAGATGAATAATTAAATATAATTTGAATTAAGGTTTTAACTATTGGTATATTTATGAAAGTTGTCATAGTGGATATTGAAAGATTAATCATGTGGCTCACTCATGCATATGGTAGGAATGAAGGTAGAGCCCTTCTGACTATGATATATGAGATAATTTATATGTTAAGACTTAAAATGTGTATATGTTAATCATTATGAGTATGATACTTATGAAATATAAAGTATGACTATTTTTATATGCAAATTTATTGTATTATTCTTAGAGGAACTAGTTCTTGATTGAAATGTTTATTATACAAAATATTCTTTTAAGTATTTCATCTTTATTGTATGAGTAGAATCAACACCAAGAAAGATGGTGATATGTCATTTTCGAGACGTGCACTAGTTATTATGATTCATATTGTAGTAATAACTCTTTAAGTTATTTTCACTTATATGATTTGGACTAGAAAAATTTGAGAGATACATTAATTATTTGAGTGTGATACTTACGAAGCCAAAAGTATAAATATTTAAAAACTATATTAATTCTTAGTCTTTATGATACTAAAGGCTAGATAATATGAATATATATATATATATATATGAAGCAACTATTAATGGTAGTTCATGAATAGCCTAAAAAGTATGCGATTATAAATGACTATCAAGTAAAAATTATTTGTTATCTTAGTGGTGACATATCAAGATGATATAGAGGTGCAACTGGGCTGGGCTCGTTTGCCCCTTGACACAGTAAACTGGTCTGGGTGACCGTCCGATGGGATCCCTTGGGGTAGTCCAATTTTTTTTAATGCGGCCACCTAGTTGATTATAATTCGTCGGCCACACGGCCTCTTTTTTTTATGCATGAAATGGTTGGCATGGACGTGCCAATCATGGCGTGATGGGCAGGTATACTATGCACTATGCTGAGAAAAAAAAAGCTGTGCCAACACGGTAGCATGACTGTGCTGATAAAAAATAGGCATGCCGACACGACATGATTCATTTGACACTTCTAAGATGATAGCTATGAATGGATCACTATTTGAGATGGGCTCAATGATAATAAAAATGTTGTATGCTATAAGGGAAAAGAGTCCTTATAGAGTAATATAACTTTCATTTTATATCTAAACCTAATCTAATTTAAACTATTTGAACTTATATCACACAAAATAAATAAACAAATCAACAAATTTAAAATTGATTTCATAATCCAAAATAATTATTTTACTCAAATTGAGTTGTTTTATTATTGATTGACCAAACTACTAACATAATATCTATAAGATTAATTTCTAGATAAAAATCATCTTTACTACTTGTATGAGTCATATATTTGTTAGCGTTCATTGATGAGATATATTTTCT
The DNA here is from genome assembly GCA_029783825.1 of Sapria himalayana. Taxonomy (NCBI): domain Eukaryota; kingdom Viridiplantae; phylum Streptophyta; class Magnoliopsida; order Malpighiales; family Rafflesiaceae; genus Sapria; species Sapria himalayana. The sequence continues at coordinate 215,430 of JAREIK010001333.1, read as the reverse complement.
AATGAGCTTTTAGAATATAGCCTAACCAACAAAATTAGACAGCATAACTAAGTTGTAACAAGGAGAAGAAGAAAAAATGGGAAATAAAAAGAAGAATGAGAAAGATGATAAGAAGAAAAAAAAATATTAGGAGAAAAAGAATAAGAATAAGAAGGAATAATAAAATGAGAAGAAGAACAACAATAACAAAAAGAAAACTGAGTAAGAGATAGTGGTTAATAATAATAATAATAATAATAATAATAATAATAATAATAATAATAATAAATCAAGGAGGAAGAGGTATAGAAGAAGAAGGAGGAGAAGCAAGAAGAGGATGATAGAAAAAAAGAAGAATGAGAGGACAAGGACAAACAGATAAAGAAGGAGAAGTATTAAAAGAAGAAAAAAAAGATGATGTAGAATAAGAAAAAGAAGAACATGGTGGATAAGAATAAAATATAGAAAAATTATGAGAAGTAAAAGAAAAAGGATGAAAAGAAGATAAAAAAAGAAAGAAGAAGAATGAACAGAACAAAAAAGTTGAAGAACATAATGGATGAGAAGAATTATCAAAAGAAAAAGATGAAAAAGATGAGAAAGAATAATATGATGAAAGTAGAAAAAAAAAGAATAAAAAAAACGAGTAGATGGAGGAGGAAGAAAAGATGAAGAATAAGAATGAGAAGAAGAAAAAAAATAAGAAGAATGAGAAAGAAAATGAGAAGAAGAATAAGAATAAGAAGCAGACAGAGATGATGATGATGATGGAGGAGGAGTATATTAAAAAAGGAGAAGAATATTAAAAAAGGAGGATGAGGAGAAAAAGAAATAATAGAAGAAGAAAAATAAAGAAAAAAGAAAAATAAAAAAAGAAGAAAAAAAAGGATAAAGAATAAGAGTAACGGGGTGTTTCTTTTTTTAACTTAATGCTTAATAGAACTTTTTTTTACCTTAATGCTAAATGGTACTAGTATTAAGTTGTTTATTTTTTTTAATATTTTATTTCTATTAAAATGTAAGTTGTTTGATTTTTACATATTAAAAATTAACATCTTAACAGCTTAATATATTAAGAAATTTTAACTACAATATATTCAAATATCTAAAGATATCATATTTGATATCAATATTTAATCTCATTTCATAACCATTATAAAGGCTAAAAACATAAACATTAATTAAATTTAAAATATTTTAATTCAAATGCATATTTATATATATTTAAAGAAAAACATTAAAATTTAAGTACATATTTTAGAATATCTAAAGCCAATTTATTTGATATTATTATTTAAGATCACATTTCACACCATGAAAAAAAACTAAATTGACAAACATTTGATAATTGTTTTTGATATCTCATTTTAGTACAATGATAAAAGGTAAAACGACAAGTTAATTGAATATTTGAAATAGTTCATTTGCAATATGACAATATAGCATAAACTCTTGATCAACAAATGTAAAAAAATTATTTATAGTTGAGCTTTGATTTCAGTTGTCACTATCACTTTTCAATTCCTCTTCAGTGTCATATTCAGAAAACAATCTATTTGCAATCGAGTTTTGTCGAAGAAAATTGTGAATGGAGAAACATGTCATGACTATTTTTATTTGTGTAGCATATGAATAAGGTGCCATTTTCTTCAATATTGAAAAACATGCCTTAACAACACCAAATGTACGTTCAATGACATTTCTTAATCTTGCATGACATAAGTTGAATATCTCCTCTCTTTCTACAGCTTTACCACCACTATGAAAATCACTCAACCAATATCGTACATTATGATATGGTGTCATAAAACCTCTAGTGTGTGTATATACTGCATCCACTAAATAATAATTTTCTAAAAGAGGTAATTTAGTATATTATAATGGTATTAAAAAAATAATAATAAATAAAATAAAGTAAGAATATACACCTGACGGGGGCATGAGAAAATTATGCTGTGGGTTACGAATTGTTTCCATCAAGACTCTTGAATCATGAGTTATTCCTTCCCATCCAACAACTACATACTTAAAGTTCATATCAAAATCACAAATTACCAAAACATTTTGAAAACATTCTCCTCATCCCCAACCTCAAAATGGTACTTATTGTTCAGTGGGAATGCATGCATGGATAAGCGTTCCATCAATTGCACCAACATCACCCTACAAATAAGAATTGTTACCAATATAGATGTTTATTTTTAAATTAGAATAATAAAAATATGATGCAAATATTTACACAAAAAGTATTTTACCTTAAAAATTTCTGTTAACCGATGATTATAGATACCATTTGAATTATCATTGAATGATGAAAGAGTAATCATTACCCTAGAGAAGCTCACCATGGTCACTAAAACCTCATGGAAGTATTTATTAATTATTTGGTAGGAGTGTTGAAATCTATTATTTAATAATCCATTTCGAAGATTATGACTTAAAGTCATTAAAAATATGGTCATTTTCTCTTCAACACTCAAATGTTTGTTGTCAACAAGCCATCATTTATCTCTAAACATTTGACATAGAGAAATAAATCCATGCTTTTTTATTTGCATTAGTTCATAGCATATACTATATGGGTCATTTAAAACTTCTTTAATGAAAAGTGAGCCTGTAGGTGATGATGTAGCAACTCTTTCTTTATTAATGGAGGAGTATCTTAATAAAAAGAGCAATAACACAACAAGCCTTTTTTTTAAATCTTGTCACTTTCAACTTTATATCATCTTCACTTGATGATGAACTTGAACTATCTGATTGATGTGATGGATTCTCCATGCAAATATCTATTAAAAATAACATTAAATTTATGAAATAAAATCTCAATAAAATGGTTATTACAATGTATAATGAATAATATCACTACATTATGGTGTCATCACTTCAAACTCATTTCACATTTATAAATTAATATTGTCATGAAATTTCTTACAATTATGTAGATAACAAGTCTTATAATTAGAAAAATTAAATTGCATAAAGTATCCAAAATAACTCAATCAAAATACCATGGTACAATCAGCAAAGCAAAAAATGGAAAATGTATCCCACAATTCCAAAAAAGTAAATTAAAATGTCATTTTTTTCAAGCTTTAAAGCCATCATATTCGCTCTTGATCGCTTTCCATTTCAACCCAAACCACCCTATACTCTTTCTTCTTGCAAAATGCATTAATTGCAACATAATACAAAGGATCCTTATAAGTTGTGAGTTTCTTCAAATTGTTCATACATCCTTTTATTGAGAGTCCTTCAAAATTATCTTAAGTATTCATTATTTTATTCATTTCGACTTGAGTTTGCTCTTTTTTTCCCTTTTTCTGTTTCTTCTTTGAACATTGTACTTCTTCACTAGCATATCTTGACAAACCATCACCATTCTTTAAACTAATTGGAGTTTCACTAGGCATTGATGTAGAATGTGTTAATGATTCCTCAGTCCTAGAAACAATCACTCCTCTAGAACTCTAATTTTTAGAGCCTATAGCAAATACTCCTCCAAACAATATCACTAATTCCTTCAAATTTGGTAATGATATATAACGGAATTGTTTAACTTCTGGATATTTCTATTCAACAAGTAAAAAAATAAACAAATTAGTCATGCATCTATATTTAAGACATTTCTTTAAAGATTCACTTAACTTTGTAAAAAAAGTACCTGCAAATAATCAACCCATTTCTCATCTGGCCAATCAAAATTTTGCAGAGTTGTAACCATGTTTAGTCACATTCAACATTCAACTCCAAATGAGATATTGTCTTTTCATGTAATCCCACCCATTCTTTAGTTATTTTGATGGGTAGCATTTTCCAATTATCTTCTCCAATTCTACAAAAATTAGAGACCAAGCAATAGGCTTTAAACAAAGATCAATATAGTGCTTTCATTGGGTGGGATCAGTCCAATTTCTCATACTAGTTTCACCATTTTGACTTAATACTATATAAAAACCCAATAAATAATTAATGATTATTCAAAAGTTATTTAGCTTATAATACCAAGTACAGAAAAGAACAAATAATTGATTTTTTTCTACCTATAATGAAAATAATTGCAAATAAATATGAAGAATTTGTAGAAACTTGAATAATAAAATAAAACTTGAAACTATAAATTCAGCTAAGAGCCACATAAATAAAAAGGATTACAATTTATTCAATTGGATTTATTAGATCTAATTTGTTTAATGAGTAGATGCAACCTAATAATTAACAAACTAGTTTAGTTGTGATTTTAAATTTATATTTTTTACTCAAATAATTTTTATTCAATTGGTATTTTAGATATTTTGGATTTTGGCTTATAAATTTGTGTATTGAATATTTGTTTATGTTAATTTTTCAGATGAAGAATCG